>CM033282.1:5325337-6525337 GCA_019343175.1 Oedothorax gibbosus | reverse complement strand
CCAAACACCCCTAAAGATATGATTCAATAAAAAACGACCCCCCCCCCAAAAAAAAGTCAATAAAAGCTTTGAAAAACAAAAAGGTTTTCAACATAAACTTCCAAACCTAAATCCAGTAAACACAGTAATGAATTGCACAATCTTTAACCACCCTGCTAACCAAATCATTTCCCAATGACTATATCTTCTAACCCCAATCTTCCAATTGATTTCTGAAGGTCTTTTCAGCAAGGAAAGAGTAAATCCCTGAACTCAGCAATAATAAGGCGTCAGAAAAGGAATGGCCGCTTTGCAGACAATATAAATCAAAGTAATGGCACTGGGCTTTTGTGTTCTTTTGCTTAGGACAAGTTCTTTCTGTATGGCAGTTCATGTTATATCTTTGTACGCTGCGTTTCATCAGATCATATTGCTTTGTATTAGTTGTTTATTTAACTAATGTCTCCCTAGTTGCACATCGGTTTTTAAATTATATTATTAGACAACACTTTTTTCACAAAGTTCACGATAATGCTTCGAAATGTTAAAACAAATATTTTAATTCAAATAAACATATTATTTTGTATTTTATCTTTTGAAAATATACGGAAAATTATTTTGGATATTTTATTTGACAGTTTTAAAGTGCTATTTTTTTAAATTCAGAAGCATGTGAATATATTTGAAATTATTAAAAAAAAACCTTAAATACCTGTCGCCTAATAGAAAATATGGCGAATTATATAAATATGAAAAAGGTTTTTTCTTTCGAAATTTTAAAGAATACAAAAGTTCTTTCAAAGTTTTTCCAATGCATTTAGCAACATTTTGTTAAGCGGCTTAAAGTTTAAGTCGGTGAAGAATTCTTTTATATTTGACTATTTTTTTCAAATAAATAGGCGAACGTCTAAGCCATAAGTTTTTCAAACAATGAAGTAGTGTAAAAAACGAATGTATTAATAAAATTTTATATGTTTTCTTCTCTTTAAGGAAGGAATTAAAAAAATATTTTAAGCTTAGGATTTTGTTGTACCTAACATACTCAAATTAATATTATTACTTTATGTTATAAAATATATTTAAATCAAATAGAATAGCAATTTTAAAGTTTTCTTAAAATAACAAATTTAAGTTAAGTGCCAATGATTGTACATATGGCAGGCAAATCATAAAATTTTTGAATTCAAATTAGAGTGAACTCGGTACCGAAATCTTGTAGTAGAAAACAGTCGATGTTCAATATTTTAACAAAGGACACATGCTATTTTTATGCGTAGGTACAGACATAATGCATTAGTTTTACTGATAATTATATTTAGGGTTACAGTTGTAATCACTTTAACATCAAAGAACACGACCTAACATTCAAGAGAGCATTTCCATTAAAAAACTTTCATTGCCTCTAACAAAAGCGACTAAATGCAAAAACGGAACAAGTAATTTCTCTTAAAAAAACTACTCATTTACTTACACCAAACAAACAACACCAACTTATCTTACTTTAAATCTTTAACGCAAGGGAACATTTCCGAGCTCAACAACAATAAAATAAAAAAAAACACTAAGGGCTCGAACAAAACAGCTTTTTTTCCCTCTCCTGAATAGAGGAACACGCGACTTAGACCAGTTTTCAAAACTGCTGCAGTTTTGTAATCTAGTACAACAACCCCTTTTGTCTGGAAGTGCTGCACTGCCTTTTCAGTTTGAGGAGTTCTCATGAATAAGAAAGACCATGGAAGCTATTTTTTTCTTCCAAATGTGTTAAGAGTTTGATTCGATAGAGCGAGAAACCTACAGTGATAAAAAATGAAGTAGTCACAACATTGCTGCTTTATCGCTAGATAAATTCCAAGTAATTAAATTTTGGATTGCTGAAATTATTAAAAATGCCTTCCATGCAACGTAACATTAAATCAGGGATGTTTCGAACATGATTTGATGTTAGGATACATTCGAACTTATAACATCTTTGTTGCCAAATCTTAAATGTTATTTTTTAATCCATTGTCTTTATGGCGAAAATTGATGATTCATACATAAAAAAACTTACATTAATAAAGATATAGTGTCACTTCTTATCGCCTTGTATGAAATGATGCAGATACAACCCAAAATTAAAATAAAGAGCACAATAGTAATAAGTTTTTATGCAACAGTTATGCACTCATTATATAACTACAAGACTTCTCTCACTTAATCGTTTTTTATGCATCGCTTCCGAACAATTTAAATAACCACAAAGCTCCCCCGACACGAAATCTGACACAAAAGCAAAACTAAATGGCAATTCCCGGACACAATAAAGAACCAAGCCATGTCTCCGCATCCCACCATGAATGCCAAGTCTGAAAAGTATTCAACGAGCTTTTAATAAGAAGCCTGCAAGTCTAATGAGTCGGAAAAGTTATTCTGCTTCTCGTTTTCGTTTTATTCCTGGCACAATCTGTCAGGTTCCTGTTGCATATAACTACTTTTTTTTGGCTTTCTTTATTCCAACCCGAGTCTTAATCTGAAAACTCATTTGCCTGGTCGAGTTAATAATTAGTGACGTCACACGCAGAAACGGGCGTTTTGTTCCACGTCGTCCATAATTGATTTGCCCGAGCGCACGGGGATTGGACTGTTGTTAGCTCTCGTTGTAAGCATGGAGAGTTTTCCCGCTTTTTTCTTTCTTTATTCCTTGCCCGCCATTGAGGCAGCAGCGAGTGATTTACCCTCGGCTTTGATCATGTGAAGGGGAATTCATTCCCAGAAAGAATTTGAAAGGTCTAGTTTCTTGAGGTTGGTTCTGTTGGTGACTTTTGGGAAAGAATTAAATCTGTGGAATAATGTTTGAAATCGGAACCAGTTAAGTTTCATGGTTTTGAATTTAATTTTAGAAATGGGAAGTTTGGGAAATTTTAGGAGCTGTTATTGAGCCATTAATGACGACTTTGTCAATGCAATTAACCCAGTCATTTCTGAACAAAAACTTTACATTCTTAAATTCGTTTAACTTCAAATTTTCTTGCCAATTGTTGTTAATGGGTTGATTACAAAGCAGTTTTGTATATTTAGAAGTAACCGATACCAATGTTATTAATTTCTCTAAAATTCTAATGAATAAATTTTAAAAATGTTAAATTTTATTTACTATGGAAAATGTCAGATTTTATTACATTGTACGTTTTATAAATAAAAATAAGCTTTAAACTATAAATTGTAACTTATTTCTTTGCCCACATGGGGATTGGATTGATAGAGAGATAGAAACGCTTCGCAGAGAGGTTTTTTTTTTGCCTTTTTCTTTACCCCTGGTTTTCCTACCATTGAAGAAGCAGCGAATGATTTACCATCGGCTTTTAACACGTGAAGGATGATATATTCACAGGAAGAAATTCGACTGAAAGGATCTTTCTGTTGGTAGAAAGGCGTTGGAAACTTACGAGAATAAATGAGAGTTTAATATTCAATTGCTTATAATAAGAATAAAAAGGTTTTGATTACTTAAAATAAATTAAAATGAATAGCACGGTAAGAAAAGTAATAGCTGAATTTTAAACATGGGAAAAACATTAATGGATTACTTTGATATATATTTTGAATATAAAATATTTTAAAAATATACTTAAATACACAAAATATATTTTAAATACACGACATTCAATGAATTAGGAAAAACTGACTTTTTACTTCTTATGCTTCCGGTTTTCTAGTATTGAAGCAGGGGCAGTGAATTATTTACTCTTACTTTTGATCACGTGAAATTTCTTCACAAAAAGAATAACTGAAATGTTTCGCTTACTTATTATATCAGTTTTCAAATAACAATAGTTTATATAAAAGTACGACTAACTAGAAGATTTTTTTAATTAGCACAAAACATCACAAAACAACAAAATATCTAACAATATAATTTAAAAGTCATTCATATCGAAGGAACATTTTTCCCTAAGCCTTTTAAAGTTGAAACTGAACCCACAGAATAGTTTCGCTGTAGTACTCGGGCGCAAACTATAAATTGAAAGCCTCAGGTAGACAATATTTGAACTGAAGTAAATCATAGACTTCAACTCAAACGACCCACTATCTCTTAACAGAAGTACTTGCGACCCATTCATTAAAATCATTTTATAAACTTCACAAAAGGCAGCAACGTCCTATTTATTCTCGGAGTTCGTTTGTTTCGGAAAGCCTTTATTATTATCGAGCAAATCAAATGTCTGATGGGGTTTGTCCTGGTGTAAGGAATATGATATCGCGTAAACACAAGGATTCCTATTGACTTCAGTCCTAGAGTTTCCCTCTTATGATGTGTTAACCGAAAACTTTTCCGAAGGATGGCCATGGAGGTCGATCCATACATATTAAATGTTTCACCGAGTGAATTGGAACTGCACAATACTTAAGCCTAATGCATTCTTTTGACAAAGCCGTATCATACATCCGATTTTGAATACGGTTTTTTTTTACGGTTAGAGAAACGGTGTTGATTAAACTAGGACAAACTGTCCCATAGCAGCGAGCGATTAAGATTATCTATGCCTCAATCACGATTGAAGCCATCGATTTTTAAGCCAATAAATTTTTACACTAGGCTTGCTAAGCTGATTTTGAGTAAAATGGACTAGAAAAAATAGCTTAAAGTTTATGGAGTTGGAAAAGTGTAATTTCTCTGTAGTTAAGTGTTCTTATCACATACACACAAAAGAATTCTAATACGTGCTTATATGTAGGGTTTTCATAATTTAAGTTCTGTATTAATAAGGACACGATTTAATAAGGCTACGCAAGAAGGACTGCTATCTAGAATGATGTAACATTTGACATAATCACTCGTGGAACAATACAATTTGTTTGTGAAAATCCTTAAAGCAATGAAAAACAGAAAGTAATGGAGCGATTAAACAATGGAATAAGTTGAAATACCCACCAATTTATAGTGCTGTAGGCCATTTAAAAATGTTCAATTTAATTCCATATTGGATGTAGTCATTTTGCGACTAGAATCATTATTTTCGTGTATATATTTTCCCTTAATCTATTGCACTTTTATTTTTAACCATATTGCTCCATTGCATTTATCAAAGTAAAATGCAATCCTCCGATTTCCATAAAATTTATCTTCCCGCATACTTCACTTGACCAGAGTTCTAAATTACCCGTAATTGGCTGTGTTTAAGCTCTTCGTTGAGCCTAGAAATAGACAGCCGAAAACGCACAACCTACCTACCTTCCTTTCTGTGTACTATTCTACGTGGTTCTCCTAAAGAGTAGTTCTCAATAAACAGTAATTTTAAACGCATTTGGAGTCAAAACTTTATTGAACAAAGTGCATGTTTAAAAGGTAGCCATCGTTAGAGAGCAACGTTAAAGCGAGATACCATAATGAAAATAGAAATATTAAACTTCTTTTTCAGTAAAAATTTTAGTTAACGCTTTGACAAACTTACTAAGTGAAAACGAACGAGAGCCTGGAAGTTCATTTGGGAAATTAATGCTGGTAGGAGATGAAAGGAGTGGATTTGTTTGTACAATTTCCAATAGCATATGGGTAGGTAGGGTTGTACGTTATCCTGCTGTCTATTTCTAGCCCTCTGCGAAGCATAAACACAGCCAATTACGCCTCGTAATTTAGAACCCTGGTTAACTGATGAAGCACACGGGAAAAAATATTTTATGGAGACCGCAGGGTCACATTTTAAGTGATGTTTGAAAGAATGAAATACCATCATTGATAGGTCAGACGTCGATTAAGGGTAAAATTGCTTTTAAAATAGTATCAGATACTGGAGCGATATCTATAATAAATAAATTATGAAAGGCATGCATTTCAATACAAGGTTGTAATTTTCATAAATGTGTGTGTGTGTGCAGTTGATGCATTTCCTAGATACATTTTTATTCCCCCAATGTACCAAAAGCACTGGATACAGTTTCAAAATAGGTCTATGGTGTTTCAATTTGCGATAATTTACAGAAAATCTTGTTTTTATGCAAATTTACGGATTAAAAATTAAAACGCTCCTTAAACCACAAGAATTGTAATATTTAAGTGAAATATTTTTACACATAACAAGAATTTATCATTTTACAAATAATAAATTTACCTTGAATTACAATTTTTTTTCTCCCTTAACGACGATTGGCAAGAATATTTTCCCCGCGAAAATGAGATTTCTGCTTACATAAATAAACAAACTTAAGACAAATGAAGAATATAGTACTGAATGTAGCAATTAATGCAATGCAATTTATGTAGATAAATTAAATTGGACGAAAAATTAATTAAAAAATAAACTTAATGTTTTATTTGAAAATGGTGTAAGGGTATTGTTGCGAAATTTCTGGGTTCTTTTGAAGCACAACACAGTTCGCAAAGACAATTTACTTTATTCAGCTTACTTCAAAGCACGATACAGTTCACAAGAACAATTATTTAAATTTCTTCACAAAAAAACACTTCCGCTAACAATATTCACGGTTAGCAACTCTGTCTAAACAGGAAATTCGACGATTTCCAAACAAGACAACATAAACACAACAGAGCTACGACCAAGTTCTCTTCACTACAGCAGGAGCAGAACTCCAATGACGCTCGTAGTACATGGTTAGGCGTTTATATAGGCTGTTGGCGATCTTTCTAGAAAATTCCAGCGACATTATGCATATCCTGTTACGTAATGGCCAAAACGTCTCGAAACTTCGAGACAGGATATGACGTAATGTCACCAAATTTGTCGCCAAGATCGCCAACTTCGCTAAATTGTCGTCAAAGGGCTCCTATGACGCAATGGTGTTTTTCAACACGCTCTCGCCATGTACTACGGCTGATTCCATTAATACAGATAAAAGAATATAAGTTTAAGTTGATTACAATATTTAAAGAAGGATATTTACACTATTTACAAAATTCGTAACAGTATCAACAAATGGGTCGTTAATGGGTAAAAATGCTATAAACAGCGTTAATTATAGAGGAGTGTGGACTCTTATTAAATGAGTTGCAGCTAGAAGATTTATTTGGGATGCGCTTCTTACCTTAGATAAACTTTTGATTAGACAAACTGCCATTCGAATGGACCAAACAGTTCCAAAGATATTTTCCGATTTGTGGCAACTCCTTTAATTTATTTTAGCCAGCTATATGGAGGATTTAAAAATATTCTGTCGAAGTTTTATGATTGATATCATACCAATCCGGTATTCATTTTTCAAACGATTTACTGAGTAGAAATTCAAACGAAAGGAAATTTGCCTTTTATTGATTTTCGATGGATGTAAAACAGATACATTAAGAAGGGAAAAATAGATTGATGAAGAGGTTTGCATTTTTTGTCACATTTTCTTAAATATTTGATAACTTTTAGGTATCTTTCATAAATTTAAGTACACAACTATATTATGAATTAAAATATCCTAAATATATTTTTAATCAAAAGAAAATCCTTAGCATATACCCTTATTTAATATAATCTAAGAACAACGAAATTTCAATAATAATGTGCATTTATTACTTATTGTTAATAAGTAACACTAAATCACATTATTAAACTTTTCTTTTGTAAAGTTTTTCGCTCGGTTGTAGGTCAATCTTCCAAAAGTTTCAAGCTTTACAAATTTATATACTGGCACTTATTTAGAACAAATTAA
This sequence comes from Oedothorax gibbosus, assembly GCA_019343175.1. NCBI lineage: Eukaryota > Metazoa > Arthropoda > Arachnida > Araneae > Linyphiidae > Oedothorax > Oedothorax gibbosus. The sequence goes on along the minus strand of CM033282.1, from coordinate 6,517,726 downwards.
AAATCTTTTACTTTACCATACTTTGAGTTACTATTTTTTTTATAGTACTTGACCGAAAAATCTTTTAAGTAATCTTTTACATAATTTAAAACAAGTTCAATTAGATTTACTTAGCAAAGGAAGATAAGCTTGAATGATTAATGGAATATTTATTATGATTAGTATTTATTATAATAGTTAAAATTAAATCTTACAAGAGAACTTTGATGCACAATTAGTAAATGAAAAAATTCATAAACAATAGCATCCTACTCTATAAAATGACGAATGGGTTTAATAATTTTTTTTTCGGGAGAATTGTTTGAAGTTTAGATTTTCCATTAAATTTCATCTTTAGAAAGTAACGCATCTGCTCATTGTATAGCCCACATTTTATATTTTGTCCACACATTACCACATTTTACTGTTTTGTATCTATGTACTTTTCTTCTATTTCTGTATAGAATGATCTTATTTTCGCTGATTTTCAGCTGAAAGAGCTGATTTTCGAAATTTTAAACTTGAAAGGTAGCATGAGCCAATTAAGCCACATTTCCACGCACACTGCCACATAAAAAGCAGGACAAAATTCAGTAAATAATTATTTTACATTCAATCTCAGCTTTTTATTAACATAAATTACTTTTAATAAACATTTAACATTTAAACATTACAAGAAATTTTTACTTTAGCTTCGTTGTTATTAATAAAATAACACTCATTGATGAGAAAATTTAACACATTTTCATTATAAAATACCAGCAACAAATTATTAGTGTTATTCAAATAAAACGATATTTTAATAAAATTGTAATAAAAAAAATAATGAATCATGAAATTTGAAGTACACAAAAAGCTTTCATAAACAGTTTTATTTGAGTTAATGGCAATGCAGTCTAGAATAACAATCAATACTGATAACAAGGAGTTGAAACATTTCGCTCGCACATTTTATAAACAATGAAATATGTACCAGTAACCGTAAGTACACCTTAGCGTGCCATATTATTAAAAGAAAAATGGTTGAGTTCCATAACCATTCATTAATATTTTTCAAAGTAGCTTAAGATTTTTTTTATCCCCTTAACAAATTGCGAGTCCATCTTAAAAGAAAACATTTTTAAAAACTTTTGTTTTCGCCGCAATCGAACAACAAGGAAAGTTCCATCGTTTTGGACATGAAAACTAGAATGACACCCGGCTGAGTTCTTCTCAACCATGTAATCTGAACAAGACTCCTTTTAAAACAAAAAGAATTCTCCCTGTAACTAAGCTTTTAGGGAGTATTTCACGCGACAGACAAACCGGTAAAAGAAATATTTAACACGAAGCCCTCTTCCCAAAACCACTGGAGAATCTTATCTTTTAAAGTAAAATCTGATCCGTTGCATTAAATTAACTTAGGAGACTTTATCTCCACAAGTAAAATCCAAAAGGTCTCAAAATATCGCAAGGAGTTAAAAGCTTGAAAACTATTTCTCGGTGCCAACTTTCAGAAATTATGCTTTTGTCAGATTTTCGTCGGTGGCAAAACTCCCGGGAAACGTTTACCTAGTGTCTATCAAAAGGTAAAGAGGTTTCTTAACAAATGAAATCCCAATGGATTGAAAGAAAAGGACTCTTTACAGAAAAAGTGTGAGGAACGGTTCTTTATGTTTGCCTAGCGATCGTATCGACGATCCGGAACGTTTGAAAAAAGTAGTTATTGAAATAAAATTGCTCTACATTTTTTAAAAAACTCTTCTTGAAATTTAAAAATAATAGAGCACTGTTAAAAACATGGTGATTGATTTCACAAATGTTTGATTCTAGAGTAGCTACAACGTCTGCAATTCACAACAATTTGGTTGAACCTTTTGTTAGGTTTCCAAAAACTCAAAAATCTTCCAAAACCCGAAATATTTCCCCATACAGCCGTTGCAGCTAATAGAAACCATTATTATGGTAAAACCAAGCACACAATTTTTAATAGTGAGAACACACAATTTTTAATTGAGAAAAGCTACATGGAGAAAATACAATTTTCTATACAAAATGAATATAGCAATTACAAGCGGCTATAACTATTTAATTACACAAAATATGGAAGAAACGTCAAAATTTTGTATATATTTGTGTCAGATGTTTTGTGTGACTTCCCATGGTTACACGGACAACATCCAAAACATCCTGCCTCGTCACTTGACTGATGTTGGAGGGTTTGAATTATGTTGAATTATCGTCGCACAAGAGCTACAGGAGAGCTATCCCCTCCCCTGATGTTGGTAGGTAGGTTTGAATTATCGTCGCACTAGAGCTACACGAGGGCTATTGGCGATGGGCGTCGTAATTTAGAACCACAGTCAAGTGACGAGCCGACACCTGAGTAGGCACCCAACGCAACCGTTAAGGGCGACATCGTACGCAGCGTTGGGACTTGGGAGCATATTTAACATGCACTCCCTCTACACGGGGTATTATTCGTCGGACATTTTTGGGCTGCACAAACCGTTTTTAGGTCAGCTGTCATTTTGGCAATGCCCGGACTCGAACCAGGGACTTTTCACATGCAAGCCAAGCACCTTACCGACCTGGCTCCCCCTCCCCTGATGTTGAGAGAGGGTTGGGAGCATGGGGCTAGGCGTCTACATTCTGTGTTATTCCTATCGATAAATTCTTTTCTATTAAATAGTTATACCTGTTTGTAATCGATATATATTCATTTTGGCTTACTTTAATACTTAAAGGGCATTTATAATACGAAGGAAATTATTAAGATATGCTTAGGGATTTTTAACCGACACAAAAAAAGCTTTTTTATAACCAATAAAATTTATGTACATTATAGTTCCTAACATTTAATAAAAGTTCTACCAGCCATAGCTGCGCTAATACTGCCTTGTGCAGGTAAACAGCAGTATCTTCAACAACATTTCAAGGCAAAAATAGTCCATTTTATTGCTGAGGGTAATGCAGTTTACCTGCTCATGGCAGTATAAGTGCACAATATTTTTTCCGTACTCTGTTATTGAGAAGTAGGTAAAATTGGTTCTTTACCATCCACATGCTCAATAAATTCAATTTTTCACTTTAAGAAGTTTGAGGAGAATTACAAAAAAAGTTAAAGAAATAACAAGTCGTAATTTTATACCAGGTATATTTTAAATGAAGTCACCCATAAATAAAGGTAGTTCTAGAGTGCTAAAACAGTGTTCCATTGAAAACTTATCTAGTTTGCATTTATTATATTTTTGATGGTACTTCAAATTTCTTATTTAATAGTACTATTTTAACCCTTGAAAGTTTATGGTATTATGTAGATTTAATCACTTCCGGTTTTCTTACTTTGCGTCGAACGCTAGTTTACGAAATTTTTTTGTTATATGATCCTGCACTTCAAAAGTCCAAACCACTCAAACAACAAATATCAATTATAGATATATCAATATTTTTTTGGATTGAATAACTGTGCAAGAAAGTTAAACGGTCAACTCAAATTAAGATTGAAAGCTCAAAAACATTGTTTTATGTAACTACATCCCAAGAAAATAAATTTTAAATTTAAGGAAGTTTTTATTAATAAACAAATTATTTTTCTATATTTCTTTTGTAACAGAAACGTACATTACAGCATTTGTACGTTTGACCCCTTCTACGTTGCTGACTTGTATTGACTACTACTTCTTGTGATTTTCGTAAACTTACTGAACTTTTAAGATTCTATAATCATAATGTTCAATTAAGAATAAAAACACTTAATCCCCTAAACTTAATTTCCTTTTGGTAAATTCATTACTTGATACAAGAAACTATAAGATGCTTCAAATAATATTTTATTCAGAATTTGAAAACTATTGATAAGAAAGCAACTTTTCTCGGAAAAGAACATAAAGCTTACATAGTTACGAACCACATTGTGGTTGTTTCAGTGGTAAGCACATAAAACATACCAACGTTTATCGAGTTGTTTCGCAAGGTAGACCTTATTTGAGATGTGCGGTCCTAACTTATTAGATTACCTCTGATAGACACAATACTTTTATTAAACGCGCTTTCCCGTTTACTTAACAAATTTTTGTTTTCCGAAAGAAACAGTTTTGAAATTGATTTTTAACTGTTTGCAGACTTGTTTTAAAGATGTTTTTTTTAAAGTAATTGTGTGGTTTTTCAGCAGCTAAGAGGCTATTTTATTATGCGATTATGTTTCATAGTGTTTTGTTTTGACATTGAAATTTTTTGTTCCAAGTCTCTATTTTAAATTTCAATTAATTTTTTTAAGTATAATATTAAAGATTGACAAATATGTGAAATGATTTCAAATTTAATTGTAAACTTTATTGAATATCGGTTTCGTTATTTAAACAAAAACTATTTAAATGAACTGTGAAATTTAATTTGCTAACAGTGACGCACTTCAATGACTGTTTATAAAACTCAGTAAACAACAATGTTAAATTTGCATGGCTGCTTAAGAAAAACAATTTACAGTATCCGACGAGTGATAGAATTTATTTTAAAAAATAAGTTTGTTTTAATAATACCAATTTACACATCTAATTAACCGTCCTTTTAAGAATAATAGAGTTAATTAGAGTAAATTAATTTCAAGATTACGTAATTACCATAAAAGATAATTAATTTTTGATCTAACCATCTAATTATAAGAATGATTTAAATCAGGATATTCTTAAAAAATTTGGCAAACTGAGTATTTTTATCTGGATAACCTTTTGGAGAATGGTTGATTGGTCACACGTTAAACATTTGAGTTGGTCTTACGGATGGTAATTCTTGAAGTGAATACTACACTAGGAAATACAATTAAGATGTTTCGAGGAAAATAGGAAAGTTTTCCAAGTTGAATATAGATTTTGCATTTAAAATTATGAGTTAATTATGAAAGAGTAATACCTGCCAATTGTCTTTTACAGTTACCTAGTTGTAGTACGTTGTAGATCTATAACCAAATTTTTTTTCAATAACTTAAAATTATCTAAATTTTAATGACCTAGTTATAGTACTCATCCCACAAATTATTGAATAGCTCAGCGTAAAAAATATTTCTCATTCATACCGTCTGTCAATGATTTTAAAGTTGAAGATCTAGTAATGACTTTGATTCCCTAAAAAGAGATGTAGAGAAAGATCTAATGACAATTAGCAATTGGTTTTCTATAAATGATTTAATCTTAAACTTAAATAAAAGTAAATTTATGTTTTTCAGTTTAACAAATTTAGATTTAAATTTTTCTCTTAAATATCATTTAACAACATGTAGACAAAATATTGACTGTTCTTGTATAAGTTTAAACTCTACAAATAGTATAAAATATCTTGGACTGTATATAGATTCTAATCTAAAATGGAAAACTCGTGTTTCCGAGTTATTAAAAAAACTCCGTTTTGTATTATACAAATTTTATTACCTAAGAAAAAAAGTTTCAAGATACTTTCTTATTAATTTATATTATTCCTGGTTCTATCCCATCATTAATTATGGCAGTATTGTATGGGGAGGAGATTATAAAAGCAATATTAATCCGTTGATTTCAATTCAAAACAAATGTTTTAAAATTCTGAAAGGACATCTTTATTCAAACATCCCCATTTTTAAATTTACTACCGATTCGACATAATGTTATTTTTCGAATGATTTTATATTTACATCGTAATAATTCTTTTTGTAATTTAAAAGTAAATATTTCAGCTAGACGTTTAAATGAAATTTATCATATCCCATTTCCACATAAAGAAATTTTTCGAAAACATTTTTCATATTTAGCCCCAAAAGTATTTAATAAACTACCTACTGAACTTCAGAATATCCCTTCTTTATGCAGGTTTAGAAATTCTTTATTTAAATTTATTTTGTCAATAGACGATATTGATGTATTTTTTAATTTATAGAAGCGAACGGTTTTTTTATATATATATTTCCCGCTGACCAGAATTTTGGGCATTTTGTTTTTATTATTTAGCATTGCATTGCCACTTTTTTCTTTTTGTGTATATTTATGTATTTAAATTTATTATTTTGTGGTTTTTCTTATTTCAATTTATAATGTCTTATTATTGTGTCTTTCAATTATAATTATGTTTATATAGTCACATATACGGGGTTTTTTTAACAGCCTTGTGACCAACAAAAATTTTCTGTAATTGTTTGTTTTTTTGTGTTAATAAAGTGTTTAATAAAAAAAAAAGATCGTTGGCCAGACAACAAATCATTTGCCAGCCCAACCATCAATGCCACTTGAAAGAAAAACTTTACAAGGCAAGCGATCAACCCCATAACCGCTGGACCTCGCTAACCGACGCATTAAAATACCATTATGTGATGTTGGTGGACTAAGTAATCGCCACCTAACCTGTTGACAGACGCATTAAAATACTTCGAAAAGTCGTTACTCCCTATCGCTACAAGATTTTGTTAACCAACGTATTAAAATATTTTAAAATGATGAAGGAAATGGCATTATTGCTGTTTGGCCTTTTTAATAGACGTATTAAAGTACTATAAAAAAACGACGCGACGTCATTTATCAATAGGAATAAGATATTTTTTTATCTTATAAACAACCGATTGCCTCTGAAACTATTGCTTAGCCAATCATTTGCCAACCGTGTTTGTTGCCCCGTACCCTACTACCCATTGACGGAAGTAATTATGCAAGTTTCTTTCCATTTCCCATATACTGCTGATTATTTTTATATTTAACTTTTTATGGCTTTTATTTTAATAAATGCTACTACTCTATTAAAATTTTTTTTGAAGTACCGCTATTAATTTTAACAAGTTTTGTGTTTGAATTTATGTGTTTCAACTTAAAAAACCCTTAGAATGCGTAAATTGCAACGTTAGTACTATACATTGTAAGTGCTCTTGATGTAATATTCAATCTTTTTTTTATTTTATTTATTTCAAAAGGGCATGCGACTAATTTTAATTAGAAGAATTCAATATTTTTTTTTATGTTTTGCAACATTTAGTGTTATTGATAGCATATCAGAATTCTTATAATACCATTAATTGGATTGCTATAAACATAAGTAATTATTACTTTTAAATTTATGCTTTCGATTTTTTTTAAGATGAATCAAGATGGAATTTTAATTAATCGTTAGAAAGCTTTTATTTCTTGATTATTAAAATGTTCTTTGAGTAAATATTACATTCTTTTATAATTAGTTCTTATGTTTTTTAATGTTTTCTTTCGTTTGGAGCAATACTTAATTTTTTTAGCGTTGTATTAAAAAAAGGTTTTTAATGAAATGTCGGCGGTGGTATAGATTGATTTTACTTAAAGCCTTTATTTCGTTGCTTTCATTAGTTTTAGCTTTGGACGTCTTTTTAAAAAGAGTGATGCAATAATTTATTTTTTAGCATATAAGTGTACTAAAATTGGAAGGATTATTTGGGGCTTATAATGATAAGAAATGAGAAGTAAAATTTAATTAAAGATAATGATTACATGTGTGTAAAAATGAAATCAGATCGGTAATAAAAATGTTTTACATAAGATTTTTTGAAAGATTTATTTATGACCTATTTTTGGAAAGTAATTTATTTAACGGATTTAAGAACTATTTCAGTTTTTTTAATGGTTTTTTTTAGGGTTTATCATTCCAATGAAAACGCATATTGCTAAGCATTTATTACGTTGTGTGAATTAAAAAAAGTCGAAATAGTGGTAGAGGATTACAGAGTATTGTTCGTGATATAAAAAAAACGGTTACAGCAAACAGTGAAAAACATGCACAATAAAGTGCTCAAGCAAAAAAAGTTAATATATAACCCAAAATTCGAAGCATTATTGGATAAAAAAGAATATCCAATGTTAGCCAAGTATGTGTGAGAACTTTTGATTGAAAAGTAAAAAAAAGTTATTTTATACGGTTACTCAATTTTATAAGTATTACCATTAATATATTTGCTGGATTAAGTCTGTGAAATTCCCCCCTCCCCAACACTACTTCTTAAACCAATTCTTTTAGAGTATTTTTCAGTAATATTTTTTTATAAGTTTTTTTTATAACATTAAACTTCTATGTTTACTTAGCACTTTATTACACAAAACATTTAAACAAAATCTGCTTAAAAATAGTAATTTTAAATCACACGTGTTCTATTAATAATATTTTACAATACTATCACGGCATTTTCTCACTTACATTTCGATCCAGTTACAGTTGTTAAAATGAAAAATAACTTTGCTAGATTTAGTTCGGGAGTTGATTTTCGAAAATCCGACACCATTCCGTAGACCCGGCATTTCCTGCCATTTAATGTGATATGAGCCATTTTGACAACCTCCAGGAAATGCTTTTCAGAGTAACTTTATCATATTTTACCTGAATACTACGAATCTCAGATTTCCTTTCGAAGATGTTTCCTTCGAATTTCAAAGTCTAGCCTACGACAAGATTGTTTTTTTTTCATTTCTTCGGATTCTAGAGATGACAGATTTTCGAAAGACTGTTCTATTTCCTCTTGGGAAAAGTAAAGTTGGTTATATTTCGTTTTCAAACTAAGATTAAATAATTGATTTTATGTATACTGGTGATTCTCACGAAAGTGTATAATTTCAATCTGTGAGTTAGTACAAAATAAAACTTCAATTTTCAATAAATTTTTGACAAATAGTTCAGGTAGCATGTTCAGAACAATAAGCAACATTCCAACATAAACTTTAAACACGAATTTTTTTCTAGTACTAGTCCTTATAAAAACGTAAATTTTAGACAGTAGTGACAAAAATATCAAATACTCTTTGGCACACTTTATTAGTTAGGCTTGAGAAAACTACAAAAGCATATTTCAAACAAAGCAAAAGTATGTTATGCGACAAAATCAAAAATAACTATAAATCATAAAATTAGTTAAGGGACAGTTAAGACGGTTTTTTTTACCCTTTTAAAGCTTTTAAATTATTGGAGAGGCCAAATTAACTGATTAACTAACTACGGAGTAACGTTACGCAGCATTGGTTTATAGTGTGTGAGTGAACTCAACAAAACTTTGTAGAATTCATTTATTTTCCTCATCCGTACAAATAAAAAGATACTAAACGGTACAATAGCTGTTTTACGATTTCCATTTTCTAAAACGGTGAATAACCCTAATATATATGATTATATAATATACGTCTATTCTACATTAAATAAAGTTATTTTTGGTAGAATTATTTTCGAAACTAAAATAGCGTTTGAATTTTTTCCTAAATTTCTATTTCTGAGATTCTTATGGTTGGTTAATTTTTTTTAATGGTAGAAAAGTTACAAGAGTATGCTGCAGGCGATCAATTAGACTATAGTTATGAAACAAACGATGCTTCACTACTATGAATATTTCTTTTGCTAGATTTTTGGCTGAATTATTTTCGAAGCTAATATAGCGTACGTTCATGGAAAGGCAGTGTCAAAGGCCGATTTGGATTTCATACCTCCTTAGATCACTATTATCAAAAGGCGCCTTATCAACAGGGCCACTCGGGCCTCATTCCGACTAAAGGGTTGAAAATGTAGAATTTCATAACTAATGAAGTGATTTTTAAAGTTGAAAGGTTTTTTGAAGTTTATCACGGCAATTTTCATCTTTGTTCCGTATTAAAAATTTATAGTTTTAGGCATTTTACTTTTTACTTACTTTTTACAGTACTTTTTGTAAATCCCTTCATTCCAAGTTTAAATGTAACGAAGCAGAATTGATATTCATATCGATTATACTAAAAAAGGGCATTTTTCACATCTATGGTATTTTCTCCGAGTGATATCCATACAAAATAGCCAGCATGTTCACGACATTTTCTATCCCAACCCTATGTGCATTGAACGTAACAAAACTTGGTAGTATTGATTTATTTACAAGGCATTCAATTTCCATCCTCAATACATGTTTTCGTTTTACTACACAAAAATGAAAATATATACTGAACGGTAGTAGAGCGAGTTTGAAATTTTACTTGAAATTGTATTTGGGTGTTTTCTCAAATGCTGCGAATTTGTTATCTATTTTAGACTTCAATTTTCAATAAATTCTTTACCAAGATTGAAATTTATTTTGAGTTGGAATACATTATTTTGAAGACACGTGTATATAGTAAGCTTATGTACCTAAAAGACATTGTGCTAAAATTTTTATATGGGAATTTTCGGTTCTAAGTGATCAAGAATCTCAATACTAGAGTCTTCGGCGCTTTAAGTGAATTCATTGCTATAGTGAATGGTATACTAGGATCAAATGTAAAGATCATTCAAAGCATTCGTATTTTATGTTTTTTTTTAATTAAAAAAACTTCTGCTTTAAAAAAATATAAATGCTAGAATAACTGCATTTATAAATGCTTAATGCCAGAATAAATGTTTTTACGTATTTCAAACTACTAAAAAAATAATAGTGTCTTCAACTAATTAGTATAATGAATTAATGAATTGTATTGTTAAATATCTCTTCCAATGCATTTCACTGAAATCGAGGTTTAAAAAGGTAAATTAATCCTACTCTGTAAGTGCCGTATTCTAACGTCTACAAATTTACTGTAATTTTCAAGCAAACGTGAATAAGCCAGTTTGAATTTCTGATTAGAAGAAACTAAGAACACTAACCAAGATCACGGCAGGTTGCGTCTTGTACACGTGTGCAAGCTGAGAAAATACAGCATTTTGCCGTATGATTGCGTTTACAGCAACCGCTGCAATCAAATGCACACAACAGCATTTGATACAACAGATTGGGCTGAGAATCTGTGGCAAATGTGCTGTATTTATACAGAATTTTTTTTACAGTGTACATAGTATTTTAATTTTATAAGCAGGTGCATTTTTTATTTCTTCGTGAATTTTTCAAAACTTAAAACTAGCATTAGGAAATTTTCAAGAACAATATAGGGACAGGAAAAGTAATAGAAAACGAAATGAGATTATTTGAAAGCAGACACGTATAAAAATACGACTTGTTATTGTTAGGTTAATACTATATAATATGATAAGATTCTATAACATTGCATTATCTTTAACCTTTTAAAGAATCAAACATTTTCAAAATATAATGTTTAAGTTTTTTAATTCATATATTTAACGCAATTATATTGTTTTTACTTGTGTCTTTTAAGTAGTTGCTAATCAATTTTAAATGAAGTACGACTTTAATTAAGATTAAGAACGTTCTAAATGTCATTAAAAATAATTGAGATTTTTGTGTTAATGAACATGTTGTTCCATCATTTAACAATAACAAGATGAACAATTTTATTTAAACTAAGTACATTTTTTTAGCTTTCGTAAGTGTCGTTTTTAAAGCATCTAAGTGCAAATGAAAAACGTTCACGGTCATTTTCTCGTTTTCACAATTTTGTCGCTTAGCACGTTCATTCATTAAGCTTTTTTTATTAAATATTTAATAGACAATAGAGTGAAAACAAATTACGATTGACAAAGTTTATTATTATTATTATTAATTTAGGTAAAAAATCATAATATTGTTGATATTTTCTGCATTAAAAAGTCTTTGTATGCATAATTGAACTGAAAACAGAAAAAGAATAAACAGCCCCATACATTAACTTAAAATAAATCCTTACTTTTCTCTAAAAAAATTAATTAATATCTTTACAAAAGGAAAAATGTTTATGAAAAAGTTAGAACGAAAAATACTAAATAAACAATATGAAACGTCATTGTTAAAGTCTTTAAAAGTCACGGGAATTTTAAAGTTACAATTTTTAGTTTTCTTTTTCTTACGCTATTAGTGTATTTGGAAAAAAAAATATTTAAGCATAAAAAAAGCCACACACACGTTTTACTTATCATTTATGCAGATTATTTTATTTTGATTTTATAGAAGTTTAAAATAAATAGCTATGATTAAAAACTAAACAATGGAAAAAGTGTTTTAATGTAAAAAAGGCAACACACACATTAACATTAAGTCCAATATTTTATGTAATTACAATTTTTAATAATCCTTTTGTAAATATTTGTGTTTACGATGTTTTGTTTAGGAAAAACTTATTGTAGATATGAATTATTTAAGCAAAAGTCTGTTATTATTCTATTACTTTGATACATACTTTAAAATAATAATTCCCCCGAAACATTTGTTTAATGAAAATCAAACTTTATTTATAGCTGATGTACTTTAAATGTGCACATATTTAAATTTTTATTTGTAATTTTTTCTGCCTTTTATAAGTTATATAAGTAGTATATACATGCAAAATGACATTTTACAGTTATCAACCTGCTATACATGAAAATACGCCATTTAAAGAAGGCAGCTTCTGACTCCGAGTGTGACAAAGTAATCGAAAGTTTCAATAAAACAATTTTAAGTGCAACGAAGAAAATCAAAAATATTTAACACATAATTTTTCACGTGCGTAACGGTTGCAGTAAAATGACAGAGCATCACATTCCTTTATATTTTGTTTAGATAAACGGTTACAGCAGCGTCTATTAACCCCTTCTGTCGGAATTTTGAAATAATTGTCTAAAATTGATTTCTCTTACTATATGAACTAATGCGGTCATAAGGATCTTAAAAATGAAAAATTGAACATTTTGAAGAATTTTTAATTTTTTTTAACAAATTTAAAATTTTAATAAATCCCATTTTTTAAAAAAAATTATTGCATTTTTGAAATTTTAGATACTTAAAAAGATTGCCTGAAAATACTAATCCTAAAAGTTAAACAATTTTTTAATTTTATCACAAATAAATTCATTAATATATTTTACCGCTTGGTGTCGCTACTGTTCTAAGACATAAAAACCTGGATATAGTTATATATATATAAAAGCTTATATAACCGATTCTACTTTCAGGATATCAAAAAAACTTTTTTTTTTAAATTTCATCTTAAAGACCTATAATATAATTTTTAGTTAAAAACTTTCTTTTAAAAGTGAAAATGGCAAAAAGTTGATGTCCGGTATACCGGACGCCAGGTTTGAAGGGTAAAGTTATTTCAAAACAATTCAACACTCTCCTGTTATTACATATGAGTATTTTACCACCAAAGGCAATGTCGAGACGGTGGAATAATATTAATGAGGTAAAAGGCGCCAATAATACCAACTCCCTTTAACGAACTATAAATTAAGACTGCATTTCGGATTTAGTTTGTGAATTCCAAACAATTGTAGCAATTGTTTTGGGGAAAAACTTAACTGCTCAAAGACATAAAATACGATACAAAAAAGTAAATTGTAGTTAAATATTGGTTCACAAAATTACAAGTTAAAAAAGATATAACTTTTGATTGAATATAATCCGACTATTTTGCATTGTTAGTGAAACCATTATTAATGGAACTTCTTTTATAACGTGTTGAGAAAGTTTTTATAAAAAGATTTAAAATACACACACATACAATAAATTATTAATTGATTTCTGAGTAAAAATAACGCTATGGAAGTGTAATACTACTAAAACTGCATAATTGAAATTAACTTGACAAGTTTCACTCCAGTTTTCAGCTATCTTTTAATAAGGAGGATATATATTTCGTGTGCTTCGGTTCGTATCCTCTCAGATTAAATCTTTCTACGAAAAAGTAATCCCAAAACGTGTACAGCGTTATAATCTTTTATAAAATGGTTATAAAGAAATATAGACAAAAGTATTTTGGGTCTATATTACTACACTGCCATGCTAAACGAAATAAACCTATCGCCACTTGTAACTTATACCATTTTCTATCTAATCCCGTTCGAATTAGTTTTATCAGTTATGTCGCCTAATTTTGATGAAAGCAACAAGAAATTGGCTACAAGAAAAGGTTGTACAAAATTTTAAAAGTAAATAATTGAGGTTCAGTGATTTTGTAATAACGCCCCACTAAATTGAATCAATTTTTTCAGATACCCTATTAGTCCACGAACCATAGTTTTCAAGAAATTAAAAATGGTTTGCCAGCAACTTTTCATCAAAATTACTGAAAAAAAGTTACAACTATCTTTTGAGCGGGAAACATTATTACAACTTGAAAGAGTATAAAAAAGCATTATTTATCATTTAAAATTATTTTGAAGTTGCTGGACTTATGAGGTTTCTGAAAAAAAATGTGTTTCAAGTACAAGAAAAATTATACTAATTCGTGTTTTGTAGCTAAAATTCTGTATTAATTTCAATTTTTTTTTGCCCCCCCCCCAAAAAAAAACATTCTCAGAATTGCCGTATATAATATTATAAGGTTTCTGACAAAAACAACAACAATTATGTGCTTCGCGTCCTTTTGTAGTAATTCGACAAAGCCAGTGAGTTGTAGGGCTTCTGCCCGAAAGGCCGTTGGTTGCTTCCCATGGTGTGCAAACCACTGGAATAACAGGATTTCTTCACAGAATGTGTGTTTACATAGAATGAATTGATTAGCATCAAGAATTTTAGTTTCATAAAATTGTGACTTGTATGGTTTCTGGAATTTTTTTTTTAATGTGACTTGAACATAACTTCAAAGATTGAAAAAAAAAGCTGGAGTAATTATTAAATTTGTTTAATCTTAACTTAAACTGTAAAATCTTAATTTGTCTCATATTTTGTTTACTTTTAAGTTAAGACTATTATCCCGACAAATTTATATAGGATAAATTAAGTTATACGAAAAATGAATTTATGAATTCGTATGGAAATGAAGGTGTTAATGGTGTTCACAATGTCCACGTTAATGGGTTAAAGCGAAAATGTAGTCGAAGTAAATGGGTTTGCAGAGCGTTTAGGAAAGGTATTTTTTTGACGGACACGCTAGTGTGTACTTAGTCTTTAACGAGTCATTAATACCCACTGTGGAGTCTCCGATAAAATGCTGACTTCATGTCTGATACTGGTTAAGGGGGTTGATACATGTAAAAATCGATTTTTTTATTTCATAAATAGTTAAAATAATATCTCAAAAATATGTCTGCAAATTTTTAGAATGAAATTCGCATTTTTATTGATTAAAAACTCATTTAAATGCAACACCTCAACTCGGAGCTTGAGGGCTTTGTCTAACTTTAAGCACGTTTATCTCAAAACTACTTTTTTTTAAATTGGCGGGCAAGATAACTCAAAAAGTTCTCAATCGATCCTTATAAAATTTGCTATACGTCTTCTCTATAGTATTATCTTCTAGTTAAACTTAAAAAATGCCAAAAAAATTTAAATTAGTTTTTTTTATCCAAAAACCTTTGAAAAAAGGGTAAAAAAAACGAACTTTTTTATTCTGAGGCTTGCTTATTTACATTTTTTAAAAAACTTTTTTGATTTTTTTTTTATTGGTTTAACTAGAAGATGCAAGTTTTATGAACATTTTCAAATAAAAAAATTTTGATTTCGGATCAATTTTGGAGTAGCTAGAACGCCCGCCCGATTGATACTTTTATCCGCGAGGGTCTCAGAAGATTAGTTACTACGGCGGCCATTTTGAAAAAACTAAAACAAAATTTTTTATTTTTTGTATTCTAATGTATAATGTATAAACATACTGAATTTGAAAATGATTCATGCATTTCTTCCCTTTTAATAAAGTCTCCGAAAAACGATCAAAATTCAGAGGGTTACATGTATCGCCCCCTTAATATCCCAGGTAGCACATTACTGAACGAAAACGCTACAAATTGCTTGTTTTAGCGCATTTTCTCAAATACATCTGGGATATACTGTATTTTTGGAGCATTTGATCTCTGAAAAATCAGGACCTTCGGGCGAGAACGTGTTATCAGCGCTGTAAGTGCCAGTCCAATGCGCGTCAATCAACCAAGCAAGCACTGAGAACAGGGCTTTTACATTCAGACATTTCTTGCTCTAAGCAACAAAATGGAAAAATCCGTCAATCATGAAGTAGAAAAGATTGAGAACGAAAATGGTTCTATAGTCAAAAGTGGCGATGGTTTATTTCACTTAGCGCGACAATGCATACGTTAAATGTAGACAACTGAATAAAATGCACATTGTAGCAAAACTTTACTAACTAACGGAACTCGCATTCTGTGGCGAGGCCATTGCATCAACACCTGACTTTACGGCAACCTTGTGAGAAGCAGACGAAGTGTCTGATTTTTACAGGCAATTTTATGACTACGTAACTACAGGATAATGGTTCAGACTTGCGGAAGTAAATTCTACAGTTCAAAGGTTCTATCGATGGTTCCAAAGATTGAAAAGACCATGAACCTATCCAATAAACTATTTTAAGGCAAGTCCTTTTTACCAAATAGAATTCAAGAGGGAGGATCGTTCTGAGCGTAAGACCCGGCTTTTTCCGTATTTTATGCGGCAGTTTTTTTTCAGAAACTATAATAAATTTAAAAAAACATTGTTATTAGATTTTTTTGAGCTGGAAAACATTAAGATTCTCTTAAAAAATAAACTCCATTCTGATTTTTAAAATTAATAAGTAATAAAAAAATAAATATAAATTTTAAGATATTATAAATTTTTTAATTATACAGAAAACAATACATTTTTGCCCATTTTCAGAAGGATAAAAAATATGCCTATCTCTAAAAAGAGCTGTTTTTCACCAGACTGAATAAGACTGACATAGTAATGTTATTCAAATATGATGACAAAAAATAGATTTTTACGATATGTACAAGGAATTCTGTATTAGTATATGTTAACATTCCCATTTCAAAAATGTCATACTCCTTAATAAATATTTTAATTAAATCCTTCCACAGCTTTATTTATATTTAAAGCTTCATAAATATTTAAGTTAGTTTTAGCAACATTCTAGATTTTTTTGTTGATTTCAGGGTTATTACATGAACAATATACTGCATAATATACGATTATCTAACTTTAAATTATTAAATGTTTTTGATTAAGGTTTTATTAATTTTAAGGCCACTTATTGCCACTGCCCAGGACGTTATACATTATAACCATAAAAATTTATTTACCCGACTTATATATAATAGAATGTTTTCCTTAACTATAAAACACTATTTTCTAAAAGTTTTTTTTTATACCTTTTCTTAGAAATATTAGAGCGCAAAGAACATCCCCATTCTTTTGTCGAAGCTAATCTCCCCAACATTTGCTAATCCGCTAAGAGTTCCCAAGCGCTGAGAAAAGGATAAAGATTTGCAACACTTTAATCGAAAATACTTTTGAAGGTATTGGTAGGCTTTTTGAACCTGAGAGGGTCTTTTCAAAACTGCATTGTTGTACTTTGGTTCGTTTTCTCTGCGAATGCACCCACTTCGGGATTTACAACATTGCAGCTAAGTGGAGTATTGATTTAAGAGGCTTAAGGTGCAGTTTTTTTTTACTTTAAGGGGTAGAATCGTATATTTTTTTGTCTTCGTCCAGCTGTGCAGCATCGCGTTGCTTGGTAGAGATTTTAGTACACAAGTGAACTATGTGTAGAGAAGTCGATTCATAGTAAAACAAGTAGGTTTGTAACAGAATGTCACTTAGACCGCTTTCACTTAACATTTGTACTCAACAGAAAAAAAGCGACAGACATAGCATTTAATTCTATATTAAACATAACCTTCGAAATTATCCTTCGAAAATTCAATAATTATTCTTTTTGCATTCTCTAAATCAATTTATATTTTGAAAGAATATATAATATTAATCACTCTTAAACCTAACTAAACCGAATGGCTTTTAAATACCATTTAGTATATAGAAAGCAACAAAAGTAACCTCATCAAAAGGAATTTAGTTTTAAAATTAATATTCATTAATAAATGAAATTCATTAATAATACTGCAGTTTGACTGCCCACGGTAGAGTGCTACTCTGTGAATGTTTATTTACAGAGCCAAACACTTCCACATAGTTATAGTCCGACCGCGCATTCGTGGCGCTCTGGGTCGAGTCGAGACCATTGAAAAACGGGTAGATAATAATAATCCTGTTATAATTTTTACTATTTAAAAAGGAATTTGTTATTTTCCCCTTTTCCGAAACGACACAGGGAACCATGCATGGGCGGTCGGTCCATAATTGAAGAGCTTAGTGGAAGAATGTGCTAAGTGAGAAACTGGTGAAAACGGGAAAATTAGCTTTACAGTTTTTAGTTTGCACTAAAATTCGTTTAAAAACAGTACTTGCAAACGGTAAAAAATATACTTAACTTTAAGTTTATGACAAAGGGGAACTTTTTAGCTTTAAATCATGGAATAATGTGTTCATTGGCACAAAAATTTCATTTTTTTAAAAAAATGTCACTTAGCACGTTCTTCCTCTAAGCTCTTCAACTGCCATAGCTGTTTCCGTATTTTTCTGTGTTTCAGGTATGTACATAGTTACCATTCAATGACCAGATGCACCCACAATGGAAAAACTCAAAATCGACTTATATATCGTTTGGTTGTATGTAAAATCTTCCGACACAATTCGAAACTATACCCTCCACCTCTAACCATGACGTATACCGGGTCCACGCCTATACTAGTGGTCCTTAAATGGCTAAATGAAAGACGGGAACATAAATATCATTGCATTCTCATTGTGGTACTTGGTTCACTTTCGTTATGAAAAAAATATGAATTTTTTATTGCATAAATGGTAGATTTTTGAGGATTTATGGAGACCATACTTCTAAGTTAACGAGACATTTGTGTTTAAAATTTGGTGAAAATTTTATTTTACGACTCAGTTGCGTGTCATATGCCTTTAAAAAGCCGACTCAAACAATCCATCAGTAGCATCAGTTGGAAGAAGGAAATGAGTGCACTGCTTTTCTTATTGTTGTTACCTGCTAATAGTTTACACTTATGATATTTTAGTAATTCCTATTGTGTTAAGTCCTATACTTTTGTATCTGCCTAATCAAAATGACTGATAAAATAACTCATTTTTCTTCCTCATTGTGAGCAAAAAAAGGAGCGGATCCCCATGTTAACTCAATGAGAGATTCGTAGTTTCTCCGAGCATGACGCGATATGAGATACTTCTTTTTAAATACCATTTTACCCCCCCCCCCGTATCACTTTATAATTACCAGCACAAGAACAGCGTTTTGTTTAATTATTTTTATGTTTAAATTTTAATCACCGATTTATTTAAACAATAGTCAATAGCAGCCATTTGGTAATAAGTGGAAAATGGATGCCAACAAGAAAAATTACCCAAACACAAAAACTCAAGTAACACAAAAGTATTACTTAATAAAAAAAATAACAGAACTCTATTCAAGAATGCAATTTTAATGTAATTTCACACTCGCAGATTGTGACAGTGAAATTCCTGGAATAGTCTCTCGCGTATGCAAATATCACTCTATAAGTACCGAGAGAGAAATCTTCCAATTTGTTTCCCATTCAAAATGTAATTTAAGCAGAAGGTGGATCACATTACAAAGCTGCTGAAAAATCCACTTTTCGTTCGAATGCTATTATAATGAGTTCTGAACAAAACCGTTATAGTTATGATATATTGACTTTCTATAAAGACATCGACATTAGTGGGGGAAAAAGGCTTAGTGATCTAACGAAACTTATTTTTAAAATCAAAGCTCAGTTTTAACCCATTAACAACGACTCCGTGAATACCATTAGAACGTCTTAATTTCCGAAGAAAAATGTTACGTTTAAGTTTTTCATTTTTCGTATAACTTAATTCATCCTATACAAATTTTTCAAGCGCTATAGTTTTCATTTACTTTATATTTTGATTATTTAGGTAAACTTAAGCAGAAAGCTCATTTTCGCGTGGTAAATTTTCTTGCCGACCGTCGTTAATGTTTACATTTCGTGAATTTAAACTGAAGCAAGAATCTCTTACATTATTTATCAATCTGTTGGAAATCAAGGCCCTATAGAAAGTAATACGCATAGGACTTGTCCAAATGCAACTAAACCCCTTTTGTTCAAAATATTCATACACAGAGTAATAAATTATAAGAGTGATAACCATAATAAGTTTTATTCTAAAGGAAAAACGCGTAGAAAGTTTCCTGTAGGCCTTATAGAAAGTAATACGAATAGGACTTGTCCAAATGCAACTAAACCCTTTTTGTTCAAAATATTCATACACAGAGTAATAAATTATCTGAAAGTGGAAATTAAAGCAGAGTAGATGTATTTGGACAGTACCACAGTTTGACAGGGCCTCATTTTACAAATAGTCTATTTAAAGGGGTCTAGTTGCAAAACGCACATTCTGCGAAGTATTTCGAGTTTAAAACCCTTAATTAATAGCCGCACATTTGAGGAAATAATCAAGTTGAGAATTGAATTCGTCTTTCGAAAGATGCTAAAAAGCGATAACCAAATAGGTAAAAGATTGTTTGAAGATTAAACAGCTTTGGCACGAATGAAATAAGCTAAAGTAAAGAAAATTATGATGCATAACTCCCTTCAGTATCTCTTTTTATTGCCATAGCTGCTTATTTAAGTGATTTAACTATACTTATAATTTGATTAATTGATTTTGTAACAATAATTAATTATAATTGATTTTGTAATAATATGTAATCCATCCGCAAAATAAGTAAAAGGAAATTTTATTTGAAACATTTTGATTTCCAAGAGTTAATAAGAAAATCTCCAGTAACAATACCATCTATCCAAATTAAGAAGGCTGGAAAGTCGAATGTAAACTATGAATAAATTTGCAACGAAAGCGAGAAATCCTGCGATTCGTCAAATACAAGATATATTTACTCAAATTAATATCTTATCTTGAAAACAAACGAGTAAAATCAATTTAAACTTGTTTCATTACAGCACAAAGCATTTGTTTATAATGGGGAGCCCCAAGAAATGGAACAAGACAGCACATATATTTACTTTATTTAATATCGCAAATTTATCCAGAAAACATCTCATTCACGTTTTAACGGCTAATACGCTTCCTTTGTTTTACCAACATCGTCTTAAGAGTAATAATAAGGAAGGAATCAACAAGCTCTATTCTAAATCCCGGCCTGAAAACCGAAACCACGCTTTGTGTAAGCCCGAAGGCCAAAAGCCTGTAGCTATTTTTAATTCAATAGACAAAGGCAGGGTAGTATATGGATGGGAATGTTTGAGCAGAATCTTTTCAAGAATCATTACAGAACTTAGAATTCTTAATAATTAGAGAAATGTCATTGAGGAGAGGGATAGTCCTGTCAATTTTTACAAAGAATTTTCAGGGTAAAAATTGGGCTAAATGAATGTTTTAATAAGTTTAGTCTCAATTCAAAGGAAGAGAGAACCAAAAATGTCTTTGATATCATATTTGAATAAATGGGTGGCTTTTACTATCTTTTAATAAAGTCGTATTTTCAATTTCAGATGTTATCAGCGAAGATATTTCAAAAATTTAGCTTGAAAGATTATGAACATTGAGATAATAGTCCAAAATTTATTTTCATTCAATAGAAGATGCCGATTTAAATCGTTGTTTATGTAAAGTTTATTTAATTTATTAGTTTAAGTGCTTTTTAATAGTACTAAAACTTTAGAGCTGTTACTAAAAAAATAATTTAATCTGAAGGTAGTTAGGTGATTTGACAAAGTTTGTTTTTCTGTGAACTATTTCTTTTTTCTGTGAAACTTATTTAAATAGAGCGTTACATTATATAATACAGGGTTACCATTGCTACTGATGGAAAGGCTGAGTTCAGCGGGACCTATATATACGTGCTCATTAAATCTGTAGAGTCCAAAGTCCTGACGCCGTGTAACGTACGCTGTTGCCTGACGATTGCGGCTGAAGTGTCGACCTCGACACTTAACCACGACTTAAAATTACGAGACCTGCGTGGCTGTGTTTAAGCTCCTCTTGGAAATCGGCAGCTGGAGTCAGTAATACCTATATTACCGAATAAAGTAGTTAAATTTGCTTTTTAATTTTTTTCCTGTAACTAGATTTTTCCTGCATGAAGTGTTTAGTACTAGGGCTTTCATTTGTCTTATACTTTATTTGGATAAACAAAGATTATTTTTGCATGGCAAATTTTCTTGCCCTTCGTCGTTAAAAAGTTTATATCCGAGTAAATGCTAGATACTTCATTTCAAGGTTTCTTAAAAATATATGAAGAGCTGATTTCCGAAAGGCGTTAAGTCAAAATTTTCAAAAATTGACTTTTTGATGGAAATATGTATAAACCCATGCTAGCTATATATTTTCAATAAGTAGAAGTTCCAAAAGGGGTTTGGTCATATTAAAAACAGACGAGAAATTCGTGTTTGTTTCCAAAACGAATTAAGTAATAAGTGACTTTTGTGCCAAAAGGGATTAAGTCTTTAAACTCCTCCAGCCCCAAGAAAATAATACATAGGCCAGTTCTTAAAACCTTGATCGGCAGAGAATAGGGATTGTTGTGTTCCGGTAACCATTATTTTAACGTAACTACGAGTTATCGTCTGCTTTTAATTACCAACCTGTGATATCTCGAAACAAATGTTTTTCTACCCAAATTATTAGTTTACTTATAAAATTTCAGTAAAAAAAAACATTTCTGTGTAAGTTTTATTATTTTTAAGAAATAATTATTGCTATATATAAAAGTACTTTTACAGCGAAATAAATATTAATTAATAAAAAATGGCAAACTTATCTGTATTTCTGTTTTCCTTGTGCAAATTTTAATGTACAAAAATATCGTCTTAAATTCAAATGAATTATTGTGATTTTTTGGCTCGAAACATTTTATTCTTAGTCATCCGTGTGGGATGCGTATGAGCCCATTTGGCTAACGTGGGCATTAACATTTATCAGGCCCAGAAAGAAACGAACCCATTTATTTTTGGTCAAACCATAGGGCCAACCAAGGCTAAAATACACAGGCACATTTACAATTTCATCCCACTTAGTTATCTCTAAAAAAACTATTCAAAAAGAAGATTTTTTTCAGTGCAATGTTTTTAAATTAACAATGAAACATAATTTTTGATTTAAATTAATATAACCAAGTAATAATTAACAGTGCCCCATACGACTCCTTTCGATAAAACTAGCCTCATGTGGGTACCCCTTATTGATCTTTATGGTTAACACATTAAGATCAATAACCATAATCATCACTAACCCAAGTGAATCCGAGAGTATTACGATTTACGGAAATTTATATCTCATTAATTTAACTTGATTACCTGAAGTTAATTTCAATAACTTGACAACCAAAAAAGTTCTATGGCAGCTACCCTTCGTGCAACCGAGATTTTCTCAAAAACCTTATGACGATAGGTACTGGGAACTCATGTACCAAATTCGAAATCTGTATCTCTTTTCTTTTTACAGTGATACCTTTGAAACCAAAAGAAATTCGATGGCAGCTACACTCTTAAAACAAGAGTGAAATTCACTCCTATAGGATAAGTGCATTTTCGGCACCGGAAAGGAGTGAAAATTAACTCAGACTGAGTTAAAACCGCTCGTTTTTTAAGAGTGTACCCTTAGCGCATGCTAGATTGTTTTCTTTATTTCTTTTACCCACTCAGAAAAAGAGTGAAATTCACTCCTATAGGAGAAGTGCATTTTCGGCACGGAAAGGAGTGGAAATTAACTCAGACTGAGTTAAAACCGCTCGTTTGTTTTAAGAGTGTACCCTTAGCGCATGCTAGATTTTCTCTAATATCTTATTATTATGCCCGATATTAACTCGTGTACCAAACTTAATGTCTGTACTTCAATTAGTTCGAGCTTATGCAGACAGACCACCAATGTTCAAAACCACCTTTTTCAGTATGGGCACTCTAAAAATCTTGCAAAAAGCTCAATCTCCATTTCGGAATTTTGACCCCATCGCAATACTTTCATTACCTTATATTTCATATTAGATAATTAACAGAAACATACTTGAATTAATTTCAAAAGGAAGCAAGTCATTTCATTTCGTTATTTGTTTATGCCAAAAGGATGTAAGTCTTGAATTTCGTTCCAAAAGAGCGTAAGTCATGAGGTTTTTTTCCAAAAAGGGTTTCATTTTTTTCATTTTTTATTTCTAAATAACTATATTGTCAGGATTTTTTTAACCATATAATTTAGTGTCCCTACTATCCATATATAACTGGGAAAAATTGTCCTTTCCTTAAAATCAATAATAAATATTCTTTAACAAAATCGCGATTTCTAAAAAATGCAAAAAAAAATTACTTTACTATTAAAATTATTATTAAAATTACCTTTCGGAAATCAGCTCTTCATATATATTTCAAATTATTTAGTTGATACTGAATGAAATATTCTCAGAAAAATGTTTATAAGCTTAAATACGTTTCCCAGAAAAGTACGAAAATTAATTTAAACTGTATTATAATAAAATTTAAAGAAAGCACTTGAGACTTAAAATTTACTATTTCTACACACTATTTTTAAAGGGTTTTGAAGAAATAAAACTAAACATACTTTAAAGTTTTAAAAGAGAACTCATCCCCATTTTGTTTTGTAACTAGGGAATATATCGAAATGGTTTTGTCTTCTTATCTTACACATACCTTCAGCACCGTAACTACACAAAGTCATGTATTCTGTATTTTATTAAATTAAAACTAAAAAATAACGACATAAGTGTTCATTCCAAATTTTATCCCAAATCTCATTATTTTAAAGACAACTTATGCAATTATAAGACTATTTTATGAGTCTTGTTCACATCATATAGTTATGTTGAAGATTTATTTTCAATTAAAACTTTATTGTAAACGAAAAGTTAGTTTAAAACATATTAAATAGTTATTATTTCAAATAATTAGTGTAATATAATTAATTATCAATATAAATAACATGCAATATAGCTTAAGCCACTCTTGAAAGACGTTTTAAAATACCGAGTTAAGATATAGTTTTAATATGGTATTTTTAAAGATATTACGGTAACAACTTCAAAGAGTTTAAATTATAAAACTCCTATTTGCAGTGAACTAATTAAGTATTACATAAATCTTAAGGGTTTCACAACGTTGATTGTTCATTTTGTATGTATTAAACATAGCATCAATTTTTCCGGTAAGCTACAATTTTTATGGATTTCTTTAATCTATCGCATTTTCAACTTTTAGGGTGGGATTTCAACTAAATAACAAAATTATAAAAAAATACAAATTTTTCTTCGGTTTTTTGAAAATGTCAAAATTAAGTGGTTAAAATATATTTACTATACTTCATTAACCACACCGAACAAGTTTTTCCTTAAATGTTAAGCATTTTGTTTACGTTCTATTAAATCCTAGTCCAAAGCATTCTTTTAAAATAATTCTTCCCCAGGTCGCTTTGTATTTTAACTTTTTTTTAAGAATCATTTAAGCACTTAACAACCTACACGAGAAAACGTTCACACAAATAATGCCAACGCTTACGCATCGAAAACAATTTGAGCCGTTAGATTTCGTTTCATTCTTTTGGCGCCATTCGTAAAAGGAGATAAAAACTATTCAGCCAGGCGTAAAATTAAAAGCGAAGGTCTGCAATGGTGACAACGATGCTAAGAGACTCGTATGAAGGGAAATAGGATTACTATAAATGGGACATCAAGCGCTGGGTAATGGCAATAACTAAAGCGTTTCCTTTTCGTTTGTAAAAGAAAATTTGAAAATAAACAATCCACACAAGAAAACAACGCTTGCAAAAATAAGCCCTAAATGTTCCCTAATAAAACCTTTACGTGAGCCGGTGAAAGTTATTTGTGCATTATTCCCTCGAAAATAGTAATGGAAATTTTTAAATGGAGGCAAAAGTGGTATATTTAGTTACTTAACATCCACTTTAGCTCCAGATTTTTTTTTAATTGTATGAATATTAAAAACTAAGGACTATAGCAAGAAAATTTATGATTAAAGCCGGCAATGGAATTGAGACACAGATTCTGGAACTGAGCTGTATGTCTGGAATGTACATTATGCTTCCAGGAATTCCAGACATGGCCGTTATACAAAGAACGCATTTTCTTTACCATTTATCTTCTTAATAACTCCTTTTATGGAATCAACTTTCAATTGAAATAATAGTAGTTTATAAGTTGGTCTTTGTAGTCAATTTTTATGTTATAGTTCTTGCAGGGGACTTTATATTTTCGTTATCTAATGTAATCTTTGTTCAAAGTTTTTAAAGAGAGCATGATAATTCTATTCTGAAGGTATTAGAATTTCTTCGTTTCTATATAAAATAAGGAAATTTATCTGCAGTAGACTAAACTCTTCGGTTTTTTTAATTCTAACAACGTAAAATGAACAAGTGCAGTAAAGTATTATAAAGATTCGAAAATGAAATTGTAAATTTAGTTAAAAAGAACGGGCTATGGTGACAACTATTGGAAAATACTAGAATACAATAGGAAATATTATTTTTAAAGAATTATCAAAGAAATTTTGGTATAGCTTATCACTGTATATTTGTAGAAACGTTAAATTACAGAAAAAAAACAAGAAATACACGACCCCAAATTCATTAGTTCATTGTAATTGAGTAATACATATTTAAGGCTGCTGAATACTATTCAAACTATTCACACTATTTTTCTTTAGAGAGCTTCTGTTTACCTGAGAGTTTTAATATTAAAAATATAACTATTATAAAAATGAAGCATTATAATTGATGGCTATAAAATTTCAAATAATTTTTTAATCATTACTATTTACCTTATTTTTAATTTTAATAAATGACATAAAACATCTTACATATCTTATTGAAATCCATTAACTCGTATTGTATCGAAGCAAAAAAAATTACCAGCTATAAATAACCTCTAATTTTGTTTCCCAATGTACCATTAATCTAGCATATCAAGTTTGGAAATTATAAAAAAGTGACTATAAAACGTCTTAATTGTGATGAGTTGTTTTTTGCTAACACGCAAACATTTTCTTCCTTGAAATAATAGAACTAAGAATAATTTCTCTTATCTGCTTTATTCCAAAGAGATGCCGCTTTTTTAGTTTGCCTGTCGTCCAATTTTCTTTGAGAAAAATTGCAGGTTGCTTTTTTAATGTCGCCGCCAGCTTGCTTTGAACGATTTTATGCAAAGCTGAGCTTTTTTGTATGTTTTTTCTAATGATAATCCCTGTAGGTTATAATCAATTTTGGTTTATAAGATGCGTCGGTAAATGAAGGTATGTCTTTTGATGTTCTGTCATGTATTGGACGTATTTTACCTGCAGTATATTTTGTGAAACACAATGAAAGATTTTTTTTATTAAGTGTAAGCTGATAGTTGTTTTTGTAGAAAATGCAAATTTTAGAATAAACTTATTGGTTGTAAGGTGCTCGTGGAATATAAATTTGAACAGTTAATTCGAAATCATCTTTTTTAGGTTTTCGTAAAAAATAGTATAAAAAATGTCAAAAATGAAAGAATTTAAGAAATTAAGAAAATCCATCTAAAATATGCGCATTTATTACTTTTCTTTGAAAATAGTGAACATTTTAATAAATTTAGATGACTCAATTAAGTGTAATTTTTAACTATTTATTTAAAATTAAGATTATATTTAAAATTTCTGCAAAAATATTTCTATCAAAAAAGCTTTAAGGTAAGAACTTGGATAAATGCTACAGAAAATAAACTTTTGACAAGTTACTTTTTATGATTTACTAAAAAACAAGAAAGTGGTAGAAAACCAAAGTTTAAAAAGTTAATACTTTGTTTCTCCATATTAACAAAAATTATTAGGCCTTTGTAAAGAATTTTTAACCAAATTTGTACCATTTACTTTACAAGTGCTTATTTTCCCCAGAATTTACCATTCTTTAGTTCAAATGCCAAATATATAGGATATATGCCATTTTCTTTAGTTATGACCATGGGGTATATGGGGTATTTGTGAATAACATAGTATTTGTTTTAAAAATTGTCTAACAACTGTTCAAATGTTCTCGAGTCAAAAAATACGTAAAACTTTCTAAATATTTTCTAGGTTTTAATATGGATAAATATTTTCAAAACAACAATTTTTAAAATGGTACTGCTCATAATTACCGCAACTGACATGCATCAGTGATATTTATAAAAAGTCTAGTTGCAAAACTTACATTCTTTAAATTATAACTAAAACATAGGTCAGGTCCATTCATTGGAAGCTTTATCCAGTTTTATTTACGATTGGTAATAGTCTATATCTTAGTAATTCTTTTAGAAGGGGAGTTTTGCAAAAAGACAATTCAACATTTTCTTTTGATTTCTTGTTTAGTAGCGTAACCATAAAACTGAGGCACATTTTTATACAAACATTTTAAAAATAAGAAAGGTCCAAAATAATAAAATTGTTTAATGATATTTCTTCTGAAAATTGAAAAATAAAGTGAAGGAAAACTGTTAAAATTTTTTTTAAATGTATTATTTTTTTTAATCTAAATGTGTGATGATTTTTTGCTAAATAGAAATTGGAAATTATGTTTTTAAAGTGCATGCGTGCTAAGTGCCGAAGCGCAAAAATATTTTTTACGTTATAATTTATTTTCACTTTATGATTTTATTTTAACTATTTACTTAGCTATCAACCGTTACTTTTTCACATGAAAACAGTTTACTTTATACTCTCATTTCTAGTAGTAGAAACATGACCAAACTGCAAATGTTCTATCTAAACCAAGAATTGAATCTATTAAGTTCACGATTGTACTTTATGTTGAAAGCACTCTTTTTGATAACAATATGGTGCATTTGCTTGCTATGTGTTTACTTCTATGTTCTCAAATGTTCTTAACTCAAGAAATGGCAGCATCCAATTTAAGTCTCCCAAATAGCTGTTTTCATCGATGCTTTAGTAGAAAATATTTGTTCATTTTATTATAGCTCCAATAACAGTGGATGATGTAATAGTACATTACTTTTAATTAGAGAACCATTGTGAGTTAACAAATTTGTTCCGACTGAAATTTATTTCTCTATATTTTAGCTAGTTTTGAGAAACTGAAATATTGACAGGAGCTTGAATAGTTTATAAATCATAAAAACTTCCGTCCAACTCCAGCAATTGGACTTCCCCAACGAGAACTTATTCGTATTTTAGAGAAATAATCCACACCCTCTAATCCCGTTTTTCAAAAGTTACGCTATTCCTGTTTCTGTCCTTCGAAAACAAAATAATCAATTTAAATTCCTCATTGTGAAAGGAATTTAAATGAAAGACAGAAAGAAGGAAAGGGGAAGAATCCAAGTTTCGATCCTTTTCAATAGCAATGTTGTCGTATGAGTAACAAGGTTTCCCCCACCCAGATGCCAGCATTGACAGAAAACTCATTTGGAAGCGAATAGGCGGTACGAGGGAAAAAAAAAAGAAACCTCCTGAACTTGGTACAGCTGTTCTTTCTTTCTTATCCCAGGAAAAAAGTTAGCAAAGATATATTTTTTTGCTTTCTTGTCCGACTTATTTTCTGCTTTGCGCTGAGTAAAACTCACTTTATATGTAAATTAGGAAGTTAAATAATGCTTTACATGGGCATGATACTGACTAAAGCAGAAAAAATACTGGTGCAAACAAATTGAATAGCAGTTGAAAGATCAGTTGAAAACAAAATACTTTGACTTTTCTAACAATGAATCTTTTATTTAAGGGCCATAAACAAGCTCAATTTATCTTTAATTGATTTTAATTTGATTGCAGAGGGTTCAATTTACAAGATACTTTTAATAAAAAAAACCTAATGAATTAAACAAGTTTATTTAAGAACAAACAGTGGACTTTCCTATTTTATCATAAACTAATCGCGTAACTATTAATTCTTAGAATATATAAAATAATTTAACGCAATTATTAAAGACTTTAAGCTTCAAGTTATAGGTTAGGAGTTTGTTAATATTTAGCTAAATTAATTCCTATTTCTTTCAGAAATACACGGCTCAAAACAAATAAGGGAGCACTTTGCGTATTTTTGTTAACCCTTGCAGTTCCAATTTTTATTCTAAAAATCTAAAATTTGTGAAAGATTCATTATGCATCCAGAATGAAATAGTAAAAAACAGGGGGAAAATCTTAATTTGTAAATAAAATTTAAGGGGGTGGGGGGGGGGGGGGGGAATTGGAATTATAACTTTTGAATAAATTATAACAATAATTTTTTCAAAACTTTATTTGTTAAAAATAGTTAAAATCAATTTTTAAACATCTAAGAATGAATTTAGGGTCAATTTATTCCATAAAATTTTTGAGTGCATTTTATTTAAAAATGTCTTTCTTATTTTCATTTAATTAAAACAAACAATATTTAATTCTTTAAAATACATGAGTATCATCTAACGATATATAAGTGCAAGCTCAACTTAGTGAGAAAAAAAATCGCAAGCGGATGATTACAATATGAATCATTAGGGTAAAAGGGTTTAAACCATGCGCTCCACTAATTGTTTTGAGCAGTGTATTTTTTCGATACAATTTCTAACATAAGTTTGGTAGTCCTTGGTAACTTTATCTTTCCGGATTATTCTTCCCCCCTCGGGATATTCATTGTCTGTAAAACGGGAAGCAACAGTTAATTCTCTTCATACATGCGTATTTTTCTCTTTCTCTGCTAACGAAGTGGAAATAACTAATTTTAAACACAATTAACTTATTACTAAAATTTTTATAAACAGAGCGATTGTCAAATTCATATTTTTCTGAGCGGTTGCTTAGAAAGAAAAAAGTGTACAGTTTTTTCGTTTTTTTATTTCGTACTTTTAATCTTTCTCTGAAGTTTTTTTTCTATTGAAGGTGTTAAACTAGTAACGAAAATATTTCCGTGGGTGTATTCAATGTTAAATTTATTAAAAAAATTATTTTGAGTATTTACTAAATTGACAATATATTAAACAATTTTATGTGATCAACTATGTCATATGTATTTACATTTAAAGTTGACAAGTTTAAAATTTGGTAAATTTGTTTTAAAAAGTTCGAATGGATATTTTATATAACTTTCACCAACTAAGCATCATTACAGAATTGAATCTTAACCCTTTCAGTCCCAGTGATGCCATTTGGCATCATCATGTTTCTGATCCTAATTTAAAAAAATAGCGCAGACATCTATTGGGATTAATAAAAAATATTTTCTAATAGAAAAAAGTTTGAAGAATCGAATGATGTGCTTTTTGATATTATAAATGGCTATAGACTATAAGAAAAAAATCTAAAATGGTGATGCCAAATTGTCATTGGGACTGAAAGGGTTAAAGCCTTGCTCATTTTTTTCATTATATGAGGCATTTGATACATTTGAGTGTTTAAACTGGGACTAGTTTCGGAAATGGAAATTATAGAAGTATTCATACTTCATAATGGTTTTGTACAGTTATACGGAAAAGCGAATGGAACAACCATTAAACAAAAAAAAACAATACTTAATCTAATTTTTTTTTAATTTCTATAAATTTAAACATAAATTAAATTTGAGAACAACATCATAAAAATTTAGGAGGACATATCTAGTATAGCAATTATGTTTAAAATAAGCCTGAATTGTTTGATTTCTCCCTGATATCTAAATAATTACAAAAACACAATAAAAAATTGGTATCGAAATTTATTTTGGATAGTGTAAACGGTTACCAAGCCTACAATGAGCCAACAAATGAGTTAAAATAACTGATGAACAAGAAAAGATGCTTTTATAATCGCAGTAAATCATTGTTTGCTGTGTTCATATAATAGAAGACTGATTAATTAAAAAAAAGTAGACATATACGCTGTGTAAGGACGAGGGCTAGATAAAATTACTTGAACCTTTAGACATTCTTAAGAATATAATAAACTTTTGAGAAAGACCTTCTTATAATCCAGTTTAATTAGTCTCAAACTTAGTTCAACCCCATTTACGACTGGGTATAAATTTTGCAAGTACGCGTCATCCAGTTACACTAATAAGCTGGACCCATCACCTGTCAACTGCGGTAAATCCGTCGATTGAATAGCATACGAGTTTGAGGCCCATTATACTCCCGACGCCTGGATAAGATTTACAACTTTGTGATAAACCTCTTGTAGATTTGGGGGAGGCGGCGATACGAGGACTCCGGAATAGATTTTCGTTTAAACAGGATAAGGCTTTCCGTGATTAAACTCCGGAGTTATGAGAATAGCTAATGATTTGGGATTGGGTGTCCGTGTAATTAGAATCAGGTGAGCAATTAGAAATGCAATAAATTAGTAAGGTAATCGAAAATAGAACATGGAGTCAACGTGGAGTGAATTACTACAATATGTTCTTGTGTGCTATTAAATCGGAGGTTAATCTGTAATAAAAATGTTTGATATTCTTTCAGTTAAAATTGTTTTGTATGTAGTGTATTTAGTGGCTTCTAATAAGATTTTTCTTTCTGGATTAAATTAGAGATAGTACAATTTCTTTAAAATTTAATTGAAACGAGACTTTCTGAAATGATTTCTTTTTTTAGTGTTCATAGTAATGACCATTTATCAAGAAAAACGTCACATGTAAGACAAATGAACGCACTTTAATCTAGACTATATTGAAAGAAATATTTTTTTCCATACAATTCTTCACATTAACCCATCTATGGCTAGTAGCTAATAGAAAAAAACAAGCGCCCTTTATATAAGTGTAAATTTGTCTAAAATAAACAAAATGCAAGACAAATGAAGACCATAGTCCTGACAAATTTATGTGGGACAAATTAAGTTACACGAAAAATAATTTTTTTTTTAAAGTCAACGTTTTTATAAGAAAGGTGTTAATGTTCTTCACAAATAGAGTAAAAATGGATTTAATACTAATTGCATAGTTGTAAAATTGTCGATTAAGTGATTTCTTATTTTGTAACAATATATTAATGCAGTGCTGAAAAAAAAAGAAATAGGGCCCCGGAGAAAATCTTAGATTTTATCTAAATTAAAATCACTAGATAGTGATGCATTTAAAGAAAAAGTATTCATTAACTTGTTTTACCCTCTCCCCTTAAAAACAAGATTTTAATTAAATATTTTACTTATCCTACCTTTAACAGCTTTGCATACAAGAATGGATTTAATTATTAAACTTTTGCAGCTAACCCAATTTTCCAAAGCCATTTTCATTGGGGGTTTCACTTAAAATCATCACTTTTCAGTCTACTGTTTTAACTTGAAATAAAAATTACCTCCCTATGATATCACTCTTTCAAATTATCTTCTCCAAATCAATCTTCTTTCTTTGTACATTCCAAGGAGCAAACCAACTCCACATTAGATTGACAAAACTTCTACTGGCATTAAACCGATTTTAAGTGAAATAGGTTTAAAATGGCGAAATACAACGGGGGTATATTATATAAAAGGTATACGGTATAGAAATGGTATGATATAGGAAGCGAGGTATACGATATAGGAAACCTCAAATTATTCTATTACTGCAAATTAATATTGGAGTTTGTTCATATAAAAAAGTACGTTTAGTTTAGTTCTGATACTTAAATATAAAGTAGTTTTTGAATAAATGACAGTTACAGTTGTGACGAACCCACCAAAGGCACTCTCGTTGTCAATTTGCGAAATCTAATTTGGCTTGTCACGTAAAATCGCGCATTTAAACTGCAAAGCTTCTTTGCGTTAGGAACGCAATTCCTTCTCTTAATTAGGGAATTGTCAAAAGCATCAATTGATTACCACGGGAGGGAAATTAACTGCATTTCGGCAGATTGTTTCATCTGAGTTCTTTTAATGAGATTGTCGGCTCATGAAATTTGCAGGGAGTTAAAACTGCGAAAGGAACAAAATGTGATTTGAAAGCTTCTTACTGCAATGGGATAAAGATACGGCAGTTTAACATAGTTTTAAACGAGTCAAATGGGTTTGAAAATAATTAACTGTAATGGATGGCTTTAGAGATTCATTTAATTATTGCTAATTTCAGTTATTTCAAATAATTAACCATTACTAACAGTTAAATCGTTTCAATTGTTTTATCGCTAAATGAATCGAATTGAAAAGATTGGATTAGGGTAGGTTAGAGCTTGATTAATCCTTTTGGATCCCAATCGAACAAACGTGGAGCGAATGTTCAATATTTGAAAACATGGAAACTAAGAGGATAACAAAACTAGCAGCCAACGTAAATCAAGGCAGTGGATACGTAATTGAATGTCACAAACATACTTTCAAATCTTTTAAGTGTGTGAAGTATTTTCTTGTGAATATATTAATATGAAACTGAACAAAAATATTCGTAACAGTTTTGTCTAACTAAAGAAACTAAGCAGTAAATCGGTAGCAATAGAAGTAGTTTTCGAAATTTATCAGCTAATCACTAACATTTTCTACTAACAGAGAATATTTAAATAAATCTTCACCCAGTCTTGTTCATTTCTTTTATAAATATTCTGGGTAATTTTGTGGCATCGATTAGGTTGTGGGAATTATATTTAAAGCGACGCATTTTGACACAATATGTAATAGAGGGAAAGTTAAAAGTTTTGCCGTTTATGTGCTTATCTAAATACGAATAATATTTTTATTGCATGAATGCTACACAACTGCACTAAAGTTAAATTACAATATTAAAAATGCATATCCTTTTTCAGAAAAGTACATAATTGAAAAATATTTTATTATATATTTCCCATTGGAGTAGGGTTTTTCTAAAATGCCGTAATTGAAATACTCCTCGTCTTTGAATTTAAATTATCATAAAGCTTATTTTTTATCTTTTATGCAAAAGGACGCATAAACTGTCGACCAAAGTGGTGTAAAAGAAATTCTTATTAGTTATTTTACCGCTTGCCAGTTTTGAACATAACAGTAATTTGGTAATAAATATAGTAATAAAGCATCATAAAAAACGATACTTGCATGTCAAAGAAAATATAAGAATTTACTATCTTTTCGTAACGTATAATCTTGTGTTTTGCGGGCATTGTTATTGATGATGATTGATGATATAAAAATGTAGTTGTTTATGGGCGGGATAGTTATGGTGCAAATTTTATTGCGCATCTTCGAAATATATTTTAAAAATAGCATTTAATACATACCAATAAAAGCTACACTTTTTATATAGCAGATTTCCAATTGATCGAGACGATAAATATAAGTTTAGATTTTATCACATTTTGTGGCGTTGATAATAGAGTTAATGAAAACTTGTTTTAAATGTGGTCTTTTTTTATAGCGAATAAAATAGATGATATTTTGGAAGATATTATCTTTATACTGATAAATAAAAGCTTAATACATAAAACGTAATTTTCTGAAACAGAATGTTTTTTTTCAGGGTCATGAAGCAAATATAGAAATAGTTTTTTTTATGTAAATCTAAAATTTTCGCAAAAGAATCGTTCACATTGATAAATGTTACTTGACATTTAAGACGGTTTTGGAAAGTTCTGGATATTTTTAATCTTCAAATTATAAAATTAAAAAATTATTTTCATTAAAGTAACGAAAATTGACGTTGAAAAAAAACGTTGCAACCAGTTTGTTCAAAATGTTACTATGTTCATATTCAAAAATATATTTTCTGTTTAAACCAACCTATAAAAAAAATACGGAGGTAAAAACTCTAAAAAACTTCAATAAATAGATCCGGCTTTCAAAGAAAAATCTTTTTTAAAAAAATGACTTTGTATGGAACAACGCATATTCCATCTATTTATCAGTTTTTATACTTTCATATTCTGTAAATTTTAAACTCATTTACATGAATTTTTAATTTAAAATTTAGTTTTTTTTAGTAACTTATCAAAGCAAGCCTTATTGCATAGTTATTGGATAAGGCAGGAAAAACTATACTTTTTGCTTCTTTTGTTCTAACTTTGTGTAACGTATCAGTTTTGTTTAAACAGTAACTAAAAAGTTTAGTTTTTTTTCTTTTTTAAAAAAGAATTTTGTTTTTGTTATGCATATAATGCATGCTGGTTTTTACTATATCTATCATTTTTACTTTTACGCATAGAAAAATTACCGTATTTTTTTGTTTTTGTTTTTTAAAAGGGCAACAAGTTAGCATATTTTATAACTCGTATCACACTGTAGAGGGAAATGGATGAATCTTTCATGTTAATTCAACGGGAGATGCTTTCGTGTCCTTTTTGCCCAATGTGCTATATTGGTTATTAACACTAGAAAGACGGAGACTTAGTATATACCTATATTGCCCCAAAGCAGTCAAAATGACTGCATTGTGAAAGAATAACTAATGTGTAAAGAAATTTGTTTAAAATTATTTTATATTTTTTATACTATTTGCAGCCATATAGCAAGTTAATACTATGTATTAACAATAAAAATATATTTACTTCATTTGGAACAAAAAAATAAAAGGTACAAATAATGAATAAATTAACAATAGATTGCCTAAGGCAGTCATTTTGATAGCTTGGAAAATGTTTAATAATCAAATGACTTATTATTAAATTGAGTAAATTTCATATATACGAAATCGGAGCCGATCTGATTTCATATAATCAGATTGGCGCCGATTTCATATAAGAAATTTACTCAATTCAATAATAAAAGTCATTTGATTATTTAAAATTTTCCAAGTAGTCAAAATGACTGCCTTAGGCAATACAGGTATAACACATATACAGGGTGGAGCAAATAAAAGTGGCCCCAACGTGGAGATAAGAATACGACAGAAAAGTTGCCAAGTCAAAAACAAATACAAAAAAAGGTTTGCTAACTGAAGCAATTGATCGCTTTCAATATTAAGCCCAAACAAACGCTTGGCGACTTATTTGCCGGCAACTACCCTATGGTGTGAGAAGCTAGTTGAAATGAAATGTAAACAAGGTTTGTAGAGCTGATCACAAAAGTTCCCACTAGTGATTATTTCGATCGTTATTTATCCTAGAGCATCGGGCCTTTTTGTTTTTGTGAATACAAAACATTCTAAATTGATGGCAAGACCCAAAATCTGGTGTTCAGACCCGTTTCGGAATGTTTCTTGGACTTGTTCAAAACAGATCCTGTCTGATGCCATTTCGTAACTATTTATTGCATAGCACTCTTTTTATGCCCTTTTACACCTTTAAATTCTTTAACAAACAACTGGCCACATTTTCCCCACGAATTCGTTTTAATAAAATTTTCTACAATGAACACTCTCTGCTGTACTGTGAGTTTCATCTTCACCTGTGAATTGATTAACTTACACTCACACAGTCGCAACCCGCACTCACTACGATCTGAACTGGCCTAATCCAATCCAACCAATGCAAAAACAGGTTTGTCAAGTGAAACCATTGTACGCTTGAATAATCTTTTATTTCCACTTGAAAGCTTTCAGGCGGCTTCAAGAGTTTTTCTCGCCAAGCAATTCAACGTATTCCTATCTCTAGACCGGGGCCACTTTTATTTGCCCCACCCTGCATATACCGAAAATGAAAGAGGAGGGAGGCAACTACAATGATTAATAAACGCATTTATATGTTGTACAAAAAGTCACAAAATTCTAAGAAGCTGTGTCATTATATTTACAATTGTTTTTCTAACTGAAATTATAAAGCAGTCAAAATGACTGCCTTCGGCAATCTAGTGTTAATTTAGTACTTGATAATATGGTTTATTTATCGTTTATATTTTATGAAAATCTCAAAAGCAAACTTTTAAAATATACATTTAGCTTTTATTTGTTTTAAAATCTTAATATTACCAAACATTTTTTTATATAATAGTTACACAATCAAGGTTCACTAGAAGGGGAGAAATGTGTGTATGCAGGTGCCATCGCATACTTTTTTTTTTAGAGCTTCTACCTATAAATTTAATAATAACTTGGGGAAGTACTTTAAATCTTGAAAGATGAGCATGTTGCAAATAAGTGAAAAAAAGTTTTACAGTTTACAGTAAAATTTGAAGCTTATCTTTTGTTTTTTAATTGCAAATCCTACTCTTTCCATTGAATTCTTGTAAATAATAAAATAATTTTTTTATTTATGTATAATTTTTACGTATGTTACGTTATTTATGTACGTAGTTTACGTATGTTTCACATTTTGGGTTAATTTTAGTAGATGTCGTTTGTAACCTTTATCACATGAGAATCTAAATAAATTCGCTCGACACGCGATTTTTTCAATCGATGCAATTCCTACATAATTACCTTGTCTTCGACCAAAGTTCAAGTGCAATTATATAATTTGAGAAAATATGCAGTCAACGTTCAGATAGGGAAATAATTGAATCCTCTGAAAAATTTTCACATTGAAAAGTATATTTTACTGTAAAGAAAATATGTAACCTCATGAGACCCGATATCCATTTAAATGGATGTTTTTACGTTCTTATAACTATACACAACTTATGTTTTTACTTTAATATCTTGGAAGGGTTTGATAAAAGACTCGAAATTCATTTTTAGACTGATTACAGGTATCGGTCGTTTATTTCTATAGAAAATTAAGATAAACGAGGGACACGTTTTTTCAGCAGTAAATTTTAATGGAATTTTGCATACAAATGTAAGAATGAACTGTTAATTACAAAAAAAGCTTGTTTTCGAATTTATAGCAATAAAGAATTATTTTTAGGGCTTAAGATATCAAATTTTATGAAATAGACGTGTCCCTCAGCAAAAACTAATTGTTATGTATTTCACACAAAATTACTTGTAATATATACTATTTAATATACATTTGTTTGAAAAACGTGATTATATGAAGAATATGTGTTGGAATTAGCTGGGGATGAATTGTCACCGAAAACAAATCCCTTCAAAAAATTTCAGATATATCGATATATTCTTGCGGAAAATATTGAAGCAAAAGCTGGAATTTGATCTGTTAGTTATTGGCGTCAAGACATTGAGCCACATTAAATCTGCTGTGGCCCAGTCTCCTATACATGGAGTATTTACTGTTGGATTTTCTGTTAATCAATCACTTAATAAGATAACAATGTGTATGACCTTATTCGATACTCTGCCGGGTTCTAT
This sequence comes from Oedothorax gibbosus, assembly GCA_019343175.1. Lineage (NCBI taxonomy): Eukaryota > Metazoa > Arthropoda > Arachnida > Araneae > Linyphiidae > Oedothorax > Oedothorax gibbosus. The sequence continues at coordinate 6,479,061 of CM033282.1, read as the reverse complement.
CTAGAACCCGGTGTCAATTATGATTTTAGGTAGAGTATTTATAATTTAAGAGCAAAATTATGTTTCATTTTTATCAAAAATAATCACTGTACCACAAAAAATAACTTAGTTTGAATAAATTACTTAATGCGAATTGTAAGTGGGTTAGTATGGGCTAGCTCAAATGGGACCATGTGGTTTTTAAAAAAATAAAAGGGGTCCGTTTCTTTCTCTGCCCTATATAGGTAGCCTACTCTCAATTCCTAAGTACACCCATTATGAGGTTTTGCACTGGATACCAGCCAGTGATGCAAACACCCCGGAATTTATAATTTGGGGCAAATGCCCAAGTAAAATGCCCTGGAAAATGCTCAGAATCCAAAAAATGCCTGAACGTTTATGAATTTTAAGTAATTATTTCTTTCAGTAAAATAATTGAGAATATTAAAATTTATAGCGCTTATAGATCAAATCTCGCATGAAATAGATAAAAGGGAAAATTTAATCATGGCATACCAGTTTACGTTACTAAGTAATACTATCATCGAATGAGTACCCCCACGCCCTTATTTCTTCCTTCTTAAACCGAATTTGATATTTTCTTTGGTAAGTTAAGTTAATTAAATTATCATCTCACTAGAGATACACGAGAGCTATTCCATAATTTATTTGAATTTGGATAAACTTATATGCATATGACAAATTTAATTTTCTTTAAAAAATAAACCTTTTGTAATGCAACAAAATTAGCACTTTGGGCTTATTCCCAGCCAAATGACCATTTTATAAATGCCCAACGGGCATTCATCCCTCCACTAATACCATCTCAGTTGTCTTTTCATCACTTGACGTTCCAAAACAACGGGATCGAGCTGTCCCTAATGACCCCTCGTGCATCTTGTAATGCGATGTTTATTCAACCAAACACAAATCGTTAAGAAATTAGTACCGGGCCCCTCCCATCATCTCCGGCGCAAGACATTACCCAGGTCTCTTTCCGTAGTGTGGCCGTAGACGGATGATGTCCTTTCCGCTCATATTCCGGCTGAGACATCACTTACCCCAAGGAGGGGGGGGGGAAGGGTGAGACCGAAGAAGAAAGGGGGCGTTGTCCATTTATCACACCGTGAAATGGACCCGCTCATCTATCAAGGATGCATAGTCTTTAATCAAGTCCATGTCATGGGCAAGAATTTAATAAGGCGTTCGTTTGGATCGGTTATGTAAGAATCCTCGAAACTATTTCAAAGTAGGTTCAGGGAAATTTGGAAATTTATTCCAAAACTTAAAATGTGTTATGTAAACTATCAAAATTGTATTTTATCTAAATTAAACTTAAAAAAAAAGGTGAAAACGTCAATGAACTATCCTTTTTTGTATCAAACAAACATGAACTGTAGAAGGGCGGCAAATGTATGTTAGCCTATATACAGCATACTCCTAAATACAGTCCTGGGAATCCGTTAAGAATTAAAAAATTTTTCTATTTTCTTTCAATAGCGGCTAAAAATCACTTCAGGCACAAACTAGAAAAAAAATGTTTGGTGTTTTTTTCTAGTCAAATCAAGTTCTTATAAAAAAGGATTTTCAGGAAATGTCAAATTATTTATACTATGTATTTAAATGTTCGCCAAAAGCCAAAATGTCACATTTTGAAGATAACCATTTTTTGCATAAAATATATTTTTCAAATTAAATGCATAAGCTATATGTTATTCACTATAAAAATAGTTATATATATCGCATCTTTTACCCTTTCTCGCTATTTAAGACAAAGTAAACAGTTTCAGCAACCATACTGACCATTATTGTTCCTTCACCTGTGGGTATTGTCAAAAGCTTATTATCGGTTTTCCATAAAAATTATAACAATTTATTAATGTAAAGAATTTTGCAATTTAGTTACTCTTTTAAAACAATCATGTTTCAAAACCCTAAATTGTTACATAAATGTGTGATAATTACGCGAAGTGTAAGCATTTTCGTCTAGTGACTTAAAACTAAAGAGACTGCCAGGAAACAATATTAGGGTGATTGCTGCAGGGTAAAATTTTTGTATGTGCTGCCTTACATGCCCGACTAGCTACTTGCTCGCACATGTCGCTATGTCCGTCCGTCATTTTACTAAGAATTAATAAGTAAATACTGAAAACGAGATTGTTTTTTGTGTTTAGACAACAAGGACCAAATTTTAAACATTAAAAGAACTATGTTTCTTATTAGCAAAATATAGAGCCATCAATATTATTTTTAAAGAAAATTCCATATTCAGAAATGGCTCTATTTGTATTGTTTCACATTCTACCATATTATGAATTGCTTCACAACTCTACCCCTATATTTTTGGAAAAAAGAAGTCAGAAAAAAATGTTTTGAAACAAATAAAAACCGCTAACAACTGTTTACGTGTTTTAACTCAAAATCACCGTGCAGAACGGCTTCAGAGACAACATCGGGATACTTGTTAGCTTGATGAGAGCTGCTTGGGTCAGATATAGAACCAGGCGGCAAATTAAAAGTTTGGGCAGAATTTGAATGTAAGAATTTAAACAATTTGAATCTATTTTCATCAATAGCAACTAGAATGATATTCGTACTAGTATATAAAGCTTAACCAGCTAAAAAAACTACATAATTCGTGGGTTGAACATAAACAAGAAGGTATGTAACAGAATTACCTAGAACCGCTTCCATACACGATTTATAAACCTCGCCAAGCAATCACTCACACATATTATTAAGTTCCTATTTAAATGCCAAAATTAAATATTTTTGCTGATTTTCTTAAGAATCAATTAATATTCTTTATCTTTTGCTAAATTTATTTGCAATTCGAAGAACGATTAAGAAATGCTGCTTGCTCTAAACATTTGGGTTCGAAGCTTATTTAAATATATATTTTTCGAATATTATGTAATAATTTATAATATTAGAACAAGCATTCTATTGTCTTCAAATAATCAATCAACTATGAGATTTTCAAATACCCTTTAAAAAAACTGAAAAATATCGAATAATTAATATCTTAACGACTATACACAACCCATTATCAAACGCTGAAATATTAATTTAAATTTAGATTTTTTATGCAAAAAATGGAACACTTTCAGCCTCTTTCTTGATAAACAAAAAACGGACAATCAAAGAATCCTATTGTGAAATATTTGAAGTCATTGCAAACCGATTTATGTCACAATTTATTTAAACGAAAGTTTGAAAGGAAATTAATTTTTTCGTGCGATTGTTGTTGTGTCATCAGCGTTTTGAAACGGAAAATATGTACTAGCATTATTCAAATTAGTATTAAATTTTTAATTTAAAATTTTAAATATTCTTCTAGTTATATTTTTACAGAAATTTGGAATGTTGCCTAGCCTGATTTTTTTGCTTCAATTTGATGAACCATTCTTGTCTGATGGATTTGTGGTTCTTGGTGTGAAAGCGAGTGACGGACTAACTATTATAATATATCCTTCATTTTGTAAATGCCTGTGTGGAAACTTAACAGAAAGGTTTACTACCTCTTAGAACTACTTATACATACGATTAAACAGCTTCAAAATATAGTTTACGAAAAAGTTAATCCTAATTAAGACAGTTGCACACCAAATTGTGTATTTAAGTGTCGCAAATTCACTTAATATTTAAAATTGTTTGATATTTTTTGCAACTTGACCTCATTTGTCGTTCTCCATAGTGTAACAAAGATAAATATTTCGACCCGTTCATTGACGACTTTCCAATTGAATTTAGGAACGTCAAAGTCTATAAGAAAGCACAGCACCCTATATCAGTAATTCTTTTGATAATGTGAATCTTGCAAATAGACCCTTCAAATGAGTGAATCGAATAATTAAAAATTTATATATTGAGTGTTAAGACAATAATTTGCACACAAGTTAAAAGTAGCGATGCAAACAGTTAAATTAAGTTAACCATTAACTCCATTCGGGTAACAATGCCATAAATTTTAACTAATAAAATGCACTCATAAATGATTCATACTTTGAAATTACATTTCCAAATCCTCTATCGTAACATTAAAAATAACACTGTTTTAATCTAAAAATTCAATTTTTCCAACACTGTCTAGAACACTTTTGAAGATACTTAATAGAGAAATACTTAATATCTACCATCAGAATGTTCCTAACCATGAAATTGGCCTAATGACTTGCTTAAATACACGAGTGATCTTTTTTATATTTGAGTAGAAGCTATTTTTTGGGTTTGGTAGTTTTGGCTGAATATCAAACACCATAGAGCCACACATAATCACATGGCGTCCAAAGCTCTAGAATTATAGTACGTATGATTACACGCAAGTCATTGCAAACCGATTTATGTCACAATTTATTTAAACGAAAGTTTGAAAGGAAATTAATTTTTTCGTGCGATTGTTGTTGTGTCATCAGCGTTTTGAAACGGAAAATATGTACTAGCATTATTCAAATTAGTATTAAATTTTTAATTTAAAATTTTAAATATTCTTCTAGTTATATTTTTACAGAAATTTGGAATGTTGCCTAGCCTGATTTTTTTGCTTCAATTTGATGAACCATTCTTGTCTGATGGATTTGTGGTTCTTGGTGTGAAAGCGAGTGACGGACTAACTATTATAATATATCCTTCATTTTGTAAATGCCTGTGTGGAAACTTAACAAAAAGGTTTACTACCTCTTAGAACTACTTATACATACGATTAAACAGCTTCAAAATATAGTTTACGAAAAAGTTAATCCTAATTAAGACAGTTGCACACCAAATTGTGTATTTAAGTGTCGCAAATTCACTTAATATTTAAAATTGTTTGATATTTTTGCAACTTGGCCTTCATTTGTCGTTCTCCATAGTGTAACAAAGATAAAGATTTCGACCCGTTCATTGACGACTTCGTCCAATTGAATTTAAGAACGTCAAAAGTCTATAAAGAACGCACAGCACCCTATATCAGTAATTCTTTTGATAATGTGAATCTTGCAAATAGACCCTTCAAATGAGTGAATCGAATAATTAAAAATTTATATATTGAGTGTTAAGACAATAATTTGCACACAAGTTAAAAGTAGCGATGCAAAACAGTTAAAATTAAGTTAACCAATTAAACTCCATTTGGGTAACAATGCCATAAATTTTAACTAATAAAATGCACTCATAAATGATTCATACTTTGAAATTACATTTCCAAATCCTCTATCTGTAACATTAAAAAAATACCTGTTTTAGTCTAAAAAATTCAATTTTTCCAACACTGTCTAGAACACTTTTGAAGATACTTAATAGAGAAATACTTAATATCTACCATCAGAATGTTCCTAACCATGAAATTGGCCTAAATGACTTGCTTAAATAACACGAGTGATCTTTTTTATATTTGAGTAGAAGCTATTTTTTTGGGTTTGGTAAGTTTTGGCTGAATATCAAACACCATAGAGCCACACATAATCACATGGCGTCCAAAGCTCTAGAATTATAGTACGCATGATTACAACGCAAGCTTGACTTCCCCCACCACCTCGTGTGGTTTTCCTAGAAACGACACGAGCGTCATTGTTCTAAACCTACCTTGTTTGAGGCTCTGCTGTGAGGTCAATCGCAACTGCTCTCCACACCCAAGCAGGGTGGAGAAAATACGAAAAGACCCCTCATGCCGTTTCTTGGAAAACTAAACGTGGGGATAGGGGAAGCAGACTTCTATTGTATTCTTACAGACTAACAACCATAGCATTCGACCATACTGCAATAGCACCGAAACATCGAATGCTGGTATGGCCGTCGATATCTTAGGGAACAGTTTTAACACACTTCAACTCTTAATACTTTCAATAAACGATTTATTTTCTAGATTTTACAGATAGTTCATAAGGGTTCTAGAACACACATAACTGATTTGTTTTCTCTGCTAAAAGCATATCTGAATTACTGCTTCGAAAAAGCAACAAAAACATCAACATTTAAATTTACCGTACAGTGAAATTTTAAGTACTTAAATATAAATGCAAACAAAAATTTATCTCCCACACTTAATGATATGATGAAATATCGACGGCAATGATAAAAGAGCTTTTAAATATCCAACAAAAGAATGTTTACACTCATGAATTTTGGCTTTAAGGGCGAATGAGCCCGATCGACGGCGGGTCTCCAAACCAAAGTGCCTCAGTGTTAATCCAATGGGAAAAATTATTTTCTAAGCCCCATTTCTTTGGCTGTATTGAATATTTTTACAAAGTTTTTTTAATGATAAATATAGATAACTTGCAGGTCTCTATAATCCCATTTTTTTTTAAAGATTTAAATGTAAACCCTTTCCAGCGTTATTGTGGCTTTTCGAACCATACTTATACGTGTTACGGGGACACAGTACCTCAATAATGTTAAAAATTTCGATTGGTTTTATTTGCTAAAATTATAGTTTGGAATCTACAAAGTTTTAAAAGCGTAGCTATATATTTTAAAAAAGTTATTTCAATTTTTAGGCGGAAAGGTAGAACCATACTTATACGTGTTATGAACCATACTTATACGTGTTACGGGGACATAGTACCTCAATAATGTTAAAAATTTCGATTGGTTTTATTTGCTAAAATTATAGTTTGGAATCTACAAAGTTTTAAAAGCGTAGCTATATATTTTAAAAGAGTTATTTCAATTTTTAGGCGGAAAGGTAGGATAAAATCGAAACCGAAACTAGCCCAATGTGTGGCCTTTGTCTCTTTTAGTTACTTGAGCACCTCACAAAAGTTTGAATATTCATCGAATATTTATATATTTTGAAGAATAAACTGAAGTGAAGAACATTGTTTTCAATGCTTATTTTCAGCTAAAAAGTGATTTTCTATATTTTTTGTTAGATTTTTTGCGATTCTTTTTTTATAGTTTTTTTAATTCATTACATAATGTTATTCATTACATAATTTAATTATTCATACATAATATTTTATATTACATAATGTATATAAAAGAAAATGGTCTAATTTGTGCATCTTTCTGCATTAGGAATTACTGCAAACTTACAGGAACTACAATAAAAAATCCTATGTAGTTTTTTAATTAAAATAGCGTTGAAAATATAATTTATGTTGTCCTTCAAAGAATTGTTTATAATAATAAAAAATACTACAATGCATTAAATTAATAAAAATAAAATTGTGATCTAGCTTCTAACCAATATGTTCATACTAGGTTTAAATTTTGTGACAGTATGTTTTCAAGTTTTGTTTTTAAGGAATAAAAACTTTAAATGTTCTTTTTTCAGTGTTCATTTTTCCTTGATGACAAGTATTTAAAAACGCTAAGGCTTTTTGGAATTATTTATAAAAAGTCTAAGGAATTTTGTATGCAGTCTATTAAATACATGGTCATAAAGAATTGATATTAAAATTGTTTTCAAAAGAAGTATTTTACAAAATACTAAAGTCGAAATTTTTCATATATGCAAAAATAATTTGGGATTTTATAGATAATTTTTTTTGTAAAATAACTACAGGAGAGAAATCAAATTTGGATGTCAATTATTTGTAAAACATTTAAAAGTAGACTAGAAAAAAAATTAAGGCTTTTTACATGTATTTTAACATTTAAAAAGTTTTGTTTTCAATAATTTAAAGTTAGCCAAATTAGTAATGTAGTAACGCGACGAACTATCAAACTTAACGTCTACTTGAAGAAAGTGTCAAAACTACCCGTTATAACCCTCAGCTCAGCATAAAATATTTTTTAATGAATTTTTTTATATAATAATTTTAATACACACAATAATTTAAAGCACATAACTTTTATTTCAAGGAACAACAATTGAAAACAATGTCAATTAGTTATTAACACAAACAATGCAACACTGTAAAAATACAAATTATGAGAAATAAAAAAAAAATTCTCTTACTTTTTTTAAGTCCATCACAAATTTTATTTAAACAAAATGTGAAACAAAAACTAGGTACAGAGTTTTCAGTTCATGTCTAGCAGGAACTTCAATATTTATGTTAAGGGCAAATTCTTTAGCCACAGGGCAAGAAAATGCCACTTCACCAATAGTAAACAGAATTTAAGGGTCTTGTATGGTAACAGATCTCTATACAATTCCAATGGGGAAACTTTTGCCCGTTAAAAAAAATACGACATGTACTCACGAAAAAACACAGAAGTTATTGCCATTTAAATAATTAATAACTATAATTTTAAATATATTAATTAGTTATAATTAAAACAAAATTTGAGTAAATATTCACAAACAAATGGCAGCACTAACGGGATGTAAATATCTAAACAAATTTTTTTGTTTTCATTATAACTAATATCTTTAAAATTATACTTTTTAATTATTTTAATGGCAAAATATCTTCTGTATTTTTTGGTAAGTTTTCATGAATACATGCCGTATAATTTATTTAAAAACAGGGTCAAAAGTTTCCCCAATACAAGACCCTTAACTACAGTAGGCTCCTTCTTAACCAGATCTAAGCTTTAACCAGCAAAATTATATTATGTCTCAAAAAGATTTAAAAATAGTTTTTAAAAAACATCCGTTTTGTTTTTGATGCACATGTTACTCGGATTTTTTTAAAAAGCAGACACAACCATCAAGTAGCAACATACGTTTTTTCAATGGTATGTAAATTAAAAATCTTGAATACATTGAATGAAATGAAGCAGTATTTCGATCATGCATTTATTTATAAAGCAAATATTAGTAATGTAGAAAGGTGCAATCAAATGTGCATCTAAAGCATATTTTATTTCACTTCTCCAGTTTAACCAAATTATATTTAACCAGTTTACGATGGGTCCCATTTAAGATGGTTAGGAGGGAGTTTACTTTAAGGAGGTTTAACTGCATTATAAACAAGATTTTAGAAGGATAAGCAGTAGACTGTACCAAATGCTATGTTAATATTAATAAGGGATAAATATAAAATTATACCCTTATAACTTATAATACCCAAATTATATATACCCTTAGTAAAATTATTTAAGAATCACCATCACTGTTTCAAGACAAATGACCTTATTTTACCCTTTATATACTTATTTTACTTTCTGAACAGTAAGTGGAACACATGACACTTTTATTAAATAAACTGAAGAAATAACACAATGCTATTCAGAGATTTGTTGCTTCATTATGAAGTCCTCCCTGATGTTGTTTTACGAACATTTTTGAAAGTTTTATTTTACTAAAAAGACTTTCGGCAGTTCATGAAAGAAAGGCTTTTCTTTGTAATGCGACAGCGATGATTCCAAATGGGGTTATTTTTACATTGAAAAAATTCCCTTTTTAGGTATACCCAAAATGTAAAACTTAACCTTTAGGGGGGATTAATAAATGTCATTGAAGGTGTTACGAAATACCTTGTCGCAAAATTCACTACTCGAATGTTTTTTTTCTAATGTGGGACAACAAATGAGTTTTAAGGTGTTGCCTTTGACTAAAGCCCTTATTACATAGTTCACAACTATAATGTTTTTCTTTAGTGTGGGTCAACAAATGACTCTGAAGGCTATATTTACGACTAAATCCCTTATTACATAGTTTACAACTGTAAGGTTTTTCTTTGTATGGGTGATGACGTAACATGTGCCCAAGTGATTCCTCGGTCCTACGCTCTTTACTTATTCAATACATGATTATAAGCATATAAGAAATCAAACATTTTTAGCCTACTTTTCTTTTTTTAATTCGAAAGAATTAAAAAAATGAAAAAGTAGGTGTTGAATGCGGTCGATGTCCGTCTGACCCCCCTTCCAAAATCGGTTCTATCATTCGGATCTTAAAAATTCTTTTTTTGTTAGAAAGCTATGACCTCAGAGACCCAACTTTCATACTTTTTGTACGCCTGCCTGTACGTCCGGACGGACATAAATCTACTATCTGTCGGCGAATTTCCTATTGAATTAGTATTGAAATTCAATTTTGAGTCATTTAAATCACTGTTGCCAAATCAACAATGGCATGAGAAACTTTATTTAAAAATATTTGAAGCAAAATAATTTTTTCATGAATCATTTCGGAATGACGTCATAAAATGAAGCACAATGTGATTCGTTGATTGTTGTTTACCAAGAAAGCGGCAAGGCATATTTTTTGCATACAATTCTTCTTAGTTTTAATTTACATTATTTTTCATGCAGTTTGGAGTAGTTTCATTATTTTTGTTATTAATAAATATTTAATTTTTCTTCGAACTACAAATAAATCGAGCAGACGATAAATAATATTAAGTTACTTGTGGAAGAATATTAAGGAAAATAGTTGATTTTGGCTTTTAGAAGTTTTAATTATATCTGGATGCTGTGTTTAGCGATTTTTTTCTAATGTGTGTAAATCTAGTGTAGAAACGATTGTTGATGATATTTACTGTTATGTTCCTAGTTGTTCCCCAATTCGAATTTCAGTAAGTATTTAAGTAACAGGAAAGTAGGCTACTTTAGTTCTTTAAGAACTTTTTGTTAGCTTATCGTAAGCGAATTCCCAAGGGCTTTTAACAGCACTTTGACTTTAATATTAAATAACCCTCAGTTTAACAAAAACAGAGTGGACATTGAAAAATTTAGGTGAGTGTGCGTAATTATTCTAACTTAAGCCTTTTTCCTAAATAAACTAAATTTTTTTATGAGAAAATTGTCAGCCATTTCAGAAATAAATATCTATGGCGGTACTCATTCCAGCAAACAACGTCATTTATTTGCATTTCATGTCGGGACATTTTGGAACAGTGATAAAAACTGCGATTCTGTGGGATAAAAGAAAATACGATTTTAATTAAGTAATAGTTAAAATCCTATTTGATAGCCAAGATACTTGTCAATCAATATGAGCATCAATAATTGCGAACTATTTATTTTAAGTTACAATTATCTTCTGTTGTTCTTTAATTTTTTGTCATGGGACACGTGAATTTTACCATGCTTTTTTAAATGATATTTATCTTGTTTTAGTATTTGTTTTATTATACAAAATATTGGTACAATAAATTAAAAGTGCGTTCTTTTATGCAGTTCAAGGGAAAATTGTGTAACACTAAAATTAAAAATACTACACGCAATGAAACCTGGGGCACACAATTTGTAACATTTTTTGAGAATGACCCATGTGTTACTTGTTTGCGAGACTTGTAGTTCTTTCTGTGAAAATGGGTGACGGACGCACAGATGGACATAGCCTTCATACGAGACTTCCACTTTTTAAGCTAGATGCTAAAAACATTTGTTTCAGTAATTTTAATTTCATTCTTTTACACACATCTTACTAGTTTAATTATATGAAGCACAATTTAGTTCATTCTTGGAGATACTTTTAGTATTAGTTGTAATATATAAAAAAAAAGTTTGCACACCCAAAGAAATAGTTTTTCTTTTCAAGTTCAATATTTAGAAAAAAACCCTTCTCACTCTTACCAGTTCTTCAAATAGCCTGTTGAAACGGGGTATTGAAGATACGGTTAAACCACGAATAAATTTTTTTAAAATACAAACCAAACATCCCCTAGCGGACTTGACTTTGTAACATATTAAGGCAGAATTACTACACTCTTAACAAACGAGCGGTTTAACTCAGTCTGAGTTAATTTCCACTCCTTTCGTGCCGAAAATGCACTTCTCTATAGGAGTCCTCTTTTGTTTTAAGAGTGTAGTGCAAATTCCACATGAAATGATTTTAATCAAAAATTTTTTTTCAATTAAAACTTTCTTCTCTTTAAAAATATGTGTGAATTCTTCACAACTTTCAATTATTAAAAGTGCTCTTATGAAATTTAAAAACAACTACCATTGTTACAGGATTATCATGCAAACATAGCATGTTTGGGAAAGGCAACCATAGCATCAGACTTAACCGCAGTAGCACGGAAACATCGAATGCAAGTCCTAGTTGCCAACGTATAATTTGGAATTATGATTTTTAAAAAAATCTATCCAAATATTCTGTATTTGCTATAAAAAGGTATTTTATAACATTACTTTTAAAATTTCAGAGAAGTATTTTAAATATTCGAAAAACAGCGAAACTTACTCACATATTTATATTACAAAAATTATTATCCCTTTCAGTCACTTTTTTGTTATCCTAAAAGTCTAAAATTTGTGAAATAGACTGAATAGACAGAATAAAATGGTAGAAAGCAGGGGGGAAATTTTAATTTTTAAAGTAAAATTTAAGTAAAAAAAATTGGAATCGTAACTTTTGAATAAATTATAACATTTTTTTCGAAACTATTTGTTAAAAATATTTAAAATTCAATTTTAAGTATTTAATAATGCAAGCATGAAGAATTTAGGGCCAATTTATTTAATAAAAATGTTCCAGAATGAATTTCATTTTACCATAATTTTCATTTAACTAAAATAAAAAAAAAATTTAATACTTCAAACGACATGATTTCATCTAACGACACAAAAAAAATCTATAACTTTATCGAAAAATTTATGGAGAATTTAATAAAATTTATTTGAAATAAATGCAAATTTAACTTAGTGAGGAAAAAATCGTAAGCTGATGATTCCAAAAGGAATCTTTGGGACTGGAAAGGTTAAATTTTGCGTTACTGTTAATAACCATTCAGTACCTATTCAAATAGAAACTCGATGTATAGCAATAAAAGTAATTACTGGTTTTTTAAATACAAAAAATTAACAAAATTTTTATTTTAGTTTAAGTTTTAGACAAATTGCTATGCCTAGCTTAAATTTCAGACATTTTTTGCATCGTGTGCAAATTAAAATTCTATAATCAGAAAATAAATTTATTAACTTAATACATTTTTTAGTCCTTTGATTACAATTAAACTTAGCTGATTTAAATATGAATTAAACTTGTGAAAAGTAATAATATTTTATTTGGTATACAAACTTTTTATCTATTACAACTAATATTAAAAGTATATCTGAGAATGAACTAAATATTATAATTATATGAAGCGCAATTAAGATGTTGTGAGTAGAAAACTGAAATTAAAATTACTGAAACAAATATTTGTTTTTACCATCCACAATACGTTTATAGAGCAAAAAGTGGAAGTTTATATAAAGGCTATGTCAGTCAGTTCTTTCTGTGAAAGTGGGTGACAAAGTCTCACAAACAAGTGGGAAATATCACATTGAAACATAAGGCTAGGTTACATAAAAAAATTTCATTAAAATTTAAATAACTAAAACTTTAATCTACATTTAAATAACAAGAAAAATCTATTTTCATTAAATTCTTCCACTGTTAACGTTTCGTCAAACGCACGAAAATTTAACATGAAAATAAAACTTGAAGGGATATTTATGATTTAAATCAGTTTGGAATGACGTCATGGTATATAACAATTGATTTCTTTTGATGGTTTATTATATGTGTATGAAGATGAATTGAGAGTAACTTTTTGCATACATAAACAGATAACTTTTTAGAGTTTATTAATGTGCAAGTGTATAAAGATGTCAAAAAACAAATAGATTATTTGTTCGAAAATTGTTAATATACTTCTACAAATATGTAATTTATTTTTTGAAATGCAAATTAATTTAGCAAACGACAAAGAATATTAATTGAATTTGTGAAAGAAATGTAATGAAAATGGTAAATTTTTTACTTTAAAAGTTTCGTACTAGCAAAAGGCCGTGTTGCGGGATTTTCTTTCAAAGATGTATAAATAATGTGTGGAAACTTTTCTAAGTAATATTTACTATTACAAAAACCTAGTTGTTTAAAGTAATGTTCAATAAATTTCGCTCCTTCTTTAGGGAACGAATTCCCAGAAAAATGAGGGGAAAATATTAGTAATAAAAACCTTTTCTCAAATACTAAGAACAAAAGCAAGTTTAAGGGCTAAAATTTGAAATTACAATAAAAATGGGATATTTAACCTAATTTTATCAATACAATTTAGTTGCAAAACTCATTCTCCAAAGCATAACTAAGATTTAGGGTACAATCCGTTCATTGGCGACTTTTTACTATTGTAAATTCAACTGGACGAAGTCGCCAAAGAACGGGCTGGATCCCATTTATTATAGGGAATATTTAAGAGAATGCAAGTTTTGTAACAAAAGCCTTTAATTGCAATATGATACTTTGCGACTTTTTATAACGGTTATACAAGTTTTAGATGATTGGAGAGGACAAGAGTAAAGCCACCTGATAGTCGCCAAATCCATTTTATGTACCCCTCAAACCGATTTTAACCTACTTATCTTTTTTAATTCGAAAAAAATGAAATGAAAGAGTAGGTATTGACATGCTGACGATGTCCGTCTGTCCGTCCGTACTCCCTTTCCAAAACTAATTCTATCCATCGGATCTTAAAAATTCTTTTTTGTTAGAAAAGTATGACCTCTGACACATATCCTTCATACTTTTTGTCCGTACGAACATAAGTCTTCTATATGTCGGTGAATTTCTCATTGAAATTCAATTTTGAGTCATTTAAATCGCTGTTGCCAAATCAACAATGACATGAGAGTTTTTATTTAAAAAATATTTGAAGCAAAATTTAATTTTGTCATAAATCAGTTTGAAATGACGTCATCAAATGTATCATAACGCGATTCTTTGAGTGTTCATAAATTGTTTACAAAGAAAGCGGCACGGCATTAAATTTTTACATACAATTCTTGTGGGCGTAATTTGGGCAAAGAGTCAAATACTAGGCATAGTTCTTTCAGTTCTATTTAATAGACAAACACATTATCAATTCTGGTACATCTTGCTTCGATGAATAAATAATAAATTAACACAGAAGGTATATCATATTTAGATATTAGAAAAAGTGTCGGAAGAACATCCCCGAACACACAGCATCTCACAAGCCAAAAAGCCTTCCCCTTTTACAAGCCCATAGTAGGCTTTTATCTTAATATTCTTGTGACGTCAGTCAGGCGTCACACAGCTTGTGTGTCTTCTTCCAACAATCGGCCCCACGGGGATGCAAAAATTCTTCCTACAAAGAAACTTAATCTGGTCTTATATTGTGGTTTTGTCAATAAATCTGCTAAATTTAATTTAGAGTTAACGTATTCTAAGACGAAATCCTCCTCACTAAGTAATTTTCTAATAAAATGCAATCTAATGTCAATATGCTTAATTTTAGCATTCTCTATTCTTTTTTCACAAAAAATATATTGCAGATTTATTATCACAGTATAACACAGGTTTTGACATGGACAAAAACTTTAACTCGCTTAACACTTTATGGTACCATACAAGATCTTTTACACACTCTGTAAGTGATACGAATTCAGATTCCATGGAACTAAGGGCAATGCACTTCTGCTTAGTTGCTTTCCATGAAAAAGCCACTTCTCCTATACAAACTATGTACCCACTCGTTGAGTGCCTTCCAGTGAGATTTGACCCCCAGCTCGCATCTGAATATCCACTTAAATCACAATTGCTTACATTAGATAAATTCAATCAATAGTCTCTGGTGTTAAATACATAATTAAGCAAATCAACAACTATTAACCAATGTTGGTAAGGATATCCATTATTAAATTGTGACATTGTGTTAACGGCAAATGCGATATCAGGACGACTTCTATCTGCTAGAAAAGAAAGACATCCTATCAACGACCTATATGGGTACTTCCTCATAATATCAGTCTCTTTTATTTCACATTCATTAACCTTTGGGGGTAAACTTTGTACTTTTAATGGTAAGTTTACAAAACTCCTGGGTATATCTTTAAAACTAATCAATAGCTTATTGATGCAATATTTTTGATATAAATAAACATTTCCATCTTCTTTCTCAAAATTAACTCCCAATAGATATCGCATTTCACCTAGAACAATATCCAATTTTGTTTTTAATATTTTTATAACACAATCTAAAGAACTTTTATCTTTTCCAAATAGAGCAAAATCATCTACGTAAACTAATAAAATCACACTATTTTCATATTTATATACACAATTACAATATTCAAAATTATTAAAACCCAAATTTTTTAGTATAGTATCCAATTCCTCATTTCACACGCTGCCACTCTGATGTAGTCCGTATATAGATCTCTGTAATAAGCACACTTTATCCTCCTGACCTTTTATTGCATATCCAGGAGGTTGCCTCATGTAAACTTCGTCTTTAAGATAACCGTATAGGTTGGCTGCCCGCACGTCAAGTTGCGTATGTGCCCAACCCAGCAACGACACAAATACAATAAAAAACAGTTTAACCAAGGAAAAATTAACCACTGGGCTAAATACACTTGCATAGTCTAATTGAGCATTCCCTAGTGCCACTAACGAGGAAGGGAAAAAAGCGAAATGACTGAAAAATTAAAATTGGATCCTAGTGATTATTTTATTGCAAAATGTCTTCAGCGGGTATTATAAAATATTTTTATCGCAAGTGTGTGAGAGAAGTGGGTCTGGATAGAAGAACAATTTGAAGAGAAATGAGCAAGCAGTTCCTGGAGGTTGGCGTGCCCCCTAGTTCAATATATTTAAGGTAAATTGTGCCGAGTCTGCTGGCCCATCAGCTACCAGCATTTATGTAACCATATTAGGCCTGGTTGGTAAAGATTAACAATTGTCCATATGCCGATTGGGTAGTTGAACGATAAACCCATAGTGAACGATGAACCCCTAGTAAACTTCCTCCAAAAAATTTATATATTTTTTCGAACCCGGAAGGATGAAAGATTGTGTGAACCCATGAAATTTATTATTATTTTAATTATTTTAATTATTTATGTTATTAGTTATGAGCTACACGACTCGTATACAAACCGGGGAGTATGGAGTCAGACACGCTATTAACTATGCCATCGCGGACCATAATTACAATTTAAATCAAATGCGTAATTAATCAGTTTTTACAGTTTTTAAAAAGCAGCAAAACTGTTCTATATTTTTTTAAATAAAACAGTGTTTAGCTACATTTCAGCGTTTATTGCAATACATAGTGATGTCATTACTTTATTTCAAAGCCATGTCACAGATTTTTATATATTATATGCCGAAAAACTTTTAAAATTAAGTTGAATTAAAAATTATTTATATTTAAAACTACCTGATGTACTATTGAAAATCAAAAATTTATTCCAAAATATTTTATAAATCATATTTTATTCTCATGAACTCTACTGGGTCTGCTTTTGGCGGATTAGATATTTTTTCAGTCTTAGGATTATTTTTTGGAACCGAGTCATTTTGGATTTAGTGGAAGCTTTTATAAAGGCTAGGCCATGTGTCTATCCATCACCCATTTTCATAGCCCAAATTACAAATTCTACATACAAGTGTGATACGTAAAAAAATTCAGCACATCAAAACCAGAAGACATTAAAAAACCAGAAGACATTGAATTCGAAGTACTTCAATTATTAAATTAATTCAAGTTTTTATCTTCAATTTTTCTTATTAGGATCAAATCACCATTGCCACTCATAACAATCGCATACAAACTTTATATTAAAGACTTTTAAAGGAAATTTATGTCAAATAAATCAATTTGGAATGACATTATAGTATATATTACAATACAGTTCTTTTGATGGTTCATTATGTTTGTAATAAGAAAGAAGGAGAATGAGTTGTAACTTATTTGCATACAAGAATCTGTAAAGTTTCGCATCTATTATTAAAGCATCGATTTTACTAAATATTTATTCTTCGAATTTCTGAATAATTTAAAATTCTATAAATAATATCATAATTCTATAAATGTATAACAGATAACGTTAATTTTAGCATAAAAAAATCCGGTTATTTTTAATTTTCAAACTATTGTAAAGTTAAATAATATGATGTTACACTTCCATTTTTACATACAAAAACTTACATCATAGTTCTTTAAACCGGTTTAGCAAATGATACACTGAATTAAATTTGCGAAAGAAAATTAAAATGGTTAATTTTGCGTTTCAAAGTTAAAATTGGAAGGCCGTGTTTGGCGATTTACTTTCTAAAGTGTATAGTGTGTGGAGGCGGTTCCAAGTAACAGTTACTATTACAAAAACTTGTTCTTTTACGGAACTATCTAGACTGTCCTTGATACCAATTTTGACGTTCATATTGCAATTAATCTGCTATGTTTATGTTGAAGTACACACAGATTTAACTTTTCTGAAAGGTAAATTTAGGTTCTTAAATTCGAATTAGGCACTTTTATTTTATTTTAGGCACGAATTATGCGACATGTGTGTCAGACACACGGTAAACTACTTGGAATTGGGTATAATCAGTATGAGTTAAATTGAATTGATGTCTCACTAGAGCTACACGAGAGCTATTGGCGACGGGCGTCATAATTTTCAACTAGTCAAGTGATATGCCGTCACCCGAATAGGCACCCAACGCAACTTTTAAGGGCGACATAGCATCAGACTTTACCGCAGTAGCACGGAAACATCTAATATAGCCATCAAGGTCGCCAATTTAGAAATATTTTAAGTCTTCAAAAAAAAAGACTACTTTCAATTACCTAGTACGAAATATGAGGTAATGAAAGTATCGCGATAGGGTTGAATATCCAAAATGAAGATTGTTGACACGTTTTGGAGGGTGCTGATTCTAAACAAGTAGGTTTGTAACAGAATATGTCACTTAACCCGCTTCCACACAACAGTTGTATTTAACAGGTAAAAAGGTGCTAAACACAGCATTAATTCTATATTAAACATTTGCATGCTAAATTTGGCTAGTTTCATTTATTTTATTTTGAAAATTCAATAATTATTACTTATCGTTTGCAAAAATTAATTTATATTTCAAAGAATAAATAATGTAATATTCCTCGCTTTTAAATAGAATGAAAATATTTCATATCAAGATACAAAGAATCTCGTAGTGAAATATATTTGACGTCATTTCAAACTGATCGATGTCGCAAAAATAAATTAATTTTAATTTATTGTCTGAAAGAATTAAAGTTTCTCAAGAGATTGTTGCGAATGGCAATGGTGATTTAATTCTAATAAAAATGGCTTCCTATGCTTTTTAAATGAGCACTAACTGTTGCAGTTTTTTTTAATAATTGAAGTACTTCGAATTCTTCTAAAATTTTCAATGTATTCTAATTTCGATGCGCTGAATTTTTTGACGTATCACACTTGTACGTGTCATAAACGTAGTGTGGGAGCTTAAAAAGTAGTTTATGAATATTGGTCCATCTGTCTGAAAACACGCTACAGCTCGACCTAAAAATAGCTACTATTTTCAAATTTGAAACATGAAGTGAAATTAATGTCTGCTGCTAGATACACGGTAAATAATTGGTATTGGGTATAAATTACTATCAGTTAAGTTTAATTAACGTCGCACTAGAGCTACACGTGGGCTCATAATTTTGAACCACAGTCAAGTGATATGCCGACACCCGAGTAGGCACCCAACGTAACTTTTAAGGGTGATATCAAAATCAGTAGGGGAATGGCAACCATAGCATCAGACTTTACCGCAGTAGCACGGAAACATCTAATGTAGCTATCAAGGTCGCCAATTTCAAAATGTTTCAAGTCTTCTCTAAAATGACTACTTTCAATCATAGGGTTGAATATCTAAAATGGGGATAGTGTTTTCGAAACGTTTTGGAGGGTGCTTATTAAAAAAAGTTGTTTTTGATGATTAATCCGTCTATCTGACACCACGCTACAGCTCGAACTAAAAATAGCTAAGATTGGTTTCCGGGTTACCAATACCTGTCGAAAGTCGTAAGTTTTTTTAGAATATGGCACATGCGCAAATTGTAGCTGCCACAGAACCTTTTTTTTAGTTATTGACTTTATTTAATATGGCATATAATTACTTTTAAATGTATTTATTTATTGAGTAATAATTGAAAGGTCGTATTGTTGCACACCCCTAGTTTTTATTCAACATTCAATTGTAGTTAAAATTTTGCACACTAAATAGTTTAATTGAATTTCTTTCAAAATATTTCCTAAATATTTTTATTGCTTAGAAAACTAATTTGGTATTATGATTTTTGGATTAACCATTTGGATTAACCATCAACATAAGTAGCATAAGTATTTGGGTGAGTTAGTTCACTATAGTTGAAGACTATTCACATGTAAGGGCAAAACTTGCCTTATCACCCTTTTACTTAATATTTTGATTGCTTTTGTGCTTGAACATTAAAATTAAAATGTAAGAATCCATAAGTTAAAGCTTTTAAACAGAATCTACGTCTAAATCAGAATCAGTTCTGAAAGAACTTAAATAGTTTACTTTCCTGTTATTTAAATACTCACTGAAATTTTTATCAGAAAACAAGTAGGTCTGTAACTGCAAATTTCACCAATAACCGTTTCTACACAAGATTTATACACATTAGAAAAAATTGCCGAACACAGCATCCAGCTGTAATTTAAACTTCTAAAAGCCAAAATAGACAATTTTCATTAATTTTCTTTCGCAAATTAAATTAATTTTTTTATCGTCTGCTTGATTTATTTGTAGTTCGAAGAATAATTAAAAATTTATTGATAACAAAAAAAAAAACCACATGAAACTACTCCAAGCTTTCACTAAAAAAAATAAATGTAAATTAAAACTACCGTCAAAGCGGGTATCTTTTGCCATGGAGGGTAACTTTGGTCACGCGTTAGAAAATTGTTTCTTAAGGGAATGGGCCGCGGACGGGTCTCCAACTCAGTGCATCAGTGTTAACCAATGGGAAAAACTATTTTCTCTGCCATTTTCGGTGTATTGAATATTTTTACAACTTTTTTTTTTAAATATAAATGTAGATAACTTACAGGTCTCTTGATCTCACTTTTGAAATGCTTCGAATATTTTGTGTAAAATTATTTATTAAAATTATAAACAAATATTCGAACCAATTTCAAAAGTGGGATTGTCGGGACCTTTGTCAGCTAATGCATCATATAAATAACCGCTTGAAAATATTCAATACAGCGAGAATGTGCAGGAAAATATTTTTTTCGCCATGGATTAACACTGATGCCTTGCTTTGGACCAGCACGCCATTCCCTTATCTACTGCTACTTGTTAATGTACTTGCCTCTAATAAATTGTCTTATTGCATTCGGAAAGTTAGGCTTACTCGGGGAAACTATGCCTTTCCAAGTTTCCACATAAGATATTTTAATGTTAATTAAATTATCTTTCTCAAAGTTCTTACCACTTCTTTCTTCCGGGAACAGTATCTGTCATGCTGAAAGATACGTGTTGATATTTTACTGATTGTCTCTTCTAATCTATAAAATGATCCATCTTAATTGTTTTACATTTTGATGGAACATGCTTCATTATGTAAAAATTCTTCTAATTCTGGCAATACTACAACGCTTACATTACAGCATTATGAAATATTCTTTCAAGTTTTGCGAGCACCAAAAAAATTGAATACTAATAAAACACTTTATTCGATTCTTTTATTTATGGGGGTGAAATATTACACCATTTGTTTTATTCTAAGTTGAATACTTTTTATGCTATATTTAAATATTGGTCACTGGGAAACTTTTCCATTGAATGCGGGCAACTTTGGTCCAAGATGTAAAGATTTCTTTATGGAACTTTGCACTTTCAAAAATGTATGTAAAAGTGTATTCTGTTTAACTATTTTTGAAGAAGTCTTAATTTTGTAATGGGGTTGTTCCACGGAGGATCTGGCAATAGCTCCGCGGTCTTGTTTTCATGTATCTCGGATTACTTTTGGTTGGTTGGTTGGTAGAAATAATCAGGTATGTGTACTGACCAAGCACACTTACCTGAATATAGGTCTAACCAACTATAGTACCAACCAACCAATTTAACCAAAACAAAAGTAATTCGAGACATGAAAACAAGACCGCGGAGCTATTGCCAGATCCTCCGTGAAACAACCCCATTACCCATTTTGGAGATGATTTTTTTAATCAAACGATTTTAAACATTAAAAAGATAAAAGGTAAAATGCAAGAAACGCACAACACTCAAAATCGCAAAGGTCGAAATGTAAACATTTTCAAACTCCTAATAACGAATATATTATTTTTTCCTTTTATATTAAAATCGTTTGCTCGTTATAAAGATATTTGTTCTTAAATCTTGCTTATAAAAATAAGTATAAACTTTTTATTAAGGGAAAAAGAACTTTTCTTTTAAGCGACAATCAATACTGGTATTCATAGTATAATGTCATTCTACGATGCAAAGCGATGTAAATGTTAAGTTATATACCATTTTTAATAACTATTCATCTTAAAACTTTATTTTTATGTTTAAACATTTTAATATTACTATTTATTACGGTAACACAGCCTTTAAGGATGTTAAAAGTATGTATTTCATTCTTGGACCAAAGTTACCCGCCCGGATCATAACAGTGTCCTAATTTTTTAACCTAACACTAATTTTTTTTAATTTATAAATTTTAACAAAAATGCTTGGGAATTATTCCTAAAAGTACAATACTTAGAATGCATAATGATTTTTAAGCGTTTAAATCGTTTTTGTAGTTAAATTTTTCTTCTTTTGTAAAAAAAACCTATGATTTTGGACCAAAGTTACCCGCACACTCGGTACCTAACCAGAATTTCAATGCAAAAAATATGCATTTTCGCTTTCCTAGTAAACAAGTAATGAAAAATCAAAGAATCACATTATGCTACATTTTATGACTTCATTCCAAACTGATTTGACAAAAATAAATTTTGCTTAAAATATTTTTTAAATAAATGAAGTGTGTTGACGTGACACCAGCGATTAAATGACTTGAAATTAAATTCCAATGCTAATTTAATACGGAATTCGCCGACAGACAGTAGTCAGATGTCCGTCCGGGCGTACAGACAAAAGTATGAAAGTTAGAAAGATATGAACTCAGAGCAGCATGTCAATACCTACTTTTATACTTTTTAATTTTTTGAATTAAAAAAAGAAAAGTAGGCCGATTAAAAATAAAATCTGATTTACATAATAAAATGGAACGCCTTGTGCTACTTTCTTAATAAACAAGTATAAACCATCGCATAAACCCATTGTGAAATCTATTATCACGTCAGTTTTAACTATTAAAAGACAGGGATATTTTTTCATTATTCAAGTTGTCCACTCCAACTGTAAGTATGTTGAATTAGTTAACTATTGTTGAGTGTATTGTATGTGAATATGTTGTTGCTAACTTCAACTAAATTAAAAAAACTAAGAATTGCACAGTTCTAAATTGATACAGATTAGTTTGGACGTGAAAGAATGCAAAATGCTTCAAATCAGTAGGTCTTGCAACTATTAATACGTTAAAGTGATTTTTAGTTGAAATAAAAACATATTGCACTAGTTAAATGTACAAATGACTTTTTATGATAAAAAGGCAACTAAATAAAGTCTAATTGTAAGAATAAACGTTATTTTATAACGCTGAAATTAGAACATCATAATCGCGTCTTTTAATTTAATTAAAAATTTGCCATTGTGATGCCATAATTACATCAATAAGACATAAGGCGGGATCTAAACAGCGAGT
The DNA here is from genome assembly GCA_019343175.1 of Oedothorax gibbosus. Taxonomy (NCBI): domain Eukaryota; kingdom Metazoa; phylum Arthropoda; class Arachnida; order Araneae; family Linyphiidae; genus Oedothorax; species Oedothorax gibbosus. The sequence goes on along the minus strand of CM033282.1, from coordinate 6,455,680 downwards.
GAGACAAAACGCGTCACATTTTAACAAGCAGTTTTTAAAGTGTCAAAATATAATGAAGATAAAATTTAAAAAAGGTGCAACTGTTAAAACAATAAAGACATTTTTGGACGAGTTAAGTCAACGTTAGTGTAAAAGTATTATACTTTTTAAGATTGTAAAATTAATATTTTTTGTTAAACGGAAAGTTGCAACAATTTTGGCCTCAAAAGGACATCTTTTAAAAATATGTGACACCTAAATTATATTAATTAGTGCAATTGACTATATAGCAGCTAATACGGCGAAATTACGTTTTTTACGACCAACATGATTTTTTCTGCGACTGGGCGATAATATAGCAAACCTGGGCCTAAACATATGAAAAATATGCTTTAAATGTTAATTTTTTACTTGTATTATTTTCATACTTTATTTAAGTATGTGTTCTCATTGACATTAATTGAAAGTATGATCCCCGATTTCTTTATTAAGCAAAAAATATTTAAACTTCATTCTTTGAAGTCTAAAGTAGACGATGATCGGTACATTTGCCCTGAATGAGCATTAAATATTTTAAATATTTCGAATTAGAACTTTTTCAACGAAATTTAGAAAAAAAGCCTGGGCTAATATTTTGATTCAATTTGCAGTATCACACTTGTGGCTCTTGTGGTCAATGCTGTAAAAAAATTTGACGAACGGACTGAGTTTATAATCGTTTTTTTTTTAATTTAGAAACGTATTAGAGTTGACACTAAAAACTAGGAAAGTTATAAATTCATTCTTTTTCCAATGTTGATGTTTTTAAATTAAAATAGAATATTGACTTTTAAAAGGACACGTGTAGGAGAAAGTTTAAAAATGGGCCTATGTGCCCACATTTTTTTTATACAGAGGCATAGTATAAACAATATAGCTTATATATGTGATAAATTTCGAAGCATCTGGTCTACTTGACATATAAGGGCTCACAAAACCAGAAATTTCTAAAAACTTAAAGCCTATTTCTTAAATATATCACGGAAAAGTTAATTAAAATTCTATAATAAACTTAGTATAGTGAGTCTTAGTGAGATATACAATAGCATTAATTTAACTTAGTTTTTTTAGCGCCTTCTTGCCATCGGGTCATAAAATAATTGAAAAGGGAATTAAACAAATTGTAAATAATATGACCAAACCAATTTTTTTAAATCAACTTTACTATTCCCTAACGATAAGCCAGAGATTACTTGTTTTTCTTTTTTGTTGTTACACTCAGGAAGTTTGGCAAGTTAATTAGCTTACTAAGAACTATTCGAATCAAAACAAAAATGTTTCAAGATCACATTATGTATTTTGAAAAATTGCATTTGAATTTGCGATAACGAAAAATAAGCTACTTGTTTACAAGCATTTGCTTTTAGTTATTAAATTGATTTGCTAAGCACTCATCTATTACACGCAAATTCTAATTGGAATCTTCCTATTGTACTTGTTAATCTTCCATAGTTTAAACTCCTTGCTACTTAGCGATTTCTTGTTAACTTACAATTTTATGTTCTTTGTGTTCTATCTGAAATAAAAAATGTCAACCATCATTCATCGTTTCATTATTGCAATTGTATAATAAAATATTCAACTGAACAGTCTCCAAATTTAATTCAAATATCGAAACAATTACCTTAAATCTACACACATAAAATTCTATTTTTAACTCATTTTTAAAACGATTTTAAGTTAAAAACGCATTATTTATTATTTTATTGCACTTTAGAACGGAATTGTGTGCTTAGTGAATTGTAGCTCGAGAAAAGTTTCCGAAGTAAAGTGATCCAAGTTGTCTAAAGTAAATTTACAGACTGGATGTTTCGAGCGTAAAAGCCATTACCGCCGCTAAAAAGAAAGGCTAATTTGCAACCACATCCTTGTAGCAAAAACGGGGAAAGGGGAGCGATGATTGAAGCAAATGTAATGAAGACTCACCGACGGGAAAGAGGGAACAACCACAAATTGCAGAGAGAAACGGGGATGCGTCAGAAGAGTCATTAATCAGAGAAAACTTAGCTCTAAAAATTACAATGTAAGGTAAATTTGAATTATCGTCGCAGGAGAGCTACACGTGGGCTATTGGTGACGGGCGTCGTAATTTAAACCATAGTCAAGTGACGAGCCGACACCTTAGTAAGCACCCAACGTAACCGTTAAGGGAGACATCGTACGCAGCGTTGGTACTTTAGAGCATATTTAACGTGCAATCCCTCTATACAGGGTATTATTCGTCGTACATTTTTTGTCTGCACGGGCCGTTTATAGGTCGACAGTTATTTTAGCGATGCCCGGACCCGAACCTGGGACCGTCAGCATGCAAGGCACACGCCTCAACCGACTGAGCTCCCCAGTCCCAAAAGTTCACTGTAAAGAAAATCTTAATTTTACAGAAAAGATAGTTATTTTCTTACAAAAACTTTTCTGTAAAAATAAACTGTTTCAAGTATTTTTTGTTTTTGTTTTTAACCGCGTAAAGAGTATTAGACTACAACAGAAGAGGCATGTTAACTGTCGAATTTCTGCGTGCCGAACTAGCTCAGGTGGAAAATTGTTGGGTTGGAGATCTAAAAGCTCATTGTGCGTTTCCGGGGTAGGCATATTATTAATACTCTTTAGTATTGAGGTTAGTACAATCGCTTTTCACTGGGGTGACTATGGGAGCATAAAGATGCGTTTTTTCTGTATAATTAGTTAAAAATGAGATTTTGCGTTAAAATTACAAAATATTCGTATCGAATAAACTGACTAGGTTGATAAAAATGACATGACCACAGACAACAAATGACTAGTTACAGTCTAGCTATTTTGGTATTTCAAGGGAGTCTTAATTCTCATCAAAAAGTACTTTTAATATTTCTATTTTTTAGTAATCGAATAAGCTGCCTTGTGTACTAAAAAAAGCAGAAAGTAAATAAAAGATTTTTATGTTTTTTCGAAAGTTACCCTTACGGGACAGAGTCTCTACAATATGTGCCTCTGCCCGTGTGTATGTATATGAATACATATAATAATACGTTATCCACACAGGCAAACTATATCTATTGCACTAAATTCATAAATTCCACGTATCCATCAGAGTACATTTTTACAATCCATCGATGGCTTATTGCAATCGGTTCCGCTCTATTTTCGGCGATTGTTCATCCCATTACCGCCCACAATGTCTAAAAATGGTATTTCTTGGATAAGCGGCCGATTTCTAGAAGTAGTGGGTGTTCATTGGAAACTCTAACAATCTATTTGTAGTCTAGTATTCTTTGAAATTTTTCAAGACATTCGATAAAACCAATTTTCGAAATTAAGGGGATACGGTACCCAAAACATTATTTCTAGAAATAATAACATAAACTTGTAAATTATTTAGAGTGAACATTATATAAAACCACTATAAACATTTTCTAGAAATAAAATCAAATATTTACAAGACGTTTTTCATTTATTTAAAAAAGTCAAAATTTTGAACTTTTTTAAAACGCTACTTCTCTTTCAATTTTGAGAATAACTCCAAACTTTTATAGTTTGTTTTAAGAACTATTTGTTCAAGAACTGTGCATGGATTTTAAAATGCGAGCTACAGTGAAAAAGTAACATGTATTTATACTGAAAATCACAAAAAAATTACAAATTATTGAATTCAACATTTTTTTAAAAAACAACTATACATAGTAGACCGTATTGTATGCACATTTTTGCGCAAAATTTATAAAAGAACACATGTTAAAAATTTCAAAATTCTAACTTGATTAGCAAAAAAGCCTTAGGGATTTATTAAACACGGCTCTTTGACGCGATGATCATTATACAGCTAAAAAACATGGAACAAAGCCGATATTGTTTGTTTTAAAATTGCTGGTTGTCATAAACGGACGTCAGTTTTTAAATATCCTATTGCTGATTAACATGTATACGCAAGTCAAAAAAAGTCATATTCGGAACATTCAAACCACCTCAACAAAATATAATTTTAAACAAAATTATTCCGATAGTTGTAGGATAGCAAATTTTGGTAAGTCGGAAAGTGTTATTACATGAATTTCCATTAAACGTTCAATATATCTGTTGAGTAAACGTGATTTTATAAACATCAATAGATGTTCCAAATGTTAATTTAACCCTTTATTTACTGACAGTACCTACAATACCACTGTTTTACTTTTTATTGTTCATTTAGAGAAAATGGGGAGGAAGGAAGAACCTTTGAATTGTACGGTTTTAGCACATTAGTCTTCAAAGGTAAAGTAAATTATTCTACAAAATGTAACTTTAGTTACCCTGCACAAAAACGTCATGACCGGATGATCCCATTCAAAATACCTTTGTTTTACTTTTCATTGTTCATTTAAGAGAAAATGGATGGTAGTAGGGATTATAGTAATGCTGTATTCAGTTTCAAAACATTAAATATTAAAATGGTATGTCATTATTCAACAAAATTCGTATTGTCGTGTAATTTGTATTAAATAGATGAGAAAAGCGAAAACAAATTCATCATTCAGTGCATTTTACGCTCCAACTACTTTTTTACCATAATATATTATTATTTGCACAGATAGCTTCAAAAAAAGGAACATCAAATAGTTAAAATTAAATCTTAAGTGCCCAAAGGGTTAAGTCGATGTGATGGAATTATGTTTGACAGAATATTAATAGATCAAAAAAATATGAAATATGAAAGTGGTTTTATATGTGGTTAAATACATGGTTAGAGTTACGTATTAAAATGTATGTAATATGGTAAGTATATTTTAAAATGATTTGGAATGATCCAGTATTACTCGTGTGTAGTGGAAACAATTTCGTAAAAACAATGACATAATGAAGTAGCGGAGCAATTGGTTAAAGAAAAAACGATAGCTTTGTTCTTTTCAGGCAAGTTAAAATGTTCCAAATTGATACATAATAGACGTAGCGGTCTCGTAATTAGCATATGAAAATATATTTGAAGACTTTTTTCATATATTAAAATTCTCCACTGCCACAATACAGCAAGATTTCGATTGACCTTCTACAAAAAAATCTAATTTCTCCATCAGTAGTGTCAAATGTTTCTCCATCAGTAGTGTCAAATATTCATTTTAAACTGGAATATTTTTTATGATTTTTTATAGCATGTTTTGTTTCCCAATTTGCCTTTCAGTATTTTTTTGCGAAAATAAACTGCCTTCATCTCTGAATTTAATGTTACAATTCTTAAAATGCAGCATCATTAAACACGCACACATTTTTTTTGTAAAATTGCGACAATTAACATAACACTATAAAAATTAACTAGGTTGATTTTAGAAAACAGACAGTTATTAAAAATTTATAACGATATAATATTCTCTCATTTTTAGTTAGCTTCAATTTTAATTAAATACAACGTTAAAAACTATCTTACATACCTACACTTAAAATTTTAATTTGCCAGTAATAACTAAGCGTATTTTTTTGAAAACTTCAGTTACCGTCGAAGCGGGTATCTTTGGCTATGGAGGGTAACTTTGGTCCAAGCATCAGAAAAAGATTTGTTTCTTAATTTCTCGACATAAAATGATCCCATCTTAAATTGTTTTACATTTTTGGAAAGGTGGAAACATTGCCTTTCATTTCATGTAAAAAAAATGTCATTTTAATTTTGGCAATACAGCAAATGACGTTTGTATTCTTACGAGCATTTAATGACAAAAATCTATTTCTTTCAACTTTTGCCTGGGAACACCTAAAAAATATTGAAAATAGCTAAATAAAACACTATACTTTTTTTATTTATGGGGATGAATATTACACCATTTGTTTTAATCTAAGTAGAATACTTTTTATGCAATATTTATTTAATTATTGATCGCTGGGAATCTTTTGCCGAAGAATGCGGGTAACTTTGGTCCAAGATGTCAGGATTTCTTTATGGAGCTGTACACTTTCAAAAATGTATTCTGCTTAACTATTGTAAAGAAGTCTTATTCTTATATTACCTATTTTTTAAACTTAACTATTTAAAACATTTTAAAGATAAAGATAAAATGCAACAAACGTACAACATTCAAAATTTCTATTGTCGAAGTGTACACATTTTCGAATTCCTAATTACGAATATATTGTTTTTCTTTTATAATAAAATCAATTGCTTTTATAAAGATATTTTAGAAGCAATATTTAATAACAAATAAGTTAATTCTGCAGTATTATAATTGAAAGTTACATTTCTTCTTTTAAGCGGTGATCCATTGTGTTATTTACAGTGTAATGTCATTCTACGATGCAATGCAAATGTTAAGCTATAAAACCATTTTTAATAACTTTATACCTTATAACTTCATCAATTTTATATTTATACATTATAATATTGTTATTTAATTCTGTAACACAGCCCATAAGGATTGTAAAAGGCATGTTTCTTATGTATTTCATGCTTGGACCATAGTTACCAGCTAGGATTCTAACCATGTCCTAATTTTTTAAACGAACACCAATTTTATTTCAATTCATAAAATGTAACGAAATTGCTTACAAATTATCCCTAAAAGTTCAATACTTAAAATGCATGTTGATTTGAAAGTGTTTAAATGTTTTTTGTAGCTTAATATTTTTCTTCTCTTGTAAAAAAAACTAGGATTTTGTCCCGCATTGAGGTACTAGTTTTTATTCAAATGTAAAACTATAAGCACATACAAATATTTTATTGCGATACTTTAAAATAAAACTTTCGAAGCTCTTATTAATAACTATTTCTTTAATATTTTTTTTTAAATTTGTGGATTTTTTTTTTGAATACGTGTAGATAAAGATTCTTATTCAACAAAATTCACATTCAAAGAATAATTAGGTGTACAGGTAAAGCAGTATTAAATGGACATATTTCTTGTGGGAAATTCAAATTTTGTGTTTCCAAAGAATTTATCTTTGTTTGCACAGTTTCGGAAAAGCAATTATTCTCGTAAGAGCGAAAAGATTGATGTTTATTAAGGGTAAGAAATGAATTTTGTATAAGTTGTTTGTCTTTTTAGATTACCGAATGCATTAAGAATTTTCATTATGAATACTGAAACGAATTATACTACAATGATCATTTAAGGAGATACGGTACCCAAATCATTATTTTTAGAGAAAATAACAAACTTGTAAATTATAGTGGTTTTATATAATGTTAACTCTAAATAAACATTTTCCAGCAATAACAACAAATATTTACAAGTAGTTTATTATTTTAAAAAGTCAAAATTTTTAACTTTTTTAAAACGCTACTCTTTCAATTCGAGAATAACTCTACCAAACTTTTGTAGTTTGTTTTTAGAACTATTTGTTCAAGAACTCTGCATGGATTTTTGAGCTACAGTTAAAAAGTAACATGCATTTATACTGAAAATCACAAAATATTTACACATTATTGAATTCAAAATTTTTTTTAAAACAACAACTATACATAGACCTTATTCCATGCACAATTTTGTGCACCATTATATAAGAACACATGTAAAAAATTTCAAAATTCTAACTTAATTAGCAAAAAATCCTTAGGGATTTATTAAACACAAGAATTGAAAAACAGAGAAAACAGGTTGAAAGCAGATGAAATACGTTCAAACTTCAAGGGATCACTCCAGAAAATGTTTAATAAATTTTTTTTCTGCAGAAGATATCATTATGAAACTTTCAGTAAATGCTCAGAAAGAAAGAGAGTAATAAGTCAAAACTGAAAAATCGATATTTTGACCAATTTTTGGGTACCGTATCCCCTTAAGATTTGCGAGGTATTAAATTTTAACATTATGGTTTAAAACCTTTTTTTATACAACGTTAATTTGCGAAATATAAAAATGCATGCGTACTTAACTCATTAAAGACGGTAGGCAGGAAAATTAGCTTCACGAAAGTAAGCTTTCTGCTGAAGTTTATCTAAGTAAACCAAATATATGACAAATGAAGACCATTGTCCTAAAAAAATTATTCATGGTAAATTGAGTTACACGAAATACGAATTTCAAAAACTTAAATTTAACGTTTTCATACTGAAATGGCGGTGTTAATGGTGTTCACAATGTCCACGTTAATGCGCTAAAATGGATACTTAGCAAGATTTAATTAGTATCGTTTTGATAATGTTTTAAACTTTGGAAAACAAGGAGAAAAAAAATCCAAGTAAAATGGCAATAGTTTACTTCACTAATCTTTCATTAGCTTTATCCACTTGGAATTTTAGGTTTAAAAAAAAAAGAGTGCGTTTAAAGTACAGGGTGTCCGTAAAAGAATGTCCGAGTTTCAAATTGTAATAGTATTGTGTTTGAAGTGTAATTGTAATGTGGTTGAAGGTGACGAATAAAGAATAACTCCAAATGTTTCAGATAAGCGCATGCGCTTGTACCGCTACATCGTTGCACAAGCTGTTGCTTCCATTACTCCGGACTTGCTGCAGATAGTATGAGAAGAATTGCATTTTCGTTTGGATGTGTGCCGTATCACTAAAGGCGCACACATTGAGCACTTATAGGTAAAACTAAGTTAATTTTCCTTCAATATCATGTATGATTTGTTATATTTAGTATAAAATAAACTCATGTAATATTACCATTAAAACTAGGACATTCTTTTACGGACACCCTGTATTTTGAGTATATCGAGTCTTCTTAGTATACATATAAAATTTACAAGACGTGCAACTTTTTTTGTGGGCGTAATTTGGGCAAAGAGTCAAATACTAGGCATAGTTCATTAAGTTCAATTTAATCGACAAACACATTCACAATTCAGGTACATCTAACTTCGATGAATATAAAATAAATTAACAGAAGACTTATCTTATTTAGATATTAGAAAAAGTATCAGAAGAACATCCCCGAACACACATCATCTCACAAGTCAAAAAGCCTTCTTTTCCCTTTACAAGTCCGTAGTATGCTTTTATCTAATAATCTTGTGACGTCAGTCAGGCGTCACACAGCTTGTGTGTCTCTTCTTCCAACATTTTTATTTTTTTTCCTGGATAACTTTTCGTAAGATAGCGTAATATAGATTTCGTGGCATACACGCCAAAGTAATATAACGTTTTGAAAACAAGAAAGGACAATAAACTCAGCTTGATAAAAAAAAATAAAGAAAAATCGAGAAAATGGCACTGTATTCTGGAAAGTTAGGATAATTGTCTAAATTTCTTCCAATAAACCTGAAAGTAGTTGAATAGCTTATAATTAAGGACTTAAATTTTAATTGCTGTTTACCTGAATTTGAATAGATTAAAGCTTTACTTTTTTAAGTCAAATAAATTCATATACGAGTTGCTTAGAAGCAGAATCGAAACCCTGATGAAATTCGTACCAATTTGTTTCCAAACGGTAATATCGAACGCTGAATAAAACATTTGATCCTTTGAAAGCTATGTGGAGTAATCTTTGCATCATTCTCGTAATAATTTTATCCTTACGGGTTATTGAGATTTTCTAACCATAATAAAAACGAAATCAAAATCATTACTTAACTAAAACAAAATGAGATTAGCGTTGCATCCACATATTTTTGGTTTTGGTTTAGTTTGAATTATCGTCGCACTAGAGCTACACGATGGCTATTGGCGACGGGCGTCGTATTTTAGAACCACAGTCAAGTGACGAGCCGACACCTGAGTTGGCACCCAACGCAACCATTAAGGCCGACATCGTACGCAGCGTTGGAACTTTGGAGCGTATTTTAACGTGCACTCCCTCTATACCGGGTATTATTCGTCGGACATTTTTGGCTGCACGGGCCGTTTATAGGTCTGCAGTTATTTTGGCGATGCCCGGACCCGAACCTGGGACCTTTAGCATGCTAGGCGAGCGCCTAACCGACTGGGCTCCCCAACCCCATTTTTGGTTTTGGTGAAACTGAGAAAAAAAACAGTCGAGATCAATTCCTATGCGAAACTAATATCCTTACCTTTAAAAAATGTAAAATAAGTTTATTTAAAACCCTTCAACGTTTAACTAAAAGCAAAAATATGCACTTCATTGTTTTTGAAATAAATGTTTTTTTATTAGGGTTAAAACGTGGTATGGATATTTCAAGAAAATAAAACGATTTCGATCGTAACCACTGATTCACACAGGTTGCGACCGTCCAGAATTTAATTAGAAATTGTCCCTAGATAGAAAAGAACTTAACGAGAAAACCAGTTAAAAATAAAGTGGATGAAAGTACAGGGAATTTAATTTTGGTCGTATTTTTTTTAATTCGGTTTATATTATCGAGTAAAACATGTTTCTGCTAGCGATTTTGTGTGTTTTTTTCAAAATTATTTGCGGTTTATTTAATTAAAAAATTCATCCCATGTGATTTTTTTTGCAATGAAAGCGCATTTCCTTTGTAAGAAGAACTTTTCCAGAAAAAAATTGTTTTGCACAGACAAAAAATAATTTTTCAATTTTAAAAGAAAGTAAAGTAGCATTTTGAAGGGAGTAGGTTTACATTGAATTCGTTCGACGTAAACGTAATGATTTTCGTTTGCCATTGAAGGCTGTCAAAATCTAAGGCTTTGAATTTGAGAATGACAGTTTTGCACACAAGAAAATTTGCATTCTAAAATTGGATAACATTTCTTGCGTTTCTTTTCGAAGAACTGTTAGAATTTGAAATTCAAAAAATAAAATTCCGAAATTTAAAACTCAATGAAAAATTTCTTATGCATAAAACACAAAGGTTGCATTTTGGATTTTAACAAAATAACATTAATATTCCAAAGAATTAATTTATAAAAATTATTGAAACATACCTTTAAAATAATTAGCTTAACTTTTAATTATTTTCTAAACTTATGTTGCACGAATAAACCAAGCTACAGAAATATCGCATCGTATGTATAATACTGATGCTACCATGTTAAGGTAAATCTGATATATTACGAAAAAATTCATAGGTTATTGTGTATAATGACCGGCATTTATATTAATCAAGTTTAATTTTACTAGACCCTATTTCTTATAGTTTGGAGAATGGTTTTGCAACTAAACCCTTCATGGGTTTTATAAGTTAAGAAAAGTTGAGGAACTGTGTTTTAGCACAATTAATCCTAATTTAAATATAAATTGTTTATGTATATATTTTAGATACTTAAATAACGGGCATTTCAATATGAAATCCTATAGATGATTTTGTTTTACATTTCTAAATCCAAAAACACGATCAGAATCATAAACGTAGGATAAGAAGTCAAAAACAGATTTAAAAAAGTGAAAAATATGTATATTGATTGAGAAATAACTATTTAACACAAAATTGGATAGAAATTTAACACATTGAAAGTTAACAATTAAAAAAAATTGCTTTCATTACATCCGCTTGTGATTTTTGAATTTGGTACATTTTGTATGTGCTCCACTTTATAGTAGTTCGAATTATACATTTTCTACCTATTACAACTGTTTTAAATTATTTTAATCCACCTGTTTTTAATCCGTTAATTGCTTTTAATCTGTTACTGAAGCCCTTATAATCTTCATACAAACAACTTCCGACAATATGTCTCCTGACATTTAGTCCAGAAAAAAAATATATAATGGGATTTTAATTCCAAAGAACATTTTTGTCTAAAACCAAACATAAATCCCAAGACTGTAATTATATACGACTCGGAAAGTTAATTTAATAGTAGATATAAAAATACATAAAATATGCTCAATAACATAATAATGTACGAGTATTTAAATAGAATCAATTTATATTAATGCATAATCCTAGAAATGAGAAATTTAAGAAAATGACGCGGCCAGAATAACTTAACTTATTTAATGCTATATTGTTGTTTTATCATGTAAGGCTTCTAACATATTCAAATATTACAAAAATGATAAAAAAAAATGATAATTTTTACGTAATTAGTTATCTTCACATAATTTTTACCCGAGCCAAAATGTCATAGTATGCATGACACGTTTCCCACCCATCAGGACTTTTTTTAATGTGTCACAAACCACCTTATAATCTTCATGCAAACACGACATTAAGTCCATTAAATACATTATGATTGGAACGTGAACTTCCAACAGGGATTAATTAAGCAAGTGGGACTAGTTGTCAACACTTTTCTGCCTGACAGACGCCGGAGACAGCTTCTCAAGGAAGATTCGATCGTCAGGACTTGCATTAATAATGTACGAAAAAATATACAAAAAAACAAAGCAAACAGCTGGTATTATTGAAATGAAGAAACTAAATGCTATTTGAAGTGCTTAGACTTTCTTCACGGTCTGGTTTAATTATAAGAAGCGCTGGTATGTTTTCGCTTTGTGTTCAGTATTAAAAATTGATTATAAGAGGAGATTCAATGAGCGCAAATGTCTGGTTGCTTATTAATATTAATTTTACATTTGTGTACAGGTGTGTTTAATAAGATATAAAAGTGATTAATTACTTAGTAACGAGTTTAAGTTCGGATTATTTATTTGTATTTTATGAAAAAAATTTAAATAGTAATGAAAAAAATACGCAGAAGTTCATTATTTTTTTTAATTGAAGTTCTCAGCATGATATTCATTTAAGTAATTTCACTTGAATTTTTTTTATTTAGTTATAGGCTTTCGGTTATCAACATGGCACAAGTATTAACTCAGTTTAACCAACTGATCAACTTTTTTACATTTATATCTAAACGTCTATAGAATCGCATTTAGGTGGTCGTCAATTGAGGGAATAAACTAAACTGCCTGACAACAAATACGAAAACATCACGATAACGTAACGATAAAAGATACGGGATTTCGCATGTGAAACACGCATTTACTATTTATATTTTTACATTATAAGAAGCGCTGGTATGTTTTCGCTTTGTGTTCAGTATTAAAAATTGATTATAAGAGGAGATTCAATGAGTGTTCAATGAGTGTAATGTTATTACACCCATTTAGCTTGTCGCATTACCTTTTACAAGCATTTTCCACATGGTTATATAATAAATTACAGAATTAGTACGCTGGAAAATAATAAATAAATTTAAAATGTATGTTAATCTCTTCAAGGATTAACTAGAGGACTATTATTAGTTTTGAATCCATCTTATTTTAAATAGTGACATGTAACTTAAAATATAAATAGTTCGTATAAACATAAGCATGTATTATGTTTTACGTGTAATGAATATAAAAATATTAATATTTTAATAACCACTCACCGTTACTTGTACTTGACAACTGTAAATTTCTTAAAAACTTTATATAAGTAGTATGCAGACTTATAAAAATTGGCACGTTAGGTGTTGAAACGTTTCCGGCTATCTGTTGCTAGTCCCAATGACACGTTTAAAGTTTTGGGTAGGGTAGGTACATATATATTCCGGCTTGTGTGCTTGATCAGTGACCCGCTTATAAGGCTTCGTCAAGTAAGACAGACACAGAAAGATTTTTACTGTCACAGAGAAAGGAATACACTCAGGGCGAAGGCGGGAATCGAACCCGCACCCGTTACAGCGCGCAGACTGCTAGCGTAATGGTCTGAGATCCAAACCACTAGGCCATCCGGGCCCCTTCCAAGTTTGGTTGGTTAATTGTTTGGTTGGTTGGTAGACATATATATTCAGGTTTGTGTGCTTGGTCAGCGACCCGCTTATAAACCTTCGTCAAGTAAGACAGACACAACAGACAACACACACACACATAAGTGGATCCATCTAATTTTTAGAGACAGAGGCCAACTAGAGGATCCCCAGAATTGGCTTGTCACCCCCAGAGGTATTGATTTGGTATGGGAACTTAGAGGACTTTCGGACCCAACAGATTTAACGAGCACGTACTCCGCATATACTCGGTAGGTCTTCAGTGGTACCGGGACTCGATCTCAGGACCTTCCGATCCCGAGACCGAGACGCTGGCCACTAGGCTCAATACGGCCCAAGTTTGGTTACGTCAGATTTAAACACGTTTCGGGCTAACTGTTTCTAGCCTTCTTTAGGAGCTTTAACACAGCCACTTGCGCCACGTAATTTAGAACCACGGTCAACACCTTAAGCCCATTTCACACCTTGTCACAACTACTTGCAACTCCCATAGGACACCATGCATTTAAAAGTTGCACTTAAGTCGTGAGATTTTTTCATGCGAGCACGAAAAAATCTCAAGTTGCATGTACCGTTAGCCATTCAGAATTCAGTATTTGTTTGGCTACATTGTGGCGAACTAGACTTCGCCAACTGGTTGTTTATTTACTTTTTAAGACGCCAACTTTCCTTGTTTGCAAAAAAATTCAAAAATCTGCGCAATTAAAAATGGGTAGTAAATGGACGGCAAAAATGGAAATTGATCTTATTAATGAAGTTTCACGCTCAAGAGCATGCAATGTTTTCAATGAGATAAGAGCGAGTCTATGGTTTGAATAAAGTTTGTTTACAAAAGGATGAAACGTGCCAAATTGTGGGATAAATAATTTTTTGTGGAACCCGAAAAACAAGGTTACCACAAGTTACGAGTTGCAGTTGCAACGAAATTGCAAGTAGTTGTGCAGGTGTGAAATGGGCTTTAGGTTGCATCCAACTGTAGGGGAGACTGGGTACGGTTGTGACAGTACGGTGTGATATTAGTGTGAAACCATAAGGAATACCGTTTTGAATGTAAGGGGGAAAGGAGCAGCTTGCCTGTCTGAACATGTTTCACAGTATACCATCAGTCATCGCACGACATTAACGCCAGTAGAGGCCTTTATTACTTTTTGACAGTCAAAAGTAAGTATTTTAATTAAATTTCTTTTAATAATTCTTATGATATGTGTGGCGGTGTGCCTTGTGATGAACTAGACCTGCAGCTTTTGCCAGAGCAGCTAACCAAAATTCAACTAATTATATCAGGTGGCGCTGCACTTCCGGCCACAGGCAATATAAGCTACGTCGCCGACCGGAACACTCTCTCCTGTTTCTTAATTTTCCCATGGCACTTGTCACGACCTTTTCCCTGGTCGACATGCCACGTATTTTCAACTTGAGTTTTATGCTTTGTTAAGTTTGTACAATGGTTAGGAATTTATATTTATATTAAGTTTATTATGGTTGTTGGAATAAAGATTGATTTTATATGAAACTTGGAATTTTCTTCAACATCCCACTTCTGACACCATATATGTGTACAGATAGAGTAATGAATGTTTTTCCTCGTTATAAGTTAGACTTTAATAATGAAATAGCAGTAATTACTTGGAATGTATATTATTTTGTATTGTCATGGCGATTGTTTTTTTTTCGCAAAGGAGTGTGTTGGGTACAGTTGTGACATATTTTGTGGGTACGGTTGTGACGCAAGTAAAATTTGTTTTTTCCCCTTTTAGATGCCCTGAAAACGCATGAGGATGACAGATAGGGGACAGGGTGACCTAATAAAATATGAAGACGCTTTTATAGAAGTGAAACAAGGGATTTCATTACGGAGAGCTGCGAAAAATCACCAAATTAATCGAATGACTTTGTAACGATACATTCGTAAATGTGATGGAGCCTTAAAAACGTTGCGCAGAAATACATTTTGTCCTTTCTCCTAAAGAGGTACGGAAGTTAGCTTTTGAGCTTACTAATAAATATAATTTGAAATGACCTGCAACTTGAAGAGAATAAGAGGGCTGGCGAGGAATGGTTTCGGTCATTCATGAATAGAAATCCTTCACTGTCTGTTCGTGCAGCTCAAGCTACTAGCTTTTGCAGAGAAACAAGCTATGCTATCTATGACGAACACCGACAGAATTTTTACTGACACAGAGAAAGTACACCCAGGGCGATGGCGGAAATCGAATCTGCACCCCGTACAGTGCGCAGTCTGTTAGCGTAATGGGCTGTGATCAAAACCACTAGGCCACCCGGGCCTCTCCGACTGTCTATTTCAAGAGTTGGTTGGTTGGTTGGTTGGTTGGTTGGTTGGTTGGTAGACATATATATTCAGGTTTGTGTGCTTGGTCAGCGACCCGCTTCTAAACCTTCGTCAAGTAAGACAGACACAACAGACAACACACACACATAAGTGAATCCATCTAATTTTTAGAGACAGAGGCCAACTAGAGGATCCTCAGAATTGGCTTGTCACCCCCAGAGGTATTGATTTGGTATGGGAACTTAGAGGACTTTCGGACCCAACAGATTTAACGAGCACGTACTCCGCATATACTCGGTAGGTCTTCAGTGGTACCGGGACTCGATCGCAGGACCTTCCGATCCCGAGACCGAGACGCTGACCACTAGGCTCACTACAATCCTATATTTCAAGAGGGTTGGAAGGGAATTTAATCATTTTCGGCTGTCTATTTCTGGCCATCCTTTTCAGGAACTTTAACACAGCCAATTACGCCTCGTAATTTAAAACCTTGGTCAAGTGTCGAGGTCGACACCTTAGGGGGCACCCAAAAAGACTTCGAGCGACATCATGCGCTAAAATTTGTTCACACACACAGCTATTTTTGCGTGTGAATTAACTTTATTAATAATTAACTTTTTGGAAACTTTATAATTGGATTACTGCAAAATATATGAGTTAGTTACTACGTCGTTTTTATTCATCAAAATCTCGTTTATCTTTAATTCTTTATTTTGAAATGGGCACTATATTCCCACCTAAGTTAAATCTTTTTTTAGCACATTTCTTCGATCCTTGCTTCGGCGCCAATTGGGTATTTCAGTTTGCTTACTAAGCAAGACAAATGCGCGGACGCGGCAAGTACCCTGCTTTCAGATTAGATTTCATTAGGTAATATGGAATTACTTTTTACTAGACGGCAATTATATGTAATTCTATTAGGGATGTTCTTGTAACTCTTTAACATGGTTGATGACAATTTTAGTTACCGGTAATTGTTGAAGCACTCTATGCAGATAATATTACTGAATTAGCCATATAATGTTGATAATAGGGAAGGGTAGGGTAGGTACATATATATTCCGGCTTGTGTGTTTGATCAGAGACCCGCTTATAAGCCTTCGTCAAGTAAGGCAGACACAGAAAGAATTTTTACTGTCACAGAGAAAGGAAAGTACACCCAGGGCGAGGGCAGGAATCGAACCCGCACCCGTTGCAGCGCGCAGACTGCTAGCGTGCTAGCGTTTGCGATCCAAACCACTAAGCCAATGTTGATAATAATATTAGATTATCTAACTATGAATCATGTGTAACTAAGCATTCATGACTATGAAAATGCGTAACTATGTATTCATCTATGAAATAGCGTATGAATCATCTCAAAAGTGATAATAGGGTTTATCAAGCAACAAACCCGATAACCTTGGTAAAAATATCTAAAAAAATAAATTGCCAGGAGATATGGACGATTCGAACGGGGCGAGGCGTGGTTTGTTTGTGGGGTAGAAGATAATGTATGACGTAACTGTAATGTCACCATGGGCGTCGCCGTTCTAACTTAGGCGAATTAGCTACCGAATGCTTTGTTTGTTAGTATATTTTTGACGTAGCTGGGAAGTCACCATAGGTATGGTCGTTCCAGTTGTGCATTGCCGTGATGCTGTATTGCAAAATCTCCAATACTATCTCGTATGTTGCCCACACTATGTGACTGTTATTATTTTTTTTTGTCGTGTCCATGAGAGTCGAACTCTATATGTCTCCGTGAATTTTGATAATTTCTTCTACGACTTGCTTGATGTTGTCTCCATACGGATCTAGCATAGTCGGCAGTACTCCAATCTTTCTCAGGCTGGCGCTCATAGCCGGACACTCATAGATGTGAGTAGGCGTAAGCTGTGTATCAGGACAATGTTCACAGCTTCTATAGATCTTCTTGCCATCTCCATCTATCTTCATACCCCTGTGGTGTCCGGTTCTCAGCCTAGTTATGGTTTTAAGAGTAGATCTGTTCGCAGTTATTTCAGAGAGAAGATGTTTGGGTGACTGTTATTGAAAGTTAGAATATATTTTTTAGCTACCGAATTTGCCATCATTTGTATAAGTACAACTTTCGTCCGCCACTAAATCGTGGAGCAATCCCGTATTGTACCTCAGAACTAATATTTTTTGCTGCTTATTAACTCCAAAAGTTCAATTGAACTCCATTAAAAACTAAGTACCAAATTTTAGTAACCATTGATTAATATTTTTTTCCTACATAAGAAATTAAGATTTAAAAATGTTTTGGCGTTTTACTAGTTACTTCAGCATCTGGCTTTCGTTGAAAAAATTTTCAAAAAGTTTGTAAAGAAAAATTTATTTTTTTATTTAATTAATTAAGCGAAATTATGGCTTTTTATTTCATCCGAAAAAAATAGTTTACAAAAATATTAATTCGGGTAAAAGGTTTAACAAAAAATGGGAATAGAAAAAGTATTTTTCAAATCGCAACAAACAAGAGTAGAAAAAATTAACTTTAAAGTAGCTAAAGTCGTTTTTTAACAATTTAGGCAGTTGTGTCCGATTTTGGGATCGCTTCGTATCAACTAACTAAATAATTTTTTTAAAAACATTTAAACTAAATATGATTTGGGACTTGTATCGAACCTCAAAATGTGAATATTTTTTCAATTTTGTACCGTGGTTTACATAAAAATTCTTTTTGTAAGCACAAAAAAATAGCAATATATGATGCCATGAATGAATTTTAATATTTTTGAAAAAAAAAAAAAACAAGCCGAAGTTGTAAACTTGGAAATTTTATGAACAAAAAAATATTTCAAAAGGAAAAACATATTTACCTATCGTATTGCATACCTTGAATTGTACGTCATTTTATCTTGTCCTACATCCTTCAAGATTTCTTGACTATACAAAGTAAACCAAATACAGGGCAATATATAATAAGATTTGAAGTATCGGCACTAGGGAAAATGTTTATTACAGGATATATGGATTTATATGGATATTAGAATTGTGTAAGTCAAAAACATAAGGACCCCCGACAAGACATATTCTTTCTTAGCTTCCATCGAAAGTTCGTTTCCGTGTCCCAACTGAGTTAAAACATAACGAAAATTTTCCGCTGTTCGCTGTAAAAAGTTACGACCCCCTTTTACGAGTCATCTTATGCCGTAAGCAAAACTTCCCTGTCGTAAAATGCACTTTACGGAGGTGCAGCGTTTCAAAGTGAACCATTTTAAAAGGAATGCACGTGTCCGTAGACGCTTATACACAGACAACTCGCAGCATTGGTTTGCCAAAGATGCCAATTGTATTGCCAAAATTGAATTTTACACTCTCAAACATTCTTCTTTCAATTAACGGACATTTCACTTTTAATTTTACTGCCGGAATATAATATTTGAGGAATCTTTTGCGATATTTTAGGGAAAACACGCGTGCATGGATATTCGTCAGAAACGAAAATGACGTCAATTCATGGAAATATTCCGGTATGAAAATTGCCGCTAAAATTTCCGTTAATCGAAGGAATACTTTTAGGGATGCACATTAATTTGGATATTCATCTGACGTCGATTCATGGAAATGTTCCTACATGAAAATTTCCAGTAAAATTTCCGTTAATGGAAGGAATAATTTTGGAGAGGGTATATTCGTGTCGGTTATTCGTGTCGATATTATTGCGCATTATCCATTAAAACCCTTACTTTCAGGGAAACATGCGTAATATATAGGTTGATTCTTAGTAAGGATCTTCATAAAAGCAATAATATGGCTTTTTTTCAATCAGGTGGTTAAAGTAAAGAAAAAAATGATTTTTTTTGTTATTTTGAAAATCTTATTGAAATCAATTAATGTTAAAAAATATATATAACTCGTTATTGCTGAGACGACGAAAGTATTCAATATTACGTGCAAAATGGTGAAGGCTCTGTATCACGATCATTGGCCGAGTTAACACTGAGAACTTTAACGACGGCAGTTTGGTTGGTTGTTGAGTTTACCTAGAAACCAACCAATCTTTCAGTCTACCATCTAATCAGTCCTCTTAAAAGCTCTCTGTGTTCACGCGGACGCAAGCTGTGGAACAAAGCCTTAAAAAGGTTATTAAGTGAATGTAGATAAAACTAACTTAAGTAATAAAAAAAAATATTTAAATGTTTTCAGCAGAGGTCTCTATTGCGATTTTTTTCTCAAATACATTTTATTCAAAACCAGTCATAGTTATGATAGCCATAGTTAATTGTATTAGTTACCGCTTTGTCAATTTAAATACGAGGACTAAATACGAGGAATATTGAGGGGGGGGGGGGCGATTCTTGCTTCTCCACTAGAATAGAAAACCGAAAAATACATTGAAGTGACACATGTAAAATAAAATGCCCATGTCTTCAATTAGGTGTGAATTTATTCTGGATAAATGTAAAGTGCTACCGCTTTTTAAGCTAAATATAATTTTTTTTCGAAATTGTATTTTAAGAGTATAGTATTTTGTTATTTTTACTGTATTAGGCGAGAATTGGAATTATAATTAAAAGAGCAAGTTTAAAGCAAAGTTTAATAGTTTTGTATGTAATGGCCATGGTAATTGTCAATATACAATTGTATTTAAAATACATATTTACTGCAATGATGAATAATTTCTAGTTTAAAAACATTTTGGAATGTTCAGATGATCTTGTTATTTATTAAAAAAAGAAAAACTAAATCAGCGATGAAATCTCTCTTTGTATCTGAAACCTGATAATTTTAAATTTGTACTCATGATATATGGATAATATCTGAACATAACTTACTAAACAGCTAATTGAAGTAATTATTATATAGAATTTGAGTCAAATAATAATAAGATATAGTAAAATGTTCAAATATCGTTAATAATATCGTTTATCGTTTACCGCTTTTTTAAGCTAAATATAATTTTTTTTCGAAATTGTATTTTAAGAGTATAGTATTTTGTTATTTTTACTGTATTAGGCGAGAAATTGGAAATTATAATTAAAAAGAGCAAGTTTAAAAAGCAAAGTTTAATAGTTTTGTAATGTAATGGCCATGGTAATTGTCAATATACAATTGTATTTAAAATACATATTTACTGCAAATGATGAATAATTTCTAGTTTAAAAACATTTTTGGAATGTTCAGATGATCTTGTTATTTATTAAAAAAAGAAAAACTAAATCAGCGATGAAAATCTCTCTTTGTATCTGAAACCTGATAAATTTTTTAATTTGTACCTCATGATATATGGATAATATCTGAACATAACTTACTAAACAGCTAATTGAAGTAATTATGTATATAGAATTTGAGTCAAAATAATAAATAAGATATAAGTAAAATGTTTCAAAATATCGTTAATAATATCGTTTATCGTTTCAAAAAACATTTGAAATGATTATGTAGGTATATAAATTTTATTAAGTTATATATTTCCCCAAAGTGTTATCAAATTTAATGGAATTTGAAAAAATCACTTATGACTTGGGTGTTCCAAGAACTGCGACCACTGGTCTATTATACTAACCCCATAGTCTAACCTTAACGAAGGCCGATTGCTGATACGAATTTCAGCATTTCCTTGATTGGATAATCAACCTCCCAGTCATTGATACAATGGTACCCAAGATACTAAAATCTCTGTGCAGAGTAATTGTAACATTCACACACACACAGACAAGATGACAAGAGCTTTCCTCAACCTGTTGACATGCCCTACAGAGAGGGTCATCTTTTAAACCCAGTTAAAACACTTAAATGTATTTTTAATATTTTCATCCGGGCAAATAAAAACAATTAATTTATTTACGTAAATAATCTTCTAAGTATACATGAGAATCATTTGTAAAACTATTTACTTTTATCAGTTACAACCAATGTGTTTATTTTGTGTACTGCCTGTGAGTGCTTATAAACTAAACAATAATCACTAGTTATTATTTTTGTAACATGTAGAAAAATAATGTTTTTTTTTACCACTGATTGAAGCGACTTCAATTACTTCCAGTAAAGAAATGTTCGTTTCTTGGGCTTCAGTACAAATGTGGATGGATAAAGATTACATCAGACTCACATAAAAAAAGTACCCAAAACTGCCGCCATTCTTTAGAAGTACATGAATTGAAGAATATTTCTTTCCGAAAAGAAAACATCAGTGGAAATTGATTTCAGTTCCACTTACTTCTGTATATTGGCTTCCTCAGTGTGCTCTTTAACTGTTTGTCTTTCTCTACAGTCAACAGCAATATAGAAGGTATTTCAAAGACAATCGCAATGTTTTACCCCAACTTCTTTCTGTAAAGAGAAGAAAAACTGTCCGAGCCTTCTTTGCTTAAAGACCATCGATTTTATTGTCTTTTTTACATGACTGGGGTCCAATTGAGGGCAATTTTGCCGTCGTATTCCTCCAGGGAAATAAAGGTAAGTTCAGAAATTATTTGTGGTAGTTTCTGAAGAGGGCGGTCATCTGAGAGATGATTAGGGGAATATTTAGTCGCACACGAGGGAACGATTGGATTTATTTCAAAAGTTTTGAAACTTTTATTCTAATTCTAAGCTGAATATAATTATTTTTAGTTGCAGTTTCAGATTATAAAAAGGGTTAAGCTATATACTGTTAAAAAATTTGGCGCAAGATTGCACCGGAATCTTGGAACTTCTTAGCTGCCACCACTATTTGGAGCATTTATTTACCATTTTGTGGTGAAATCATAACTTTGATACACCGCAAAAAGGTGAATCAGCGTTCCAAATAGTGGTGGCAGCTAGAAAGTTCCAAGATTCCGATGAAAGCAAGCACCACATTTTTAACAGTGTAAGATAATGATAAAAAATATATATATTTTTTTATCGATAACTAGCTGTTTACAATTAAACGTAACCCAAGCCATTTGTTACATACATTCGCTGAAACGTGTTATATGCCTAACTTGAAATGTATCTATATTTTTTAAAACTGGAATCTATATGGTATTTGTGGCTAAAATATGCATCTAATAGAAATGAAGCAAAAGTATCCGATTTTTAGATAGTATTTCCAATAGCTGTTTTTTCCTATGCTAACGAAAGAATGTTTTTAAAAGATTATAGTTGTAAAACAGTATGTAAGTAAATGCATGTTAAGTATCAAATGTGAATTTGTAGCGTGATATATAAGCTAGGCTACGTTAATTAGATATAGCAATATGCTAAATACACAAAATAAACTAAAAAAAATATTTATGAAAATGAAAAATACCCAAATAAGCTATGTTTGTTTATTAATTAGATAAATATTTGAAATAATAATATGTTCTTTTTATACTTCTGCTCTCATTCTTCTAGGTTTTGAAAAAGGTTAAGTTACTTCAACAAAAAATTTTTTTTACTAAGATACTGATCTATGTCTAACTTTAAATGATCCAACTTTATTATTCACCCTATTTTAGTATTCATTTTCTGTAACTATTTTTACTAGCAATACTATCAAACTCCTTTTCACAATTACTTACAGTCATAACTTACCAATGTTTATAGGGATTTTTAGGTAATGCACAAATATATATGCAACAGACATAGATTCCTTTGTAAAACTTTTTGTTTAACGATTGCAAGATTTGTTTATGAAATGACTAGTTATGTTTAACGGTTATATAACTACTAATCACAAACCATTACAACATTTGATTGAAAAACTTAACTATAGCTATTTTCGAACGACACTGTTTTAATATTCATTTTATTTCATTATTCATTTCCCATAACTATTTTTACCAGCTATACTATGCAATCCCATTTCATTGTTAAACACAACCCAACCTCATTAAATATTTCCACAGGCTTTATGACGAAGCATAAACACACATGCAGCAACCATATAGTCCTACGTAGCTATAATAAAACAAAATACTACTAAAAAAACTCCTTTCAATCTAGCAGTACACATGAATACAATTTTCTCCCAGTTAAAAAGCAATTTTGCCTGTACGGAGCTGAAACAACTCATTTTACCATTTATTATTCATTTCCTAGTCAGAGGTATTTTCATAAATACAATTTGGTCCTGGATTTCGGGTGGAGAGGTGTATTCAAATATTAATATCTCATAAAAAACAAAAAGTTGTTAAAAGACCCTAGAAAGCAGAAACCATAACTGCTTACTTAGCCGGGAAATAATGTCACGGTATTTCTATGGATTTGATGAACAAGTTTGGTGTGTTACAGTCAGCGTAAGCTTGATGATTTGTTTTTTATTTGTTACATTTTAAAGAAAATGTAAATCACTTTGCTTTTTTTTGTCATTATTTTCGTTTAATGGGGTTCGTTTTGACGGTATAAGCCTTGGCAGACTTTCCAGTTTCCCAAACATGAGAGCCGTTTCTGTTAGATTTAAATACAGAAATCAATAAAATGACTAATAGTTTATTGAAATTTGGACGTCTCTTATGCAAATATAAAATGACACCAAACCACAAACCATCCATTAATAACATAGTTAGACGAAGTAAATAGCGGTGAATTCGATTCGAGTTTTTTACGGCTTTTCAATTACTCAAATTTACATATGCATGTTTTTTTTAATTTTTTGCACAAAATTATCACCGTACACACATTTTAACCAAATATATCCCTGCAATAGTTAAGAAATACTTTGGAATTAATAAGAAAACAATATTAAGCTTACTATTTCAAGCTTATGAAGAAGATTAGAATTGTTAACAAAACCTCTGAGTGTTTAAAATACCCCTCGTGCAGCTCCAGTGCGACGATAATTCAAACTAAACTAAACTAAACTGAGTGTTTAAAATAACCAAATAAATTTTGTTTGCGACAACAATATTTGTTTATAATTTAAATAGTCCTCCTATTACTTCTTAGCATTTACGACCTGTGTTTTAGACGAGTCCAAACTATCACTCGTAAAAACGAAAAGGGGCAAGAAAGATTTTGGTTCAAGCCAGAGTTACTATATTTTGCGATTATTCATTGCTTTTATAGGCGTATTTTTTTAGAAACAGTTTCTCAATTGAATGGCAGTTCAAACCTGCATCGGGTTCACTATTATTTGTATAGCTATATTTTAATTTTTTATCGTTCCCCGGAGTAATACTAAATCTGTTAAATAATACATACTACAAATGCAAATCGATTGACGATAAAGTCAAGATAGCAAAAAAAAATGCATGTGCAATCGCTGACAGCTATCAGTTTAGTTTAGTTTGAATTATCGTCGCACTAGAGCTACACGAGGGCTATTGGCAACGGGAACAGCTATCAGAAATCAACTATAATCCTTACTTTACTAATAACCTACTTGTAGTTACAGTGTAGCACATTATTTCCAACCAAAAGAACTCAGCAATCCCGTATGCTCGCCAAAAGCCATGTGTTTGACAACTCTGCATCCTTTTAGTTAACCTGTTTTTAAAGTGGACTATTCCCTAATCAAAATATTTAAGATGCTAAGAAGTGACAGAATAACTATAAATAAAATATGTGAAATTTTTTTAATAAGTTTCTAACTTGACAATAATATATATTTCGTAACGAAAAGTTCACGATGAGTGTTTTAGATTTGTGACGAAAATTTCTATAATGTCGAATGTGGTAATTTTAACTTATGCATAAAGCCTCAGTACTGACCTTCTTCTTGGATATTTTTTTACTCCTAGGTAAGGGCCGAGAGTGTATTTAATGAAAAGTTATTAAAATAAAAATCTTTGGGCCAAAGTTACCCCATTCGGCTGTATATTAAGGAATAAAAAAATTAACCGACTTTTAACTTCTTTGTTACTTATACTTTTTAATATTAAAAGTGTTATTGCCTATAGTGAAAGAAGTCTTTTGTTTGTACAATATATAGTGAGGTTTTTTTAAATTTTAAAGCAATAAATGTTTTATGATTTTAACTAGAGGGATATTTAGGTCTCCTTTGCTAAACGTTGAAACTTTAGTGTACTAGTGTAATGATATATATTACTGAAATCATAGAACTTCAACTTAAAAATAATTAGTTTCTGACACAAAACATTATTTATAACTTTTTATGATTGCCAATATGTACTATTTTATTACACCCTTCTTTGGAAACTAACGATTTAATTTTCTCTATTATTACCACCAAAAATGTACGAATCAAAATAAATCTAGTTTCATACAATAAGTTTACAAACACACTTACCAATACTTGCATATAATTATTAGTACATAATAAAATAGTGTTGTCTATAAAATACATGTACAGTTAAGTATTCATAATTACGAACTATTATGTGATATAACTTAGGCAAATCGAACCCATGAAAACATTTTTCGAATGTGTCTCTTATACTGCTAATGCACCCTGAAACGACATTCCTGGTTATATTATTATTTTTTTTACCGAAAAAGTGATTCTGTGGCATTGGACCCAAAAGATGATAATAGTGCAGGTCATTCTAGGAATGATGCACCCAGCTAATGTTAGGAGATCTTCATCGAAAAAACATTACTAAGAAGGACATATGATCTTGGCTGAGAAGAAGGCAATAGGAATGGGGGGCTTGAGTTTGTTTTCGAAATGGTAAAATAATAATGGCACAAACAAACAAGTAGCATTGTAAAAGAAGTTTTAATATATTTTGGGTTACGTTATTCAGTGAGGGAAAATTGAGCAGTTAAAAATGTAACGGAGAAAAAATATTTTATATTTAAATTATAATGTTATTAAAATTTGAATTAAAAAATACTTCTTGATTAGTGAATGAGTATAGTAGAAATGAATAAAAGGAATGAAATGGGGTAAATCATTTATATGAGAAAAATTTATTTCATTAATTAAATTTTATTGATTAAAATTTAAAAACATTGTTAGGAAAAACTATTTTGGTTTGTAAATTTGAAACGGGAAATGCAAGTATTTCATATTGTAAAAATGAGAGATAATACTAGTGTTGATCACTTCATGCAAAAGAAAATATATAATTTTTATGTTCTAGATATAATCTTTAATCTGATTAATTACAACAAATTAAAATTTACATAGTTTAATTATTTTGTATTTTAAGATTCCACCATAAATTTTGAGGGAGTTTATTTTTCGTATCAGTTTATCATAAATCGAAAAATGAACAATATTTTTCAACATTTAAACAATATTATCAAACATTTACTAAAGAAAAATACTTTAAATGAAGTAGTAAAAGAGTATCTGCATTTAACGCACATTCTTTTTACAATTTCTCTTACAGACAATTACAGAAGTTTTGGATAATGATTTGATTTTGCAACTAGTCATGAAAACATTTTCATGCTTAAAATATTCCACTATTATAATACTTACTCTGAAATGTTAAACTTTTATGATCCAATGTAATTAGTATGCATTATTCTGGAACATATAAGAAACTTGTTGTGTGAGTCATAAAAATGTCTAATATTTAATTATACAGTTTAATAACTAGATAAACTAAAAAGTACAACTTCGGAAACAAAAAAAAAACCACCAATCTCCTTAAGCAAAAAAAAAACGTTCTACCACCCTTAACAAAAAGAAAGGGGACTATTGTTTCGTCGGTTGTATTTTACAAAATTATATGTTGTATAAATGTAAAGTAACCACATGATGTCCTTCAACGAGAATGCATATACTAGTTTTAAAAATATATTTAAATTTTCGAAACTTTAGGAGTGTTCTGCAGGCATCAAGACTCACACATAAAACCACAAAGATTTTCTCCATATAACAATGGTTAAACTATCTCAAGGAAGAATTTCAATACTCTGAGAAAATGCGTCGATTTCAATATCAGCCGTGTCGAAAAATATTTTACGAGACGCTCAAACCCTCAGGTTTCACTATTTCAAGCGCTTTGCAACCGCTTGGGGTTGGGGTAACTGTATTTGGAGATTGCGCTCCAAGAGATTTAAAAAAGAAATTGAAATAAAACTGAAGGTATCGCAGATGTGTAACAGCTGTTTGTATCCTCATCTGAATATTGGAATAACACGAATGCGATTTGGGATCACAAGAGCAGAGCTCTGTTTCAAAATATACATCAGGAATTTCCGATGCTAGGATGTTTCTTTGATTAAGTCTTTTTCTTTTAAAGCGGGAGTACCTTAACAGAGTCGTCCCGGCAAAGGTATACTTTTGAAATTCATATCAAACCTTTATTTCCATAAGCTTGGTTTTCAATATACCATGCTTTATATTTTAATGTAGATAGTAATATAAGGTTTTTAAAAGAGTTACATGCTATGGAATATAGTATTCAAATAATAAAATAAATCTCAATTTTATTAGTTTTTAATTGTTTGATTGCATTACTTATAATGCAGTAAGATTATACTACAATACAAACTTCAATTAGCCAAACACCAATGCTATCGTCCTGATCCATCAACTCATACACTTGACAAATAAAAGTTTCGTCTTTTATTTAATAAAAAGTTGTAGATTTTCCGACTAATTTCAACATAATACACTATTTAATCAAAATTTACACATTTTTTGGGAAAAAAATACGATTATTCGATATTCTGACTGTTGACCGGCCCCTAATGACTCTTGTAATTGAAGTTCTACTGTATAGTATGATTTCGCATTTTAGATTACCTTTGTAATTTTTAATTTATACTAATGATATAAACAACGTACTGCGTAATTTAAAAAAAATCTGAATTTTTAAAAAGTGAAGAATCCGCATTTGAAAAAAAACTTGAAAAAAAAACCTCATAAAAAATCACACACAACCTATAATGATTCACACTTTTACCGAATAAGAGCACACAGAAACTACAATAATTTTTTTATACATTTCACTAAAAGCATAATAAAGTGCATCACGGTACAGTTATATATAGTCTACACAAATGTTATATGTCTTTTAAACGCTTATGTCTCATATAAATTGTCTGTTTCCGTGAAATTTAGAACAAGAAAAATCACCAGTTTAATGAAATCAGTAACTTGCCTTCACAAAGTTCCGTTACTCTTAACATCTAAAGCAGTGGTTCCCAAACTTTTCTGGACCATCGCCTCGTATTTTAGGTTGATCAACATCCATCGCCCCCTTTTAATGTTTATGTTATGTCTAATCATAATTTGAGTTAAAGTGTAACTATAAAACAGTTTTATGAGGGTTTATAAGCGGGTCTCTGACCAAGCACACAAACCTGAATATATATGTCTACCAACCAACCAACAAACCAACAGTTTTATAACACTTACTACCATTTATAAAAGCAACCAAAGAAGCTTTATCCGATCACTTTTAAATAAAATAGAAAAAAAAACATAAAATACATATTTTTAAAATATTTTTAAAGAACAAAAGTGAAATAATTAACTAAGATGTTTTTACTGCTTTCTAGAAATTTAAGAGAGTTGAATGTAAAAATTGGCTGGTTTGGTTATGGTTGGAGAATGGTTTTACTGTACAAAGGTACAACATTATTTTAATCCCCCCCCCTTTGAATGCTCATCGCCCCCTGATCGCCCCTTAAGTATTTTTTGCCCCCTTGATAACACAAATCGCCCACTTGGGGGCGATCGCCTCCAGGTTGGTAACCGCTGATCTAAAGTTTCAGAACACATCTAGTCAGCTCATAACAAAATCATTCATAAAAAACACTTATTTGTTTTCAGACAATATATTATTTTTTATCAGACACGTTGGCAGGATCTAAGAAATTCACGAGGTAAGGAAAATCATATTTAGCGCTTACAGAATTCGACTTTGTTTAAATAGAAATTAACTAACCGTTATTTTCTACTGTATGTAATAGAATATTAAAAATTCGCAAAAAGTAATTAATTTTTGTGTGCAGGGGCTAGTTAACTTGTGGGTTTTCGCATGATTTGCTTTTGTTCGGTTTTGGAGAAATTAAAAGTAGGTTAGGGTAGGATAGGATAGTTTGAATCATCGTCGCACTAGAGCTACACGAGGGCTGCTGGCGACGGGCGTCATAATTTAAAACCACAGTCAAGTGACGAGCCGAAACCTGGTATGTTAGGGCCGAGGGACTATTCATCGCCCATTGATATATTGCCACCCACTACAACTTTAAATTTAAAAAATACCCATTGCAGGTTATTGTTAGAAAATTTACTTTTTACCAGAATAAATTTTTTTGTTAGTTCCAAAATTTTTTTTAATACTTTGTTACACTCTTTATAGTCAATTATTATAAAGAACATATTATTTACATCTGCTATCAAATTAGTTAATATTATAACAATTTTTTTAAAATCTAACCACTTCCATTGTTAAGTAGGTTCAATTACTTTAAGTTTACAACAACACACACCTCTAATAAAAGGCAATTCCGCTTCAATTCAAATTTGAAATACACAATAGGCTCTTACCCATCGCTTAAATGCGCTGAATCAGTTTTACATTACAAGCAAGAAAACAATCCAAAGTGTCACAATTACTGCCCATTCTAATTTGCATCTTTCAATTACCTAGAAAATTCAATTAACAGGAATGTCGATTTACCCAAATGTCGGATAATCGCGCTTTTACATTTTGACTCTAATCCTCAGAATTAACACGATTAGAGATTGCTGAATAAGAGAAACTCTCTATTAAGTTATTCTGGGTCGATTGTGTACGAAAACGTTAAATTTTTCCTCGTAAATTAGTTCTAATGATTGTGACATCGTTAATATGTTTTTAAATTTATATACCTAGCTGCAAAACGACGTTTAATGAAGAATTTAATTTGGAGTATCCCTTTATCATGTATTGTTTTTTTAATGGTTTCAATAGCCCCAAGCATATACTAGACTAATTTAAATTGAAATACTATTGCAATACACAATTACTACAATTAAATCAAACAAACTTTCTTAAGTAATAGTAGCCAGGTAAACAAATTCTGTTTGACGACATGTTTCTCTTCCAAATAAAACATCCTTGGTTTGACAAATTTGCAAAGATCATGCGAGAAAGTGTACTTTTTTTCAAATGTTCATATTTTACCTTATTCAGGCAATAAACGTTCATGCATTAATGCATATAAATAAATGGATATATTTCTACTATACAACAAAGATTTATTGCAAGTTGATAATTATATGCTACAGTTAAACAATTTTTTTACTACAGTGTTGTAAAGTTGAGTAAAAAGTAGGGGGAACAAGGGACATTTGACCCATAAGGATACATGACCCAATGCCTTTTTCTCAGCAATGGAAAAGTTTTGTGAGTTGAAAGTGGCATCACTTTATTCCTTTCAGACAGCTGATCACATGGGGAAAAAAACGAGCTGAATCATTGCGTATGCGTTTAATTGTGCGAAGAAATACTTTTTCATGCACTGAAAGTAAATTTTTGAGACCGTAAGGTTTTTCGGTCTACATTTTTTTGGTTTATAGGAAAAGTTTTTTCAATTAGTTACTTGTTTAGTTCACGCTATTAGCTACAGTTACATGCATAACAGTGCTAATGAAATTATTCGCAAATGACTTTGTTTTGGGGTTAAATAAAAAAAGTGCAACTAGGGATAATTGACCTAAGCCAATTGGGGATATGTGACCCAAGTAAACAACACAAAAGTAGATAGAAGTAGACCAAGTAAATTTTTTAGAAATCACGGGAGTGCCAAAAGTAAATGTCTGGGTTCTTAACGGAGTATAGGGTTTGCTGGGAAGGTACAAGTGATTTTTTTTAAACGAGCTTACAATTCAATATGCATAAAGAATCGATGGAAAATGTTGTAAATGGCCTGAAATGGACAATACATCTCAAGTTGATATTGCTTAAATAGTAGCGATTCTTCAACCACCTGTGTTTTCTCTGCAAAATAAAAGAAGCCTCAGTTTTGTATTTCGACCAGAATTTACTTTTAAATTTGATTATTTCGTTAGTATATGCACAATCAATGTGATAAAAACAAAAAGTAATAATTTTGTCTGAAAATACTATAAAATCTATATAAACTTTATAATATGATATTAGTTTTGTTATTAGGTAATTTTTTTTGATAATTTTAAGTCTTACAACCAAATTTTTGGGTTGGGTCACGTATCCCTAATGGGTGGGTCATGTATCCCTACGCATTGGGATACATGACCCAAAACTAAAGTTTTAAATAATTTATATTTTACTGCTATTGCAGTTAATGCTACAGAAAAATACTATTATATATTGTGTAATACTTATTAAAGCATAAATTAACTGCATTTGCAAGTCCATAAATAGTGTTTTTTAAAAGTTACAAGCCAAAAACTACAAGTTGGGTCATATGTCCCTGGTCCCCCTACCCAAATCTGAGGGTGGCCAAAGTCAAAATTGGTACCTGGTATTTAATTTTGAGAATGTTCTTGGTTCCAAAATAAGTTGATGTTAGGGCCGAGGGACTATTCATCGCCCATTGATATATTGCCACCCACTACAACTTTAAATTTAAAAAATACCCATTGCAGGTTATTGTTAGAAAATTTACTTTTTACCAGAATAAATTTTTTTGTTAGTTCCAAATTTTTTTTTAATACTTTGTTACACTCTTTATAGTCAATTATTATAAAGAACATATTATTTAAATCTGCTATCAAATTAGTTAATATTATAACAATTTTTTTAAAATCTAACCACTTCCATTGTTAAGTAGGTTCAATTACTTTAAGTTTACAACAACACACACCTCTAATAAAAGGCAATTCCGCTTCAATTCAAATTTGAAATACACAATAGGCTCTTACCCATCGCTTAAATGCGCTGAATCAGTTTTACATTACAAGCAAGAAAACAATCCAAAGTGTCACAATTACTGCCCATTCTAATTTGCATTTTTCAATTACCTAGAAAATTCAATTAACAGGAATGTCGATTTACCCAAATGTCGGATAATCGCGCTTTTACATTTTGACTCTAATCCTCAGAATTAACACGATTAGAGATTGCTGAATAAGAGAAACTCTCTATTAAGTTATTCTGGGTCGATTGTGTACGAAAACGTTAAATTTTTCCACGTAAATTAGTTCTATGTGACATCGTTAATATGTTTTTAAATTTATATACCTAGCTGCAAAACGACGTTTAATGAAGAATTTAATTTGGAGTATCCCTTTATCATGTATTGTTTTTTTAATGGTTTCAATAGCCCCAAGCATATACTAGACTAATTTAAATTGAAATACTATTGCAATACACAATTACTACAATTAAATCAAACAAACTTTCTTAAGTAATAGTAGCTAGGGTAAACAAATTCTGTTTGACGACATGTTTCTCTTCCAAATAAAACATCCTTGGTTTGAAAAATTTGCAAAGATCATGCGAGAAAGTGTACTTTTTTTCAAATGTTCATATTTTACCTTATTCAGGCAATAAACGTTCATGCATTAATGCATATAAATAAATGGATATATTTCTACTATACAACAAAGATTTATTGCAAGTTGATAATTATATGCTACAGTTAAACAATTTTTTTACTACAGTGTTGTAAAGTTGAGTAAAAAGTAGGGGGAACAAGGGACATTTGACCCATAAGGATACATGACCCAATGCCTTTTTCTCAGCAATGGAAAAGTTTTGTGAGTTGAAAGTGGCATCACTTTATTCCTTTCAGACAGCTGATCACATGGGGAAAAAAACGAGCTGAATCATTGCGTATGCGTTTAATTGTGCGAAGAAATACTTTTTCATGCACTGAAAGTAAATTTTTGAGACCGTAAGGTTTTTCGGTCTACATTTTTTTGGTTTAAAGGAAAAGTTTTTTCAATTAGTTACTTGTTTAGTTCACGCTATTAGCTACAGATACATGCATAACAGTGCTAACGTAATTATTCGCAAATGACTTTGTTTTGGGGTTAAATAAAAAAAGTGCAACTAGGGATAATTGACCTAAGCCAATTGGGGATATGTGACCCAAGTAAACAACACAAAAGTAGATAGAAGTAGACCAAGTAAATTTTTTAGAAATCACGGGAGTGCCAAAAGTAAATGTCTGGGTTCTTAACGGAGTATAGGGTTTGCTGGGAAGGTACAAGTGATTTTTTTAAAACGAGCTTACAATTCAATATGCATAAAGAATCGATGGAAAATGTTGTAAATGGCCTGAAATGGACAATACATCTCAAGTTGATATTGCTTAAATAGTAGCGATTCTTCAACCACCTGTGTTTTCTCTGCAAAATAAAAGAAGCCTCAGTTTTGTATTTCGACCAGAATTTACTTTTAAATTTGATTATTTCGTTAGTATATGCACAATCAATGTGATAAAAACAAAAAGTAATAATTTTGTCTGAAAATACTATAAAATCTATATAAACTTTATAATATGATATTAGTTTTGTTATTAGGTAATTTTTTTTGATAATTTTAAGTCTTACAACCAAATTTTTGGGTTGGGTCACGTATCCCTAATGGGTGGGTCATGTATCCCTATGCATTGGGATACATGACCCAAAACTAAAGTTTTAAATAATTTATATTTTACTGCTATTGCAGTTAATGCTACAGAAAAATACTATTATATATTGTGTAATACTTATTAAAGCATAAATTAACTGCATTTGCAAGTCCATAAATAGTGTTTTTTAAAAGTTACAAGCCAAAAACTACAAGTTGGGTCATATGTCCCTGGTCCCCCTACCCAAATCTGAGGGTAGCCAAAGTCAAAATTGGTACCTGGTATTTAATTTTGAGAATGTTCTTGGTTCCAAAATAAGTTGATCCCTCCAAACAATACAAGTCCAATGAGATAGTTATTCGGCTAATTACCATTGTGATGTTAACTATATTTAACTAATAAAAATATTTATTTTAAACTGATTATGTATTGTGTTTTAGAATGAAAGCATTGAGTCGTGACATTTACGTCGTCGACATTTGAAACAAAATGTTTCATTCCAAAATGAAAACATAGATATACTCAGATTTTAGTTAGAATTGTGTGGAATAAATATTATCTAAAGATTCGAACCTGGTGCATGGCTTTTAAATTTGAATACGCTTGCAGTTAAATATATAATGTTTGATAAACTGAAAATTGTTTTATTAATGATGCCGTTCAACGATGAAATTCCAAACAATTAAATTAAACAATACTGAGTCAGAATTTAAAACAATATTTTAAAATGTTAATGAATCATTTATTATATATTATTATTTTATCAGCAGCTACTAATTTTTTGTATTTCTTAAAAACTAAAATTATATTGTTATAGGATTGAATTATCAAAATGTAATTTTTTAAAGAAGTAATGCTAGCTATACTTGCATTCAAAAAAAATCTTTGGCAATATTTGAACATTGCTTGGGAATTATACACTCTATTATATTTAGATAATATTAACAGAAAAGTAACTTTTTTGAAACCAATTTGTATATCAAATAAGTGTAACTCTTTTAATAGCCCATCTAACAGATTTTTCCTTACACCCAATGATTAGAATTTTAATTGATGATAAAAAGACCTGTTTAACCATTGAAACCAAAAATGAACATTTTTAGGGATGTACTTATAATTTTCTTTCATCTATCAATAAATAGTTTTTATGAATAGCGAAATGTAAAAAAATGATCAAGTATTTTGAAAAAATTCCCTTTTCTGCTTTTCAACATTTTAGTAAAAAACAAGCATTTTATAAATTAAAACTATAGAGACTGGACACAGTTTACATTTAGAAATTCATGTGCTACCTGTCTTTTTTAAAACAATAGACTATTGAACCTATACTACAGAGGGGTTCGATTTGTTTTCGTGATTTTAACTGGCTATAAACACTCAAAAGACTGGCCATAACACTCGTAACAAGTATTCAAACAGCACAAGTGGGACACAAATATTGTCTAAAAATGGCAACTTTACAATGTTGTATTGCTCAACGCAAGAATTGTTTTGATAACATACGAACACGAATGTATGTTGTTCCAACACAAAATACAATCACGAGAGCAGACGATTATTACTATATCCATTTGCGATAGGCAAAAACAATATAAACTATATTTTTTTCCTAAAACATGTATAGCAAAATTACAACATTCATTTTTAAGTATCATAATATCTTTTTTTTAAGCTTTAGTATAGCTATATTTAGCCGAAACATTGTAGAGCAGATGCTGAACTACTTTTTTGAAGAATACATGCGTGCTTCGCCTTTAACACAATCTTTTACTAACCATACCTTATTATTTAATCACAATTCTATTTTCGTATCGTTTTAATACAACTTGTAATAACTGGGAAAAATAATTTTTATTAAAGGTCAACTCAAGTTTTTTCTGAGTGTAATATAGAATGAGTACTACTGGTTGCAATGAGGTGCAATTTGACGAAAACCCTCCTGGAGAATTGGGGTTATATTTGGAGAAAATCAATGAACCAGCCGGAAATCCACAAATAGGCTATTCCCTGACCCCAACGCGACATTATTTTCTCCCATACAGATCCATACTGGACCCTATGTTATGTATCGATGGATTTTCGGCATTATTCTCATGCTCCATCGCTATATTATTTGCTCCTTCGCTCATTGGCAAAAAAATCCCATAGCTACACTGTCAAATTCCTTATCAGTATGTCCAGTAGTTCTCATTTCAATATCAGTATATAATAGAAAGAATTTTAATTAGAATCACACAATGCATTTCTTTATCACAAAGGTGTTAATAAATTAAGAAGGAAATTTGCTCACACACACACATTTGTGTAACCACATTTTGTTTTAAAAGCAAGGAGACACGTTCATTACATTTATACCAGATAAAGTATTTATGATACAGTACAATTGACACTAACATTGTTGAAACAAGCAAAACTACTTAAAAGCCTCCGATAAATGTCAATACTTTTTTTACTTGCAATATCCGTATTTTGTGCGCCTAAAGAGCACGTATAAAAAACATTTTTTGACCAAATAATCAATCGGCTTTTAAAAATTTAAGTTGGTAGGGAACTTTTTGAAAGCTTATTTGAACTATTATTCCTCTTTTGGTTCTAAAATTCAAATAATAAATTCAAATAAAAGAATCGCTATTTTAAACTATCGTTTTATCCCCTGTTACCTTAAAAGTGTTTCCTGCTAGAAGGGTATACTAAAGGAAAAACAGTTTATACAGTATTTCACTCCTAAGTGTCAGTAGTTAAATATAAATGTAACTAACACTGATTTTGTGGGAAATCGAAATGAAAATGGGAATTATCGAAGAAGTAAAAAACAAATAAGTTAAAAAATTATTCAAACTTCACATGGCAGAAGGAGTCCCAGAGGGCAGAGGGAATCAGTCAGAATTGTTCAACACTATTTTGAATTGAAAAAAAGGTAGAGGCTTTAATTAAATTCTCACTTAAGATGTTCATTGCATATTATACTCATCTGTGTCTAAATTCGAAAAATGTAACAAACTTGCTAATTTCTTATTCATTTTTTAACTACTGAGATTTAAGACTTGTGACTTTTAGCCCCTTATTTCTAATATATAAAAACTGTTTAAAAACTGCTAGGTTAAAATAAATAGTTATTGTTTTCTTACAACATAAAAACAAACTGTATTTCCGCATTTTCATCCCACCTATCATTTTTAATTATTATTAGAAATATACATCGCCTTACTTTAAATATTTTGTCGTAGAAACATGGCTTTTTGGCAGTGAAGGCAGTTAGTGGTTGTCAAGTTTGCCAAAACTCTATCTATCTTTATCAGAAGGCGTTGGTTGATAAGATATACCGCATTTATTTACCATACAAACCCTCAAAAGAACCACTGCAAATAACTAACATTGTCCTACATTTATTGAGTAGCAAATACTGTATTTGGTTAGCAGGGCAGGCAAGAGGTTACGCCTTGCCTGATTACATTTCTTCTCGAACGCCAATAAAGATATATATTGTAGTTCTACTATTTATTATATTAAGTAGTGTTTTGCTTTTTCTGAATAATTAAATCAACTTTATGTTGATGTGGGTTTTAACAATAAATAATTATTTGAATGAAATTATTCATTTGATTGCGTGCTCTCTTATTAAATATATTGTTAGTGTTGTATATAGTTTTCAATTTATAAGTTAAGCATAAGCTTTGTGGTAAGAAATTATTTCTATTTAGTTCTTAAACCTGTTTTTTTCGATCTTTATGGTAAAGTTATTATCTGATAGCAAAAGATAATGGATTTTAATGTCAGTAATAAGGGATAAAGAACCCAAAAACTCAGAGAAAATATTATATTACATATTAAAAAATTCTAAGAAATAATATTAATTTTTTTAATTAAAATTATTATTATTAAAAAAATTCATTTTTGCCATATTTTGTTCAGTATCGTTTTGAAATATTAAAAGTAAAATTTCGGATAAAGAGGGAATGGGCCAAAGCAAAGTCCCTCAGCGTTAATCCAAAGGAGAAAAAATATTTTCTAAGCCACATTTCTCCGGCTGTATTGAATATTTTTACAAGCGGATTTTTTTATGTGATAAATGTAGCTGACTTACCTTCCCACTTTTTGAAAAGGGTTCGAATATTTTTTTTAATTTTCAATAAATAATTTTACACAAAATATTCGAAGCATTTTCATTAAAGTGGGAAGATAGAGACCTGTAAGTTATCTACATTTATTATTTAAAAAAAAACGTTTGTAAAAATATTCAATACAGCCGGAGAAATGTGGCAGAGAAAATATTTTTCCCCCATTGGATTAACACTGAGTCACTTTGGTTTGGAAACTTACTGTTCAACGCACCCGTTCCCCCGTAATGCATGATATTATAATAAAATACTAAGAAATTATTAAAAATTTTTGTCAACATTCAGTTAATTTTATAATAAACATAGTTTATTGAAATTTAACTTTTTATTTAAATATAATAACTATTGGGAGTCACAAAAAAAGTCTACGTCAGATCAGTTTTAAAAAAAAATATTTCTTAATTCAAATTTTGCCTTGTTTATTTATATGGTAGTATTGTTTATTCATTAAAAAAATATTTATAACATAACTTATATATATATATTAATTTTATAACTCTTAAATTAATTTTTTTATAATTTAATAATTTATATTTTATCTTTTTAAAAAGAGAGTGATATTATTTTGTTTTTGTACACTGCTAGAATACTTAGTTTTATATATATTTTACTTTTTGTAACTCCTTCGGGACACTCTGTACATTAATACTCCTTTGACGAACCCCTCACTTGAAATTCAAATCCAGTTGAACTGATTCGATCGAAAAACACAAAATTGAAATTTACGTTACTATTATGCAAACAGTTGTCATCTATTTCAGTTACTTTGAACAAACTAGTAATCCCCCCGAGCTTAATCACCTCAAATAAAATGTTGTTAGTGTAACATATAGTGGGTCCCGGATGGCCGAGTGGTTTGGACCATTACGCTAGCAGTCTGCGCGCTGTAACGGGTGCGGGTTCGATTCCCGCCTTCGCCGTGGGTGTATATTCCTTTCTCTGTGACAGTAAAAAATTCTTTCTGTGTCTGTCTTACTTGACGAAGGCTTCATAAGCGGGTCTCTGATCACGCACACAAGCCGGAATATATATGTACCTACCCCTACCCCCGTAAAATAAAGTATGATTTTTGATAATAAACTATCTTCTTAATAAATTCCTAAAATTTATTTTTCTAAAACCTAAAAAATTATCCTGTTA
Source organism: Oedothorax gibbosus (assembly GCA_019343175.1). Taxonomy (NCBI): domain Eukaryota; kingdom Metazoa; phylum Arthropoda; class Arachnida; order Araneae; family Linyphiidae; genus Oedothorax; species Oedothorax gibbosus. The sequence goes on along the minus strand of CM033282.1, from coordinate 6,416,322 downwards.
CGGCGATCATTCTCCTCAAATACAAAAATATTTATGAAAGTGGTTTTGCACTTATAAACTAGCAAAAAAAAATCTAGCAAAGAAAGTCATCAAATGTCAGACACCCTTTTTGTGTATGTGCCGGCCTTCAATAAATGTCGGATAAAAGTTTGCTAAAAAATATGGTCTAAGGACCAACCATCCATAACGTAAAACGAAATTCGATATAAAACTGATTTTCCAGTAAAGTTGTCAAAATGGAACCAGAAATGGTGTCAAATCAGGAAAATAGGATTGGTCAAAGGAACTTACATTTCTCTAGAAATCTATGGATTATAACAGTACCTTAGCAGAAGAAAATGGTTCTTTTTTTAGTTTATAACATTGGATATTGGTACATTTTTTACTGAGAAATAGATAAAATCCTATAATGTGGTAGAGCTTTGTTTGTTATAGGTATAATAAATACATGTTTCGAAAGACAAACAATTATTATGATTTTAACATTCAATCTAAATTTATTTATTTCAATCCCTCATTATTTCTAATGGTATTATATGGAGGTCGCAGAATACAAGTGAATCAAGCTCGTAAAAACTTCTTTGTGCTACAGAAGTTGAAAGTTAATGCTTTATAACATAATTACATCTTAACTTTTTTTAATTGCTTCTGCTTAGCGGATATTATATGAACTCTGAAATTCTACATAGTTAGGGCATTCAACTACGCTGCTAACTCAAATAATTACAAAATGTGGAGATGGTTCACTTGTATTCTGAACTCTCCATATATCTGGTTTGTAATACTATTTGGTTATAAAGAATTTCATTTAAATTTATATATAACCCCCTAACTAGAGATAAAAATAATATTTCAGTGAGATATGGATCACGTTTACAAAACCATCGGCAATTTTACACGTGCATTCTATAATTAAACATGTCCAACAAGTCTCAAGCCATTATCAACTCTTGCACGTGTACTATTTTAATCTCAATATTTTATGTTACAAAAGGAATATCGCTTCGAATTCCAATCAATCAGTAGCTCTCTCGAGTGAAATGAAATCGGCGTTAAACAACTGTATCATTTAACGATGTCGATAATAAAAACTACCCGGCCGCAATTATAAACCGCAATCTTTAATTTCCTCATACAACTAAACTTCATTAAGCCAGCCATTAGCGTCCTCGTAAATGAATGATAGGAAACGAAATAAGTAGGTAGATAACGATTACCACTCGTCCCATCCGGTTGTGTTTCGTTTGCAACCTAATGATTATCCAATAATCGTCATTTGTAGAATGATCTTAGTGGCTATATTTAGATCTGGTTTCTTTGTTTTTGAAAATGTAGCAATGTGGAATCGAAAATGTGCCGGTAAATGTTCAATGAAGGCATTGAATGCGGATGATGAAATGATTAGCATAACGATTATTTTGTACCGTTGTTATTTCGCAAGGGAAATATTAAAATGTTTCAAGTAGCCTCATTTTTCACGTAATTATTAACACTGGCGTGAGCACTTAAAAAGCGGATAACTTAATTAAAAAACTTTTTCTACTTTAACTAAAATTCAGTATTATAAATCACAGAAGTCATTACGTAAATTGTTTTCCTGCGTAGTTTTAATGTGTATGCTTTTTAAATAAATAGTTGAATAATTACTATACAATGTATGCAACATATTTTTATCAAAACATACTACAGAGTTTGAATAATCAAGCTAATACATTGATTTTTGATTCAGTTTTTTTTAAGTGTTGCAACTATTGATAATTTTTTTTATATAACAAGCCTAGCGTATCAAATATACTCTTTTAAAAAGACCTTACTTCCAGGGACTTATTTTAAAAGAGTTTTCATTTGATTCGGACTTTCCATGATCCCAAATAGTTCTAATTGCTATAATGATGTACTAGGAAGTAATTATATAGAAAATAAACACAACACAATTGTTAACAAAAAATTGAAGATACTCCGTCTTTGTTTAGTAGCTTAGATTTTCGAATCAGATACATTATTATAACAATTGTTTACTCGTATTTCATGAGTGTCAAGTTTTAAAAAAATATTTAAAAAAACATATGTAGGCCATCATGCTAAAATCTCAGTTATTTTCTTTATGTGCGGTTGAAAACCGAAGGATAACTTATCTTTAAATGTATACTTTAAAAAACTTTCCTGACTAAATCATAATGATACCTCAACTAATGTACATGTGCAAATGCTGCTCTTGGTAAAGGCAAATATTTGGACGCAAGCTTTGCAATGGAAATAAAAATACAACTTTATTTACATGTTCTATTTGAAGTAGAATGAGAAAGAAACTTCTTCTAGAAGAAGATGGGGAAAACAAGAAAGAATCTCCTTAACTCTTAATTTCATCAGACAACTTTCTTTACCAGTTTCTCGCAGGTGGCACCTACCGTGTCTGAAATACAAAGTGCATTCCTAAATTTATTTCGTTAGTCAATATTTGATTATTTTGAAGTTTTTTATTTTAAATTGGTTCAAGTATTACCAGGTTAAAATAAATATGATCTAATTATTTTTTTTAAAAAATACAATCTAAACATTGACATTTAAAAAAATAATATCCTCGTTTCTTACGTATTACTTAAGCAAGTTAAATATCAACATCGAATTTCCGAACTTTCGAACTCACTCAAAAGTACCTTCCGTAAGCAAACCAGTGGAAATCCCAACAACCTCGTTTATATTCATCCATCCTTAAGCCACCTTTTGAGACATTTGAAAAGAGAAGTATTTAACTTTATATTTATACAAAAAAAAACCCACTGAATCGTCTTTCAAAATGCTACTTCAATTAATTTACCTGGAAATGCTCCCCTTGACAAAAGGCAAATATCTGGACGCAAACTTTTCGATGAAACTTAAAAGAACTACTTTATTGACGCGTTCTGTTTGAACCGAAATGGGAAAGAAACTTGGTCGGTGAAGAAGATGAAGGAAAAATAAGAAGGAATCACCTTAATTGGGGGAAGATAGAGAGTTCCTTCCATAATTTTCCGCTTTCAAAATAGTCGCGATCCGGAAAAAAAGCTGTTTGCTTTTTTTTCTAACAAAAGCAAAATATGACTGAAATGAAAAAATGGGAAGTAACCAAGCTCTTTTGGAAACATTTTTCTACCTTACTTTTTCTTACCTGGTTCGGACGAAAAGTTTTTCTTCTGCAACCATAATGCCAAATTCTATTTCCAAGGTGGTTTTGGGGGGTGTATACAAACAGTGTAAAAGGAGGTTTTGTATTGTTTTACAAAATACTAAAAGTATTTTTTGGGGAAAGATAATACGTTACAGTAATTAAAATTATTAAAGTAAATACACAAGATTGAGTGATTTATGCAATACTACTACTTTTTATCTTTTAATAGAAATATGGTTTAAAAGTATGGTTTAAAAGTATATTTACTTCTGAAGAAAACAACTGACTATTCATAGTATTTTTGGTAACTAGAATATAGACTGTATGAGTCAATGTGAAATGAAATGGTTAATATTTAAAGTTGTGTGTATAGATTCTAAATAAAAAACTCTTAAAACTTATAAAAACTCTCGATTCTAGCATCATACAAACCATATTAAAAAACTGAAATGTGTCATATTTGTAAAAAAAATTAAAGAATTAAAATTTTATACTAAAAATATTTTTGTCGACAAAAAATATAATCATTATGAATAAATTACTAAATGTAAAAAGTGGTAAAATCCATTAAGAAATTAATTTCCCACTACGCTTTAGTGTAAGAAAATTCTGTAAGAAAACAGAAAAATTCTGTTATTTTCCTACAAAAAAAAATCTGTTTTTTAAAACTACTTCAGTTTACAATAAAATTATATGTCAATTTGTACGAAGACACATTTTTATATACAGATAAAATCTGCAACCACAGATTAGAGCTGTTGAGAACGGGCTGTTTCTTTTTTTAATTAAAAAAGAACATTTGAAACATACAAACTACGTCCGTGGCCGCGAAAGTATAGTTGTTAGAGCGCGTGGCTACTGTTCTGACAACGAGGGTTCGTATACGGGTCATGGGTTTACTTTTTTCATTTAACGTACCCAGCAATACAGAAAATATCTGATATACATAAATATATACTGTATTGCTTTGTTACAGGAAAAAAATCGATCAACATATTTTTTTACGTAGCATTATGGATATTTTATAGCCACTTTGCTGCCAGAAATATTCTGTTCTATAACGGATTTTTTTACAGTGAATTCTTCCTTTAACATTTTAGTGAAAGAAGAAGCATGTACAGAAAGTTTTTTTTGTAGACTTGACCTCTTTTTGCTTTTAACAATTAAAATAAGAGAAACGGAAATTATGTTAAGAATTGTTTTCAAAAACCATTTTATATTAATGCCTTTTTTGATATTTCCCAAATGTAAAACAAAACGTATGGTACAACCTACGTTCTTAAAACTACCTTTTATACTCATATAATGCTTTTCTCTTTGAAAAATATAAATTAAGTTTTGTTCAAATAAGAGGTACTTTCACTATTCAACAGATTAACTTTCAAGTGTTTCACTACGGAATTACTGAGAACGTGCATGCATAAGTGCATGTATAAAGGATTATCTTAATTCCAAAAACTTGATGTAATGGACCTATTTAGTAAATTGAATTTACCCTTTTTGAAATTATGCTTAATCTTTTATATCGTTTTATTTTGGTGTATAATTTCAAAATTTTAAATATTAAAGAATTGTAAAATTATAGTATCTTCGAAAATATTAATTTTAAAAGTTCTACAAATCGTTCTGAAACAAATAAGTTGCAAAACAACAAATAAAAAGTAAACACTTTCTTACATTAAAAAAAACTGTTGTTTTTACTGTTAGAACTGTCAACTGAGACGCCAGTTAGAAACTGGGTTATTTTACTGCAAATTTTTTAGTTAGTTTAAACTGCAATTTTCCCCCGGAAAAGTTTAATTTTAGCAGAAAGAAACTGTTAATTTAGCAGAAAAACTGTTACTTTAAGAATTTTCCCCGTTAATTTAACAGTTTTTTTTCTGTTGAAATTCCAGATTTAACGAGCACGTCTGTCTCGGTGTATTCTGGATCCACGTGATTTTTAAGGACTTTTTCAGCTTAAAAATACGTTTATAGTATGGTTGTGATACGAACCGGGAACCTTCTCGGTAGAAACCGGTCGATTTTCGGCCTTGGCACGTATGCCCTCCCCCCACGCACACAAGGGATACATTTAAAGTTATGGTTCGACATGTTGACATCAATTGAACGAGCAATGTTATCGAAGATAAAAAAAAACCCAGTTACAAACTGTTTTTCTAAAGAACAGTTTCTAACTGCAAAATTGTAAAAAATATGGTAATTAATTGTAAAAAATATGGTAATTAATTGTTAAAAATAGGGTAATTAACTGTAAAAACAAATGTTTTTTACAGCGTAAAACTACTGCACTTTTAAATTATTTCTATAAATCTATTCATGGTCTAAATTTGAAGCGATGAGATAAACTGGTCAAGTATGCTTTGGCTGGATAAAACTGTGAAGGTGCGAGTTTGTGGTACGATATTAATCAGTTTTTTAGGATTGCATTAGCTGTTTGTTTTTGTATTTCAACCTTTATTTTTTATGTTTCATTAACTTGAAATTTTCACCCGTGGATTTGGAATCCAAAATAATGAACCGAACTAAAACAACCCCTCGTATCTGCACTTCACTTTTTCTGATTGTTAAAAAAATGAAGTTCAAATTAAATTTTATATCTACCCGAACCTTTACAAATAGCCCAACGCGCCAGTAATTTTTCAATTTGTAAATACTCCCTTTCTAAAATTGCACAATAAGCAGTCAGAAATTCGACATAGCCAGGTAGGTCTTTCCAGGGTTTGGGGGGAGCGCGCGTCCGAATATTGATAAGATTTTTCTTTCTTTTTTCATTTTTCATTCCCCTTTCATCCCATTGAGACGCCTGCCGCTGGAATCCTAACTAACAAGACACAGCCGGATTCAATCCGAAGCATATATTCTCGAAAACTCACTTTGAAAACTATCCTCATATTTCTTTTTAGACGAGGTTTATTTTTCAGAGAGCGAAGGAAGATTCACATTTATTATAATGTGAAAAATAAAGAAGGAGGAGTTTCAATTTTACGCTACTTTTCAATTACTCCATTTCGAGCTCGGGGTAAATGCCAATCTTGAAACCTTTTTGGTGCAAGTAGTTGTTAACGTTTGTTCAAGTGTAGTGATGGAAATTTAGTTGTTTTTTTAATGTGAAAACTAAAGAAAGAATAGGTAGTTTAAGTTGTGCATTATTTTTTAAAATACTCAGTTTGGAAATGTGAGTGAATGGTAACTTTGCAACATTTTAGTTTTGCCATGTATTTTTAAAACTAACACTAAACCATATAGCATCACTAAAATTTATTCATCATTTTTAAAACAGTCAAGGATAAATTTTGGTGATGCAAATAGACTATGTGATAAAAATGAGCAAATACATCTAGTATAAAGTTTAAATAAGTTTTGCTTTAAAAGGTAATAGTGACTACGTATTTCGGTATTATAATTTGATTTCTTTAGTTTTAATGCTTTCGTGGATTTGGTAAAAATGTTTGCGTTCTTTGTGAAGTTAGCCAACATATTTTTTACAAAAGAATTTTAAATATTTGTATTTGGGGAAACCGCGGGGCTAGTTTTCCATGTTTTCTTATTTTTTAATATATATTTTTTACTTTTATTTATTTTGAAGTAAAAAAAGATGTCATTGTCTTCCTCACACGCTTAACTACAAATTAGCATTACTACTTTTCCAAAAAGTAAATATACTTTTTGGCAGAAAGTGGTTAAATTCCAGCATATTGAGCTGGAAAATGTACCCCGTATGCGGGGTAAATTTTCCCAGACTGCCAAAAAGTGATGGGGCAAATTTTCAAACTATTTTTTAAAAAAGATTTAATACATTTGAAACACATTTTGTGGTGTTTTTTTTACGTAGATTTATTGTAAACTAAAATAGCTCAAAAAAGTATACCCAGAATATAGGTTTTTTTTTTTTAAAAAATAGCCGATTCGTTATACCAAACTATTTAATCCAATTTCTTTAAAGGTTATTATCATCTGAAACCCTTTAAACTTACATAAAACTTCCCCTTTTGTGTAACGATACATTGGGGCTATTTGCTAGATGTTATCTAAGTATTGTTAAAGATTACAAAAAATTGATTGCCTAAAGTTTGTTGTGATTGACCCCCTCCCCCTTTTTTGAACAATCCAATATTGACTCAAAACTGGGTGCAACGTGACACATTACTACTTTACAGTGTAATCGTTCACGATCTATGGAGAATATTTAGGTTTCTGGATGCTTTTTGGCTACATCCATTCCTGATGGTTTTTAGAATTACATATATTGTTTCAGATTAGTACGAGTTAATTCAGCTTCCTTTTTCATTACTATGCAGACAATTTTGAATCTAGAGCAAAACTTTTTTTTCATTACGTGTTCATACGATAAAAATGATTTGATTTTGGGAATATTAAGCTTAATTTGCATAGATTGAAGCACGCTTTTCTACAAGGCACTGTTGGAAATCTTGCCCCGTGAAATTTTGGAAAATATGCCGTGCCGTTATATTTTGACTTTAATAGCACCTATACGAGTAAAATTTTTAATTATTTTGAAACGCGAATGTATAGTTACATAGAGAGAGGAGTCATCTTTTATTATACGCAATGATACAACTGTGAGTTTAATAAAAGTACGTTTGATTTAGGTTCGAATGTAAGCACGAAAATTCACTCAACGTTGACAAAATTGCAAAAAAAGATCTAATGAAAATATTACAACAACTGAGCAGAAAATTTTGTGGGTGACTTAAAAGAGGTTGCTTCATAAACCAAGCAGCCATTTGGCGCCTCCTAACAGCCCATTCCTTATATAAGGCCTGGTGGAAAACTTACCCCATGGGCAAACTAGCCCCGGTCTCCCCTATGCATTTTAATGCCAATTATTATTTTGTAACTATATTATGGTAACCCATTTTTGTGTTCATTTTCCCGTGGGACACTCGAATAGTAAATAAGTCTATCACTGCAAATATTCAACATTCACCAACCATATATTTGATCGATACATCATTTGAAGTGGCTGACAACCAAAAAGGATACTGTCGATTTGCGTCCAAATAAGCTTCCGACTTTATTTCGGGCCCCAAGTCATGGAAATCGCGAAAAATTTCACGGCCGTTGCATTAGGTCATTTCGGGAAAAACGGCGATTTGGTTTGACAACTGACAGCAACTATATTGTAGCAATTTATTTATGGGATAAAATGTTGTAGAAGGCTTCTATCCAAAAGCAGATAGAGCATAAATCAAGTTTTTACCTCCCAATCTAACCCATAGAATGACAACTTGCCAGAGAAATTGTAAAATCAAACAACAATTTTTTTGAAGTACAGACAAACCGGCTTTGAAAATGAAAAATATTTGATCTGATATTAGTTTTGAGGTGTTGAATGTTGAATATGAGTTGAAAAAAAAAGTATTTGTATACAGATTGTTTTAAAATCTTGTGTGGAGAGAACCCAAGAAATAAAATGCTGATATCCGCAATCCTTGACAAAACATTGTTTCATAAATAAATGCAAATAAATTCATAAATTTGCAACAGCTATACATTTTCTCTAAGAAGATATTTAATTATACACGTGATAGAAATCAACTGATACAAATCAAATAAAACCATATTCATATAGGTAAAGCTCTGGCGCCTATTTAAATTTCAGCTAGGTGTCAAGTTAGTCATTTTACCCGTACCCAAATTTACGTAGAATTAATTTGCTGAGTTAAAGCCTTGTAAACATGCTAAAAGATATATTCTGATGTGATGCAATATCAAAAATATACCTCTTTTTTTTATCTAAATGGTGTTTCTTTTTCAATGAAATCTATTATTTAGAGGATCAGAACTATTTCTTAAAAGACAAAATTTGAAATAATTGCTTTTACCCAAATGTACCATTTTAAGTATACTATAAACAAAAATTTGCTCTAAAATACATAGGGCTAAATTATTTCAATATATGACGTAGCTTTACTAATTTAAAATTTATAGATGTGAAAAAAAATAATGTTAAAAAAATCGCATTTTAGTTTATGCTAACTAGTGAAAAGTAAACGAGAACTAATTTTTATTATGAAATTGAAGCTTTTTATTCTAGCTTTATTAATTTTATCTCATTAAGTATATGAAAACTAATAAATTTGCCTCCAAATATTAAGTTTAAATAAAAACAATTGCCGAAACACAAACTGATAAGTCAACTTTATTGAGTTTTCTAAAATATATTTAAATATAAAATAATAATTGATCTACTCTCTTTAAATAGAAATTTATAACAGATTGATTTAATAGTTTTTGATAGATATTTATTATTCTATATAAAAAAACATAATTTTATCAAGAACTTTTTTAATAGATTCTTATTAATGCAGTAAGTTTTATTGATGTTTACATAAAGTCTTGATAACTACATAAATATCATATTAAACATTTGTTTATAGCAACACATTACAGTAATTAAACACATAATCATTATTCCAATTCGTAAAAAAAAAACTCTTTCGTTCGACATTTAATCGCAAAGATGCCATCAAAATAATCTCTAAGAAGATAAGAAGATATTTAATTATCTTCTAAGAAGATATTTAATTATACACGTGATAGAAATCAACTGATACAAATCAAATAAAACCATATTCATATAGGTAAAGCTCTGGCGCCTATTTAAATTTCAGCTAGGTGTCAAGTTAGTCATTTTACCCGTACCCAAATTTACGTAGAATTAATTTGCTGAGTTAAAGCCTTGTAAACATGCTAAAAGATATATTCTGATGTGATGCAATATCAAAAATATACCTCTTTTTTTATCTAAATGGTGTTTCTTTTTCAATGAAATCTATTATTTAGAGGATCAGAACTATTTCTTAAAAGACAAAATTTGAAATAATTGCTTTTACCCAAATGTACCATTTTAAGTATACTATAAACAAAAATTTGCTCTAAAATACATAGGGCTAAATTATTTCAATATATGACGTAGCTTTACTAATTTAAAATTTATAGATGTGAAAAAAAATAATGTTAAAAAAATCGCATTTTAGTTTATGCTAACTAGTGAAAAGTAAACGAGAACTAATTTTTATTATGAAATTGAAGCTTTTTATTCTAGCTTTATTAATTTTATCTCATTAAGTATATGAAAACTAATAAATTTGCCTCCAAATATTAAGTTTAAATAAAAACAATTGCCGAAACACAAACTGATAAGTCAACTTTATTGAGTTTTCTAAAATATATTTAAATATAAAATAATAATTGATCTACTCTCTTTAAATAGAAATTTATAACAGATTGATTTAATAGTTTTTGATAGATATTTATTATTCTATATAAAAAACATAATTTTATCAAGAACTTTTTTAATAGATTCTTATTAATGCAGTAAGTTTTATTGATGTTTACATAAAGTCTTGATAACTACATAAATATCATATTAAACATTTGTTTATAGCAACACATTACAGTAATTAAACACATAATCATTATTCCAATTCGTAAAAAAAAAACTCTTTCGTTCGACATTTAATCGCAAAGATGCCATCAAAATAAAAGGAATTCTATAAAAAAGCAGTTTTACACTTGATGGTTACAAAGTTAAGGTATTTATATGTTTTGATTACCATGGTATTTCAACACATCCATCGAGGAGCTTTTTTTGTAATCTTTTTGAATAGTAAATTCACAAAAGAAGATGTTTGTTCAAGTATGCAAATTTGTACTTTTTTAGGTAATCAACTCGTTCACTCATCAAACACTAATTAGTAATTTGAATATTTGTTAACTTCTTATAAAAAAAATTTACTAAATGCCTTGTACAAGTTTTTTTTTGTTTTAAAAATCGCTTTAAAAGCTGAGACCATTCTGATTAATATTTCGGCGTTTAATGGATTTTAATTACTGTATCTTTAATTACTTGCTAGAAAAAAATATTTTTTAGTGTAGGTTTTTTTATGTGCTTACACTTCAGCAACTTGAGGTGAGCTGTTAATAATTAATAAATAAACGTTTTTGTTCTTTCACACATTTTCACAAGAATGTCTTCATAGCTGATAATTGCGTTAATTACCCAAGAATATTAATTTTTGCTTGAAGCTTATCTTAGCGTAGTTAAAATTCCGTAATTTTTGTTTTAAAATAGTATCATAATTTGATATTGATTAAATAAGTTTTAATTAAAATTTATAAACTTTTTTCTTGTATCATGGATTTCTTACAATGATAGATATTTTAAGCGAAAATGTTGTGTCGTCTAAACTGTGAATATTTATAAAATGATCTTATCATAATTGTATTATGTTAAGATTATTAAACAGGCTATGCATCTTATCTTTTTGATTAACAGATCATTTATATGTTAATCAAGAAGATAAGTTGCGTCTGTACTATGTATTGACGCCTTGTAATTTGGAACACCTCAGTGCCCGAACAACGAAAAATCGAGTAACAATTACGCAGTTAAGAACTACAGACTCGAAAGAAGTATTGATGACTTATGTCACAATACACTCAGCTTCACTTTAAAATCTTATATATCGCAAACGTAAGGTAAGGTAAGGTAAGGTAAGGTAAGGTAATCGTTTCCGGCTGCCTATTTCTAGCCTCCTTCAGGAGCTTTAACACAGCCAATAACGCCTCGTAATTTAGAACCCTGGTCAAGTGACGAGGTCGACACCTGAGCGGGCACCCAACGGAACTTCGAGCGACATCGTACGCTAACGCCGTCGGGACTTTGGACTCCACAGATTTAACGAGCACGTCTGTCCCTGTGTACTCGGGCCCATCCGTGATGAGGATTTTTCTACTATTTTCAGCACGGTTCCGATCTATAGGATGACTGGCAGTAGGTGGGATTCGAACCCCCGCACTCCTGAGAAGGTTGAATCTCTAGGCTGATGTCCTAACCACTCGGCCACGGACGGGCCTCGCAAACGTTTCTGGCTGTTTCAAGTTTAACTTGCTTTTCTGGATTTCCAGATTTCCACAGAACCACAAGTTAAATCATTCAACCCATATCTTTTTCAACAATAGGGTATTTGACTAATTTTTTTTACTGGCTTAAAATATTATTATGCCAAAAATATTAAACCCGTATTTTTTCTTTTTTTTCTAATACCCGATAAAAAGGGAGAAAAACGAATTTTAAAATTAGGACGAAAAATTAAGCCCGAAAACGCTTTGTGGATGTCACTTGGTATCTATGACGTCACTAGTAACTATAAACAAACTTTACAACACCATTTTGGAATCTACTTTAAGCAAATTTGTACTACCCACTTCTGTAAAACCTCCTTCCATTATCTATTTAATTATTATTTTAATAGTATATTAAATTAAATCGAGTTTAATTCCATCCAAGCAAAAAAACATCACATCGGTTTGTTTATATATACTATTGACGTCAGCCAAATCGACGTGTTTGTGATCACGTGACGTACCGATGAAAAATAAGCCATTTTAAAATGATTTTTACTAATTATTTAAAGATTTATTTTGCAAAAAAAAATATATACGTTTGTTATTTTTGGGTTCAAACTATAATTAATTTAATATTTTGAGGTATTTTAGCGATACAGTCAAGTACTCTATTGAATATAATGATGCATCGTTGTCAGCAAGCAACTATGTCCACGACGCGTGGCGCGCAATTTTGATGTGTTTTAACGAGTGCGTCCAAAGGTTAGTAGATCGAATTTTGCAGATCCAAGCAGCATATAGTTGACAAAGAAATAAAAAGTTTAGTGCGTAATCCCGTATAATGCTTTTGCATCCAAATGAACATTTTACAGGAAAAATACTGACTTTATGTTGGATTGTTTTGAAATATTTAAAGGAAGTTATGCTAATATATTCTCATTATTAATATATTTCGCAGGAACGTTCCTGTATATTTTTACGGTGTTCTGTAACATTAACCACAGAAGACAAAAATAAACCTTGAGATCGTGTTGAAATTTTATGCTCTTCTGTAAATTCCTGAACATGTAGATGTTCCACTGTGGGAATTAGATGCATAATCATCCTATATAGAACTCTAGCTAAAATAATTTTTAAAATTGGTTAAAAAAATAGTAGAGAAAATAAGAGATGTTTTAGAAAAAAATCATAGGTTCATGTTAGTAATATTTTTATGTAAAGTTACTGTTAGAACAATACTTAAATTGAATTTTTATACAATTTAAATTCTTCCGTACACATTATCCAAAAATAAATATTTTAAAGTTAAGTTTATCTATCGGAAAGTATTTTTTTAATCAAAACAGCCGTTCAGTTTTTTTTCTTTCGTTTAATAAGACATTTAGAAAATTATTTCTAAAATTCATTATTTCTAAAATTTTATGTTTAAAAACATTTTATGGTTTTAGCGTGATACATTTTGCGTAGGTACTTCTAAATTTTATAATATCATGAATTTTTAACATGTGAAAGTCTTATAACACTTATGATACTCACAAGTTCTAAAAAAATGAATAAAAATTACTTGAAAAACAGTCTTTACATTGAATTAGTCCTAATTTACATAAGTTTTTCTTACGCAAAAAGCAGTTATTGAGATTAGTACGCCCACTTGTATAATTCATTAATATTCATCACCATATAAAAAAATCGAATTTAATCCTTAATCAGAAATGCATAATTTAGGCTCGTTTTTCAAATCGAAAACAAAATGCAATGGGCGTACGTGCTCCCATACCCATATCCACTCTCCAATACACTTTTATTTCTATTACTTTTTTGCTGAGGAAAGTCGCTACTAACATCCACTTGAATCTTTGATCAAAGACGTGGAAACACCCTCTAAGCGTCCCTTGAATCGATTCAATCCTGCTACCTCTTTCGATTCGGCCTCTTGCAATGGGATGCTCAACTTTATTAAATTTTCAGAATAAGGCTGGCTTTTAATCCTAGGTCTATATGCAGGTTTCGTCTTACGGCGAGGAATTTATTTCTTAGATAGCAAATAAATGCCCGTTCTTAACATGGACTAAAAAATATCAAATCAATCAAGGTATGCGCGCCATTTTAATCTGTAATAAGGTAATAATCCTATGTTATTATTAGTGTTCTTTGTAAAGAATTATATCCCGTTACTTATATCAACTTATAATTCCTAAAATCTAAAATATGCTATACAATGGACACTCTCATGACACAAAGAAAGGAAGTTTTTAAAAGTATAGTTACATAAATAATTCAATCCACCGAGTGTATAAGTGATATAGCCAAATGAAGATATCACAGACAAATTTTTTGACATCAACACTGAAATAATCAAACAGTTATTTACAATTAAATCATAAGCAAGATGGCTTCTTAATCTTCCTTTTAAAATTTGTTTGATGGCTGGTAGAACCATTTAATTTTGTTTTAGAGCGTTAGAAACTGATATCGACGTAGTGGACAAATTTTATGATTGACAACTAAAAAAAAATCAACTAAACAAATAAAGTTATTTTTTTTCTCCTTTCACTTCTAATTTTCAAATTGCCAATTATATAGTTTTTTTATAAACACCAAAACACTGCAAATATTTCTTAAAGCACTTAATAAATGTAATACTACGTTTTATGAAATCTTCTTGGGGACAATTCACGGAATGGACATTTCAGAGTTGGGGATATAATTTTGAAAAAATTAAATTACCATTTTAAAATTTTATTGTATTGTTATTCTTCTGCCTCAAAACATTGTATTAAATGACTAAAAAGCAAAAAAATTTGGTAATATAGGTTAAAATCACTGAAGGATAAGGAAATAGTTTCTACCACTTGTTTTGGTAATGACCCTAATAAGGAGCTCTAGTACAATAGCCTTTGAACATTCACCATAGTTATAATTCACAGTAATACCTTAAATACGCATATGTCCGTCACAGGAACAACCGAAACCATTTATAAATTCCTTAGACTTAAAGCTAGACGGAACTAGTTACATGAAACATGCCATTTATTTTCCAAATTCTGAATTTAGTTTCTGATCTAAAGGTAACAAAATAGTATCACAATAATGAGAAAAATTAGTTTAAATATATTTGTAAGAGAAAATTCCACCTTATTCACATTTCAAATTATTCTGTGCTTAATGACATATGCGACTGTACTACGAGATTTATTAAAGGACACTATCCAAATAAAATACTACTTACATGTGTTTGTAGAGCGAGAGCCCAGGGCCCCCAGACCTAAGTTATTTTCTCACAAATGAAATGTATCGGATTAGGTTTGGTTTTCATATACTTTTAGTGTATGCCAACCCGCTAGAGTGGACCGACGACGGCCAATTTACGGGTACCGGGCGCAAAATGTAAGGTAAATTATAAGTTAACTTATGTCATTTTCTCAATGTTGATTTTTACGTATGTTTTAGAAAACATTCTTAAAAGTTCAAATCAAATGCCAGGCACTTTCCGCCGGCCATAACTTTTTCCAGAAGCTTTAAAGGTCCCTGTACAGTTCAGACTTTGTCGCACGCATCTAGAGGCGCGATATGGCGCTACACATTTTCTAACTGAACACAAATTTAATTAAATCGAAATGATAATCTTTCTTCGTTTTTATTGCCTATCGACACAGCTTTATTTCTGTCACCATAAAAGTAACGAACATTCACAGTCCCCCTAAAAAAATAAAAAACGAAGAAAGCTTATCATTTTGATTAAATTAAATTTTTGTTTAGTTAGTAATAACGTTCCGCCATATCGCCCCACCAGATGCGTGGGAAAAAGTTTGAACTTCACAGGAACCTTTAAAGCGTCTGGCAAAAGTTTCGGCGAGCAGAAAGTCTCTGACATTTTTATTATTAACTTTTAACAATGTTTTCTAAAACATACGTAAAAATCAGCCTTGAGAAAATGACATAAGTTAACTTATAATTTACCTACCTTTTGCTTCCCGTACCTGTAAACTGGCCGTCGGTCCACTCTAGCGGGTATGCATACACTATAAATTATATGAAAACCAAACCTAATCCGATACATTTCATTCGCGAGAAAATAACTTATGTCTGAGGGCCCTGGGCTCTTAGACTTTTGATAAACATTCTTATTTTGAATTTGATATGAAGAATTCTTTTCTTTACTCATTAACGGCGATTGGCTAGAAAATTTGCCGTGCGAAAATGAGCTTTCTGCTTAAGTTTATCTAAATGAATAAAGCGTAAGAGAAATCAAGATCAGGGTACTGAACAATTTATGCAGGACAAACTAAGTTACACGAAAGTTAAAAACTTAATTTTTATTCGGTAAGGAAGGTGTTAATAGTATTAGAAATGCGTTATTACCAATTGTAACTCAAATCTTATGACTGAGTAACTTTGATAAATAGGGTACACTTATCAACATTGTAAACTTAATAAACGAAATAAATATAATAAATTTAATATATTTATGTACTCGCTTAAGGGATCAAGTGATATAAATGAAACTGTTTTCAATGCGTGATATGAATGAGAAATATCTGACTGTGTGTGAATAAACTATACATTTATTTGTATAAAATAGGGAGTTCTTAAAATCAGTGATTGTTGAAATTGGTAAATATTTTTAAAACTGAGATTAGGTATAAGAGTATTCTCAAGGAGTATTTTAGAATTTCTCATAAAAGAGTTTTCATTATTCATAGCTAAATTTTAATACCTATATTAAAATAAATAAACGCAATACATCATCAATATTCATTTTTTTTAAATCTCTCTCTTTTTTTATTTATATTCAGTTATAAACATTTACAAGCAATGTAAGTAGAATATTAAATACATTGCACGAAAATTGTACCTGATATAACTGGATAAATTCTATTTATTTGTAAGAATCCATCAACAGAAAAGTATAAGATTAAAAAATAATAAGAAAAAATCTCATAATAATATATAGTCCATTTTGCGGATTAATAAGGATTATAAAAATAATCCACAATTGTCTTCTGGGAAATGTTTATAAAAACTCATGATACATAATCCTCTCACTGGATATTCTTACAGTAACCATCAATTGTTACTTTGTAAAACAATTTCTAATAAATATATAATCCTTTAGTACCCATTTTCAAATGTCAGTATTAATTTAAATACTTAACAATGCTTATTATATAAATAAGAACGTCGAGAAAAATAAAAAGAAATGCTTAGCAACATTTTGCATATGTTTATTATACATGTGAAGCATAAATAAATGTTAATTCGAGTAAAATTTCATGAAAAACATGGGTTTTTTTACAATTTTAATAAGGTTTGAAGTTCACTTTTATTAGCATGTAAAACTTAGTGGTTTTAATTTTTATTCTACATGGGTTTGAAGCAATGAAAAAGATTAATTCGCATGCTTTATGAAAGCGGGAACCATTTATTTCCTTGAAAGTGTACCATTTATTTATTCTTAAGATGATCACTTTATTTGAAAGTGAGTTTATGAATCGTCCACTTTTTTATTTTAACAAAACTTTTATGAAATTGTTTAAATAGTTGAGAAAATAATTTTTTTAAATAAATTTTAAAAAAAAAGCTTAGCTAGATTATTTTAGCACAATACGACTACCCAATTTTTCCTGAATAATATCTCTAGGCCACATGTTTCACGAAAAATGCTGAAATATTTCATGGCGTTCAAAAAGATGTATGTTTCGTTCATTTAATTAAAATACGGACTTGTTGTCTTACATGGCATGTTGTTTTATTAACCACCGTGAAAATAAAGAAATAAATGTTTGAGAATGAAGTAAGTTCCTAGAAATTGTTTGCTTGAATTAAATCTGCACCGACTATTACATAAAAGTGTAAAATTTATTTATCCTATTGAAGTGATAAGTTGCTTTTCCCATAAATAAACGTCCAAGCATCGTGTGATAAGGTAATAGAAAGCCATTGGACGTAACCGAGACGATTTTTTATCTACTCCCGACAACACTTAACCGTCCCATCATCTCTAACTCAAAAAAGAGCTTACCACAAAACCTATTTCGAAAGTCACTACCCGTATAGCGTTCATTTTATTTATCCCTATATATCTCAACCTACCACCCACTAAATTCGAGCAATAAATTCCGACCACCGCGCCCGCCATTCGTATAAAAAGCCGTTCAAAACGCCTCGCCCTAAATGAGCCCTACAAACTTGGATATAATAATGCGCATAAAACACCTGTAGTACAAATACTTAAGGACTTGATGTACTCTCCACAGTTTGTGCTCAAAACCAGGAGTGCATAGGGCCTTTTGCGGTAGGGTCCATATTCCCCTGAAGATATTATTTGAGCAATAAATCGGCTTGGGTAACCGAGTTTTTCTTTCTTTTACGCTGTCTCCTTTTTTCGGAGGGGGTTTTCCTTCTAGCTTTAAGTGTACTTACTTTCACCGTTGAGGTTTGTTTGTTAAGTGGTACACCTGGGATAAAGAAAACCTATTGTCACGTGAGAAGTGTATACGTTACGACTCATCGGATTTTGCTTGTCTTTTTCTGTCTTGAAAACAGTGTGCATTAAGTTATTAAGCTTTAAAAGGACATTAAATAAATAATAAAAAATAAACACATTATCAGTGCAAATGATTTGGATTTTAAAAATTTGTTGTTGTTTTTTATTTCCAAAATAAATTATAAAAATATTTTTGCTTTCAATAGTTTTAAGAAATTCTCATTACCTTTAAGCTTTCAAACTGATAAAACTAAGGAGTTACTTTCTCAATAAGATATGCGTGCTGTTAAAAATATATCTACGCCATTTTCCCCCAGATCGGTGACGCAGCAAAGAATATAATCAAAAAAGTTTAAATAAGTCCGCTAAATATTATTATCTCAGGTTCATGTAATTAAAACTCACTTTCAATTCAAAAGCTAAGTCAGTTTTATAAGTTAATATTTCTATTAAGTCTTAAGCCTACTTTAGAAACATGATATGCTAGTGTTATAAAACTGAAATTAAATGATAAAGTACGATAAAGAGTTTTGAATCATTAAATAATGTAAAACCAAAGTTTTAAACAATTTAATATCTTTAATTTGATAACTCTTGAGTAAAAGGATTTGCATTATACTATATTAAAAAAAATCTGTGTTTTTAATTACTACTCAAAGTGGTGGTGACGTCAATCTTTTGTTTACTTTCTAACTGTTTAAGTAGAAACTTACCAAGTACCAAGTGGATGTTGGGTTTTCTTTTGACAATTAGAACATTGAGAGTTGTTAACAGTTCATGTGAAATAATTTGTTTTAAACGAAAGAAAAAACTTAGATAAATAGGTAAATGTTTAATTTGCAAGGATCACAAATGAAATTAATTTGGCTTTCAGTTTAAATTGATCTAATGATTTTAGTTGAAGAAAATTATTTTCATTTATGAAATCTTTTGTTTGAAATAACTAATTAGGAGCTATGATAATATTTTAAATATGATCAATAAATGTATTTCAATAAATATTTTACAAGCAAAAATTTATTTGTTATTTAAGTAAACATTTAACAATCAAGAAGCTTTATATGTCAGTTGCTGTTTAATTATGAGGGCTGTTTTTTTTCAACCTCCGATGGGGTTTAACAAAAAGACGGATCAAAATACAAAATAGATTTTTTTACCAAAAGTAATGTACAATACTGCTTATTTCTCCACATAATCACCTTGACGATTAAAGCATTTGTCATATCTGTAATCAAGCTTTGAAATACCATCTTCATAAAATGTAGCCGCCAAGTGAGAATTGAGAGCTGTTATTCGTTTCTTGCAGGCAGAAGGGAACAGTGCAACAGAAATTCATCGAAGAATAAATAGAGTGTATGGAGACACCTTTATGAGTGATGGCGTTGTTCGTGAATGCTGTTGAAAATTTAAAGGTGGCCTAACTGATGTTCATGAAGAAGGGGACCAAGGAAGCAAGTCCTGTCGCTACAGACGGCATTGTTCAGCGAGTTGACCAAGTGTTTAGGAAAACTCGAAGGTTTACCATAAGTGAATTATCTATTAGCATAGTGGCTTGGATTGTAGCGCTTCCAAAATGACGTGGAGCTCAAAGAAACCATCACAACTCCCTTCAAATCATTGGCGGCCACATTTTATGAAGAGGGTATCTCAAAGCTTGTTTACAGATCAAGTGCTTTAATCGTCAAGGTGATTGTAGAGAAATAAGCAGTATTGCACATTACTTTTGGTAAAAAAATCTTTTTTTTTGTATTTTGACCCGTCTTTTGTAACAGCCCATCGGAGGTTGAAAAAAAACAGCCCTCGTACCAGAGGGTGAAACCTGAGTTTCTTTAACTTTTGAGTTAAGCCCCCATTGATCGAATTACTTCTATCATACATACATGCTTCATAAATACGAGACATAAATCGGATGCGTCAACGCTATTAATGAGCGTTTCTACGACTTACGAGCCATTGTTACTGGGAATTCCCAAACAACTTGTCATATTTACTATTGTAGTCCAAAAAATTCTTTTTCGGTACATGTATTTGAAAACATAATGCAACTCTTTTTCTTGACAGAAGATTTACGCTTGAGCAGTGCCTCTTTCCTCGGAGGTGTCTCCTTATCCCTACAGCATCCTAACAGGTAGAATATCATCTTCAGCTTCCTTTCTGCCTCTTTTTCGATCACTTCGGTTTTTCTGCTTGTCAAAAAGGAGTATGCCATAAGATTTCGTATATTCTCTTTTAAAAAAATGGCAATATTTATTGGTAAATATGTCTCTGGGTATGTTTGTATATTTTCTTCTTCGTAAAAGGGTTTGAATCTTTACCTTTTGTATCGATCCGCCCCGGGAAAATAATATATAAGAATGGTTTTCATTTTAGTTTGATTCTATGCACGTAATACTAAAATGCATCCACATGGGGATGTCGAATGTCAAAACTTTGAAAATACAAACCGTGGGATTTCATTATTTTATTTATATATATATATATTTTTTACGTTTGGTCATTAAATAGTAGTAAAAATATTTACATTTCTTATGTTTAGTAATTAAACTTAAAAAAAATATTTATACTCAACTTATTTTGAAACAAATTCATTTGTTTGAACAATTCATTTATATATTTAATCATTGTAAAACAATTATTACATTTACAAATAATTTATGACTACTTTTAGCTTTTAAACCAGTTCCCAACATCTAAAAAATAGTTTTTAATATTTATTGCTTTAACTCAGAAAAGGATTTACTAATTATCCTCTTGTACAGAAGCACTATTAAATACATATTTGAGTCCAAAAAAAGTTAGATGATTCCAAGTTCCAAAAAGGAGATACATTAATCCAGTATTAACCCAAATTCGGTGTTGCCCAGTTCGTGGCATACACACCTAAATAAATATCCTGGTTATTTAAGTCATTTATATCAATCGAGCTGCTTTTCTTATCCCATAGGACGTAGTCATTTGTAAATGGGTCTTTGATGAATGAGGGAAAAGCGTGACATCCTAACGTAGTTAGCTGCATTTTCTTAAGAAGTTGAAGAGACTGATGCGTTAGGAATGCGCTCATTCTCTGAGGATAATATTCTTCACTTTTAAATTCACGTCATTAATATTTTAGAAATTTGAGGAGAATTATCTTTGGAAGTGATCGATTGTTGGTTTGATCCATTTAGAATTCCTATTAGTAAAAAGGAGTTTGGTTTTTGAAGTTAAAACTGTTTTGAGAGGCATAGGATGACTATGACACCACTGAAGGAAAAATATATGGTTGAGTTCGATTTTTTTTTGCTTTAAGCTAGAGAATGACAACTACTGTCAATCTTGCTCAATACTTAGTTGTTCACGTAAGCAACAAATGTTTTTATTAAAAAAAATTGGTGAAAATTTAAAGTAGGCATTGTATGGGTGAATTTTTTATTATACGAGTTTATTTATGCAAATATGTAGATACATGAAAACATTTGTGTTTTCATTTAAAAATAGCTAATTAATACTTGAAGATAATGGCAATAGAATAAAAAATAAAAGTTACAATGCGGGACATGCACACTTCGCACGCATTCATGTACATTAATTTTTATTATAATACATCTTTAAATCAATTTAGCAATAATTTGCAAAAAAAGACTGGCTCTTGGGATACGGAAAAAAATACTAAAATATAACAATTTATCAAACTTCAAGCAACGTGGTATAACTCGTATAGTGATGAGGAAATATTTTTGAATCTAAATAAATCTGCCAACATAGTTAAATATAGGTACATTTTAATCGAACCGACTAGCTATTTTACATTTTTGTGATTTTTCATTAAAAAACCTGATCATTATCCAAACAACTTACGATATATACAATGTTATAATGACTTGTAACGACAACAATGAAAAATTCTTTAGTATTATAACAATATTCTTACATTCAATGTATTATTTTTTTATTTCGATACCACACACTAATTAGGCGTTTATAATTACGAAAAACCCCAATACGTTCCCTATTTTTTTCCAAAGGATTAATTTTTTAAAAAAATACCTAAGCCCTTTTTTATTTGGATTGTCTTTTAAATACATTTGCTTATGGTACGTAGCTATGTAGTGTTAAATATCTTTAACATAGAAAACAGTTTCTCTCGTTTCCTGAAAACTATGTTATTTTAATTTGCATGCTAATATCAGTTAGATCGCTGTTTCAATTATGGTATCTTAATTAAACATTGAACCTATTTCTATAAAATGGAGAAGATTATAATGGCCTGAATTCTTAGCATCGAAAAATAATTAAAATTTCCAAAGACGATTTTTCCATTGAGCAGCAGTTTTTCTTTAATTAAAACATCATACAATAACGCTTGTGTGTTTAATTAAGGATTAAGGCAAATAAAAATTGCCATTAAAAAGCTATTCATCTTAAAATTCTGAATATATATTTTGATTTTATATAATTGTCGTTGACATTATTGTTCGTAAATTCTCTCTAATATAAATGATAAATATCTATATCTATTACTTAGTAGAAGTAGAAGAAAGACCGATGTTTTATGATATAGCATGGGGCATCGAACCTTTTTCTACTAAATTGATGATTTAAGAGTGGTACAATTTCAAAACAGTAAGAAAGTCTCATCATAAAAATGATGTTTGAAAAGTATGATTTCGTTCAGTATATATTATGTAATCTTAAAAATTGAATTGAACTTTAATTCTTATGTAGTTTTAATTAGTATATGATGATAAAATAATATTTAATTAGACGATAACTTGTACATATTAGTCATAAAAAGCTAAAAAAATCGTGGACACATTTTAATGGATTTCTATTGCATGAACAACAAAGAGTGATACTTCCCAAGGATAGAACCAAACTTATTAAGGCATTGAACTGGCCTAGCAAGGTCACGTTACTTAATTTTCCAATTTTGAGCTAGAATTGAGTTTATTGAATCGTATTAAAACGTGGGAAAAGGAAATAGCAAAAATTATTTTAAAAATAATGCATCAAATGTTCAAGACTTAGTGGCAGACATCTGTTCTCGTATCAAGTAATGATAAAATAGAATCTATAAGTTCTGCTTATCCTCCTCCCCATTTTTCGATTAATGTTTTTAAAAAATTAGATTGTACAGCTTTTCTGCAATTAAGTTTGAGTAAAGATGTTTTTATTACTTAGTCTCAAAAAAATTAACAACAAGTAACTGTTGCATGTGTGTTTGCAATAACACCGTCATTTGTTCGTGGTTCTAAATACGAGTGGCTGTGTTTAAGCTCCTCATCAAGGCTAGAAAATGACAGCTGGAAACGTTCAAACTTAATCTAAAACAGAATAATACAATTTTATTCTATCGTATAAATATCAAAGAGAAAAAAATCGAACCAAAATGCTATTTTTGTTAACAAAAACGCGACTCGATCGGAGCATGGTATTCAACGAGTCTAGAGCGATCATCTTTCGTACCTATCCATATTTGAAACTATCGAATCGTAGAAAGGAGGAAAACACCGAAAAAAAAAGATAACAACGTATCAAAAGTACAGAAACGAGTGACGGAGAACTGTTCACCTATCAAAAGAAAAGAAGGCCAAAAAGAAGTAATTCAGAAAAGGGCTAAATTCGTTTTTCCGTTTCGATGATTTCCTGGCTAATTTCTTTTTCTCCATAATCCCTCGGTGTCCCCTTCGTCCCTAAGCAAAAAGCAATTTTCGATCATAATGTCGGAAAGGTAGGAAATATGAATGTAGGAAGTCTAATCGTCGATACCTTATAATCCGATGAAAGTGTTCTTGCCTGCTCACAGTTTGGGTTGCGGAAACCACAATTAAAATTGGCCTAAGGGTTGGGGGTATCTAATGCATTTCGCAGTAATGAAGGTATGGTTCACCGATTTAATTCCTGGAATAATGGGATGCTAAGTACGCTTTGAATGAATTGGAAATATGATGCGAGAAAAAGTTCTTAAATTAAACTCATATAAAAAGTATATGTGGGTAGAATTAGTTACTCTTAAAAATATTATATAAAATGCAACAGTTCTTAACATTCCCCTAGTGGAGGGAGATTTCAAATTCGTAGAACATTTAAAAATAAATATTTTGAATTTCAGTTTCTTTTTTTTTAAATAATAATCTTGGTCTGTTCACATACACTAGTAAATATATATTTTCTGAACTGGTTCCATACAGTAAACTAACTATTTTGCAATGAACTTCTAAACGGTCCTATCCTAGGTGAAATAATAACCTTTTATAAAATGATTGCTGAGAGCTGTATGTTTTCACCAAGAAATTAAGCAATAAAAACTTATTTTACTTATTATCAAACCTATTTATTTGAACTTGTTTCTTTTTACTTATGTAAACTTATTTACTGTTACACAGACCATCTATTTTTAAAAAAGTAAAAGCCTCCCTGAAAGAACCCCTCTAAGAGTAAGACTGATTCGAAAAACCTTGAGTGGCATAAACTACAATTAGGTTTATGCTGCCCTTAACCAACGAATTAAGTAATCCAATTTATACCTATAAAATGTATTGTTAATATCCAAATATTTATAATGCTAAAGCCATTTCCGATCCTATAAATTGTCCCTTTAAACTGGCGATCAATGTTTTAAAAATGAGAAATCCTCTAAACTGAAGACAATGCATACCGGAATTTGGAAGACTTTTATAAAAGCATTCTGAAGTAGCCGACAGATGCTGTTTCACATCTGAACGTCAAAGAAGATATTTAAAGAAAACATTAATGGGGTTGCTTTAATTCTTCTTCTTTTGCAATGGAATTTCGAGACATAGCATTATGATCAATAATATTTGAAATTCTTATGTTTTTGCTCCTTTAAAAAACATTTGTTAAAAAACCATATTTAACTTTCAAAACCATCGAAATCCTAGGATGATTTTCCAGCAGAAATCATCTAAAAAAACTAACTTCAATAAAAAGTTATTTAATTTATTATTAAACTTATTTATTTGAAAGGAATCAAACACTATTCATTTTTAACCAAAAAAACTCCCTGAAAAAGATCTTCTGCGAGTACGACTGATTAAAAAAAACTTACTTGGTGTAAACCACAATTAAAATATATCAAGTTTATTTGTTGTAATAAGCATTTACTTAGTCAATGCAATGTCGCAATGTAATACGAGACGTTTACTCCTTATTAAACTTATTTGGTAATTTGGTAATTTAATCGTTTCCGGCTGCCTATTTCTAGCCTCCTTAAGGAGCTTTACCACAGCCGATTTCGCATCGTAATTTAGAACCGTGGTCAAGTGACGATGTCGACACATGAGCAAACCTTTGAGTGACATCGTACGCTGAGGACAGGACTTCCGACTTCACAGATTTAACGATTACATGTGTCACAGTGTACTTAGGATAAATACAGACAAATACACACTGCACAACAGCAACACCCTATGTACATTTGCCGGGAATAAAAATTTCAACATACTTAAGTTCTATTTCACGCACATCTAATCTTTTCAAGCATGGTCCATTTCTGGTAAATTGAAATGAAAAAACTAAAGAAAACACAGTTTTACTTCTGAATAATAACTAACTACACATTTTAAGTCATTTTAACTACCAAACTTCGTGTGTAACGTAAAAAGTGGGAGCTTGTATAAATGTTATGTCCGTCCGTCGGTCTGTCTGTCCGACACCCACTTTCACAAAGCAAACGACAAGTCTCACAAACAAGTGGGAAAAGTCATTGATGTATAAAAACAGGCAAAGCTATATTATAAATTTTATTAAGATTTTTTAATTCGAAGTTTATTTAGAATTGATATAACTAAAAATTTAATCTAATCATCATAATTTAATTGTCATCTTACTTACTACGTAGGGTAAGGTGACGAAAACTGCTCCTTATTTTTAATTCAATATATTTCATAATTTGAGGGGGAATATTACGGCATTGGAAATATTATTTTTTATTTCGCATTAAGATTCAAAGAAGTGTACCAACAATTTTTATGCTTTTTAATTTAACCGAGGAGAATAGTTCAAAGCATACGTTCGCCATCTTATCCTGTCTCTCTTCCCCTACCTATATAATAAAAAAAACTTTTTATACAGCAATATAAGATCCTTGACAGCAAGAAACACTATACTTTTGGATCCGTTAAAATTTCGCAAATACACACAGGAAAGGTTTTATATATAAATGCTCTTCAGGATATGCGAAACTGTAAATAATTCTGTCTATTTCCGCAGAATGTTTTTTACATGAATATAGTAGAATACAAATAGTTTTCAATGTTTAAAAGAGCTATACATTTTTTTTTCTAGTTGAAATACCGATATAAAACCTTTTACTTGTATTATATGTTTTGCAACATATTTCTTGTTTATAATACCAGTTTTCAAGATAAATAAAAAGTATTATACAATAAGAGCCTCAACTCTGAGTTGGCTTTTATGTTTCCCCATGTTAATTTATACATTAATGCTTTTGTATTTCTAGAATAATTGATTTTTTCCCTAGAAACATTTTTAATTGAAAAAAATAATGTTAAAAATGTTATAGCAAATTGTATATTTAAATGCAAAAAATATTTGATGGAGATTTAATAAAAATTCATAATACAAAGAAAGTTCGTCATGTGTAGAGAGTACGAGCTATAGAGTTCAATCTTTTATTAATGCAACGAAGAATATACTTCGCGTATATAGAATTATAATTACCTGGTTTTTATATAAAAAATTTAGTAAACATTTAAAAATGTTTTGTTAGTATTTCAATAATGTCATGGAAAATTTTTGCAAACATTTTAAAATACCGTCCAATGGGGTAACTTTAGCTCTTAGGGGAGGGGGTAACTTTGAAACAAGAATAAAACCATAACACTGACTTCCTTCATGAATATATTTTTCTCAAAGGTCAAATCATAGTTACTACAAATTGGAAAAGGCAAACACATTTTAAATGGTATTTTTAATGAGAATTTATTAGCTGGACAACCTTGGGCCGAAATTGCCCGCCAAGGCAAAAATTATCTCATTCGACGATAACAGTAATTTATTTAATAACAAAGAATATTTTTATTTGCATTTAGAATAACCTATATTTTCATATAATAAAATATACAGTTCTAGGGTTAAAGAATAACAAAAATATAAATTAACATATTTTTTAGATAAACACACCGTATTCATTTGGATAAAAATTTGCAGATTTTTTTTTTTTTTTTGGATAATCAGTTTTGAAATTGTTGTTAAAAATATTCCATTCTCTGATATAATTTTATGAATAAAATCCTTTGGGGGTAGGGGGTGGGTACATATATATTCCGGGTTGTGTGCATGATCAGAGACCCGCTTATGAAGCCTTCGTCAAGTAAGACAGACACAGAAAGAATTTTTTACTGTCACAGAGAAAGGAATTTACACCCAGGGCGAAGGCGGGAATCGAACCCGCATACGTTACAGCGCGCAGACTGCTAGCGTAATGGTCCAAGCCACTCGGCCATCCGGGCCCCAAATCATTCGGACGAAAGGTTTAAAAATTAATTTTTGTTTACAAACACTGTAAAAGTACACATTATAAAGTCGTCTCTTACACAGCCCAACAGTAACTGTGTGACGTATAGACACGACACGTGGAAAACCGTTTGTAATAAGTACTTTAAATACTCTATTTCCGTTGCACTGTTCTTCTGTTTCTAAGTTATTCTTTTAAAAAATTTGAATAACAAATACATTCATTTAATTTTCGGGTTTTAAGTCACATCTACATATTTTTAACTACAAAAGAATGTATTGAAACAATAATTATATTCTTTTGAATAATTCATATCCTGTCTCAGGCTTTTACAGTTGGCATCCAACTTGTTAAAAACAGTCCTTTCCATTGATAAAATACAGCTGCAACCAACAAATTTTAATTTTTAAAAATAAATTTCTATAAGAATCTTAAATTTTTGTATTTTAAATGATCACGTTTTAGTAATTAGTTCGATTAAAACTGCGAACTAGAAATAATTAAGTTGTAGTTGTTGTTGTTTCTAATGCCACTCGGTAACCGAGCCCGGAATAGAGAACTACCCGATTTTATGGCGAAGTGGGGCGGCTTCCGTTTTTATTGAGCGCCACAAGGGAGGAAGTCCGACTTTTGCTCGCAGCATGACACATCCGTTTTACAGGAAGGTCCCTTTCACACATCCATTCTCACTCACATATCGGAATTTTGATCCATATCAAAGGCCGATAACCCCCTGGTCTGGTACCCCCCAGAGGTATTAATTTGGTATGGGAACATGGAGGACTTTGTGACCACGACATATTTAACGTGCCCCAGCCACCATTAGCAACACGGCGGTCTTTAGCCGAATACAAGCGCCGACCCTGCAACCATCAGAATTGCGAGCACCGCCGAGGACAGAACCCACAACCCTTCCGATGCGAGCACGACGCTTCACACGACTGAGCTACCGCGGCTCAGTTGTAGTGATTCCCATTAACTAGTTTATTAGTAATTACTACTAAAGCATTTAAATTAGGCACAACTCTTTCAAAGTAATGCTCATATTTCAACGGCTTTATTTAACTGACTTATCTCTGACTACTAATTACAATTTCCGAATATTAGTTATTTAACTGCTATGTCCCCTGAAAGTTAAAATCTCAACGCTTCAAATGGACCTGAATTTTTATTCCATCATTTACCTCTCATTAATATGAATGAAAAAGTCACCCCCTGGCAAGTTTTTTTCTCCTGCACAACACCTGGGCGTGAAAGAAAGACAACTTGCTCTATTGTAACAAAATTGTAACTGCTATTATGTGACATGGGAGTTTTTAATGAGCTGCTTCTATTAAACTACACTGCTCAAAACAATTAGGGCAGCACTTTGCGTACTTTTGTTTACCCGTCTAGTTCCAACTTCTTATTTTTTATTATAAAAATCGAAAATTTGTGAAATAGATTCATTATGCATCCAGAATGAAATGGCAAATAACAGGGGGGGGGGGGGGAATCTTAATTTTTTAACTAAAACTTAAGGGAGATTGAAAAAATGTAATAAATTATAATAATAATTTTTTATACACTTTATTTATAAAAAAAAAGTAAAATCATTTTTTAACATCTAAGAATGCAAGCTTGAAGAATTTAGGGGCAATTTATTGAATAAATTTTTTTTGGAGTGAATTTTATTTTACCATGTTTTTCATACTTTCATTTAATTAAAACAAACATTATTTAATTCTTTAAAAGATATGATTCTTTCATCTAACGATAAATTAGTGCGAGCTCAACTTAGTGAGAAAAAAATCGGAAGCTTATGATACCAAATGAGCAGTGTATGTAGCAGTTTTGAGCAGTGTATAATGCTTTAAAAGTAACTAAAAATTGTGTTGCAAAAAATGTGTTTTATAAAGAAATACCTTTTTAATCATTTAAGTTTAAAAGTTCCAAATTATTAATACGTTAAATGATACCACTAGAATTAATCATGGTAAATTATACTTCATGTTGTACATGGGACTTTGTTTAGAGAAATTAATGGAGTAATATAATAAGACGTAATAGTACAATGAAGTATTACCAAAAGTCATCTGCTTTATTAATTTATTTTTGTCAGTTTCGGTGGCAATGTCCAGTAAGGATTGGATCTATTGGACACAATAGCCTATGAGTTACAGGACATCAATCAGAATTTTTTTATGAAGTCGTAAAACTTTGTTTATTGAAATTAATGGAGCAATGGTATAAGTAGCAATGGAATCGGACCAAAAGTCTTTTGATATCTTGAATTTATTTAGCAGTTTAGTCAGTTCGTATAGGACATTATTATCTGGAACAAACGTTTGGTCAAATTTTGTTTTGGTTCATTTTGGGCTACATTATATTATCGCTCCATTACCTAGTAATTCCGTTGTTTTACTTATTTTCCTACAACTGAATTAAGTTGCCCCACGTGTGTTCTTTTTATATATTATAATAATTTTATATAATGCTTTCATTCTACATGCTTTTTTTATATAACAGTCATACTACGATGGAACTTTAATTCTAATCACCTTTTATAAGCAAACACAATCATGTTGATATTTAACCTTGCATGTTATTTAAAATAAACAACTTTTCTGTATGAAATATTTAGGAAATTACAATCTAATTAAAAATCCAAGCTTTTCTATTCTTATTTAAGCTCTCTAAAAAGAATTGCGAGTCAATTAGATTTTTTTCAAACCTTCTCTTAAAAATGAAATGTTGCCCCGTTCTTTCGTCAAAAGCCCAATGAACGCAAGAAAGCTTTCAATGGCAGTCACCTGCCGTTATGCTCCCAGAACTATGACAATTGAATGAGATATTTTGTAAAGTGCTTTAAGGAGCATTAGAATAATGGTGAAAGACGGCCAATAAGAAATCGTCGTGAATTCATGGCGCTAAGACTTTCCTGAAGAATTTTATTCCGAATTTTTCTTCAAAAAGCCTTTCTTTTTTGCACATCTGAGGTATCTCACTTGTTGAATTTAGCCCTGGGGAATATTATGAATGCATTTTATCCTTTCTTTTAGATAGGAGAAAAAAAATTATTTCTTAAAATAATCCATTTATCTGAATATAGAAGGATCCGGTTTTGGTTTCTTTTTCTAAAGTTGTCTACGAGGTGATGAATAGCCTTACCTTATTGAAAAGAAATCTTTTATTTTCAACTGTGTGAAAAAAATCGGTTGTCTATCTTCTGTTGCGAATTTAAATATTTTTTTTCCCTTGCTAGGTTTTTTTGTTTTATTTTTAGAGTTAGTTATCTATGTATTAAAAAAAGAACTTGTTTTTTTCTTTGCATTCATAATTGATTTTCTTTTTAAATAAACGGTGAATATATTTGCTTAAATTTTATTCTTTTTTAGGAATTTTTTTTTAATACGAAATGCTTGTTTCTCCTCCTTCTCTTCTAGATAGATTAAAGGAAGAAAACTTATTTCGAACCAACTATTAGTAAAAGATATCTCATTTTTTAACCATGGAAAATTAAAACAACTCACCATTCTAACAGTTATAACATAATTATAACTTCGCAATTCGCTTGCTTCCGTATGAATACTTCCAAATAGTATTCAGCAAGACAGCTACATCAGAATAAACATGCGGGATTGAATTTTGTGGAAAATAATCGGAATTCCTAGGAGAATATCAATTTTAGTAGTATTTTTTTATCCTTGCATCGTTGAAAGCAAATTCGCAATTCCAACCGTAAAAAAAATAACACGTCAAAAACAAGAAAGGCAAGCAAGATGTCAAGTTTTATTTCAAGAAGGTTGTGAGTCTCTTTTACTAGAAGTGACGTATTGCTTTTCTAAATGTCAATTACTGACACATAGAATTAGATGTTTATCTGTGTAAGTGGTACCATTTCATTTGTATTTAAAATAACTATTATTTTCAAGGGAATTGAAAATTCCTGCAACTTTTCACACTGAACTTTTGAAAGATTTTTTAAGTTAAAATAAAATTAAAAGTCTCAGTTTATATAACAAATAAAGGTATTTTAAAACTATGAATATTTTTTTTAACAATAACAAAGAAGTCACAATGTTAGTACTCAGAACAGTATTAACTGCTAGTTTTGACTAACTAGTTTTAAGTAAACTAATTAAACTAGTTTTGACAGTATATCATTAGGCTCGACTGCTTGAATTTGGTTAAACAAGTCAAAACTATTTTAATGAACAAGTTAACATTTCTTTAATAAACAAGTTACAACATTTTTAATACACAAGCAAGTTCAACTTAACTAGTCAGATTTGGATTTAAGTTTTCATTTTTAATGCAGAATGAAAAATAGATTCATGCCCACTGAAGAGAGGAAATTTATAAACAAATTCTATCAAAAGCTAATCTCCTTAGATAAGTTTCTGTAAATGAGGACACAAAGTATAAAAAATATGATAATCTTTGACGCTAAATAAACATTTTATTAATAACCTCGTTCTGCCTTGTTGGGCTGATTTGATGCGAAAAGTAGAAATTTCGCCTTTGACTCGTGATGTCTAACTTAGTCGAAAAAATTACCTCAGGAGACACGCTACATAATTAAATGTTATTTTTAAAATACTAGAAAGAAACTTGAGAATTGTGTATTTTTAAGAACAACATAGGTCTAACTTCAAATACCAGATATATACTTTTACCTTTTGCAAACGTAAAATCGTATGCTAATTGCTTTCTATAACATAATATTGCTAAAATGGTTAAAAATAGTTGTTAGGGGACCACCCGTACCGAAATACCTGAGAAAAGTGCTTTGTTAGTTTAAAATACAGGGTGTCTATAAAAGAACTCCCGGGTTTTGTGGCAAAATATTTTAATGAAATAAAAAACATACATACATGTTTTATACATGACTGAAAAGCTTACATTTTCAAATGTTTCTCACTAACTATAAAAGATAGCAAAATTTAGTCGATTTCTCTGAAAAGAGTAGCTCAAAAAGTTTTACTCATACCAATTGGGAATAGATTATTTTTACCAATTGGGAATGGCCCCCAGAAGAAAAAATCCGTTGTGTGGCAACCGTCCCCCCAGATATGCTCGCCAGGACATGGGAAGAGGTAGAATACCGTTTAGACGTCTGCCGTGCAACTAACGGGGCTCATATAGAACTTTACTAAGTGTTAAAAAAAACTTGAAAATGTAAGCTTTTCAGTCATGTATAAAACATGTATGTATGTTTTTTATTTCATTAAAATATTTTGCCACAAACCCCGGAGTTCTTTTATAGACACCCTGTATATTAAAAATACGAGGACAACAAGTGAGCTGTAAATGAAATGCAACTATGGCAGTCAGCACAAATACATAACACTAACCCTCGCGACCTAGTAAGCTCTTTGTCGCAGACTGTTCAGAATTGGTCTGCCAAATGAAGAGGTGCATGGTTCTAATCCGAATAGGCCATACCTCTTTATTGGTGACATCAAACGTGACCCACCTAATGGCGCTCATCCGACGATCTTCAATCAACCACAAGTAAATCCCTGCGATTCAAAGCCAGTCAAGTAGCCAACTCCTGAGACTCAAAGCAGACGTCAATACCCAATACTAATCCTCTCGACAGAGTAATTGATTTTTCTCAGGCGTTGAGTATTGGGTTATCATACAAGACGTAACGAGTTCAAATCCGGTTCGGCCCCTTCCACGGCCAACTTCAATAACAAGGCCAGAGAAGCTCTCCCAAACATGAGCGTAGGCGGAAATTTTGACGTCACTGTTCCCAGTGCCGAAGATCGAGAAACCAGTTCAGACGCATTCGGAACCCTAAAAATGTGGTCAGCCGTGAACGAACAGGTTTCGAGACAGGTTGTCTTCATTTTCGGAACAACGTCCCTCGGAACCTATGACGTCAAAATGTCCATCCCCGAGCTTGTTTGAGAAAGCTTCTTCGGCCTTAGTAGTTGAGTAGGCCGTGCCCCTACCGCTTTATTACCGTGGCAGTCAGCAGAACCACAAATAGTCTTTGGACTAGCTTACTTGACCAAAAATGGTAAATTCGACCATTATAAATGATACAGATACCAAATGCTATCCTCAAAGCCTTTATACTTGTCAGTAACATTTCCTTCTTATTCAGGTTTCATGCATTAGTGATTTTAAGCTTTTTTATAGTTTTACACTAGCTAAAAAAAACTAAACAAATAATCTAAAGAAATAAACGGAATTAGTTTAAAGAATTCCAAACACTTAAATTTGAAATATTCAAACTTTTTAACTGTTTAAATTTACTGCGTTTCACTTAAAATATTCCTAAAAAATAATCACTTTTAATGAAATACCGTAACCTATTTGGAATTTTAAAAGAATAAAATAAACATGTTTAATTTTATTTATTTTTGTCAGATGTTTATTTAATTTCTTCAGTTGATGATGGCAACACTAACGAAAAAAATAATCGAAATCGAATCTTAATCGAATCTTTGATCGAAAATGGTGTAGTTTTGAGCCCTTAATGAAACTTTTCCCCTTAAGTAAAACATTTTAAACTCTGAATGTTCATAAATCGTTAATTGAGTATAAACTATACATTCGTTGCAAAATACGCCGAAAAACGAATGCGTCGTGTAAACAAACACACAAAAATGCATTTTTTTATAGATTATAAAAGAGTAGATCTCACATCCCACAATTTTTAAAAAATAATGAATGTAGAATAAAATTTTAATTGCTATTGGCTTTCATATTAGTATTTGCAATGAGGCTAAGTATTTGTAAGGATGTTGCTAACGTTGTTATTAATGATTCTTTTGAATATCGAACAAATTTTATCATTAATCTAAAAAAAGCTTAATTTGGTATAAATAAAATATAAACTAATAATAATAATAATAATAATAATAATAATAAAAAGCCTACTTCCATGTTAAAACCATATGCATGTTCTTTAGTTCAAAAATACAAAGAAGTTATTTTCAAAAACAGTAGTTACTGTAAAGTATGTTAGGCCCCTTTCGCCGTGAAGCACGAAATTGTTACTGAAGTGAAAATACTACAGCCACAAATGGCTGCGAGGCACAAAAAAAGAAGCGAAACTTTGTCGATTCGATACGTTTGAAACCCTCGGAATTCCGTTTCAGCGAGCGCTGTCTTTTTCAAAATATTTAATTACGTTGTCTTCTACCGTCTTAAGTATTTAAAAAAGGCTGCCATGTACTAATTTTATGGAAGTTTTCGCAGTAGACTTTTTAGTTGTTTTCCTTGTTTTGGTGGTAACTACGGTGCTGGAAAAATATGCTCGCCTGTGGAATGCTGCAGTAGCAAGCTACAGAAGAAAAGGGGTACTTATGTTTGTCAAGCTGTTGGGTGTATTTTTCGCAGTAGGTTGTCTTCCTTGAATGGAACTGAAAATAACGGTTTTTGCACATTCTTTAAAAGAGAAGAATGTGTCAAAAAAAGAAATACTTTTCTGAGTGAAACATAAAATGCACGATCAAAGAAATGAAGATGTTTTTAATTAAAATTTCATATTTGAGGTTACTTCTTTCATTTTATTTTATTTGAAAAGCGTCCCATGTGAGTGTTGATTTTCAAATAATTTAGTCTAAAAAAACGCATTGTTCACAAATTATTCCACATGGACTCAGTGAACTTACATTAATTAAAATGTATTAGTTTTTTAAGAAAACTGAAGAAAAATTCAACAATGAAAGTCTTAAAAATTAACACAATCTACTAAGTTTCATGACTTTTTCCAAAGAACTTTTGATTATTAGAAGAACTGATAATTAAACTGATTAATAACACTGAAATTAAATAATTTGATCGAATTCATACACCAAAAAGTTAATCCATAGAAATTTTAAATACACATGAAAAAAATTGAGATAATCATTTAAATGAACAGAAATTTTAAGTATTGATCACTAATTTTTCCAATAGTCCTGAATATTTGAATCATTTGAAAATATATTCAAAATGTACAAGCAGGTTCTTATTCGTGACATAAATATCCCTATGCATGTTTTTACTGTAATTCCTTCGGCTTAATTAATAATTTATTGTGTATGAATCCTTTGAATATACATCGAAAAACAACTTCTTACTACAGCCCGATGTCCCTTCAGTGAATCCCAACAACATCCCAAGAACAAATAATAGAAGGAAACGGCTTTTCTTTCGCAAAATGGAAGCGAGCAAACCGAGTTGGAGCACCGGAAGCTGTCTATTGAGACCATGACTTTGTTCAAAACGCCATTCGCTCGAATCCTTTTGCTATTTGCATCCCGAAATTGGCCATTCACAAGTAGTACGCCGTGCCTTACACAATTTCTGGAAGCGAGAATCTAAACGGAGTGGTTGTTTACGAACATAAATCCCAATCTAAAACGAGACGAACACAGTGGCGAACTTAACAAATTTGAGATATAAATTTATATCTGGATAAGAAAATATTCCTAAGGTTGTGACATCTTTTAAGTTTCGATGGCGAATCGAGATCATAGCATTGGTTTGCCAGACGGGTTATTATATTAAGGTTCGTAAAGCCTAGTTGGTAAGGAATTGGATTTCAGGTTCTCTTGCATAAAATTCGCTTAATAACCCTGCCATTGTGTAATATCTAACTATGTAGAAAAAAAATTACACCCAAATTTTTCATTTAGGGGAGTGAGATGCATTGGTACGAACTCTAATGGTACAAATGCCACTTTGTTGCTATTAGATTTTTTCAAATAACGGAAAGCTCTGAAATGGCTAAATAATTTATTAATTTATTATAGGTTTCAATATAATAATTTTTTTAAATCAAGTCCTAACATTTTTGAAAGTATGACCAGAATAAATGTAGCAGAATAATGAAATCGGTGTCAAATCAAGGCAAGAAATTACAACCCTTCTCTGGATGTTTAACAATGTTGATAAAGTATAAAATCAATCTTTTAACAACAAATAACACCAGTTACACTTTTTTCAAAACTAACGTTATGCGTTTCTAAGATGCATCTCCCGATCGTATTTCTTTATTTTTGAGATGAAGAGGCATCAGGAACCGTTTCTTTCACCCACGCAAGCCGTTAAAGGATGTCCCAGAACACATTTTAAGGTGAACCGATAAAATTCCCAAACTCGTTTCAGAACGATCTTTGGGAGTGTTATAAGGCTACTCCAAACGATCAAAATTTGGACTCGCCTCCCTTATACTTGCGTCCATTCTTTGGCGAAAATCGCCGAAAATACAACTTTGCAAGAAAAAAAATTGCCTGTCTACGAGGGAAAAAAACATTTAGGATCTTTCTATTCTGTTCGCCTGGGGAAAGTGCCGACAGGAGAAAACCTTTACCGGGTGATGGTCTAGAAACAACACCTCAGTTTTTTATAACAGTGACTCAGAATGTACGTCATAGGTTGTTCTTGAATCCAAACACTTCCTTTAGAGACATAATTTATCGAATTAGTTTTTAAATAAATTTTCTTACAATAAAACCTTTATTTAACTATGTAAGTTTTTTATTTAAATTATTAATCTGTTAGAAAATTAATTGTATTAGATAAAAAAAAATTAAGTTGATTGATACAATTTCTAAATAACTGTTTTATAATATTTAAATGATGACTGAATGTTTTTTTAGAATAAACTATTCAAACGTGAATTGCAAATATTAACCGCCAGTAACCAATCCAAGGTCTATCATCAAAAACTTTTTTATAGATCTTAATAATAATACTTTTCATTACACAAATGTAAGGCATTCGTTAAGCATTTTACATACACACATTACATTTCTGATACATTTATGTTTGAATTTCTTTGCAGTTCGGTAACTTCTCTTGATAATTCAATAGGCAAAAAGTAATGTAAGATTTCAGTGTTGGTTCTGTTTTTAGCTTAATTCCTTTGATAATTTCATTAATCTCAGGCAAGGGATCTTAGACTCCTACTACTCTCCTCGGCGCAACAGCCCATTAGTGGGCCAAGGCCTGCCGGGCCCATTTCAGCTTACGTGACCTAGGGCTCTGGGGTGCTAGGCATATGTCCCGGTAAGGTGGTCAGCCTCACGCGGAACCCCCAGTGTTTAGTTGCCAAGCATGCTTGGTCCCCATTTTATCGACACACTTAAGGGATGAAAGGATGGGTCAACCTCGCCCAATCCGGGATTCGATCCCCGGACCTGTGGTGCGGCAATGCGAAGCACTACCACTAAGCCACTGGGCCTCAGTGATCCTAGAACAGTTCTTAATTTGGGATTTTGATAAGAGAGTACACATAAACTATCAATTCCGGAAAATAAATAAGATAACCGTCTGGGTATACCTTGCACATTCACAAATAGCATGCGTTAAAAACTTAAACGGAAACTAAGAGAAACTAACCACGAAAAAAGAACACTTTTGTCCATTCCTCCCTTTACCTTAACAGAATGGTGTCCCAAACGACGTTTTTCTTCCATTTTGCTGGCAAGGAAAAAGTCTGGTGTGCCTACCCTTGAGCCCTTTTCCCTATTTTCTCACCCTGCTTTTGAACCGTCCATCAGAGTCTAAAAGGAGCTTTTGTAGCCCTTTTTTATCATCCCCCTCTTGCTTTCTAGCATTGAATTCGTATTTTTCGTCAAGAGGGAAAACATATCCGACTGGATTTCCAAGCGTGCTTCGCTCACATTTGCCTCTCGTTTCATTTTTGTTGTTCGGAAAGATTTTTTTACCATAAATGCGGATTGAGAAAAGCATATTTAGACACCAGGGAATTGACTTTTGTTTCACGGAGTTGTTGTTTATGATTCGATCGGAATCAATTCCAATTTGTTGGTTAACGTTGGCAAAAAATGTCGAAAAGGAGTTTGTGAAAATTAAAATTTAATTATTGATTATTTTAAATAAGTAATAAGTTTTTATTTTACTCTGGAAATTTTGTCACAAATAAGTGTTGGACACGTCACACCATTTTGATATAACAGGGAGAAAAAAATTTTACCAGTTCTAAA
This sequence comes from Oedothorax gibbosus, assembly GCA_019343175.1. NCBI lineage: Eukaryota > Metazoa > Arthropoda > Arachnida > Araneae > Linyphiidae > Oedothorax > Oedothorax gibbosus. Next base: position 6,377,395 of record CM033282.1, on the reverse strand, counting down.
AGAGTGAGAATTTGCCACAATTGCAGTTCATAGAATAAGCTCTCATAATATTCGCCTTTTAATTAAATTAAAACTTATTTAAATAAATATTATATCATTGCTATTAAATTAATTTTTAAGGTATTGAAGTATTTTTTGGTTAAAAGCACATATCCGACTGGTTTTTTTTACCAAATAGGGGAATTTTGAGAAGTTAATCTAGATCCTAAAGAAATTCTTTACTTGTGAAGTTTAGTAAGGTTGATATAAGAAATGCGACAATAAGGTTAGTTAAGCAAAACATATTTGAAGAATTATACCATTATTATGTTATAATTAATAACGAAATGTCATTCTTATTAAATACTATCAAGGATTAAAAAATACTAAATCGAGAAAAACAATTTTATACTTCATTTATAGGAAGAAAACTACATAAATACTCTAAAACTTTGATTTTGGAACACCACAATAGTTTATTCTTTTTATCTTTTTGTATTTTTTTTCTATTTAATTGTTTAAAATATTTAAAGTATTTTTATAATTTGAAACAATAATAGCATTAGAAATTAAAGAATATTAAAATACTGTTTTTTAAACGAAGGGCTCCGCAATGAAACTTCACTCAATACAACAAACCACGGCCAACTTCAATAACAAGGCCAGAGAAGCTTTCTCAAACATGAGCGTAGACGGAATTTTTGACGTCACTGTTCCCAGTGGCGAAGATCGAGAAACTAGTTCGGACGCATTCGGAACCCTAAAAATGTGGTCAGCCGTGAACGAGTGGTTCCGAACAGGCTGTCTTCATCTTCGGAACAAAGTCACTCGGAACTATGACGTCAAAGTTTCCGTCCCCTAGCTTGTTTGGGAAAGCTTCTTCGGCCTTAGTAGTTGAGTAGGCCGTGAACAAACCCGAACCTTCTAAATTCAATTCTCAGAACTTTTGCATTGCAATGCAGTAAGTTCTTTTCTCTGTGTAAAACTTTAAACTCTCCATATATTTATAAAAATAACTATATTCCATAATATGTTATAGAACAAGTTGATATAAACACTGTAAAAAACGGGAAAGTAAACAGCAATAAAAGCTGGGAATAACTTACAGCCCCTGCTGTAAACGGTGTTTGATACTTTTTTCTTTGACTGGAAAAGAATACGTCAGAGAAGCGTCACCTGCTGGAATCTATCAAGAACGACCACAACAAGACGAAAAGTATTGACATGTGACCTTCGTGGACGAGGTAGATAATCACCCTGTAGATAATCAGAGATAATCACGTAGATAATCACCCGAGGTTGATAATCAACTCGGCCGTACTATAAATGAATTCGTGTCGTTAAAAATAATTAACAAATCTTTAAGTCACGAGGGTCACTGAGTACACTATAACACACGTGCTCGTTAAATTCAAAGTCCGTTTAATTCAAAGTCCGCCGGCGTTAGTGTACTATGTCACTTGAAGCTTAAAGTATTTTCATTTTTTAAGTACTTCTTTCTACAGTGGTGAAATAAGAGCAAAAAGTACTTTTAAATTTACGACGCAGCTGTTGACATAAAAAACAAAATTACAGTAATATAACAGCACAAAATGCTGGCACTCACGTTGCAAGCATATTTTGCTGTAAATATACAGTGGTTTTTCTTACAGAATTTTGAAAAGAGGTTATGGAAATTTTCGGTTCTTTTAAACACTTTGAAAAGCTTTATTATTCACATTTTTATTCACTATTCAAATTTCAGAAATAATTAATCATATCTAAAACTAAAAGTTTATAATTTACTTTAATTTTTAAAAAATTGGAATACTTGTTTGGAAATGCTCCAAATCAAAATCGTGACCTGACATGTTTCAAAACTAAGAAAATGTTAATGGAAAAAACTTTTTTAATAATTTAAGAATCCTTTAAAATATATTTACTGTGAGAATAAAAATTGTGTTTTGCACGCGATTTGAAATTAAGTTCAGATTAAAAAATTAATATATAATTTTGTTTAACTTGCTGTTGCGTTAGTTATACATAGATGACTTATTTTAATTTTCTTTCTTCGCTCATTTCTAATTTTTCTAGACCTTAAATTTAAAGAACTCCTTTTGCATGAATGTTCATTTCCAATTACAGTTTTTTTATGGAAAGAACTACCGATATGAATAAATTCTTTAAATTACTTTCTCAGACGACCATCAATAAAAATAAGGTATGGATGTTCACTCCTGATGTAAATTGAAGATTTCAAAAGTGGAGACAGTTTTGGGAAAGATCCTAGTTCTTTAGGTAAAACAAAATACAAAATTTTAATGCCACCTCAAAAATGAATTACTTTAAAGGATTTTTTTTTTGAAATTGCTATGTGCTTGAACAAATAAAGAGACTGCTTTGTAATGGATAGTTTAGTTTCACACTTTGTAAAGTGACAAGTTTCGTATTGTTTGATTGATGGTGTGATTCTAGTAAAACTTTCTCATAGCACTCTATATGAGAGACAAGAGCATGATGAATGGGTAAAATTAAAGGTTCACACTATGAAAGTTTAATTTAATTTTAAGACAACCATGTCTTCAGGTATACAATAGCCAGTTTAAAAATGTCTTATTAACAATTTTTGAGCAAACAAGATAGAAGGTATAAATTGGTATAATTACCGTATTACTTCGCATAAAACTGGCATGCCGTGAAATTTGGAAAGCACCTTTATTTAGGATTTTACCAAATTTCATTTTGTTTCCACGTTGGAACTCTTGCTTCTACGTCTTTGAGTACTCGACACTGGTCACATACCATGTGTAAATGAAAACATTGCATGTCTTTCGTCATATGTATGGCGCATGGTGTTCTACCTCATTAACGCATGCCTCAAATATTTATGGAAATAACTTTCGGTTTTTGTTGCACTGGTGTAAAGTTTGGTTTCAAATTCTTTTTAATGGAGTAATAATTTCAATTTTCCATAGTTTCAATACTGAAAAAAAGAAATATATATGTAGAAGAGAACGGGATAAATTAACACAGCGTCAAAACAAAACCAATTGTTATACTAATTTATTTTCTAATTTGTAAATTTGTTATGTTAATTTATTCTCAAGACTTTGGGATACAAGATACAAATTTTTACATTTTAAAAAATATACTAATTTTTTCTGAAAATAATTTTTTTTAATTATAAATTTTAATAAAGATAACTCCACGCTAAAATATTTTAAGCACATTTTAGAATAGTCAAAGTATATTAAAATAACGAGCTTATTGAAGGTGTTCTGCAAATTTCTCAAGCCACCTATCACCACTCATGATCTTTAAAGTTTAACAACAGCCGCCTCTGTCACTTCCTTTTGGATTTCCCAGTAACAAACAGTCTCTGTTTTAAGGACTTCCAAATATTACGTGCAAGATTTAAAATAGTATCTCAATTATATTAAAATAACGATCTGTTAGAAGATTTAACAAATATCTTACAACATCCATACCATGCTTGACAGTAAAAGTCTCATTGTATATTTCTTTATTTTTATATTGTCCTAAAGTTTACCTTATCTGACTTATAGACATCTAAACAAAATCTAATTTAATAAATATATTTCCACAAATAAAATCCCCGAGAAAACTGTAAAATAGTATACGAAGTGTATTTAAAAAATATTATCGCCTCGAATATTCGCCGATTTTTTCTTATGCTAATTATAATTTAGTTAGGATGATTTATAGTAGGTGAGATACGTACCTGCGCCCTCTAGTGAACATTTTATCTCGTGTGCAATACATTAACCATTCTTCCAAATAGTCTAGCAAAATTAACTGCATTTAACAAAAAGTAATTTTGTTTGAAACTGAGTAGTGTGTTTCAAAGTTTTTCTGACCTGCGGGCTTCTAAAGAAATAAATTGTAACATAAGGATATTTTGGCGATTAAAAACGAACTACAAAGTTCTAAGCAAACTCTAAAATACTATCCAAACCAAACTGCTCGACGATCCCTCAAAATTCCCAAGCCACTCAAACAATATATAATAAACCAAACATTCCCTTTGTCTATCACTTTCCTTACCGATTCCAATGCACAGCCTTCTATGATTTATTGACTTCCAACCAAATCTTAATTAAATAAAGATATTTCCACTAACAAAATCTTCCACTCAAACTTAAAAATAGTATCGGAATCATATTAAAATAACGAGTTTTCCGAAGATTCTCTCAAATTCCACTCATCCCCGAAGATTCTCTCCTATTCCCACTCATCCCCATCAGTATTCAACCGCAGAATCAGCATGTCCTTTGTCCGTCACTTTCTTTCGGATTTCGGCCCTTTCCGAACTGTCTCAGGAAGATGCTCTACCCACACCACAAAGGCCCCCAATAATGGGGTTTCGCGGCTGTCACCTCGAGATGAGCTTCGCCGCGGTTTGCGCGCGAAGGGTTGGATTTGAATCCAATTGTTTGTGACGTTCGGTAGTTCCCGCCATTTGCGGCGCAACATGGAACACTAATGGTCCCGTCACTCACACCTGATGGCCAGAAAGTTAGCCGCACTACTTTGGACTACTACTAAAACAACAAAGTGAGAAAGCGTTCGGTTTGTTTGCGTATATCTGATTTGGCCTGATAGCTGTCTTACCTTAGTCGTATTGACTTGAATGATGTTAAGATTGGTTAGGGTAATGTCTAGACATACATCTTTAGAGCAGTATAGTCGATAGACGGTCTTTTACTTACACTGGGCAACAGTGAAAAATTACATGCTACTTTGAAACTACTAAAACAACAAAGTGATTAGGCGCTGGGTTTGTTTGCTTGAGAGGAACCAGGGACACATGACCCAACTTGTAGTTTTTGGCTTGTAACTTTTAAAAAACACTATTTATGGATATGAAAATGCAGTCAATGTATATTTTAATAAGTCTTACACAATATATATTAGTATTTTTCTGAAGCATTAACTGCAATATTAGTAAAATATAAATTATTTAAAACTTAAGTTTTGGGTCATGTATCCCAATGTATAGGGATACATAACCCACCCATTAGGGATACGTGACCCAACCCATATATTTATTAGTAGGACTTTAAATTATCAAAATAATTTTACATGATAACAAAACTAACATCATATAAAGTTTTTATGTATGTGTTTTTTTTAGTTTTTGTCAGACAAAATTATTACTTCCTATTTTAATCGCATTCATTATTCTTATTTTAACGAACTATTCAAATTGAAACGTTAAGACTATTTAAATACAAAACTGGTGATCCTTTTATTTTACTGAGAAACACAGGTGGTTGAAGAATCGCTTCTATTTTATCATTATTAACTTGGGATATATTATCCATTTCATGCCATTTAAAACATTTTCCATCTATTCTATTTGCAAACTGAGAGCTCTAGGCTCATCAGAATTTTGTTCTTTTGCCTTCTCAAGAAATCTTATATTCCGTTTTCCCCGATATTTGGTAAGAACCCAGTCATTTTCTAGGACTCCCGTGATTTTTTAAAAAAAATTAGTTGGTCTACTTCAGCCTACTTTTTTGTTATTTACTTGGGTCACGTATCCCTAATTGACTTGGGTCAAGTATCCCTACTTGCACTTTTTTTGCTTAACCCCAAAACCAAGTCATTTGCAAATAAATACAGTGACACTATCATGCATGTAATTGTAGCTAAAAGCATGAACTAAATAAGTAACTGATTGAAAAAATATTTCCTTAAAACCCAAAAATGTAGACCGAAAACACTTACTGCCTCAAAAATTTACTTTCAGTGCATAAAAACGTATTTCTTCGCATAACTAAACACATACCCAATGATGCAGCTCGTTTTTTTCACCATGTGATCAGCTGGCTGAAAGGGAAAAAGTGATTCCACTTTCAACTCACAAAACTTTTCCATTGCTGAGAAAAAGGCATTGGGTCATGTATCCTTATGGGTTAAATGTCCCTAGTTCCCCCTACATCTGATTTGTCCTGATAGTTGTCGTACCTTGGTCGTATTGTCTTGAATGATGCTATGCATGGTTGGGGCAATGTAGACATACATCTTCGTAGAAGTCTAGTTGATGGACGACCTTTTAATTATACTGGACAAAAAAATTCTAGAGAGAAAAAAAACAAATTCTCAAGGAATTTTATGTGTTGAACATGAATATTGACATGAAAATTTTTCTTAGCTCTAGTTTTTTTTTTACATATTTACATTTTTATTTGAAAAAAGGTGCGAGAAATCAGTGTTAATGCAAAAAAACTAAAACGTCAGTTTAATTTTTTTATGTAATAGGAGTTTCTTATGCATCACAATGTGACGTATTAACCGAAAAAAGTTGCATTTTCCGTATTTTTTGTGGTGATAATACAATTAACATGTTTTGTAATAAATTATTTTCTTAATTAAAATTAGTTTGTAGTAACTCTTAAGACATGAAATAAAACGTAAAAAAATTATCCTACATATAAGCCCACTTTTTATTAAAAAACACTTTTAACCCGTTACGTCCTTTTTTAACCTTATTTCAACAAAAATATTAATTGTATAATCAGCATAAAAAAACGAAAACTCGAATTTTTTTTCGGTTAAAAAAATTACATTGAGGCAAAACCGCTAGAGGTGGAGAAAACCAAAAACCGTATTCTTACTCAGCAACAAACACTACATAAGAAAAGGCCATTACTTAAAAAAACAATGAAAAATATTTTTTGACTAAAAATTGATTTCTTGCTCCTTTTAGAAAACGACTTCAAAATAAATCTAAGAAACTTTTTGACTTTGATATTCGCTTTCACACATTGATTTCTTTAAGATTTTTTTATTTTACTTTCTATGATTATTTCTAATCATTTTTAAAATTTGTGACCTAATGTTTTCATTAAAATACTCATTAGCAAATCATTCAAAATTGTTTAAGGATTTTCCTATACAACCCCATACTGAAATATAAGATGCTAAAAGTATTTTATGGGGCAAAAAATCTTTCCTTTAAAAGTAAAAAATCAATGGTTGGTAATAATATAGATTTCTGCTTGTACTTAATTCAAAAGCCCTAAAGTCGATTAAGAAAAATCCAATTTTTCTTAGAAACCCTATTAACGTTTCCCCTACGTTAACTCTGATTTATTTTAAACTTATTGATACAATTTCCTCAAAAGAACTTAAGTTTGAAAGAACGGTTTAATTCTTAACAGTAGGCCTATACACTAGTAATTCATTTTTAATGTGAAATTAGCAAAAATTTACTCTGAAATTACATAAAATAACTTTAAAGTGAAGTCTTTATTTTTTGAATTTTGGAATAGACAGTAAAAATTAATCTGGTGTTTACTTTCACACGCATGCTGCCATATAATCTATTCCACAATGGTATTTAGAATCACTACTTATGTATTTCATGTAAATAAGACCCATATTATTCAAATATTTATACACTTACACAAATGTTTCAAGTTACATTTCGTAGGTTTGGTTGTTTAAATCAATATTTAGAAATATGTAAATGGCTGTTAAGTTTGAAGTTTATATTGAGAAATATTAGCAAATTTTTCTGAGTATTTTAAACAAAATAAACAAGAAAGTTAGTCATGTCGGTATTGGAGCAATCAATAAAATGAGGAAATTGCCACTCTATCCTATTCGCTCCGTTTGTGGATTATACGGTTGCTGTCTGGTTTAGTATTACTATCTTGATTGATGTTAATAGTTTAAGCGTGTTTAGTGACATTATTAGAGGATATTTCGGCATTTACTAAACTGCACTGACTGATAATTCCTTGACAATTTATAACCTGTATTCAACCTGAATAAACCATTAAAATATCATATTTCGACAAATCTTTTTACTTCGGTTTATCAGAAGAAAACAAGCTGTGCCAATTAGACTAATTGATGACTCTACTAGTTTGGTGGTATTTACTAGGATTCACCAGCCAAGTTTAAATTTGACTATGTAAATTTAATCGTAGATTAAATCATGGGAAGGGACAATTACAATTTACCAATGATAGCACTTAAGGCTAAATAGTAGATTACAACTAGTTATATGATGTAAATAGTAGATTAGAACTACCTATATGGTAGATTAAACTTTTAGTGTTACAGCTATATATATATATTGTTGGGCTGTGGAGCTCAGTCGGTTAAGGCGTTCGCCTTGCATGTGGAAGGTCCCAGGTTCGGGTCCGGTTCATCGCCAAAATAACTGTCGACCTATAAACGGCCCGTGCAGCCAAAAATGTCCGACGAATGATATCGTAAATAGTAGATTAGAACTAGCTTTCTGATGGATTGAACTTTTAGTGTTACAACTATATATATTGATGGGGCTGGGGAGCCCAGTCGTTTAAGGCGTTCGCTTTGCATGCGGAAGGTCCCAGGATCGGGTCCGGGTATCACCAAAATAACTGCCAACCTATAAACGGCCCGTGCAGCCAAAAATGTCCGACGAATGATACCCCGTATAGAGGAGTGCATGTTAAATATTCTCCAATCCCAACGCTGCGTACGATGTCGCCCTTAACGGTTGCGTTGGGTGCCTACTCAGGTGTCGGCTCGTAACCTGACTGTGGTTCTAAATTACGACGTCCGTCGCCAATAGCCCTTGTGTAGCTCTAGTGCGACGATAATTCAAACCAAATTAAACAAACTAAATATATATTGACATATACATTCAGGTTTGTGTGCTTGGTCAGAGACCCGCTTATAAACCTTCGTCAAGTAAGAGAGACACAACACACATACATAAGTGGATCCATCTAATTTTTGGAGACAGAGGCCAACTAGAGGATCCCCAGAATTGGCTTGTCACCCCCAGAGGTATTGATTTGGTATGGGAACTTGGAGGACTTTGTGACCACGACGGATTTAACGTGCACCAGTCACCATTAGCGTACACGGGGGTCTTCGGAAGGCAGCGGGACTCGAACTCGCAACCTTAGGGATGCCAGTCCAAGACCTTACCGACCAGGCTATCCCAGCCCTATATATATTGATAGACCTGATGTAATAACAATTCCAGAATTTGACATACCTATGCATTAAAACTAATTTGGTTGGTTTTTGATTTCTTAAGCCAGCAATTATAAGTGCGAATATTGGTATATCTGACACATATCTTTAGCGATAGAGCCAAAATTTTATATGTTATTTACCAGCATTTACATATTATAATTTGAATTGTATAATCACAGAATTGTTTTTGTGTGAAGCAAAGTGCAGTGATAATTTTCTATAAAGACGTGTTTTATAAATATACATATATATAGGGGGAACTAGGGACATTTGACCCATAAGGATACTTGACCCAATGCCTTTTTCTCAGCAATGGAAAAGTTTTGTGAGTTGAAAGTGGCATCACTTTTTCCTTTCAGCCAGCTGATCACGTGGTGAAAAAAACGAGCTGAATCATTGCGTATGTGTTTAGTTATGCGAAGAAATACGTTTAATTGGTTGGTTGGTTGGTAGACATATATATTCAGGTTTGTGTGCTTGGTCAGCGACCCGCTTATAAACCTTCGTCAAGTAAGACAGACACATCAGACAACACACACATACAAGTGGATCCATCTAATTTTTAGAGACAGAGGCCAACTAGAGGATCCCCAGAATTGGCTTGTCACCCCCAGAGGTATTGATTTGGTATGGGAACTTAGAGGACTTTCGGACCCAACAGATTTAACGAGCACGTACTCCGCATATACTCGGTAGGTCTTCAGTGGTACCGGGACTCGATCGCAGGACCTTTCGATCCCGAGACCGAGACGCTGACCACTAGGCTCACTACGGCCCCAAGAAATACGTTTTCATGCACTGAAAGAAAATTTTTGAGGCCGTAAGGTCTTTCGGTCTACACTTTTTGGTTTAAAGGAAATATTTTTTCAATTAGTTACTTGTTTAGTTCATGCTATTAGCTACAGTTACGTGCATAATAGTGCTAATGTAATTATTCGCAAATGACTTTGTTTTGGGGTTAAACAAAAAAAGTGCAACTAGGGATAATTGAACTAAACCAATTGGGGATATGTGACCCAAGTAAACAACACAAAAGTAGACAGAAGTAGACCAAGTATTTTTTTAAAAAAATCACGGGAGTCCCAAAAGTAAATGACTGGGTTCTTAAGGGAGTATAAGGTTTGTTGGGAAGGTACAAGAGAAATTTTTTTAACGAGCTTACAATTCAATATGCATAAAGAATCGATGGAAAATGTTTTAAATGGCCTGAAATGGATAATACATCTCAAGTTGATATTGATTAAATGATAGCGATTCGTCAACCACCTGTGTTTTCTCTGCAAAATAAAAGAAGCCCCAGTTTTGTATTTCGACCAGAATTTACTTTTAAATTTGATTATTTCGTTAGTATAAGCATAATTAATGTGATAAAAATAGAAAGTAATAATTTTGTCTGAAAATACTATAAAATGTATATAAACTTTATAATATGATATTAGTTTTGTTATTAGGTAAAATTTGTTTGATAATTTATTTTAAGTCTTACTACCAAATTTTTGGGTTGGGTCACGTATCCCTAATGGATGGGTTATGTATCGATCCCATTGGGATACATGATTGGGATACATGACCCAAAACTAAAGTTTTATGTAATTTATATTTTACTACTATTGCAGTTAATACTACAGAAAAATACTAATATATATTGTGTACTACTTTATGAAGTATAAATTATCTGCATTTACACATTCATAAATAGTGTTTTTTAAAAATTACAAGCAAAAAACTTCGAGTTTGGTCATATGTCCCTGGTTCCCCCTACTGAAACAGTTAATCACAAACTATCAATTATAATTCCTTGATAATTCACAATTACCTTTTCTTTAGGATAGCTGGAATTTATTTTTACTGACTAATGTTGCACAAAAATATTTCTTTATAAAAAGATTGAAATATATATTTTATAGGAGGACCAAATTATTTGAAAATATTTTCTAAACTATATTAAAGAACTTAAATCATGCTTGCCCAACAAATAATAATTTCTTCCGAAGACCTGGTCTATTTGCTAAACTTTCAATTTTAATATCAACTGCAGCTGCTTTTAAAAACCAAATATACAAACTCAATTTAAAATTCAATATTGCAAAGATACACATTTCAAATTGCAAAACTCCATTTATAAAACAACAAAAAGAAAACGTATGTATCCAAAATTAAAACTTTTAGAAATATTCTTTTGGAGGTTGTCCCTGGAGTTTCGAATAATCGATGATTTATTGTGCAGTATCAAATTTCGCTCCCAACATGGAAAAATGCGAACCCTAATTAATTATACAATTTCATCCCCTCTCAACTCAACAAGTACTACTTTTCTATTTCCACGGTGAACGATTGTTGCACGTAAGCACAAAATCAGGAGAAAACATGGCATGTCTGCATTGTCTTATTACATTGATGCAAAGTTTAACAAAGTTATAACTAACAATTCACTGAATTCGAGCAAAATGCTCTCGAAAATAATTAGACTAGAGTTAAAAATGTACTTACGCTGTAAAAAAGGTCTATTAAAATAGAAATTTTTTGTCTGGTTTCTATTTGGGTAAAATATTCTATGATTGAGTAACTTAATAATTAGAATTGTCTCTGTAGAATCATATAATATTAAGTATAATAATATATATACCTGATTTCATTCTTCTGTACTATAAAATAAAAAAAGAATTATGCACATTGTGAAAATTGATTTCTGGTTTGATTCCAGGTGCATTTGAAATTTTTAAAGTGAAATTGAAATGCTTCATGCATATTTATATTTTTAGATTAGCTATAAGATAAATCTCAAAAATAAAAATCATCATTGCAATCGTTTCTTAAATTGTATTTGCTTGAAACCACAATGAGACTAGAAAGTGCTCAAATTTAAGAATACTTTGATCGTTTTACAGTATACAATTTTAATATTGTACATACATCTACTAAAGTTTGTTTATTCAAAATACATGCAGATAATATTGCAACAATATAACTCATTTAATACAATGTTAGATAAAACTTCGTCTAACTGGCTGAACGATACATAAACGTTGTCCTATAGAATTACATTCTCGATAAAGAAGAATGCATCTCTAGGGAGCTCATTAAAGGCCATGTCAACGTACTTACCTTTCACTTTTCTGCTTATGAAGGCGAAATCATTATGTTTAGAATATGGAGTTTCTTATGTATCTGCTGGTGTTCGGTTGTATGTTTCTGAATATTGTTAAAAAATATTTTTTTTCTGGGCTGAAAATGTGGAGGTTGTATCAAGTTATTTCGACTTGCGATTAAGTTCAAGTTTTACATAAGGCAAATTGGTTTCTCTGATCAACTTCAGCATAGCATTGAAAGGGATGTTTCCTTTTTTATTTTGATTTGTTGTTCTACTGTTATATTTTTATATACAAAATAGAGCAATTATTTTCTCCAAAAAATTAGTGTTAGACAGCAAAATATTACGTCTAAACATTTAAGTTAAAATGTAAGAGTACACAGGGTCGAGTTTTCCAACATACTAAAATGTAATCAAATTGTTCAGGGGTCATTTCTGACACTACAACTCTCTCTGTACAATAAAATAGTGTGCAATTTAAATTGCACCAGGAGATTAGAGTCTATCTTTGTGTATTTTTTTATTATTGAACACTATTTAAAATCAATTTAGGAATTAACCCTTTTGTTCATTATTACATTGGAAAATTTTATGGCATGCTTTTCTTTAAATGATAAGATCCCTATTTGAGACAAATTTCCCAACGGAAAAGTGTTGGAAAGTGAAAGTTTTGGCCTAAAAGTGTTTTTTTAACTTTTTACACCGTCTTACCAAATATCTGTGAAAGTTATTTGTAAAGTAAATGTATAGTTAAGTTAAGGAAGGAACATCTCTTTGAGTATACAAAATATTGGAGGATATTTGGGTTTGTGGATATTTTACTATTAACGGCTAACTATTAAATAATTTTATCTCAGTGCAATAAAAAATACCTATTTATTTACTTTATAATTTATTTATATGTACAAAACTGTAGGTTACAGTCAATAGCAATTCCTTACATTAAATCAGAATGCATAAAACCTTGGCATAGTGTTACTTACATGTGTTAGCAAGCTTTCCTGGTAAAGTTTTAAAAAATATATACTGTGATATTCTCAATTAAAACTTGCGCTTAAAAGCACTATTTTTGCACTTAAAAATATTGTATGAGCAAAATTTTATGAATTCTATGCCAAGAGATTGAGATTTAATGCTCGTAAAAGGAGAACTACAGATAAATTGTAATTTTTGAAACAATTAATTATTTATATATTTAATTAACTAAACTACGATCAATGAGGGTGACTTAGGCTCAAAATCCTAGTTTTTTACAAGAGAAGAAAAAATAAGCTACAAAAACTATTTAAGTACTTTGAAATCATAATGGAGTTTAAGTATTGAACTTTTAGGAACAATTTTTAAGCATTTTTGTTAAAATTCATGCATTTAAAAAAATGGTGTTATTTTAGAATTTTTGGACACGGTTAGAATCCGGTGGAGTAATTTTGGTCCAAGCTTGAAACACGTAAGTAACATACCATTTACCATCTTTAAGAGAGGTGTTACAGAAGTAAATAGTAATATTAAAATGTCTAAACATAAAAATTGCAAAGTTATAATTTGCAAATTTATTAAAAATGGTTTATAACTTAGCATTTACATTACACTATTTTATGAAATGACAATATTAATAAGAATTTAGGCATTAGCGATTTTGAATGTTGTAAAATTCTTAATTCTTATCTTTATCTTATAATCGTTAGTTTTGAAGAATCATCTCAAATGTGGATAATCATACGAGTAAAACTTCTTAAAAAGTTAGTTAAACAGAATACTTTGTTTTATACACTTTTGAAAGTGTGAAGTTCCATAAAGAAATCCTTACATCTTAGGCCAAAGTTACCCTGATTCATAGTCAAAAGTTTCCTTGTGACCAATCATTAAATATAAATTTAAAAATATTCAACTTAGATTAAAACAAATTATGTAATATTCATCCCGATAGATAAAATAATAGAACAAAGTGTTTTCGTTGGCTATTTTCATTATTGTTTAGGTGTTCCAGACAAAAGTTTGAAGAAATAGATTTTTGTCATTAAGTGCTTGTAAGAACACAAACAATTTTTGTGGTGTTGACAAAATTAGAATACGAAACTTTTTTACATGAAATGAAAGCCAATATTTCCACCTATCCAAAAATGTAAAACAAGTTACTATAGAATCATTTTATGAAGATAAATTTTTAAAAAAAATCTTTTTCCGACGGTTAGGCCAAAGTTACCCTCCACGGCCAAAGTTACCCGCTTCGACGGCAGTTTTAAACTTAATAACCACCGTTTTAAAAATACTCAAAATAAACTATATAAAATAATATTTCGTTTTGCTGATACACGTATAAATGCATTTATATTTAATAGGTAAAAAAATTAAAAAATCTTAATGCATTACAAACCTCCCAATTCACCACTGTCCTAAAGATAAAGAAAATGTAAAGAAATATGTAAATAAAATTAAATACTTTCTATGAGTCCATCCCTCGTAATCTGTTCTATAAAGGTATTTATATAGAACAGAGTCAATAATTTTGTTTGCATTTTCACAGATTTTAGTTTAAAATCTTTCATTGCAAATAAAACCATGAGGTATTGAGGTAATCACGCATCCTTTTAACAGAAAGCTGTTAAAAGAATCTTGAGCTGTACAAAATTTAGAAATTTCTTATTTAGTTTGATCGAATTTACTTTATAAGTGTTAAAATTGTGTTCAGCACAATTTTTAAGGGTTTTTTTATGAAAAAATATGGTAAATAACGACTAACGGGGATTTTATTAAAATTAATTAAGTAAATAAGACATGCTTCAAATATATTGGAGTTGTAATACATCTTCTATTAATAATTCTCTTTTTTTTAAATAAATGTGTTTAATTTTTAGCTTTTAAATACAATTCAACGTTTTTACGTCTCTATTTTTACCATCTTAATGGTTTTCGCACAACCTTGAAGGTACTGAAAAGTACAAAAATATAAAGTGTTTAGGGAAACATACTATCTTTAAATATTAAATATATTTTCTATTTTATAGAAAGGTCTTACTATTGAGGTCTTACATACCAACTTGTACGTATATTTTTCTCATATTACAAGTATGTTTACCATGTTTAACTATATTTTAATCGTGGACATTATTTTTAATCATGGTGAATACAAAACTGTGCTATTTAATTAAATAATTAATTGTATTGAGTACATGCGCCCTCTCGTCAATTCCGTTACAATTAAAATTAATCTTCAACGTAAGAGCCGTTTAACCCAGAAGCACAAGCATTATGTAGAATACCTAATACCTTGTATTCGAAACAATTAATCAATAAACTTATGTAAATCCTTGTTTCACTCGTATCTCATTATTGATACTGGCAGTAATATAGTTATTGGATGCTCAAATGTTAATTAACAAGATGTTAAGGCTCAAACATTTTTACTTTATTGTACAAAATATAATACTAGCTACCACTATCAAAATAGCAATTTTTTTTTAATATACTGTTGGTGTTGAAATTGCTTATTTCTTTCATTATTCGTTATAAAGCATTTTTATAAATAATGGGTATCGGTTTTAAAAACTATTGTCAAAAATTGGTTTCTGTGTTAATTTTTAGTTTTATCTAAGCATTTATTTCTGAGTAAAATGGATTCCGTGTTATCAATAATTTCTGCTTTATTTTTAATGCGTTTTACCCTTTTCGCTTCAGAGATACACATACGTAAACCTTTGCATAATTCACTTTACAACTTCAGTTTACAATCAAGTTTTTCAAAAACACCTGTACCAAAGTAGCTGATTTATTAATTTATTAAAAAACTACATATTAATATGGAAAAGCAGATTTCGAGGGATTTGTAAGAAACTAAAAAGTAAGAAAAGTTAAAAGAAGAAAAGTTAGTTTTTTCAGTGGTTAGTTTAAAGGACATTTTGGTTCAAAACAAAATTTAGAATGTACCTACTATTAATCACAAAAAACTTACAGAGCTTGTTTGTTTATTCAAAGCACACAAAATATTTGTACTTCTTTTCGCACAAAACCTCAAATTTTACTAAATTGACGTGACCCTAATAAAATGTTGAACTTTAATTTTTTTCAAAATTTGTTGCAAAACATACTTCTAAAAATATATTTTTTGAAAAACACGTTTGTAAATAAATAAATGAGTCGGATAAATATATGAGTCGGATTTTTCTCAAGAGTAAAGAGGTTAAAACTGAATATATGTAAAAACTGAATGCTAGCAAAATTTATTTTGAATAATAAATTTCATAGTTTCTGAATAAATAAAGAGGAAATATATGATTCTTACTAGGAAAAGGCTGAAAACATGCATGCTTTAGTCTGTAGTTTTTTTCTCAGCAACCTACGTTTTAAGAAAATAAGATTTTTTATTTAAAATCTACAACTCATGTTATTTTAATTCAAATATTACTTACTTTGTGAACATGATAGAATAAAGAATTACTAAATGGGAGTCTTTTTTATAGTTATGAAATTTCTTACACAAACTCCCACACGTCTATTAATATATTTTCTTAGTGGTTAGGGAATAAATTAGGAAAATATTGATGACTAAAACAAAAAATATTCTGAAGAATAAGCAAATGCGGTATCTAAGTTTCTTACCTGCGATTTTTCAATTATAATAAGGTTTTGCTATGATGAAAACTAATGTTATTTTTTACTAAATAAATAGCGTTATAAAAAGTTCTAAAAGTTCTAAGTTAAAGTTAAGTTCTAAAAAATAAGAAAAAGTGGTACCTGTGTTCCTTACCTGCGCTTTCATAACTACAATAATAATTGACTATGAAGAAAATACTTTTATGTTTGTTATTCTTAAATAAATAGCGTTGTACGAAGTGTACAAATAATTACAGCAAGATTTACGGAGTAACGCTACACCATAAAATAGTAGGAACTATCAAGCTTCTTTTTCAGCTCCCTAGGTAGCTCATGTTACCACCAGTTTTACGGACTAACGTTCCACCAAATTTTTACAGTGCGTACATGAAATCTTATAATAAAAGGATATTTTAAATAGTTAATACTTACTGTAAATGAACTGTGTAACTTTACAAACATTTTGGTGTGTAATATTACCCACTTTTGAATAAGAGCTTACTTAACTCCAAGCATGTGATGAAATTTCTACACTCCGCTGTGTAACCCGGTGTAACTTTCCACTGAGCCCAACCTATTGGGATCATAAATGTTGTGGGAAAAAGCGGATTATAAAAAATGAGGTTTCTATCAAGTTGATATTTAGTTTTTTCGGTAAAGCGACATTTTTTAATCAAAGGATTCCAATTTCTAACCTGGTCATAGGACTTACTTTGTCTTGGGAATAAAATTAAAAACAATAACTAAAAAATGTCACTACAAAGTTTCACTTGTACGTATAATGTTATTGTACAATAGTAAAAACAGTTACATTTCACTGTAAATTTTAAGGCAGTGTTGGTGCAACTTGTTTATTTTACTCCGTTTTTTGCTGTAACCTTATACCGTTTTTTGGTATAACCTCCTTCCGTCTTTGTGGTGTAACCTCATTCTGTTTTGTTGTGTAATGCTATTCCGTTTTTATGGTGTAAGGTTACTCAGCTCTGGTGTAAGTTTAAAATACTTTATTCTGTAACATTTCTATATAAAACCGGAGACAGCATTTGCTGCCACTTTGTTACCTGAGAAACGTGTTACCAAACGTTTTACAGTGTTGTTACGTGGGCCTTTGTAATCCTACTCGTAAACATCTGTTCTAAATTTTTCTTTTCTCATACAAAAAATAATTGAATGTTACTATTTCTATAAAGCTAGTTTCCGCCAGTGCTATGAAGAAATATTACACCAAAATTCTATAGTGTATTTATAAAAAAGCATGACACATAAAATTAATATATAATTTAAAAAAATGAATAATTTTTATTATTATTTAATGGCAAAGAGATATGTTTAAACATGAAGAGAAAATGAACAAAATAATCAACATTAAGAGAATACATACTGTTCATAGGAAAAGATTTTTTTGTAGATTTGAGAAGACCTCGTTCAGGTTTCAACGACAACGAACAACATTTCAAATGAGTGTTCAGTCATCGAGAAACCCGGACAGAGCCAACGTATAGATTCCGCCAGTCCCACGAAATTATTCTTAGTTTTCTTTAGAGTCTTCTTTCTTGAACAACAGTACTACATTCAAACTCATTGGATTCATAATCTGAAACGTATTAAAAGGTTATTAATCTAAGTTAAAATGAATCAGGAAGTTTGTGCTTTTTCAGACGTATTTTCCTTAAGATTAATCCTAATTAATGTAAAATACATACTCGTAAACACCTGAACAATCAAAAGAGAGTTAAAAAAGAAAATAAATACAACCCTAAAAATTTTATTGATTAATTGATCATGTGTGCAAATTATTATAGCTCACATTTTGTCCAGAATACACAAACTATAAGTTAATAGCCCCCGTCAGGATTTTGTAAAATATAAATTATAAAAACTAAATTGACACAATTCAAGCTCCAATGTTAAAAATTTCCATCCTTACATTAATATCCGCATGCATACTTAATCCAAGTTATGAAATAGCTTCTTGTACTTGGACTATTCCTCATACTTCATCATAACAATTTAGCTGCACGAGTTTGAAACAATGACGTCGTAAACAGAATAATTGCACTTTATCTTGCAAACTTAATTGATTAAACTTCGAACAATATTTAATCCTTAGTCTAGACTCATTAAATTTCTATTACGTCAATTTATTAATAATGTAATATTCCTTGAGAGGGAAACTGGATGATATATTGGGGTTTATTGGCTTAACTTAAAGTAATTCATAGCTAAATCAAATTTATAGTTTTAGTTATTTATGTATATAAATACTTTGTCTATTTGTTATTCGAAAATTATTAATCGAGTGTTCTTAAATTTGAAACATTTATCCACATATTTTGATTTATTAGGGGGGGAAATGGACCAAGGAAAACAATTATAAACATACATGTAAAATATTGGGTTTCATGACTTACACGGTAATAAAGAAACACGGTAAAAATTATTTTTTTCTAAAAAAATAATTGAAATTATAACAAATCAATATAGATTATTAAGGAAATAAAGTTATATATTTGTTTTACACAAATAAAAAAAAATTATAAATTTTATATAAGCTGAATACAAGCTTAGTTTTACGAAGGCTACTAATTGAAACAAACTATGCACATTCACTTTATTTTAATTCAAGTACAATTATCCAATACTTTTTTGAATTAAAAATAAGTAGGGTAGGGTGGAGTAAAATGGGTCACTTTATAAATACCACAATGTAGCTTAATATAGAACTTATTTTTGTGAACCAATTGTTGTAATAATATTTTAATGGGTGTTTGAAACATATTTCATAAGATAAATAGTTTATTTCATGAATCTGTTAACCAAAAAGAATCCATCTAGAAGCAGTAAAATGTGGTGAGAAAACCAAATGGCTTTCTAACTTCTGAAACAAACTAAGAAAGCACTTCAAACTTGCACTGTAATTTATTTAAATCATATAAGTACATACTAGGCAACACCTCAGGCTAATCAGTTAAGAAAAATATTGATTTTCCTTTTTATTAATTCAATTTACTTTGGATGAGGTAAAATGGGTCATAGTTAAACTTAGGTCTTTTGAAGCAATTTTTTGAAAGTTTAAGAGCAGATCATGCTCTTAAGGTTTTTAAAGGTGCATGATTGTTTCCGCCTGATAGAAAAGCAGTAAAACACAGGATTTTGTTGACTGAAAGAGTCTCTGATCACCCAGATGCCTCATCATTGAATGTAGTTATATTGCATGATTTAGTTATTTCAGATGATGCAGTCATTCCATCATGTTCAACACCAGAAACATCAAATACAATTGAGACCTTTCCTTCGTGTTCAACACCATCTACACCAAATTCAATTTAACTCCTGCCTTCCTCTTCAACACCAGCTATGTAGGATACTCTTGCAGCGCTTAGTTCCAATTCAACAAGCCAATCTTTTATCTTCCCCATTTAAAGATCTCGAATGTGCTATCTTGACAACTCTGTCAGCTATGCCATCAAGTCTTAAGAGTAGGCAGTGACAGCCAACTCTAAAAAAAAAGAGTTCGACATAAAGCTGGCGAAGTAATAACGGAAGCATATTTAATGGAGCATTTACAAGAAGAACTTCAACGAATTGTAAAAAACGAGAAAATTAAGGATTTAGAGTTTCTTTCAAAACCTAAACGGAAAAAAAAAACAGAGTCAAAAACAGAGCCACCTAAAACCAAGATTGTTGACGATAGCAAACAGCTTTTGACTGGAAAATGGGTGGTAGTTAAATACAAAGGAAAAAAGTCAATTAAATAATTTTTTGGACAAATTACACCTATTGATTAGGATGATTTACGTGTAAAATATGATAAAAAATCTAGTATAGGTAACTTTTATGTTATCCCGATAAAGAGGACTGGATATTGTAGAAAAGTAAGATGTTACAAGAGTCTTGGAAGAGCCGTTTTATAAAAACCGCAAACAATATTATTTTGAAAACTTAACATTGTAATTATGTATCATTAAAACTATTTTAGGTGTTCTTGACCTCTTCTCTTTATTTAGTGTATTTCCTAATAAATAGATTACATGTAGTAATCATTTTGCATAATGATCCATTTTACCCCGTGTCTGACTCATTTTACCCCATGGTGGGGTAAAAAGAGTCCTATCTTATGGAACTAAGTTCCATCCATTTATAATTTTTAAAAAATTACTTAAACTACATAAAAATGTACTGAAATATTGCGATGTTAAGATGCACTTTAACAAAATCTGAAAAAAAATTATAGTTTTATTGCCAAAGAACTTTAAAAGTGCTACTAGCTAAAATTGACCCATTTTACCCCACCTGACCCTAGATGGAAAAAAATTTATTTTAATTTTTGTTCCAAAACAACAAGCTAATGGTTTAATATTTTTATAATTGTATACAATATTACTTGACAGTCAAAGTATTTAAATTTTTAGAACTGAGGTAAAAAAAAATACTTTTTATACAATATACGAACACTTTTTTTTATTTGTATTCAGATAGTAAATTTAACTTTTTAGGTAAAAAAAATGTTTTTTCTTTATATTTACAAATCGCATGAAAGTGTTTAAAAAATATCCTCCGAAATCAACATTCAAAATTCTTTCTCTTTTAATATAAAAATAAACCTAAAAAAAAGTTACCGAAAAACAGCGAAGAGTCAAAATGAAATGACACTTCATATGTTTTTCTTTCTGAGTTTTGTCAGGTATGAAAAAAGTGCTTGATACTTTTGCTGTTTATTCAACTCTTAAAAAATACAAATTCAACTTTGAAAAACACTCTTCGGACAAATTATAAAAGAATACATTATGACAAATGCTTTTTTTACTTATTTATACAGTGTTTTCTTTTGTACGTCCCTCCCCTTTTATCAAATCGCGAAAATGAAAATAGGAAGGACAGTAAATGAAATGGTGAAAAATGTATTCAAAGTTTGTTGTATGATGTTTTCAGATACTTTAGAATGTAAAAAATGTTAAGAATTTTAATAACATATGAATGTTTATTTGTTTTTTTTTATTAAAAATAAATTAAACAAAATAGGTGAGTGTATTAACAATGCATTAATGATAATTGTTAAAGTGAATTCTTTTTTTAATTGATTATCTCAAGTAGTTTTTTAAAAATCCTTTTGAAATCATTTGAATGGGTGTTTTTTTGCAGCATTGTATAACTAGCCACTTTTATGTTGGTGATCAATATTTTTTTATATGAGAACTTTTCCATTTTTCCATGAAGTAATTCACGATTACCTTATCATATAACTCATATAAAAGAACTTTGAATTTCATAAAACTAGTATTAGATCTCCGCT
The DNA here is from genome assembly GCA_019343175.1 of Oedothorax gibbosus. Lineage (NCBI taxonomy): Eukaryota > Metazoa > Arthropoda > Arachnida > Araneae > Linyphiidae > Oedothorax > Oedothorax gibbosus. The sequence goes on along the minus strand of CM033282.1, from coordinate 6,355,457 downwards.
GATCCTCACAAGCAATATACACTGTTAAAAATTTTGTGCTTGGTTTCACCATGATATTGGTTCCTAGTAGCTGCAACGGCTGAATGGTGAAACGTTCCACCATATTTTTGGTATTCGGTTGAACCATTTCTCAGGTTTTTGTTTCCAAATCCAGAAAAATGGTTCAACCGAACACCGAAAAAAAGGTGAAACATTTCACCATGTAGCCGTTGCTGCTACTAGGAACCAATATCATGGTGAAACCAACCAATACCATGGTGAAACCTAGCACCAAATTTTTAACAGTGTAGTATTACGCTTTGGAAACATGGAAGGACATTTTAGGAAAATAAAGCCTAGTAAATAGACTAAAAAAATATTATATTGCATAATGCATTACCAACGTAAGTTACATTTACAGTGGTCTTCAAATGAATAAATATTTTATACTATTTCTTAAACTATTAAGCCTTATGCTATCCTTAAATATTTACCGAAAACCTTTGTTGTTTGTTGGATGCTAATATATGATATCGTTTCTATGCAACGGTTTTCGTTAGCGATGCCAACCTGATGGAATGAAATAGAATTAATGCCTCATCAAAAGCAATTTTCTACACGTATAATAATAAGACGCTGTTTTTATTTAAACAACATATATTTTCCTTTTAAAATTGGAAATTATTTTTAATGTTGATATTGGCATTTGATTTAGGTTTTTTTTAAAAAAAGCTATGTATCATAATGATAGAAATATACTGAAGTAGTCAGCAAATAATATAGTTTTTAAGAATGTATTGGAATTGGTTTAAGTTTTTATCCCATATATGTGCGTATGTAACCATATACCGTTTAGTTTACAAATTGAAAAGATAAAAAAAATTAAATGCAAATATTTTGTTTGAAACATTTGTTATGTGACTATGTTTGCTTTGATGTTGGCACATTAAAAGATTAAATTGATAAGTGTAGGAAAATTTTTAAAATTTAATTTGGAAACATTGGCTAAAATGCCCAGTGTTCATGTTGTTATTAATTTTTTTAATATATTAATACACAAATTGCAACTAACGAAAATATATATTTCGACAAGGTAAATCTACATACCTTCACTGCTTACAATGGTATGCTCAAAAATAATCAAAAATTAGTTACTTCTGACTCTCACTTACTTTTGATTACAATATTCTCAAAATAAAATTCACAATATTTTCAAATATGAGATGAAACTCATAAATATGTTAATACTTGGTAATATTACAACTGAAATTGCTTAAGAGTAAATTGGTTTAACTAGCTATTAGTGAAAATGAGCTCAATAGATGTGATCTACGAACAGCTTAATACGCAAATATATGTTAGATGGTTTTCGGTTGCCTTGCTTGACGAAAGAATACATTGAAAAAGTATCTCCTTCTCCAATAGCGTTTTGATACAAATGAATTTGCATGCGTGTATATATGCCTATATTTGTTAATTTCATTGCGTGAAAAAGTCCTCTAGATTTGAAAAATGCTTTATATTGAAATATTTATTAAAAACTCTATTCATTGTATGGAATACCATACATATGAACTTTTTAACCAACAATTAATTGTAAATATTTCCCGACTATTTTTCTTACACAGTCGAGATTAAAAGATACTGAGAAAACACAGATCTGTGCTTAAAAAACTAGGTGACTTAATATTTTTTCCTGGTAATAACAAATCTTAAATTTTGCAAAAAATTCAAACATGGCTAAAATGTGATAGTAGAAAAATTACTTTAATTAAAATAGTTTTATTGTATGTGTTTTAAAGGATGTTTGAAGATTCAGACGATATACCGATGAATAAAAATTTAAATTTTAAAAGTATTTCGTATTTTATTTGACCAAACGCCGCCTTTCAAATTATCGTCCCAACTTATCGCTGCGATCATGGAAAGAAGGTAATGATAACATTTGAGTTAGATTTCTCCTCCCTGAGAAAACGATTTCTATGCATTTGAAGCTAAATCCATTTAAAGAAAAACGCTCATAACGCTACACATTTAAATAGAATAAAGTATTTCATAGAAAAAGTATTTCTCGAGATAAAATGCGCATTTGAAGTGCGTTTATTATATGTATATTGGCAAATACTTCTTCCAATCGCAATTATAACGCTTTCAAATGAGACTCATTTCTGTTGAAATGATTTCCACGATAGAATTTAGAAAAGGAGATATTTATTATTCATGATTTACCCGGCCACGTTTTTTATTCCCTACACACTAAAAGATTCTGCCGGGTTTTTACTTTAGATAATGAAAGCGAGGAAAAAAGGCCAGAGTGATACAATGAATAAGTTTTAGAAATTACTATTCATAAGTGGGGTACTTAAATGGGGAGGGGGTAAAGCAAACAACACGATTTATTACATCTCATAAATCGATACGCTTTTTGAGTATTTTTTGTGCGTAAAAAAGACCTATGCGGCATAAAACATAATGGGTTTTATAAAATGTTTTTGCTCGTGTGTGATTTTGGCCCATTTTTATTTGTTTCTCGCTATTTAAGTCCAAATTAAAGGCGTTCCTTATGTTTTTTTTATCTTAAAACCCTAAGAGGTATACGCAATTTGGTTGACGAGTAATCTTGTTTTCATGACTATAAATGACTGATATATGATTTAAATTTTAGTAAAATTATAAAATTTATATATTTTTGTTTACATTTTGTTTGTTGCTGGAAAACCTAATAGTCAGGTGACGGATTTATACGTTTGTGTCCCGCAGAGGGTTAACAACACAAACCAATCTAATCAGCAATCTAATTAGTCAACTAATTAGTAATCTCAACAATCTAACCAATCTAATTATCAAGTCTCAATACGTAAGAAGTATTATTTTTTAAATAAATAAATATGCCCTATTATTGAATTTGAATATTTTGAGAGCAAATAAACTGTGGTATTATTCTAAAATGAATCATATTTTACATAACATGCTAGTTGGTTTAATGTCATGATAAAGTACAAATAGTGCACTTTGTCAAAGCTATATTTATAAGCATTTGATGATAATTGTAAAAAGTTCGTGTTTGTGAACACATTTAATAAGTTAAGCCCAAGAGATTGTGTTTTGAATGGTTTGTGTATGAGTAGTAAGTCTTGGTGTAACTATTTGAAATTGCGCATTCCCCCAGGTTAAAATAGAACTAGCAAATACGAAATTAAAAATTCTTAAACGCGAGTGGAATAATTTTTGTAGGTAAAATGTGTACAAAAAATATTCTCATAAATTTATAAACGTATGTCTTTGTTCTGTAGGTATTTATTGATAGCGGAAGAATTTTATTTCAGTTTATTAATTTTAATTAATTAGTAGCAACTTTGTTTCATCCTTTTTAAGCAAGAAATATGCGAACTCAAAAAACAATACACTGCAAATCCCTTACTAAAACCAATGCCGCATTGCACTCCCCTCCACAATACCAACATAACCTATATTGTCCCACACACAACTTATATTGTTTCTACGCTATCCGAAACGCAACAATATCCCATCCCCCTTAGGGAACCACGGAAAAGCTATCCTTGCTCTGCAGATACCGTCGCAGGGTTAAAGCAACGGAACCAAGTGCGTGACTTGGCTGCTTTGTTTAGTTGGTTCTGGGGGGCTTGATAAATCGGCTCTGGCCCCAAAGGGTAGCGTCCGCAGACAGAGATGGCTTCTGACCTGCTCACTGATTTCCCCATTTCCACTCTATTTCGGCGGGCTATTCAGAGTGACCCTATTCAGCGAGAGGGGGAGATTGAATGGGATGGAAGTATTTACAGAATAGTTTCACTGGACTACGGGAATGGGATTCCTTGGATTTGTGGAGGGATTTGTTTGTGTAATAAGTTGGTTCATTTAATGCGTGTGTTTCTTTGCGTAATTAGTTTTTAAAATGTGGTGTGTTGTAGTTGTTTGTTTTATAACGAAGACTAGAGAAACTTCGGACCTTGAGGGTATTTGCTGTCTAAGCATTACACTATACTCTTAAATTTGTAATTATTTTTTTATATATTAGTTGGTTAAAGTTAATCTTAATGATCAAAGTTAGCACATTTGATGGTAATGAAAGATATTTGGAAATAAGAATGCCTCTAGAGTAATTGGTGGTATATCTCATAATAATGTGATATATGCTATAAAGCGGTACACTGTGAAATATGTCTTACTTGGTTTCACGAAAAATGCGGTTTCTAGTAGCTACCACGGTTGTGTGGTGAAATGTTTCACCATATATTTTGAATTCTGTTGAACCATTCATCATTTTGAACGTTTCACCACACTGCCTTTGCAGCTACTAAAAACCATTTTTGTTGAAACCATGCATGAAATATTTAACAGTGTAGAAGTTATGCTTTATAATATAACACGGTATATGTATGTGTCAGAGTAACAACAATGCAAGTAGAACATGGCGTGTTCCAATTTTGTTTTTAATATTTTTTCATGTCAATATTTCCTAATAAGTTTTTTATTTTATTTTAGAGTCTCCGTGAGAAATTATCAAGTATTTGTCTCGCTGTTGCCGTGACTCTTACTCTATGAAATACGTAACAGTCTTCTGGCGTTATAGAAAAAGGTGAATTTTTAACGTACTTTGGCCATTAAGGGTAAGATTCTACAAGCTGATGGAGATTAAATGATATGGAAGTATTTACAGAAAGGTTCTACCTGGCTAAGTGGATACAGGAAGAAAGGCTACTTAGAATTTGCGTAGTGTGTCTTTAGAGAAAAACTTTTTGTATCGTTAACCGTTAATACAATAATTTATTTTACATGATCAACGATAGATAGGTGTTTATCATTTCAAAGCATCTCGTATTTAATGTGTGTGCAATTACTGTGTGCGCTCACTCGTATTACTCTTTATGGTAGACAATTTGAAGGGTCCAGTTGAAAAGGGCAAAATCTCCGAAGTATACAGTCCCTGGACAAATTATTAGATGCACTGTATTTTTTTAAAATAATTTTATGTTTCTTAAGAGTTTTTATGCAATAATGGTATATTTAAACTACAATATTATTGATTTTTTATTTTAAAGAATTGTTGTAGACTACATATTTGTATTTATTTTTAACATATAGCAACACTGTGTTGACAAAGTGATACTTGAACGTAAACAATTAAAAAACTGTAACAGCTCCTAGAAAAGATAATTTATGTGTGGAATCATCCTCCTCAAATGCAGGAGACAGTACAGTCTTGCATTGATAGCATGCCGCGCAGAATTAAAGCTTTGATAGCGGCTAAAGGTGGCTCCACTAAATATTGACTTTTACTAACATTAATTTCACTTTTCTTTAAAACTTAATAAACTTATGCTTTTCTAAATTAATGCTGTTTTATTTATGTCAAATAAATCGGTAATTGATTGGATAATATAAAAATAAAAAACGAATCAATTTAAAATATTAAAACGGTACAATATCACCCGGTAATTAATATTTTACATAAAATCTTGCAGTTCGTCTAATAATCCAGGGATTGTAACTACGATTTAGGTCCGCCCCTTGGCAATTTCGTCCAATTAAGGGTCCGGGTCCTATATCTTAGTTATACTTAGGTGAGTGTGAGTTTGGCAACTAAACCCTTCATTTGATGAAAAAAGAAATAATAGAATAAAAAGAGTAAAATCAACAACTAATAAAGCTGGTATAGGTATTTTAGTGTTATGTAAAAGAACTATTATTTACTTCAATGGAGTAACTATTCTCCGAATTCTGTGAATCTGTTTACCACAACGGTAGACATAGAGGGATTTTGAACCTCTGGACTCTGATAATAAAATCCCCGTTTCCACTTTATTTCAATGGGCTATTCAAGGAAGACCCGATTCAGAGAACGGAGAAATTGAATGGAATGGAAATATTTACAAAATAGTTCCTCTTAGTTACAGGAAATTAGAATAACATGAATACCTAGGATTTGTGGAGCATGAATTTCATATTAATTTGAGTAATGTGTTTAGCTTATTCAATATTTGATACATTGTTGCCAAAAATGATATAAGTGCTTATTGATCTTGTGATTTCTACTGTGGAAACGATTTTAGTCGATTTAGTTTATGATTAGATGCATTTGTGCTTGGTTGTATTTTATAAGAAATGTTATTTATTTTAACCTTCTAGTTGGTTAATAATGGATGAAAATTGTGTATATCTTCAAAAACCAAATATAGTTATAAATTTGGGTTTTCAAAATTTTAAATATATATTATTGACCTGCTTTACATGAAAATGATTTATAATTCAATAATGCAGCCATAATTAAAATTCTAAATGTTCATTATTTCTCTTTAAGTAAAATTTAAGTATTTTTAGATTCTTAATATTAGATAAAATTACATGATAAAAGCGTTGAATAATTGTTAAAAGATTTAAATTTTTAACGAATTAAAAAAATTATGTACATTTTTATTAATACTAAAGTATATACAATAGATAAACTTACGATTCCTACCAGTGCGGAATCAAAAATAAAGTCATCTTTTTATCGAACATGTACATCTTTTAAACTATTTTACTACTGTGTTTCCTACTATGTAAAAATTTTCCTACTATGTTAAGTATCCTATTGTGTTTAAAAAAACACATTAATTTGTGATAATTTTAGAACAAGGATGAGATACTAAAAAATAAAGACTAAATTCCAATACATTATACAAGTATGGTAGAAAATCATATTTTAATCTGATTTCTCAAGGTAAAACTGAGTATGATATATCTACAGAAAATTGTAAATAACTTATGAGAAATTATGATTTAAGATTACTTTCTATTCTATGTACTTTCAAAAATATTCAATGCTCACTAGCTTTTAAAACCCAACATTAATTTACTTCGTTCAAAATATGCATAAATATATACTGATATATAAACAACTTATTACTTGGAAATAAAAATAATTCAATTTGTTGACTTTAGAAGCAGCATCCAGGAGTTTAGAACTTGTTTCTCATCCATATAAAATGTATTACTAACTTGAAATTTAGCCACGTGTTCTTTAATACTGTAACATTTCTTTGGTTTTTATTGAAAAATAAACAGAAAATCTTACTTGAACAACTCAAACCTTTCTTTAAATAACTCGCAAGCCCCTTTCCTTGAAAAATATATTATTATATACTTATCGTAAATAACATTTAAATCTCATCCTAAAACCGGTATATTTAGTAAATGTTGTAATTTTAAGTATATTTCTATTTAGGCCGGCGATGTTTTTAAATGAGTAAGAACGTAGAAAATGACATAATAAAAAAATGAATAACCCAAGGCAATGTTTTAATCTACTTTTTATATGGGTAACAAATTTCATTATTGTATATTAGATAATTCAATTGTATTTTCGCATAATTTTTTTTTGTGAATTCCACTATAATTTGCTCTTACAAATATCAATAGTATTTATTATAATATGAAATAATCGAGGATACGTATTTAAAATCTTTCAAAGCATTCTGTAAAACTTTGATGTAACGTTACTTCGTAAAGATGCTAACTAAAGAAATGCCAACTAGAAACGCTACTTTTGAACGAGGAACATCAAGCTGTTATACATTTATTTTGAATTTTGATCGCTTTTAGAATTATTACAAAAAAAGGTGAGTAATAAGAATGTCTTTACATGCATACAAAATTTTTAATTTATTCCTTTATATGAAAAATATACATTGGCTATTGGTTTTATTCACTTTTCCAAAGTGTATCTTATTGTCCCTTAAGGTGTATCAATTTACCCTAAAATTGGGGCACAATACCATATTTTTTTTTAATTATTTTAATCACAAACATAAAATAGATAAGACTTTAGAAATAATAGATATTATTTTAATGCATAATACTTCATAGATAAATTCTTTAGAAAATGATGAAAAATTTTGTTTAATATTGCATTAAGTATAAAAAGACTACACACATATATAGCGATTAAAAAAATGAAAAGCCGAAATTGAAAATTGGGTCGAGTATCCCTAGTTCTTCCTATTACGTAAAACACAAGAATTATACGAGTTAATAATATATTACATTAGCTTTGACGACCATCAGATGGATTTTTTTTCTTACACCAAAAAAATTCTTAGAAAGAAACCCATGGCAATAATGTCCAACTTCTACAGAATTTTTACATTTTCCTATAACTTTTGAAATTATTTGAAATATTATTTAAAAGGAGGCAAAAGTTTTGATAACAAAAGAAATAATTATAAAAACTCTTAAGATTTTTATATTGTAATAAATATATTTCAAAATTAAACTTTTTAATTTACCGAATGATGAATTTTAAGTGATTCTTGACTCATTATGTTCGTAAAATAAAAAAAAATCTTTTTACATTTTTATCAAAAGAATATATTTTTAAATTTAAATAACATAATTAATAAAAAATAGATTTATTTGAAAGGGGGATTTACTCTCGAAAAGAAATATTCAAATGCAATTGTTATTAATATTTTAAACGAAAAGTAATTATCAAAATAATGAAAGCATCATATTTAAAATGACAAAATAAAAAAAAAAGAAACAAAAACACCTCGCAAATTGAAAGTTCTTCAACAACAAACTTTAATAGCTCATTGACGTTTTCAAAAGATTTCTATAAAAGACAAAATGGATTTAGCGAGAAAAGCTGCAATTTTTAAACAAAAAAATGAAGATTTAATGCGAAAGCTAATCCGAAGACAATATGTCATCACAATGAAAATATCATTTTAAATAGAAAAAATATTCTGAAAATTGATTAATCTTTCAATAAAGATTTCAGTTATAAAATATATGAGAAAAAAATATCTTAAAACACAAATTGAATTCTGTGTCGGATTACGCTTGATGATATCAGGTTCTAGAATTAATGTACAAGTACAATTTCTGTTCTAAGATTTCCAGGGTTTTTATATGACATATTCTAAGAAGAAAATTAATCTTCCTCAACCTTTTGCATTGCTTAAGGGGAGTCGGATGGTTTTATCTCTCCTATGTTAATTTTACTAACTTTGAGAAAAATTTTCTCAGGTACTATATGAGATATCATTGCAAATTTTTTATAGTCTGTTCCTTACACATATCTCTTTGATTAAAACTGAGGATATTTCACAGTATAAAAAAATACTTTTACAGTGATTTTTTAAAAATATGTATTAAAAAAACAACAAAAACTGATTTAAAATTATATAACTTTTTTTTGAGAAGAGGTATTTAAAATTCCTCAGTTTAAATCAAAGAGCTAATAACAGGGAAGAAGCAATAAAACAAAACATGTTGATAATTTTTATAGTTCCTGAGAAAAATGTCCCTAACTATCGAAAAACCTTATATTTCAGGAATTGCAAAAGAAAATTAAGGTATAGGTAAGAACTGAAATACAGAGTTTCTGAAAAATGCTTATAAAAATAAAATTATTAAACAAAAATCGATAATCTTGGTCTTAAATTAAAGCTATAGATATGCAGATTAAAAATAAAAAACAAAAAAATTCGTCATTTTTGATCCAAGTACCCATCCGACTCCCCTTAAAATGTCATCTGAAAAATTAAGAATGGAACCAATCGCTATTATAAGTTCAAATTTTGATGTTTCTGGAATATTTTATATTTATTTTGAGCAACAGGTTTAAAAAATTAGTATTATCGTGGACTCCTCAGAAGCAAATATTGCCAAGAGCCACGAATTGGGATAAAAACATTTGCGTAGCAATTCTCGGAGGGGGAATGAGGGCAAGCTGGAGAGAGAACCCATAGTTCATTTTATACAGTGTATTTTTTTCTAATCGATAAACATAGATAATAATCGATAAACGTACATCGATTAATACTAGTATATCAAAATTTACATTGAATGGAAGTTTACTAAACATTTTTATTATTTCTTTCACAAGAATTTTTTATTATACTGTTGCCACAAATATAATATAATGAAAATAAATATTTCTTAAACCAAAGTTGACATCTATGACGACAATTAAAATATCTTTATTAGCCAATTTTCTAAGGAGAAACATAAAAACAAAACTTTTTACAATGCTCGGACTTGATCGGCAGTAGCTGAATATGAAGTAAACGTTTTAAATTTCATTGGCTTTAAACGAAAATTTCATTGGCTTTAAACGAAGACATAAAATATCGAAAAATTGCTTTGACACTTTTTTTTATTTTAGAAAACATGATAGGTACAAGATCGTTACGATCTTAGAGATTATGTTGATACTAGCACATTTTTTATGTATCGATATCATAAAAAGGTATACTAATTCTAATCTAGTGATATCTATTGCATGTATCTCCATAGGAACATAGCGTGAAGTTATGTAATCGAAAGTCACGCACACAATACATTTATTTTTCTTTTGGAAAGTAATCTAAAACTCTGTTCTTACCAACTGACTTTCTTCAGGATATTGTTTACTGGAGTTTCCTGAGTCTGAGTCGAATTTGAGACTAATGTAAGAAATAAAAAAAAACAATAATTGTATACAACGTTTAAACGTTATTGTATGCCCAGTTTAGGAGAATGTCTTAATGGTTCATATCGTTAAACAGTCATTGTTGTCCAAAACTTCGTACTAGCTTTCATAGATAACAGTCTGTGACGTTCAAAGCAATTTGAAGTGGACTATGCATACTTTTATAAAACTATAGTTGATGAATTAAAGCATAGTAACTAAAAATTTTAACAAATACACCAAAGTATGATTTCTAATTAAAAAATAAACCTTTTCAAAAGTATAAAGGTTGATTACAATTATGAAAAAAGCACCGTTCCAAACATTTGAAATAAGATAAGTTTTAAACTATTAAATTCATTACTGAGGAAGTTTTACAAGCATTAAAAAAAGGCTGAACTGCTTGACAGTAAAGTATATTTTAAAAACTATATAAACTATATTTATATCAATAAAAAATTAACTTATAATAAATTTATTCAAGTTCGGAAAAGATAACGCCTCACCAATCAAAATGTAAAATGAAACTTAGTTTATTTCTTAATGAAATTCTAAAAGAAAAATATATTTTACATAATGCATTGTCTAAAGAGCTTCTTTCTTTACTTAGTTACACAATAAATGATTTTATGGCGACATTTTCCAAAGGAAAGGGATTTACTATAATTTATCTTCTCGTTGGAAATTCCCCAAAGCCCTTGTTTAGGTTGCAAACATAAAGAAAAGTTTTCTTTCTAAAGGGATTGTCTTAGATTAAAATTTATGATTCTCTGTTTACTGTAAGTTGCCTCATTGCCTTTAGTGTGTAATTTGATGAAGTGCAACAAGTACTCTATAATAAACCAAAAGTAAAGCTGCTTTAATCTATGGACTGCATATAGAATACATGTTCACAAAATTTCCACCACATATACTACAGAACACAGTTGATGTTGCGCAGAACCTTTTAAAGTCTCAGAAAAAAACAAATTTTGAAAAAGAAATGAAAATAAAAATTGCCTCTGGTCACAAGATGGCAAGAAATTGTTTTAGGTAAACGAAGTTCAAAACGAACTGATCTCTAATATTTCTTTTTTTATTTATGATTAATTTACTTTCGATAAAAGAATACGGTACTATAGCAATTTTTTCGTAAAAGTTAAGGCAAGTATATTTTATTTTGGGTAGGCATGCTTTTAATTTTTTTCTTTAAAAAATATAATTTTCCTTTTATGTATTTTATGTTTTGATAGTCTTCTTTTTAAATGCAAGATTTTTTTTTCAAAAGTGTGTTTCTTCAATCTAGACAGCACTGGGAATTTTCGCCAGATATTTGATATTTATTGCTAAATGAAATGCACATGATAATTTCAAGTACACTTATTCTCTATAATATAATATTCATTAATTATTGTGTTTAAGGCTGTATGTTTTTTGTGATTTTTTTATCCTTATGCAAATGGACGCATGTAATAAGTAGCCCGACTAGCTTGGTTAGTCAGTTTTTACTTATGTAAGTTGTGCGATGTGCAGTTAACTGAATTATTTTGGCTAGTTCCATGGACTCGTTTATTTTTCGGTGTGTATTAAAAACTTTTGCAATCTACTACACTATTTACAAACTGTACTATACTTTTATAACCATTAAACATATTCGATAAACAACTGCATTTCCTAAAACTTCAAACTAACTTTCTAACTAACTTGTTAAACTTATGTTACAAACAACTGCTTTTCCTAATCTGCATTTTAATCAATCCCAACACAGAAAAAATATGCATACCTTTACAAAGAATAAACTTTTGGATAAAGTTCAAGACCAAAAAAACCCTTAAAATTCTTCGATCTTCAATGTTTAACCGAGGTTTGGTAAATATTTCACTGCGGTAGTAGGCTCTTCCGGTGGTAGATAAAAAGCCTCTCTTTAAAGTGAGAGTGCTTGGAGAAACAATGTTAGAAAGATAATCGATCCTCAAAGAGATAGAAGCAATTCAGTGTTTATTTCACAGACTAACTTTTAAAAGTTGGCTTTGAAGAAATTCTTCTTTGTGTCGTGTGTGTTTACTTTTATTGCTGTGACTTTTGGCTTGTATAAGTTCTTACGAATTGAAATCGTTTATTTGTTTTTATATGCTTTTTTGTATCAAAATATTTTGAAGTTGGTTATAGCTGCTTAATCGAATAATATAGATTGTTTAAATTGTGGATTGTTAACAAAATTTCGGTTCAACAAAGATATTTTCTTTAAATAATATTAACTTATTCTTACCGAAATTCTTTACATGAAAGGTTTTTAGTTATCTTGCACATGCACCTTTATGTAACCATAAGTGGTAGGAAACGTCCTTATTTTCAGTTAATAGAAGAAACTTATTTTTAAATTTTAAAGAAAAAACTTACTTTTTTGTTTTATATCCGTAAACTTGCAACGCATTAAAATAGTCATAGCATGTCTTTGAAGAAAGTTAATAAACACTAAATTTAAGGACAAATTATTTGAAATATAATTTGTTACCTGTATTGAAGTTTCCGTGTTTATTGTTTAGCTTTAAAAGTTATAACAAATCCGTGCTTTGTTGTTGCAAGCGTAAACAGTTTTGAATTTTAAATTGTACATATATGGAATAACATATTAAGTTCATTCTTCATAGAATTAAAAAAGAAACGACTTCCTGAACTGTAAGATTGAAGAATAAGATATTCTAGATTACAATTAAATGATTGTAGGCAATGAAATAATTTACTAGCTGAATTTTTTCAATACGACACACCTTTTTAAGTCTATTTTGATGCCTTCTGCATCAAAAAAGTGTTTTTAAATTGGTTTCCTAAAATGAAAAATTCTATAATTTATTTTAATTGCTTTTGTTTCATTAAACCAAAAAATTATGTATACTTTAAAAACTGGTCTTGTTAAAAGGCCGTATATTCCACTGTAAATTTGAACCATCTTGACCATTCAAACCATTTTGATTTTAGTCAGTCTGTTTGTTGAACTCATGATTTATGATATTTTAAATTATATAATTTTTAAAAAATTGTATCCATATTGGTATGTAATCAACGTAAAGTTATATTTTCTTCAAATTTTTACCATTTTAGAAAATAATTAATTTGTAAGTGTATTCAAAACCAATTTAATATTAAAATTTAAAATTTGAAAATATAAATACTATTCTTAATTTATTTGTAGTCCTTTCATAAGAAATATTTTGGCATAAAATATTTTTTTCGATTTCAAACTTTTTTCTTCTACTTGATACTTATTTCATATTTCTAGCTCTCAAAATGTTTTATATGTCTCTCTTTTTCTTTATTGGGCTTTTGTGGAACCATCCTAATATTTTATATGAATATTTTTGTATTAATTACATTGCTATTAACCTAATGTGTTTCTTATGTCAAAATCCAACTGATAATATACGTTATTCAACGCTTCTATTACCCCCGTTCTTGCACAAGCAATATATTTTGTCACAATCAATGAGCCAAAATGACCTAACTCATCACACATACCAACAAAACAGGACTCAATAAAACAAATCGGTTATTCTTATGTAGTATTTTTGCTAAACACGTATATTACATCATTTTTTATTAGCCATATATTTTTTCAAAATATTAATCTTTATATGAAGGAAGCCCTACTACGAAAATATCTAAACACCGTAAAATATTCTTGAAAATACACTAGATTAAAATGTTCAGTCAACCAAAAAATAATAATCAATTGGCGTTTTATTTGTGTTTTCGAAACATGTAAAGTAAGGAGAAGAGTAACAAAAGTCCCGCAATTCTATTTAACGCTATTGATTTAAAAACATATTTAAACCCAAACAAATGTTATGTACAGTTTGTGCGGTGTTGTTTTGAAGTAAATTTGAAAGTTGCCCCATTTAACGTTATTTTTTTCAAATTGTTATTCTTTGTTTCTTTTTAACATATATATTATATTTCATATAAATATTTAAGAAACAGATGAGATCGAAAATGTATATCTAATTATCATTTATCCACGTGTAAGACATTGATCTCTTCTTCCGACTAAGAGTCCAAACCAAAAGAGCTCTAGCATACTGGGAGGCGATTATAAATTTCCATTCACAACGAACTTAACGTGCCTTCAAAAGTCCAGTGAACTACAAGGCTTCATCGAGAAGCGAATATAAAAAATATTCTTTAGATAACTTAACACACGTATTAAACTTTAAGTTGCTACTTTTTATGTACTTTTTATTGTTAACTATAAGTAATCTGATAGGTGTATACACGGAAATTAGATAATGTAAAAAAAAAACGCCAGTTTCATCATCTAAATCACACTGAACTTGAAAAAATATGTTACCCATTTTTGTGTCATCTTTAGCTACTCCTTTTTGTGCCATATTTTCGGCCCATCTTTCCACTTTTGCACACTGCTGATTTTGTTTTAAAATAATTACATATTTGACGTAATAAGGTTAGCTTTTTTAGATCGGGTCAGGTTGTCGAAAAAGGAATTTTCGGAATTCATGTCCCGTATTAATTTTGGAAAACCTGCCCTGTTTCAATTTGTTTAATTTTGAGAGTATCTCGCAGCATAAAGGCTGGGAGATATTTTGAAAACAAATACATAGTTACATCTGGAAAGGATTTACCTGTTAGTAATCTACAAATTTAAACAAAAAGATTATTAGTTTAATTTAATTTTCAATACAAGCATTAAAATTTACTCAACTTAAAAAAGTTTTGAAAACTTCACTACAGACAATATGATAGCACCGACTGAACAAAAATTTCTGTGGACGATGTATGACTTGTTGATTCCGAAGTCAAGTCACCAGTTGGATCTCTCTAATAGCTCATTTCCAAACTTAAGTCAGTTGGAAAACTTTCCAAATTCGAAAACTAGCCACGCTCTCCCGTATGCTTTAACGCTTGAAATTTTAAAAAATAATACTTTTTTAAAATTATTAAACTTATAAAAAAATTTAATTTGTCAAAAAATACTCTTATCTTCTTTTGTACTATATCCAATTATATACAAAAGTACAGAATTACTCTTGAACTGACAAAACATTATCTTTAATGCACTGAGAAAAGTTAATGGATATTCATTAATCAATAAATAATTTCAAAAAATTTAACTTCCATATATTTGGAATTGAGTAGAATGTCTTAAACGGCATTTATCTCGTCTTAATCGACATTTGCATGGAAAATATATGATAAGTATGTTTAAATTAATTGAGGTTTAGGTTTAGTTTGAATTATCGTCGCACTAGAGCTACACGAGGGCTATTGGCGACGGGCGTCGTATTTTAGAACCACAGTCAAGTGACGAGCCGACACCTGAGTTGGCACCCAACGCAACCGTTAAGGGCGACATCGTACGCAGCGTTGGGACTTTGAAGCGTATTTTAACGTGCACTCCCTCTACACGGGGTATTATTTGTCGGACATTTTTGGCTGCACGGGCCGTTTATAGGTCGGCAGTTATTTTGGCGATGCCCGGACCCGAACCTGGGAACTTTCGCATGCTAGGCGAGCGCCTAACCGACTGGGCTCCCCAGCCCCCTTAAGTTAATTGAAAAAATAATTAAAATGCAAATGAAATTCAACATTCACAATTTACTATGATGAAATACAGAAATTGGTTAAACACTTGTTGCTTTTTAATAGTTTAAGTTATTACAACGATAAGGTGGTGGAATTCAAGAAAATTGTTCAAATTCATGGAGATACCATGAATTTGTACTTGTATTTGACAAACACTTGCACGAAGAAACAGTTTATTATATGAGAGAGACCGGGGGGTTTTTTAGTCTTTTTTTTATCTATTTTGAGGAAAACAAGATTATAATCTTATACTATACTAAATAAATTCTTATACTATTATCTACAAAATAGAATCATTATTTTACATTTAAAAAAGAAATTCTAGAGTTTTACAACAAATGTTAAATCTAAGCATTCAAGTTAGAAAATGTGCGCAGCGTGCTAGGGCAAGTTTTTCAACCGATTTCAAATGTGCCCAAAAATCGTTTAGAGTCCCGTAGGTTTTTCCGACGACACAACACAAATTTATTTAAGTAAACAATATATAAGAAAAATGAAGACCATTGTCCTAAAAAACTTATGTAGGACTTATGTAGAAGTTACAAGAAAAACGTATTTAAAAAACTTAAGTTAACTATTCTATTCGGAAGTGAAGAAGTTAATGGTATTCACACAAAGTAGTCATTAGTGGGTTAAGTTCCGAAACGTATGTATGCTTTTATTTTGTCTAATTTTTAAAGGAGGGATGAGGAGCCCAGTCGGTTAAGGCGTTCGCCTTGTATGCGGAAGGTCCCAGATTCGGGTTCGGGCATCGCCAAAATAACTGCCGACCTATAAACGGCCCGTGCAGCCAAAAAAAAATTCCGACGAATAATACCCTGCGTAGAGAGGGTACATGTTAAATATGCTCCAAAGACCCAACGCTGCGTACGATGTCGCCTTTAACGGTTACGTTGGGTGCCTACTCAGGTGTCGGCTCGTCACTTGACTGTGGTTCTAAATTACGCCAATAGCTCTAGTGTGTTGATAATTGAAACTATACTAAACTAATTTTTAGTGAAGCATTTCTTACTCCAGGAGTATACGAGGCACTCTCTATCTTTTTTATATAATTGATGACGATTTTGAAAAAAAACTGCTCATTTTGGAATTTACAATTTAATGTATGGTTAGTTGGCTGCTTTTATAACACAAAAACTGTATATTTGATATTAAAAGACAATATTATTTAGGCCGAGACCAACTTTTGAATGAAAACAATATGGAATACGTGCCTCAGGTGTATTTTGGAACAATTGCCTCGATCTCCATATTGGAAGCATTATTTGCAATATAAATGCATAGCTACCTTAAGGAAAAACCTCACTTTCAGTGCATACGTTGTCGGAACTGTTAATTTAATTCATGTTAGTAAATTTTAAGTTTTGAATACTGAAAGTTAAAGTACAAGTACTTTACAGTACTGAACTTACTTACAAGTTCTTAAAGTACTGAAAGTTACTCATAGAAGAAAAATTAAGAAATGATGTCTTTCAACAGCATAAACGCTTCTACTTAATTATTTCGTCCGAAGTATGGTATGTTGATACGTAGGCCAGCTCAACTACTGGTGGTATTTAGCCGTCCATTTTTAAAATAATGGTTGGTGGAAAACCTGGTGGAAGCATGGTGGAAAACCTGCTCCCACTGGGAATATAGCCCAAGTCACCCCTATTTGTGTAGATTTTCTTTAAAGCTTTCCAATGATGAACTTAATTTGCATTTTAATTATGTTCTCTCAAAAGCGTAACTATGGAAAGGTCTTAAAAGTTGAGTTATTATTGCTTTAGATATTGTTTTAAATTTTAATGACGTGTTTTCTTTGTTTAAAGAAATTCTTATGGAAAATCAAACGTCATTAAATCTTCCCCACTATTTAAAATCGTGGTATTTCTTTTGATATATTCACGATGGATTTTTACTACGAATATTCTGGTTTCAGCAAGGACACCGATAACTGAAAGTTTGAAGATCTCTGAAACACGAAAGAAATGCATAGCTCACCTGTAAATAGAGCCAGTCGTCGGCAGAAGCTCTCCTGTGATAACCTATATCTTCATATTAAATACTTACTTGTCTGTCTTACTTCAAAAATATTACAGCAGAATACTATTTATTTTGTTTGAATATTTACTATATTATATTTTACCTACATTTTGCATTAAGTTATAAATTCCCATTGAATAAAAGTTCTGATATTTTAACTTTGTTCGTATATTGTAAATTTACATAAATTGGGCTTTAATTTTACAGTTTTATATTCATATTTTAAAAAAACAAATTTAATTGATATATTTTTTTTATTCATTTTAAGATTTCATTATCCAATTGCTTTCATAATGAATAACTCAATTAGCCCAAGTTTTAAATTACAACAATACACATTTTCAGAAATAAATTCCTTATGAACTCATTTATTAAAATATAATAAGAATATAAATTAAACTTACCTGATTTTCTTAAAGTACGATGTCGAAAGGCTTTATGGTCTTACTGGAACTTCTTTCTATGGGTCTACCTGTAGTCTTCCAGCCTACAAAATAATTCATCCTTTTTAACTTAATAAATAATATATTTTGTATACTCACCTTCATTAGTTATCTTTAAAACATCACACACATAATAATAGCAGTTAGAGAGCAGCTTACCTTTTTAGAAGTAAGTAACGCCAATCAGCTACTTTAGAGTATGCTGTATCAAATAAGAAATACTTAAAACTATCTATATCATTACGTATAACTAAGTAAAACTAAAAGCTTTATCATTTTACAATTAATTATTATTATGTGCCCTACAAAAGACAAACAAACGTATTGTTCGTATTTTAAAAACTACTTCAATACTATCAAATGCTAAGATATTATTTTCAAAAGGGTGATATACAGATTTTCCATATTGTACTATAAAAAATACTTATGACACTTTGTGTTGGAATAAATTCAAAATGTAATGGCAAATAAAAAACTAAAAAATATAGTGGCGCGCAATTAATATACAATATTTAGACTCGCCGTTTGTAATGTAAGTGTATTTAAATATCTAATTAAGGTTCGCACAGCCTTAACGAAAAGAGTATTTCAGAGATGATGAGTAATAGCGCCCTAGTTTTATTAAATAATTCTACTTGTTTTAATGGTGCTAAATATATTGTTTAAAGTATGCATGAGACAATGTTCGGAATTTTCAAACTAATTTTCCATTCAGTTTATGACTTTTTGTCTTAAAAAATAATGCTCACGATTTTTTCAACTAATAACATTTTTAACTATTTTTTCCAATTAAAGTTTATTTTTAACAGTGAATTGATTAACAAATTAATTAATTATTTAAGACGAACGCAAAATAATTATCAGTTTACGTTTGTCACAATGAATCCCTTTCCTATGTGAAGTAAAGAGTATTTACAATTTTAATGCAATAAATGTCTATTAAACTATGTTACGTAAAATTTAAACTTTAAAATTTCAAATAAAAAAGCCAAGCCGTCCCAAAACAGTGAAACCCACACCATACAAAATTTAAAAGTAACAAAATTTAAGTACAACGATGACAAACTTAAAAAAATAAACAATTTCTGTTCAGAATAAGATAATATATACGTATAAAAAATCCTAAAAACGCATACAAAATTCCCTTTAGTTAGTGCGCATCTAACTTAAGTTAAGTTAACCGCGAGTGACGAAAACGAAAAAGCGTAGATAAATAAAGCGCGGGAGATTTAAAACATAACTTAAATTTGACGGAAATTCGAACGTACGACGTTGATGAAAATGTGATTATGAGAGAAAAATTTTGTCCATATTTAATAGAAATTCATAAAAGAGCGTATTTTGTTGAAAATACTGATGATAATGATTTTATGGCTTAAAAATATACAATAGTTTGAACTCTACGGAAAAGTTTTAAACTTTAAAAACTTTTAAAAGATCTCCGCGGGAAACGATTCTCCGCTTTTGTTTACCTATAGTAAATGTAATTTCAAATGTATTAAGAACACTATGCATGTTTAAACATTATTTTTACATTACTACGTATGTATTATTCATCGCATTATAAAGTTCTATTTACGTTAATGAAGTAAAAAAATGTAAAAGTGTAAATACTGCTTAAATGTTTGATTGTGCATTACCAAATAATATGTTTAGATTAAATTACCTAGTTTAAATACAGAAATAAAATGCTAAATTTTGATAACAAAATTTAGATCTGCAATTTCTTAAGTTTAAAAAGAAGTTGAAAGTTTGGTAAAACTTCGAAAAAAGTTTTTAATTCATTTAATTACGCATTTAAAGCCGGATAAAAGTGTTTGCAATGCGATATATTCTTTAAATAATCAAAAGAGTTATCACCGCATCCACATTTAAATCTACCTGTACTAGAGCTCTAAGAGCTAAGAAAGTCAACCTACCCTAGACGGAGAGATAGAAGACCAGACACCTGCCTCATTCGGACTGTTGCACGGAACTACCTGTGGCGCCTGAAAACTCAACCACTTCAATGCCTCTACCCCACGTGGCTCGTGACGTCAGCAGGTAAGGGTGTGACGTCACCGGTGGGATGATCCCAGATGGTGTGAGCTCTGGGAGAAGAGGGAGATGATTTTTTTTATTATCTCTTACAGCCAAAAAAATTTTAGGGATTTCTTTGTGATTAATATGGGATCTTGTTGCTTTAATTTTAACGCTTTTTTATGTGCTTTTGGTTTTGTCCTAGGTTGTTTTTGGTAGTGTAGCAGTAGGATACTACTGACCTGATAACGGGGGACAGAAGTGTGTATCCTTCCGCCGAGTCGAGAGATAGATGAGTCAGGGTTGCTGCATTTGGCGCTTATGTCTTGTTGGAAATTGCTAATAATTTCAGATTCGCTTTTCCTCTTGGGAAATTAGAGTGTCTGGAAACTTTTGAATGCAGACTTTGGTTAAGGTAGCGCAATTGTAAGATTGGGATCAAAATTTGTTTTAAGAGTATTTTTGAAAGGTTAATTGAATTGAATTCTCAAATTTCTAGACGATTATGGTGTTTGTGTAAATGATGTTGAAAATTGTTGACTTTTAAATTTCAATGGAAAGTTATTTGAACTAGTTGTGAATTTTTAAGAATAAAGAAACTTTAAACGCTTCATTTCAGAGGAATTTACTTGTAAAACAATTTTAGAAGAGCGACATCAAAGTTAACTTTTATAAAGAAATATAATGGACTTAAATATAAGAAACTCTTGTTTGCAATATGCAATGAAATTAAAATTATGGCAAATAATATTATAGTTGAATTTGTATAACTAATTGTTAATTTAGGCCCAGTAAATTATCTTTGCATTCCTAAATATAACAGTTCTTTTTTTAAGAAATATAAACACGCATAACAGTAATTTAGTCTTTTTGAAAACATGCATATTGAGTAAATCATTTAAGAAGACTTTTGTCGTCATTTTATAACAAGTATTTTGTAACGTAAACAATTAAACACTTTTAAAATTGCATGGTGAACATATGATTCGATACAAATTACCACTAAACAAATAGTTGCACGAAAATTCTTTTAAAAAATAAAAGAGATTTATTTAAAACTTATTGAAATTATTTTCCCCGCAGTATTTTTCAAAATTACACGAAAGCATTTGGACTTCAGTTAAGATGTGGGATAAATATTGGTAAGATTAGAGCATTTTTCCAATATTTAAAAATATCCTATTAACATTAATAACTGTATGTAGATATAATTTTGAATAGACGAAAATATATAAGTTTCAATAGCAGAAGTTATACCAAACTCCAAAAGTGTTATGCTGTTGAATATATACAATATGGCAGGGGGAAAAATTAAACGTTAGTCACAGACTCGTTGAAATTCTCCTGTCCATATTTCATCTGACGATAGGTTGTAAGC
Organism: Oedothorax gibbosus; assembly: GCA_019343175.1. Taxonomy (NCBI): domain Eukaryota; kingdom Metazoa; phylum Arthropoda; class Arachnida; order Araneae; family Linyphiidae; genus Oedothorax; species Oedothorax gibbosus. The sequence goes on along the minus strand of CM033282.1, from coordinate 6,333,580 downwards.
CAAACGCTTGCTAGGAAGCTTCAATTAAATAAATGATGCGTCGAAGATCATGCAAACCATATAACCTCTCCTGCATGTCCATTGCTAAACCGTTACTCCTTTTCATTCGTTGATGTTATAACATACACCCAGTTGTTAAAATCATCTTTAAAACATATACATTGAAAAAAAACTACGTACAACAGTTTGCATTTTAAAACAACATTTATGGTTTTAGTAAAAAGTGTTTTTTTTTTCAAAAAATAGCTTTACACTAAGATTTCAAGTTATTTAATGAAAGAACTACAAAAAATATATCAAATTACATAACTTCAATTAAACTTTGATTGAAAGTCTAGATAACTTCCGAAAACGCTTTCTAAAAATATGTCCTTCTGAACATTTTCACTCGAAAAATAAAAGCACAAAATCTAACAGGTTAAAACTCTAGGAACGCAACTAAATACCATTCATCATCTAAGACACGCTTATAAATTAAAAGTTTTTTTTACTTCAAATACTGCGACAAAAATTGTTTCCGAGTCATAAATTTTCCTAATTATTTCCACTGCTTTTATTCTTGCAAATTATTTTAGTTTTCTTTTTTTATTTAAAGTCTCATTACCGTCTTAAATATGCAAATGTAATTTTATTTATCTGGAATTTTATCATAAATATAAATATTAGTTTTTTTTATTGTCCCTAAGGAAATATTAAATAAATAATTCGTAAAACTAGTTAATTGCTTTGGTTTGGTTCAGTTAGGTTGTTGAAAATAAAATCATCAATAATATCACAAATAACATAATTAATAGAAGAAGATTTAATTTTTCAAAAGTAATGATTTCAGAAGTTTAAAAAAGTACTGGTTAATGTATATAAACATTTATGCCGAAACATTTAGAGTAAAATATATTTGATAGAATATTTCGTTCTCAAAAGTAGTATTTTGCCATATCTATTTGCTTAGCGTTTATGAAAATATTTAAATCTATGAGTTCTATTGCTTTTATAGGATTTTCTAAAGCGAATGTTTTGTTGCGGATTTTAGTAAAATTGTAATAAGTTTATACATAAAAGAGACAAGTGAAAATGCAAAGACATTTTGTAAATAAAAATAGCTATTATTTATGTTGCGTTGGTTGAATAACTCTTTATTTGAACGTTCTAAATGCTACTTGAGGCATTTTGTAGGCAGATTTCGTTAACGGATCATAAGTAAGGTTTTGGTAAGAAAATATTTCACACTTAGATAAATAAGAAAAATCTTTTTAAAAAGGATAAAAAAACTAATATATTATCTAACAAAAGTGTTATTTTTAGAATGCTCAACCCATTGTAACTTGGAAACACAAAACTCTTTGAATGTTTTATAATCAGCTTCAAAATATCTCAGCGTTTATTGTTATTATATAAAAAGGTTTTTGAAATTTTATTTAGGAAAAGTTTTATATTGCTTATTTAATAAAACAGTGGGAAACATTCAAATTTATAACAAAAACATCAACCATATTTAATTATACATATGCTATATCAGCAAGAGCCTTTTGTCAGTACAAGATATTTGTTCGAGTATTAGCTAGAGAAAAAATTTAAGAAATTTTTTTTTAAATATTAGAAAACAGTAACTGAAATTCTTTATCATGACTATTGATATAAAATATAATTGAACCATAAAGAAAATATCATTATAATAAACTGTAAACAAAAAAGTTTAAAAATTAAATAAAAAACATATCTTATATAAATGTATGCAACAAAAGATTTTGTTTCCATAACTACCAAAATATACATTACTTCAACAAAATATGTATTTGTATTAGCTTAAATAAACTTAGCAAAACATAACACTAGTATTAGACAAAAAAATTATGCAAACACAGAAATATTTTAACAGGCAAATATTTAAATATTTACAATATCTTATAATACACTTTTAAAGCTTTGATAAATTTGCTTATAGTTTGTTTAAAACTTACGCAATGTCATTCTTTAACATTGGTTTTTTTTTCAAAGTCTGCAGAATGATATAACATTTACTTCCAGTCAATGAAACTTAAATATAGACAGATATATAAATATATATTTAACTACATAGTATATTAAGAAATTAAATAATGCTTTAACAAAGTGTTTGAGCGTGCCTTACTTATTTATATGTATGAAGAACTCATTTTAATCGTGTATAAATAGTGAATCAAATAATTGCACTAATTTCATTTCAACGATGCAAATTACTGTTTTATTCCAAATTAATATTATTATGCATACAAAAACTGAAAACTAAAATAATACTTAAAATAAGTATCTTAAATTACAAACTACTTAACTCCATTTTTTATCAAATCATTTAAACTTTCGAACTAATTTCTCTTATAGCCACATTTAATGGATTAAAAATAATTATACTAACTTATTCAAAAAATCAATGGTATAAACCTATTTTAACAATGCAGCTCGCAACCTTATAACTACAAACTATTAGCTATTAAGTAATATAGCATAGGGTTCCATTAGCTATCAAGAGAATGCGATTTCGGCAGTATATGGCAGCGAATTAAGCATTGCAACGGCTCCAAATATTTGCCACTTAATAAATATCTAAGATACTAGTTGGCAGTAACAGATAGCGATGGGATAAAGGCTAGATAGGAACGTCTTTATTACATTGGATACTTGTCTAACAATTTCAAATTGAATACTTATTTCATGATACATTTATTTTTTAAATTATCTTATAATCTATATGATTTTCTAAATATGCAATGGCTCATTTATTTAACATATGTATATTGTTTTGATTTTGATTATTTTAATGTAAATAATGGATTGTTAATTCAATATAGGCATTTCTGTTTCCGTGTTCTTAGAATTCTGAATTACTTTTTATTTGATAATATTTCTAAAATGAATATATAAAACTATAAGGTAAAATTTTGTTTCCCTTTACATGTTTGCAAATTATCTAGAAAAATAACAGGGAAAGCTAATAAACTATATATACAGACATCAATTTATGTTGTAAGGTAAATAATGTTAAGTAATGATCCTAAATGCTGCAATCTCTAAGTACGTGTTGTATTACTCAGACTTTACACGCTATCATTTATTTAAAAATGCTGTACATTAAACATTTGTTTTTCAGGAACAAGACCTCAAAAAGTTTTTATTGAAATACTTTTTGTCAAAAGAATTCACGATTGAAGCAATAATCATTCCATACGTGCTTCTTAAGTTCGGTACTTAATCTGCCGTGTTTAATATATCGATAATAAAGCAAGAAAATACGTAAATACGTAATATAATGTGAAAAATTGTCTTTAATTTTTCCTTACTTAAGCATTTTTTTAAGTACAGTAAGTCACATTAAATAACGATTGTAAATTGAGAAAAGTTATTTACTAGTATTTTTTACAATTGATAGTTAACTGAAATTTCATTTAAGTTTGTGTAAATAACCGTAATCATACTTTTTATCAAACAAAAGTTCTTGTACCGACAGAATATTAGTTACAATTTAACTTAAGACAAGCAATATAAACTATTTAACTAGCAATTTAAATAAGAAACTATCGGTATTATTTTTTTCTTAGTATCAGGCAGGTAGAATTATAATGCTAAACGATAGCTTACTTGATCCCCGTAGAAGTTGTTTCTCCTTGTAGTTACTCTTTATGATGAAAAACAACTTGCGTGGGGAAAATTTAGAATAAAAGCACAATTTCAATAGACTACAAAATCATAGACTTATGTTTGTTTAATCAAATATTGTGGGCTATATTTCATCGTTTTTTATATAAAATAACTTTTGACTGCATATATGTAAGTTTTATCCTGTAACAGTTTTTCATAAGCCCGGGCAAAATCTCTTTAAAAGTCGTTTTTCCTTGCATCGATTCTTCACCATGAAAAACAACTTGCGGGGATACATTTAACATAAAAAAATTTTATAAAAAAGTTAATGACTAAAAACGAGCGTTATAAGTAAATGTGCTTGATTATAGTTTGATATCTCAAATATAAACTATCAAAAATAAAGTGATGGCATTTAGAAATAATGTATTGTTGCATATACATTATTTATATCTGTATAGAATCTAGTTTTGTTATACACTTACAATATAATCTAAATCGAAAGTTATAAAAACATAAAAATATACCAAAATTCACATCGATAGCTTCTGCTAAAAAAAATTTAAAACACAAGCAATCAACTTCTAAGGATATCTTGAATACTTCATAAGGTTTCCGAGGTCAAATGTTACACCTTTAAAAATATATGTCTATAAAAACCCTTTGTTTTAAAATAAAATTCTCTTTGCGAAAAATACTCTATGTAAATTATTTTATATAACTCTATTTCTCACTCTATGTGATATTTAAATTACACTATTGTATAGTGTCTACAGAGATAATAAAATATTTCCTCTTTTTATACATTAATTTTATGCAAAACTAGAAAGTTCAATCGTTGAAAACGGAAGACTGAATTGTATTTAAAAATTTCACCACAATATATTTTTTTATAAATAAACTTTTTCCATAATTTTTGCAAGTGTGAAATAAAAAACTTCTAATAAATTTTAGTTTATCAAAAGTGCTTTTATAAAAGGTTTTATTTTGTTTACTTTATATACTGGTGTATCTAAATTACCTAAAACGACCTGTTTCGAAACTTTAGATTTTCAAAGACCTAATTTTTTTTAAGAACATCATCCATGAATAGAATTTTTTTTTTTATCATAATACGAGTGAATGAATAAACGTGAAGATTGATTCAATATTAATTAATCTTTATTTTGTTTTAATAAATTATGAACGTTAGTAATTCATATGAAGAGCTTAGTGGAAGAACGTGCTAAGTGACAAAATGGTCAATGCGAGAAAATGAGCTTCAAAGTTTTTAGTTTGAACTTTTGTTTAAAAAACGATGCTTGCAAACAACAAAACAATATAATTAACTTAAAGTTTAGGGAAAATGGGAAGTTCGTAAGCTTTGAAGGAGAGAATAACATATTGACATAAAAATCTCAGGTTTTTTTTTCAAAAATGTCACTTAGCACGTTCCCCCACTAAGCTCTTCATCTGTGCACAAGGAATTAAAAAGACATGACAGGTTAACAGATAATTAATGTCATTTAGAATAAAAACTTTTTAATTTTATTACAAAAATATAGAAATAATCCTGGCCAGTTTAAAGTCTATTACACTACCTATATTATTTTCGAACAAATTGACTTATTTGACTATACATTGAACATTCCCACACAGAAGATTTATACCAGCTGTGATTAAATCATCAATCCATGAAAATTCAATTCATTATTATAACGCAGTATATACATACGCCGGGTATATATAAAATAGCGTTAGCGGCGAAGCGTTCCAACCGAGACGAGAGTTGACATCTGATGCAATCGAACTTTGAAGCTCAGCAGTCTACTACTTTCAATGTACTATAACCTCTTCGCTACAGAGGTACACATACATGAACCTTTGTAGAATTCACTTTACAACTTAATTTTAAAATTATCCTTAATACTAACTTCTCTATTATAAACTAGAATATTCAAGCTTCCTAAAAATACCGATACCGTGAAACATCTGGTTTATTAATTGTATAAAAAAGGACGTACGAAGAGGGAAAGCCATTTTTCAGAGGTATTGCAAAAAAAACACCGTTCTTCCGGCGGTTGATTTATAAAAGATTTTGAATTAAAACAAAAGTATACATAAATAATGGACTATTAATTAAAAAAACTGTTAGAGCTTGTTTGTTTTTTCATAACACACAAAATATGAATATTTTTACCTCTCAAATGATCTCTCTAATCCTCCTAAATTGAAGTGGTTTTCAACGAATGTTAAACGTTATATTTCAAAACATGCTTCTAAATACATAAATATTTAATAAATATTTTTATATAAAATACATACATATGATTTTTCCGGGACTGAATAGGTTAAACTAAAAAACCTTTTTCTGGATGAGAGATAGTTTATTGTGAGGTTTTGTCTTTGACTCACGTGTTAGCCATTAAAAAGTCATGATAAATTATGTATGGCTGAGCATGGTTAAGTTTGTTCATTAGGGCTGCGTAGTAGGTAGGTAGAGGTAGAGGGTAGTCCATCGTTTCCGGCTGTCTATTTCTAGCCTTCCTTATAATGGAGCTTTATGGAGCTTTAATATAGCCAATAACGCCTCGTAATTTAGAACCGTGGTCAAGTGAAGAGGTCGACACCTTAGTAGTAGATAGGTTGATAAGTTAATAGTTCCCAGCTGTCTATTTCTAGTCTTTTGGTGAGAAGATTTAACACAGTTAAGTACGCTTCGCAATTTAAAAATCTGGAAAGTGACCGAATTAAGACCGGAAAGTGACTCGGTACCTGAGTGGGCAAAAACGGATCTTCACACGACATCGTACGCTAAAGTCGTCGGGACTTTGGACTCCACAGATTTAAAGAGCACGTCTGTCCAAGTGTACTCGGGGACCCAGTATTTTTGAGGGAATTTTTACCAGCACAAATAGTATGGCTGTGATACGAACCGGGAACCTGGTGAGAGATCGGTCGATAGTCGTCCTCGGCCACGTAAGACCCCAGCTCAAGTGTGGAATTCATCAATCGTAAGAGGTACAATAATACAGGGAGTACTGTTTCGATTGACTTAAGGTGGGCGGGATATTCAGAAAATAACAAGCGTGATTGAATTAAGTCGATTCTAAGTCCCGATTCTAAGTTTTGAAAAAGTTGCTATAAATACGTAATATTACAATATACTTTAATATTTCTGTGACATACTATGAGAGTGACGGTTGATAACGTTACCTTTGGAAACTAAAGCTTTAGGTAACGATCGTTATCGCAAAAACTTATAGCGATAGTGTATTTACAGCAATATTTCCAAAGGATTTTGTCGATCGTGACAGACGCTACGATTACGATACTTGGGAAACCCAGGATTTTTATAAGTATCACTTTAGATTCACGGATTCACGGGGATGGCGTTTCTGTAACGCAATGAAAACCTCAGCTTAACGACGTGGCAACAGACGCCCTTCAAAAACTTTCCTATCAAACTTCGAAACTCAACAGTTCCCAGGCGAGACGGTGGATTGTGGTTTTGGCGACATATTTTGAGTCGATAAATCCCATGGTATTGCAGCCTGCGATTGGGAGAGCCAGGAGACGCTTCGATTGGTCCCAGAGAGCGGCAGAAAGGCGTTACTCGGGCGATGCCACTTCGGTGTAGGGGGGAGAAGCATTCAACAAATAAATAAAGTTTATAAAAATTTGAAGCGGGGTCTTTGTTTGTGGGGCTTTAATTGAACAGTTTTCCAATTTCCACATTAATTAGTCTACGTGAATGATTTTCTCAGAAAAAATGGGTGTGACGGGTCTTGTGATTGTCAGGGATATTGTGTTGCCGTGATGAAACCACTGGAAATGCATTGCGATTTTTTTTTCGAGAAGAGATTTATTTGTTCAATGACTGTCTTTATTTTGTAATTTTCCTTTATTTTTTAGACTTTTTAACTGAATATTTCAACAATTTATTTTTAAGGCATCTATCACTATGATCTTATATTCATTGCGGACAATACACGTTTTTATTTGTATTTTATACAATTTGACGAATGCATTTTAATATAAATTTGAAAAGTATAACTAACTATCTAAAACACCAGGATGTGATAGGATAGCAAATTAAGTACAAAACAGAAATCGTTCTAAATGGATAGTTAAATATATGATATGACTGAAGAAAAACCTTACTGATGTACTATTTAACGAATTTACATTTTCTCCACAATAGCGCGGATGAGTATAAGAGAAAAACGGAATAAAATTTTAACGTGTGTTTAAAATTGCATGTATTTCACGGAAAATTTATTATAGCCCACCAAAGATTGACTAAAATATTTTAGATGATTTATGTTTTACCTACTTATCCGCTTCGTTCAATGTCCTCATATTTAAATTTTTGGTTTATTCTAAACAAGTAGGTTTGTAACAGAATCTGTCACTTAACCCCCTTCCACACAACAGTTGTGTTAAACAGGTAAAAAGGCGCCAAACACAGCATTAATTCTATATTACATTTACATGCTAAATTTGGCTAGTTTCATTTATTTTATTTCGAAAATTCAATAATTATTACTAATCGTTTGCAAAAATTAATTTATATTTCAAAGAATAAATATGTAATATTCCTCGCTTTTAAATAGAATGAAAATATTTCATATCAACATACAAAGAATCTCGTAGTGAAATATATTTGACGTCATTTCAAACTGATCGATGTCCCAAAAATAAATTTATTTTAATTTATTGTCTAAAAGAATTAAGTTTCTCGGGCGATTGTTGCGAATGGCAATGGTGATTTAATTCTAATAAGAATGGCTTCCTATGCTTTTTAAATGAGCATTAAATTTTGCAGTTTTTTAAATAATTGAAGTACTTCGAATTCGAATTCTTTTCTGAAATTTTCAATGTATTCTAATTTCGATGCGCTGCATTTTTTGACGTATCACAATTGTCCGTAGCATTTGTAGTTTGGGCTTTGAAAGTGGGTGACGGACAGACAGACGGACATACAGACAGGCAGACGGACTGAACGATTATAATACCTTCCACTTTTTACGTTATAAACGTAGTGTGGAAGCTAAAATCAGTAATATTTGTGGAAACTTACAAGAAGACCATGCTAATATTTAGTTTAGAGAAGGGCCTAGATTCTGTTTCAAACATACTTGAATTGGTCATACTTGAATTGGTCATACTTGAATTGGTCATACTTGAATTGGTCATACTTGAATTGGTCATACTTGAATTGGTCATACTTGAATTGGTCATACTTGAATTGGTCATACTTGAATTGGTCATACTTGAATTGGTCAATTGAATTAATTAAATTGCCTTAAGAACACTTTATCAGGAAAGTAACTCATAGTTCTTTCGAGACCAGAATACAGAAATACGCAATCTCAAAATAGTATTTTAATTAAACATTTTAACATTAATAATAAATACTTTTTATCACTCCAATCATTATACTCTCAAGATTTTTAAAGGGTTGCAATCTGAAATGCCAACAGTTTCAGAATTAAAATAGATCTCATTTATCATTTTCCGGCTTAAACTTTTTCCTTAATCAAAAAAAAGTTTTCTAGTTCATAACTGGATGAAATCCTTATTGGCTAATTAGCAAAGAGTCTTTTCATTCTAGTTTTTTAATTATGCGATTTTCGCTTCAAAATAATTTATAATTGAGATCGGCTCACAACTACTTAATTATTCATGTTTAGCAGGATTATACTGTTGAATAATTAAGGGAAATTTTCTATGAGAGAAGCGTGGACTGTCGGAAGTAAAAAGGACAGAAGATCTAGAATCACTACAGAATTAATCATAGAAATGAGAAATAAGAAGAGAGATGACCTACATTTGTCAGGTACTGGATGAAGAATTATTTTTACCCTTTATGCGTTGTTTCATCAATAGTATATGTTCTTCGTATTTTTAAAACACATTAACTTGAAATAAATAGGAAAAAAATATTCTTGTATTTCTATTTATGCTTCATTTTCAAGAGTAATTGTTTAGTAGAAGAACGTGCTAAGTGATAAAAAGGTAGAAACGAGAAAATTAGCTTTAAAGTTTTTCGTTTGCGCTTAGATACGGTAAAAACGGGACTTACAAAAGGTATAAAAAGTACTAAATTAAAAGTTTCGGAAAAGGGGGAAACTTGTTATCTTTAAAGGAGAGTGAATAACATGTTAATTGACACAAAAATCTCAATTTATTAAAAAACTTCATGTGAGATTTTCAATTATAGAATCATATGAAACTTTGATATCTCACAATGCGTGTAAAAGTGACACTTATACTATGTTAACCTAAGTAGTGGGATCCGTTCATTCAAAATGAAAAAAAAAATCATTCAAAATATATACATATGAACATGTTCAAATTTTGAAAATCAGACTTTATGACCTTTTAAATTTCAGTTTTATTTAGTGCTTTTTCTAAATTGAATATTAAAAGTTCAAAACAAGAGTCAAAAGACTACGGAAGAAATTCCAACCGACAACGTTCGATTTTTTAGAATTTCGATTTAATCAGTTCACTTTTAAAAATAGTATTTTTTTATAGTTAGTTCAAAGAAATTTTTTTAACACTAAACACAGAATAATTTCTATCCAATTCGAATATTATTATGAGAGATTTAAAAACCATCAACTCAACGTAGATCCACATATTTATTGAATATGGAATAAGTATAAAGTAAATAAGTAAGCGTAAAGTAAGTAAATAAGTTAAAAGTACTATGATTAAGGTTTTACGATTAGATAACAGACTTTTTATGGCAAAGTATTTTTATGGCATAATCAAATTCAAAATTATTACACTCTTAAAACAAACGAGCTGTTTTAACTCAGTCTGAGTTAATTTCCACTCCTTTCCGTGCCGAAAATACACTTCCCTATAGGAGTGGATTTCACCCTTTTTGCGGAGTGGGTAAAAGAAATAAAAGAAAACAATCTACGTCCTACACTCTTAAAACGAGCGGTTTAACCCAGTCTGAGTAATTTCCACTCCTTTCCGAAAATGCACTTCCCTATAGGAGTGGATTTCACTCTTTTGTTTTAAGAGTGTACTCGTTGATCTTAATTAACAATGCTGGAAATCAAATCTAGTCATTGTAAAATTCATATTAGCAATACAAAGAAACAAAAACGGTTAGCAAAATTTGCCCATACACAGAAAAATGAATGAGTCAATATCAGTTGACTACACAATGCCGACTAACTTAGATGAGTCGAAACTGAATAAAACCAACCAGTCAGTCTACTCGTTAGATAAATTTGCATAAGGGCAAACATCCTGTTATCTACTGGACGTGTCTATGATGGCGTAATACTTTGAGGAGGGAAATCAGTAATACTTCAAATGACTCGCCAGATGAAATTTTGTAGTTGATTTTGTGCTAAATCCGAAAGTGTCAAACTACCCTCTGAGGCAAGATTCGAACGTGTTATCTGTCAACTACCAAAACCAACGCTTTATCCACTATAACGCCTGACCACTGAGTCATCTGCTTAATTTATTGTTATTTGACTCATTATCCTTTCAGATACAATAACAATTAACTTGCTTTGCTGAGTAATATTCAATTGACTGTGACCAATACTTTGCTTTACTTTTTGTAAATAAGTCAAACTACTATGTTGGTATATCAGATAACTCGATGAATTAACTTATACTTTTACTTAGTCAAAAGTTTCAGATTTTTCTTTGTGCGACATAAGACTCGTTAGTTTAAAATGGATAATAGAGCAAGTATTATCAGATTGAACTATTTGGCATAGGGAATTCTCACGGAATTCCTAAATTGGACTAAAATGCATCAAATATATTGTTTTTCTTATTTATGGTGATGAGGGAGAATATAGTGGTAATAGCCTTGATCTCAGTGGCTATATTAACGGTGCTCAAAAAAATCTGCAAGTACAATTTATCTTAACCAAATAATGTTATCTAAGAACTAGTAGTTTCTATTGTTTGAATAAATAGGCGAAAATATATGAGAATTCCGGTTTGTCCTAAACGGCAAACCACTCTTTTTGCCTTATATTAGAAGAAACATATACGGAAATACTTCTGTGCATTTTAAATAAAATTAATATTTTATGCTTTATTAAATGTATGGAAAACACTATGCTAAAATGCCTTACATTTTTCAATTATAATTTATTCGTAGTAGCCCTTACTCATAACATCAAATTTAGTTCCCATGCTTTCACCTATACCATGGATTTTAACTTTAAACAAATTCTTTTGTAAAGATACGTAAAAGTCCTTTCATAGACTTGATTAATAACTGCTGGAGTGAACAAAAAAGTTTTGACACGAATCTCTCTTGTAAAAAATTTTAAAAACACCTGAAGTCCCTCGGTGAAAAGAAAACGAATGAAGTGGGAAAAAGAAACGCACTTTTTAAAATAAAAAAACAAGTTCCATCCTAGTTTTTTTTAATGAATTGGCAAAATTAAAATAAAAGCTTAAAATCTTCTAGTAAAGAGCTGGAATGGCACAATATTGCACAAAATATTTTTAAATAAAGGAAAACAGCACTTTCTATTGTTAAAAAACGTTTACTTATACATTACAACATACTTAGGTTAGTTTAAATAACAATCTTAAATAATTGATTTAAAATAACGATAAAAATAGACAAAACAAATGTAATCCTTTGCAATTCTCCCATATACTTACAAATGCTAAAATATTAATTGATTTTAGGGATTTAAATATGAAGTATTTAAATTTTAATTTTTGCCTATAGGATAAGACATCAATCGACAAACTTGGTTAACCTATTCCCTAAACGTTGAAGCGTGGTGTCTGATCGATGAATGAAATTTATCATATTTATCTGAAAGACACCAAGCGACATTTTTTCAAAATTGGGCTTTCAGTTTCATATGGTGGTGTTTGGAGCTCTAGAAGTTATAAGTTTAACTATCTAGTTTATTAAAAACAAATTGGTTCTAGCTTATAGATACAAGGGTTTCAAATGAATTTTTCATTTTTTTTCTGAAGCAGAGAAAAAATAAAAATGGTGTCAATTTACCGAATTATTTACAGGCAGAAAAATTGCCTGTTTAATACTTAAATGAATATAAGAATTAATTGTCAAGAGTGCAAACAGTTGTTTAATTTATACGATTAGAAATTTTATTAGTTAGTTATTTATATTTTAAATTTTGTTAATAAGTACCTTCTTCCTTTTGTATTTTGCATTAATTGTAAAAATTGCCTAAAACTACAACCTACTTGAATTAATTTTTATTCGCTAACTTTTGGCTTCCTTAGTTTACGTTCATTTAATTTTAAGTGTAAAAAATTCCCAAATTATAATTAATAAGTTTGTTAATGAGTTCAAATTTAAATTTTAATGGAGTCCAAAAATATAACGCACGTCACGAGAAATTTCTCTGGTATCCCATTTTATAAACTCATCTTCAGTGGACAATTTCTTAAAGGTGAATGAGACCGAATAACTGCGGGTCTCCAAACCAAAGTGCCTCTGTATTGGTCCAATGGGAAAAAATTATTTTCTAAGCCACATTTCTCCGTCTGCGTTGAATATTTTTAACAAATTTTTATTGTATGATAAATGTAGCTGACTTACAGGGCTCTTTAATCAAACCATTTTGAAATTGGTTCAAATATTTCTTATTGGTCTAAATATATATTATTGGTCTAAATAACTTTGCCGCAAAATATTTGAACAAATTTTTTAAAAAATGGGATTATAGAGCACGGTAAGTCAGCTACATTTATCAAATAAAAAACCATTTTTTCAAATATTCACTGAAGCCGGAAAAAAGTAGCTTAGAAAATACTGATTTTCCATTAGATTAACACAAAGAGGCACTTTGTTTTGGAGACCCGCTGTCATTCGGTATCATTCGCCCTTAAGATATTCTCCGCTGAAGTTCAGCTAGTAAACTGGGATACCAGAGAAATTTCACGTGACACACGTTATATTTCTAGACTCTATTAAAATTTTAATTTGTACTCAATAACTAACTTATTATATTTTGGGAAGTTTTTACGCTTACAATGAAATTAACGTAAATAAAAAGGCGACAAACACAGCATTGATATTCTATATTAAACATTTACATGCTAAATTTGGCTAGTTTAATTTATTTTATTTCGAAAATTCAATAATTATTACTTATCTTTTGCAAAAATTAATTTATATTTCAAAGAATAAATATGTAATATTCCTCGCTTTTAAATAGAATAAAAATATTTCATATCAACATACAAAGAATCTCGTAGTGAAATATATTTGACGTCATTTCAAACTGATCGAGGCCTCAAAAATAAATTTATTTTAATTTATTGTCTAAAAGAATAAAAGTTTCTCGAGCGATTGTTGTGAATGGCAATGGTGATTTAGTTCCAATAAAATTGGTTCCTATGCATTTTAAATGAGCATTAAATTTTGCAGTTTTTTAAATAATTAAAGTACTTTAAATTCGAACTCTTTTCTGAAGTTTTCAATGTATTTTACTACTACTACTATTACATATATATTCCAGCTTGTGTGCTTGATCAGAGACCCGCTTATGAAGCATTCGTCAAGTAAGACAGACACAGAAAGAATTTTTACTGTCACAGAGAAAAAAATATACACCCAGGGCGAAGGCGGGAATCGAACCCGCACCCGTTACAGCACGCAGGCTGCTAGCGTAGTAATGGTCCAAACCACTCGGCCATCCGGGCCTCACCAATGTATTCTAATTTCGATGCGCTGAATTTTTCGACACATCACACTTGTCTGTAGCATTTGTAGTTTGAGCTATGAAAGTGGGTGACGGATAGACGGACTGAACGATTATAATACCTTCCACTTTTTACGTTATAAACGTAGTGTGGAAGCTAAAAAGGAAGCCAAAAGATAGCGAATTAAATTTAATTCAAGTAGGTTGTAGTTTTATACATTTTTTACAAGTAATGCACAATACAAAAGGAGGAAGGCATTTGCAACACAATTTAAAATAAAAATAACTTTGGTTAGGGGAACCGCTGTCATTAGTCTCATTCGCCGTTAAAATAAAAAAAAAGTCATTTAGTTCCTTTTAGATAACCAAGATCCGAATCGCACCTTAGCGATTTGTAACGGACCCCCGGACGATTTCCGGATCCATTTTTTTGCGAACTTCACAAAGGAAACGAATCTTGCCGTCAACTCAAATAATGGACTTTGAATAGACTGTGGATGCAATTGTTAGTAGTCGGGAGAAAAACGAGCCCAATGCTAGCGGCCTACGCTGATTTTCGACCGTTTAAAAGATAGAACGTCAAAAGAATGGATATTTTTCTAACAAAAAAAATAACTTTGTTACGTCTCCAGTAAGAATTCGTAAGATATGAGGAACAAAGGGTTTTCGGGACTATCTGATGAATACAATGCATTGTCTGAGCCTCAATCAATAACAAGAAAGAGTTTTTACTGTTTTCTTAAACTGGAGTTATTTATTATTTATTTTGTTTGGGATCTTGTTGGGTTGGGACGAGTAGAAAAAAACATTTCGCCAATACGGTTGATGATAGGTAGAGAAGATAGATCGTGGATGTAGATGTAGATTGATAGCGAGATGAATGTATTCTCTTACTATATGGCTCTTCTTTTTCTTCTGCATTGTTGAGATAGATTTAGAGACCAGAGAAATATATGTTTGCAGTGGATTTTTGGAAAAAATAGCGCAGATATTTCTGTGGAATAAAATGATAAAGTGAATTTTGAATTTCAAAAAGGCTTTACTTCTGAATTTTGAACGATGACTGATGCTAGAATTTCGTAGACTATCATGTTATTTGAATATTAGAGGTGTTTTGAATAACGTTTGGATAAGAACCAAAAAACCACAGATACTATAACATGATATAACATGAGTAGGGTAACAATGATTAGATAGGGGGAATCAGGGACACATCACCCAACTTGTAGTTTTTGGCTTGTAACTTTTAACAAACACTCTTTAGGGATGTGTAAATGTTCTCAATTTATACTTTAATAAGTATTACACAATATATATCAGTATTTTTCTGAAGTATTAACTGCAATATTAGTAAAACATAAATTATTTAACACTTTAGTTTTGGCTCATGTATCCCAATGCGTAGGGATACATGACGCACCCATTAGGGATACGTGACCCAACCCAAAAATTTGGTAGTAAGACATAAAATTATCAAAAAACTTTAAAAAAAATTAATCAAAAACTAATAACAAAACTAACATCATATTATGAAGTATAAATAGATTTTATAGTTTTTTAAGACAAAATTATTACTTCTTATTTTTATCGCATTAATTATGCTTATATTAACGAACTTATCAAATTTAAACGTAAAATCTTGTTTAAATATAAAACTGGGGATTCTTTTATTTTTCAGAGAAAACACAGGTTGTTGAAGAATCTTCTATTTGATCAATATCAACTTGGTATGTATTATCCATTTCAGGTCACTTAAACCATGTTCCATCGATTAATTCTGCATACTGAATTGCAAGCTAGTTAAAAAAAAAATTCCTTTGTACTTTCCCAACAAACCTTATACTCCCAGAAGAACCCAGACATTTACTTTTGGGACTCCCGTGATTTTTTAAGAAATTTACTTGGTATACTTCTGTCTACTTTTGTGTTGTTTACGTGGGTCACGTATCCCTAATTGGTTTGGGTCAGTATCCCTAATTGGTTTGGGTCAAGTATCCCTAGTTGCACTTTTTTTTATTAACTCCGAAACAAAGACATTTGCAAATAATTACGTTAGCACTATTATGCGTGGAATTGTAGCTTAATAGCATGAACAAAACAATTAACTAATCGAAAAAATATTTTCTATAAACCAAAAAAAAGTAGACCGAAAAATCTTACGGCACCAAAAATTTACTTTCAGTGCATGAGAACGTATTTCTTCGTATAGCTAAACACATACGCAATGATTCAGCAGGTTGTTTTCACCGTGTGATCAGAAAGGAAAAAAGTGATGCCACTTCAAACTCATAAAACTTTTCCAATGCTGAGAAAAAGGCATTGGGTCATGTATCCTTATGGGTCAAATGTCCCTAGTACCCCTACTGTTTTAATGAACGAAAGGTTTGAATACCGCAGTTTCAATCCCATAAATTGTAAACTAAGTGTATACATGTGTCGTCCAATTAAATAAAATGATAATAGGTTTCATTTGTAGAATGTTAAAATAATTGCTTTATTAAGTATAAATTGGTTGAATGGTATAAATTTTCATGCAAGCCCCAAAAAATTTAAAATCAAATTATTTATTCCCGAAGTTGCTTCTGAACAAATTCTAATGCGATAATAAAAATGACGCAATTTGGTTAAGAGTTGTTCCAAAACTTTCAAAATATTAAAATCCATTCACCAAAAAATACAAAAATTCCATTTCCGTGACCTAGGTCGTATTCTTCGATTGTACCCAATGGGAAATTCAAACTGGATCGTGGCTCGCAATTATGTCAAATTGATAGCCTTGATAATGCAGCACCCAAGTGGGTTAACGTGATTTAAAAAATTTTACAGTGTAAATTTAACATTAATATAAAACAAAAGATTGAAGTCAAAAGACACTTATCCCACTCCTAATAATGAGGAAAACTTGAATACATATTGCGTGAACTTTCTATAGATACAGACTTCCATTGAGATATCTTAATGACAATACTACTAATGTATTCTTCGCTATGATATCCCAACTGTAGCAATATCGTTTGAGACCATAACAATATCTATTGGTGACCTCATGAAATGTCTACCGACAATATTTGGGGTAAAAGCATCCTTATATAAACTGCCCAATGCAGCTAAAATCTATGTGTGTTTAAAGGTATTGACTTACGACTAACATAGTATAAAATTGAAGTTAAAATAGCTTTCGGAAAGTTTCTATGTATCTAAAACTTCCGCGTTTAGGACAGTAACTTTGCGAATATTGTTTAGCCCTACAGCGATATTTGTAGCAATTGGAGAGTTTTCAAAACGCTATTATGAGAAGGGTATCTTGAAATGTAGTTTAGGAAATGATAATTAGAGGGTTGGTATTATTACCTACTCGTCATAAAATCTTTAAAAAATGAAACAAACGGATTCCGTTTTTCATTGTTTATAAATGGATCAACGTATGATTCCCATTAGTACGGTCGTTTCACATACGATGGTTCCGGTAATGTTCGTCGTACCTACGATGGCGGATGGCATTGTTTAAGTCAATTGGATCTTTCACATGCAACAGAACTAAAACATACTTTCGGTTTTACCTGGGTTTTTTAATCTAGTAAAGACAACGTTACACGCTGCTGTAGTGGCACTGTATGGCAGCAAATTTTTCTGCATTTCAAATTCACTTACGACTGCCGCTACTTGATTACAAACCGAAGGTAAAACCATAATAACGGTTCAACCATGGTAAGAATAGCAGTAAAAAAAGAGTACAATACAGTTGGTTGGTAGACATATATTTTCAGGCTTGTGTGTTTGGTCACAAAGACCTGCTTATAAACCTTCGTCAAGAAGGACGGACAAGACATACACACACATGCAAGACAGATGCTGCCATCTACCTCCACCTCTACAATTTAGACATGTCCCTGAAGGGGAAGGAAATAGTCTCCAGGGACCTGTACCCGTGGTAAACTGCGCAATGACCAACCACAGTACTTTCGGACCCAACAGATTTAACGAGCACGTACTCCGCATATACTCGGTAGGTCTTCAGTGGTACCGGGACTCGATCACGGGACCTTCCGATCTCGAGACCGAGACGCTGACCACTAAGCTCCCTACGGCCCCGGCCGCTACTTGATTACAAACCGAAGGTAAAACCGTAATAACGGTTCAACCATGGTAAGAATAGCAGTAAAAAAAAAGAGTACAATATACAGTAAAAACAAGAAGTTCTAAAAGAACTGAAATATCATACTTTCCTGTTATTTAAATACTTGCCGAAATTCTTATCGCAAAACAAGTAGGTTTGTAACAGTAAATGTCACCTACAACCGCTTCTACACATGTTTTATACAAATAAGGAAAAAAATTGCCAAACGCAGTATCCAATTATAATTTAAACCTTTAAAAGCCAAAATTGACTGGTTTCATTAATTTTCTTTTGCAAAATAAATTAATATTATTTATCGTCTGCTTAATATATTTGAAGTTCGAAGAATAATTAAATATTTATTAATGACAAAAAACATGAAACTGCTCGAAACTGCACTAAAAGTACGAGAAATATAAATTAAAACTAACCACATTCTTATGAAAAAAATATAATGCCTTGCTGCTTTCTTTTTAAACAAATAATGAATAATCAAAGAATCATATTATGACGTCCAATAGAAGAATATTTTATGAATTAAACTGATTTATGTCAAAAATAAATTTGTCTTCAAATGTTATTTTTAAATAAATAAAGTTCTTCAGGCCATTGTTGATGTGGCAACAGCGATTAAAATGACTTAAAAATAAATTCCAATGCTAATTCAATGGGAAATTCGCCTACAAATAATAGACAGATGTCCGTCCGGACGTAAAGACAGACGGACAAAGACTATGTAAGTTTGGTCTCTGTGGTATTACCTTTAATACAAAAAGAATTTTTAATATCCAAAGGATATAACCGATTTAGGAAGGGAATACGGACAGACAGATGAACATTGTCAGCATGTCAATACCTACTTTTTCATTTTTTAAAAAAATTCGAATTAAAAAGAAAAGTAGGCTAAAAAGAGGCTGTTGCCTATGCTAGGTTAAGATAAGTTAGTTTAGTTAGATTATTTGTTTCAATTTAGTAAGTTTAGTTAGATTATTTGGTTCTTACAAATACAACGTTACACACAGCTATTATAATTTAGTATGTATATTTACTTGTGTCACATGTAAAACAATTCAATATTGACTTGTTAACAAATTGTATTCGGAATTTTGTTAGGTTGCTTGGCTTCTGTAGGGGCAACAAAATTATTTTGAAGTAGAAATAAATATAAATCATAAATATTTTCTCACCTACAAAACTAAAAATGTCTATTCAAAAATACACATTTCAAGATACATCGAAAAATGACGTTCCAAATGTCTATTGATTAGAAAGGAAAAGATTTTAAAATCGAAAATTTCAAAAAGTGCTTATTTATTGCTCTAAATGTCCCGACTTTGGGAATTCGATTTTCCAAACAATTCATTTTTATCTAAACCTCCAAAAAATGCTGAAGGTCTTAGTAGCCCTTAGCAACACGTCTCTCAGTAATCCTTCGTTGGTTAAACGACGGATACCACATTGAAAATATTTCATTTTGTTTTGAAACGCAAAAGAATACCTGGACGTTTTTCCAAGAAAGGATACCCTATTTGACAAGAATGCTTTTCTTTACAATTGACTGAATCAAAATGCCCATAGCAATGTTTAGCTGTTAATATGAACTGGTTGGTTTGAAATAGTAGTTTGTATTTATTGCGGAGGTGTGTAGTTTTTTTTATTAGGATCTATTAATTGAAGTTTTTAATCAAACAATTTTTCAATTCAACTACTCATTTCGAATGTTTGGAACACACATAACAGATGCGGGATTCGATTTTGATAATTGAGGCCATCGCTTTGAACCCTCGGACATTGGTAAGCCTTATCCAAAATAAACAAATTTTGTTCATTGATGCCTACTTTATGATCGTATATATAGCGAGATTTCATATTCATTTTTCTACTGTGTTTGAAAGTTTAAAAATAGGGTTTCCTTTCGGAAGCAATGCTGCCAATGTGAGGTTTTTCGGTCCTCTACTAAAATCATTTTCATGAAGACAGTAGAGGTTCAAAATGTAGTATTACATCGCTCAAGTACTGTACATATGGATATTTATAGTATTTCAGAATCAAAAAAGGTAAAAGAAGTGTTATAACGCTTTTATGAAAAGCACAATTCAACTATTTAAATTGTCTTAAAAACTACAATAAAACTATATTTTATAATACCATTATGCAAGCGTATGAATGAAATAAGTCACACATTTACACTTTAAAAAATACACGTTAATCACAAAAGCAGCTACAAAACTATCGAGAAAAGTCAGTTTCGGACATATTCTGTTCCTATGACGGGAATTTATTAACTACATTATTTACTATAGCACAATAACGTTAGTTACTAACTACACATTTTAGAACAGTAAAGAATAATTGAAAATTATGATCTTTAATTGGAAGTTTAACAATGAACGACTCGTTGAAAGCCTTCAATGGCTAACAATAGTAACTCCTAATGGAGTTACTAGGATATCCGATACAATCTTAAATGAATGGTATTCTGTTTGCGAAACATTCTCGAAAGGCATTCATATCCTCGTATGTATTGAGTCATCAGCCGTTGTCTGCTCTGCATTCTGAATGGCTTGATTATCTCTTGATTGAACAGTAGCATTATGAATTATGCAAAAGGGATCTTTAACATGAGTTTAATTGGTTGCAATTTATGGGCAAAACGAATGTCTTACATTTAGGGATAAACTTTATCGTCTTAATAATGGCTTGGGGTAACTCATGAGAAGAGGTGCTTTGTACCTTTGTGAGCATCTTTCTAATTATTAACTCGAGTATCAGAAGATTATAACAAGGTATATCTTTGCATTATTAATTTAAATATCATTTAAAAGAAAATAACGTATATTAGATTGAAAGAGTTTGGTCTTAATAAATCAAGTGAATTGTTGATAAAGTTTCAAACATTGCACAGTTTGTTAATAAATATTTGTTAACCAAGGGAATTCATATTTTTTCATACTTTCTGGGGTTTCTAGTTATAAAATGAACAAAATTTCATAAATAAACGACTGAAGTTTCAAAACAATATAATTACATTCACCATAAACCCACTTATAGATAATTTATACTAATTATTATAAAAAAACGTTTGAACACTCAACATATTGTGTATACAATAGTTAACTGTTTATATATTACTTTGTATAGTAGATCGATCCTCGAAACAGTTTAATTTCATTTAATTACTTAAATGTATGGTTTTAATTCACTTTAATATAGGATTATAGGAGCTCAAACGTAAACTATTCTGAATATGTTTTAATGACTCATTTTATATAAAAATTGTAAAGAAAAATTTGATGCATCCTAAGGTAATATACACTAATAGAAATGTTGCGAAAGAACACCAAAACTTGCGGTCTTGGAATTCAAAAGTTATTTCCAAGTCAATAAAAGACTTAACCGCATTTTCTAAATGATCGTAAATAATTAAGTATTCAGCAAGAAATTGGCTTGAAATGTACTGAAAAGTTTCACTGCATTTTCCCACTGACTCTCTACTTCATTATTTAAGATAATTTAGTATACTGCGGCTAGGACTTAGGCGAGTCGAAAATAAAATATTGACATGCCCTAATTGATACAATTCATCGGATTAGAGGTCTTGACTTGAGCAAGTTAAGAGCGATTTTCTCGTCCAATAAAATGCTCAAAAAGCAGTCCGGGTTTGCATTGGGCCTTTGTCAAGGACGCTGTTTTATCATGAATAATTGAGGAATGAGAGAGAAATTTGTTTACCCGTCGATAGTTTGCTTTAGAAGAAAGTCCTTTGAAAATCTTTCTCACTTCAAATTAAGATATCGATTTCGTCATCGATTATCTTAAAAGACGTTGTGACGTCATCAGAAGACCGGAAAGATACGCGAGGGCCTTTTCTAATGTTCGCAACCAATAATTTACCGGCGAAAAAATCTACTGATGCATTTGGGTCAATGCGAACTCCATTTGCAAATAGGGGCGGATTGGTTTCTACTTGCGGAAAAAAATGGAAACGTTTTAACAGTTTAAAAACTTTAATCTGCGTGCACACTGGTGTGTACTGACATGTGGATGAAT
Source organism: Oedothorax gibbosus (assembly GCA_019343175.1). Classification (NCBI taxonomy): domain Eukaryota; kingdom Metazoa; phylum Arthropoda; class Arachnida; order Araneae; family Linyphiidae; genus Oedothorax; species Oedothorax gibbosus. Next base: position 6,311,131 of record CM033282.1, on the reverse strand, counting down.
ACATAGATTCCTGATTTTTTTTAACTTGTAATGCCTTTGTTGAAAATATAACCTACTGCATCTCACGTATGAAAATAAGTAGAATTTTCAAAACAGTTGAAAACTTATAAACTGTTTACAAAATAGTGCGCAATAACATTTACCAAATTAAAATTTGCCATAGATAACCCAAACTTTTTTAAAGTCGCGGAGCCGTTGTTCTATTACAGTTCTTCTACAGTTTCTCGCATTTGAGGTAAATGTAAAACGTTCTTAAAAGCTTGAAACTTTTAATTAAACACAAAAAATTGCGCTTGCAATCTGTCTAATACAGGGGTATCCAAACTTTTTAGACTAACGGTTTTCTTTGGTGAATATAAAACGGTTATTGGTTCTCCGTTTGCAGAGCATCGAAACTGCGTTTTAAAAATTCAGTGATTTTAGTTAAGCGACTCACAGTTTAAAGATCGGCAAATCCATCGATATTTTTTTAAGATTTCGATATTAATTAGAAAATAGAATAAAAAGTTGTAATTAACCAGTTTATGTAAATTAAGAAGATTTTTATGTGTTTTAATTTAATAAATCAGCTAAGCTTACTTTGAAGAAATATTCAGAAATTGGGTCTCGTAGTTTTGAAGTACTGTCTGATTTAGTTTAAATAAATATCTCATCTCAATATATACTCCATGTTGCGATGAACGGAAATTTTCTGGTTTCGTATGATGACGATAGCATAACCGTATCTACCTAAAAATTATCTTAATACATGTAACGGAACCCAAAATGTAAAGAGTAAATATAACTATAATAATTATTTTTCGCAAAATAAAAAATAGCAGTGTACTTGAATAACAGAAAACAAATCAAAAATACTTTTATGAGTTAAAAAAAAATACCTGCCTTTAAACTAGTATGCATTACATGATTATCAAAAAGTCGCAAACCACTAAAAACGATATGTAATATTTATTTTAAAATCATAAACATAATTAGTTATAATGACCTTTATGAAAAACAAAACATAATATTTATAAACACAAAATAAAATAATATAAAATATAGATTTTGTTATTCTTACCAATACAATAAAAAGAGTTTCGTAAAATTATATCTCATACTTAGTTGTATGTTTTGTGTAACTCATCAAAAGATATTAAATATAGTTGTGACTACAGTCCCTGAACAATTTATTAAACGCACTGCAAGATTTCATGTAAAATATTAATTACCGGGTGATATTGTACCGTTTTATTATTTTAAATTGATTTATTTTTTTATTTTTATATTATCCAATCAATTACCGATTTAATTGACATAAATAAAACAGCATTAATTTAGAAAAGCATAATTTTATTAAGTTTTAAAGAAAAGTGAAATTAATGTTAGTAAAAGTCAATATTTAGTTGAGCCACCTTTAGCCGCTATCAAAGCTTTCATTCTGCGCGGCATGCTATCAATAATGCGACTGTACTGTCTCCTGAATTTGAGGATGATGATTCCCCACATAAATAATCTTACAATAAATAATTAACATGAATTAATCTTAATCATAATTAATCATAACTATCTTAAAATAAATACAAATATGTAGTCTATAACAATTCAATTAAATAAAAATCAATAATATTGTAGTTTAAATATACCATTATTGCATAAAAACTCTTAAGAAACATAAAATTACTAAACAAAATACAGTGCGTCTAATAATTTGTCCAGGGACTGAAAGTTCAACTAAGTAATCATACAATCACGCAGTCTAACAACAAATCATGTCAGTAGTAGATTTTAACGTTTATGACAAAATGGTGATTAATGTAAAAAAGATGTTTAAAATTTGTTTTTTGTTGGGTAATGGTATTTATTTTTCAAAGTTTCAGAAATTATTTTTTAAAAAATTTAATTTATTAAATTTTATGTAAATTTTTAGTTTTTAATCTAAATTTTAAATACTTATCTGCATAAAAAACTAAATAAAAATATCGTATAATTTTTTTTATTAATTGACAAATGCTTTAAATTACAGGAACATTATAAATTATTCATTTCAATTTGTTATTAAAATATTAATAATTAAATAGAAGATTGAAAATTTTTAGATCTAAATTATTCACCAAAAATGTTAATGTTTAACCAACGACATACTTATTGCAATCAAATTCGTTAGGGAATTCTCATCTTAAATTATTAATTCTTATTTAAAACGTTGATTAATTCAAAGCATTTTACTTTGTTAAAAATAAAAATAAAGTTTTTTATTTAAGAGATAGGAATAAAATTAATATTATATTAATAATGCCGTAGTGTTTTAATCTATTTCCTTTTTAAACTTACTATTTCCTTATTTAAAACAAGCATAAAAGAGGCCATTTCGCTTTGCTAGTTTGACGAAATCGTAAATGAAATTTTTTTAATAAGTAATATTAATAGAAATTATTATATCATAAAAAGCATTCTGTGATTTCCATCAATTAAAGCTTTTTACTAAAAACAAATTATTTCTTATTTTAAGTTTATCAAACTACAAGGCAAATTCTTTAACCAATTTATTTGAATCAAATCAAATACCTACAAATAAACGTTTTTTCACAAAAAGGAATTTCAATCTAATAATGAATAAATTTGATTGGAATGTTTTGCAACGTATTCTAGTAAAGATTTTTTTGTAATAATGTATGCAGAAAAATGACGTCTGCTTGAAGTCTGGGATTTATGTGAATCAAAAGCTGGGCATTCACTTTGATGGTGTGAAAACAACGTAACCATTATTTATGTGATATATGTATAAGTGAGCGTGTGCGTATGTGTGCGTGTGTGTGCGAGTACATGTGTGTGTGTGTGGTGTGTATGTGCTAAGTAAAAAAACCTTGATATTTTTATGGTTTAATGAAAAAACGAAATCATGTTTCGACTATAAAATAAAAGGAGTTGTAAAGGTGTAAAAATTACTTGGTTCTGCGGATACAAGAGTCAACCTTTAATCAACCGTTAAATCAACCTTTCCAGAATTATTTTCTATGGTGATGAAAGGAATGTTTAAAATAGTCGTATATATTAAATTAGAAACAATGATTCCTTTAAAATTCGCCTTTAAACACGTCTATAAACTACAAACAACCATTTTGCATATTTAATTTAACAGTTCCAGCTTGAAACGCTTATCGGATACAAATCAAAGTAACTAAGGTAAGAGAATAGATGAAAGAGTACCGAATTAACAAAATGTTTGCTTTTGCGCATTCCAACCGAATTCACCTATGAGTAGAAAATTCCTCGGTTACTGTGAACCTTCCCGATGATTAAGTTTCGTCAATTTTTCAAGAGTCATTTTTTTTTTGTTTAATGCGATTTATTACCTTTGCCATTATAACCAGTATTAAGGAGTAATGAAGCAATGCAAAAAAACAAAAATGAATTTAATTATAGACTGCTTAATCTGCATATTTTCTAACTAATCGGTACAATACTTTTTCGAGGAATATGTACAGCTTCATCATATTGCTCCATCGTTTTATTTCTCCTTTTTTCCATTGCTCCATTGAGCATAATGCAATTGTTTCACACGTACACGGGGGTCCGGATGGCCGAGTGATTTGGACCTTTACACTAGCAGTCTGCGCGCTGTAACGGATGCGGGTTCGATTCCCGCCTTCGCCCTGGGTGTACTTTACTTTCTCTGTGACAGTAAAAATTCTTTCTGTGTCCGTCTTACTTGACAAAGGCTTATACGCGGGTCTCTGATCAAGCACACAAGCTGGAATATATATGTACCTACCCCTATCCCTACCCCACACGTACACCTATCGAATTATACAACATGTACCAGCAGTTTATTTACTTTAGCTCACTAAAATTCAGCTGTAATTATAACTGCCCTGTAATTGTATCGACTTTATTAAGTCAATTTTTAAAAGAAAATTTTAATAAAATATTATTTAAAGGAAAAAAGCTACAGAACTACTATACGACAGAAAAAAATTATATTTTTCTCTCTCCAAAGATCAGTACTTTAAAAAAAATTAACAAGCTTAAAATTAATCCCAATTCTTTGTTGGCGCCAACGTAGAAACTTACCTTATTTGTACAGTTTTATTACTCGTTAAACCACGGAAGAAACACAGCTGAAAAATAAAAAGATTGATGGCGATATAAATAAATTATGGGGCAGTAGAAAACTTCCGCTTTTATATTCGCACCTGCAGGCTTTAACTTTCCACCAATCGACGGTTAGAATACCAATACATATACTCATAAATTTAAGTTACCTAGATAGTATTGCACTTTTAGGTAAAAGAAAAGGTAAATATATGATTTCGTAAAACCTTACAAAAAACAATATAGCAGAAAAATTAGATTTTTAAACATTTATTTCATGCGTGGTATACTAAAGAATAAAATATGTTTTAAATAAAACATAGATTTTAGGAGAACGAATAATTTTAGACTTGAATTTTAAAAACAAATATGCATATGTAAGAAAAAAATTAGTTGTGAAAATCTTTTTTGAATCATTTATCAGACACAAGGCTATCAGTTTTGTTTGGTTTAATATATAGAATGCATACGTATCAAGCTTTTTGCCCTGAATATACTCTAAGAAGTGAATAACTTCTATTCAGCTTTTAAGACATTAAATTGTGCAACGAGTTATCTCGTAGTTGGCAGACTACGCGTCAACCAAAACCTGAAACCACCGAATTTTTATCGGGAAGAAGTAATAGCACAAAAAATACTGCTAAACACTATCCGGAAACCAGCATCGTTTCCTGGAAAATGACGTCATCAGTACATCATCGATCATGAAAGACAAGCCATTTTCTGCCGAATGATAAACGATGAGGCAAGGTGCCGCAAACTTTACACAAGCCATAAAAGGTTAACGCCTCTCGCATTGACGACAGACTTCAAACTTAATGTTATTTTCCATCGTAGTTTGCTATGTTTGGAAAGCGCTATCTTTGTCATCAACCAGAAATCATTTTTAAATAAAGAGATTATTTAAATTGTGGCCCAACGAATTATTTTTCAAATCAAATTGTTTACATTTTATGTTTATTGGGGTGTTTTTCTTGCCTACTTTATAGTTTACTGGATTAGTTCATTGAGGCTTAGAAGAACAACTTTTGAACAGGAATTTTTAAAACACAATGTTTGATCTCCTTAAACTTTGAAATTACATGAATGACTAAAAAATTTGATAGGCAAAACAAAAACTCACTAAAAGGGAAAAAATACAAATGCTTTTAATGTCCATCGGAAGATCGAACGCAGTTGAATTGTGAGTAAGCAAAACATCATTTGTTGTAATAAAACAACAATGAATCAAAATTTGAATGTTTCACAATTGACGCGATTTATCATTTGGATAAGTTGGTAGCTGTAGGTGTAGGCTGTTGGAGTGTTTTGCTTGCAAATTTTTGCATTAATAATTAATATTGACACAAAGAAAAACCGCAGAAAAATATTACAACATTCATAAGGATAAAAATAAATTAACGGTGGTTTTCAGTTTAAATTTTCATACCGTGGTTTGGTGTTGAGCTAAAACATTAACTTCTAAAACGATCAAAATGTTTTGGATGCAGCATCACAAAATTAACGCGAGCTTTGTTAGACTACTATTAAAATAAACATGTCTTAATTACGTATATATAATATTTTGGCAGCATTGCGTATCTAAAGATATTTACGCTTTTTTTTTAACACTATCCTCGTTTATCAAATACCTCTATAGATGAAGGTTCATATCTGTGAGATGCTCATCTTTTTACAAAGCTGAGTAAATTTGGCAATGTTGTAAAATAATAAATTTGGGTGAATGCTCTGAAAACGAACTATTTGACGCGAAAAATCTCGAAAAAAAAATGATGATGAAAATTTTTGAAACTTAGGATTTTAGTTACACTTACATACTTTATTGACACCATAACATAGATCCAGATCATACAATTAATTTTCTCTTTTAAATTTAACTTTAAAAATTTGACTTTCCATGGACCTAACTACCTTGCCACGGACATGATGAATTATAGGTTTTCAAGTACATCGAACATATATATGAATAAGTAAGATATGCACGGCTTATTTGTATAAAACTCAAACAAATACTCGAAAATTTTATCGTATATAGATAGGTCAATAGCGAAAGAACGAATCAATTCTCTCTCTCTCTATCTCTCTATCTATCTATCTATCTCTATCGGGGAATTCATAACCATTATTCATAATGCGATCCCTTTTTTTTGCTCATGACAGACTATTTCTGTTAATTTTTTGATTTTCCTATCTTAAAAAATATATATGCTGGAAAAACTAATTTCAGAACATGTTTCTCTGTAATCGCAAGCTGGTTACTATATCACTTAAATGCACTTTTAAACATATACATAGTGAGGAGTTATGAACAATCAACTTTAGAAAAATAATGTAGTGTGCAATGTATTAATACAAAGTATATGCAATTTGTTAACTACACTGACATCTCCACACACATCGAGATTGGAGAATACAAATTTGAAAAGGTGAACTTGTTTACCTATCTTGGCTCTGAAATCAACTCTGAAAACTCTTTGTCCCCAGAGGTCAGTAACTGCAGCCAACAGGTGCTTCTACAACCCCTGGCAAAAAGTATCCGATCACCGAAAGCAGTGCCTACGATACGTTCATATCAGCCGTCATTTTAGAAAAAAAATTATATTTTTTTCAAACCTTTGAGGGTTTTTTGTGAAATATGACTAAATTAGTCGAAGAATATTAAATATAAACAGAAAATAACATTATAGTTTACAGTTTTCACGAGAAAATACATTGAATCGTAAAGGAAAAAAGTTACCGATCATCCCTTTTTGGGGAAAAAAGTATTCGATCAAGTCAGTTTAATATTTTGTGGGTCCTCCTTTTGCCTTGATTACTGCTTTTAAGCGCCGAGGCATGGATGCGACCAACTCGTGGCATAAATTTGATGGAAGTTCACCCCAGCTTTCCTTGATGACTAGCCGTAGTTCTTCCATATTTGTTGGTCTTCTCTCATCAATGTTTCTTTTCAAAACATTCCAAACATTTTCGATTAGATTGAGATCCGGACTATTTGCAGACCAATCAATAGTCTTTATTGGAGAATTTCCATTTCGATTTAAGAAATTCTTGACCAGTTTACTTCGATGACATGATGCGTTATCATCTTGAAAAATGAAATAGGAGGAGTCGTCCAACCTTTCCTCTATGGTAGGAATCAAAAAATGTTCTAAAATGTCAATATACACTTCAGAATTAATTGTTCACGACACTATACACATTTTACCGACTCTTTCGGAAGTCATACAACTCCACACCATAAAATTAACGCTGATATTTAGTTTTAGTTTTGAGGCAATCTTTTTTGAACCTTTCATCAGCTTTCCTCCACACAGATTCCAACATCATCTCCAGTTTCTAGGCAGATACGAGATTCGTAACTAAAAATAACCTTCTTACAATCATCAGAAGACCAGCTTTTATGTTTCTTGCACCATTGTAGACGACTTTTGTTATGGTTTTTTGCCATATATGGTTTCGTTTTGGCTTTGCAGAAGTGAAATCCTTTTGCGTTTGAACGGTTTCGCACTGTACGTGCACATACCTTTACCCGATATTTCTATCACTCGGTATTAAGTTGTTTCAACGCACAACTTCTCATAGATTTGGCAAGATCAACCGATTTTTTGTCTTACCTACTTAATGTTGCGCGTGGGCCACCGCTTCGAGGAAGATTTTTGACATCATTAGTAGAGCGATACTTTTTCCAAAAATCGCAAACAGTACTTTGGGCACAGGCAAAAGTGTGAGCAACCTTTCTTTGAGATATTCCGCTTTTTAAGCGTTTAACAATTAAAAGTTTTAGCTCTTAAGACAATTCTTTCTTTCGATCCATACTTCTGCTTATTCGAAACTAGTTTTAACTGTGAAACAACGATTCAACCTTTTATACTGTTTACTTAGATCTTGTACGCACGCGCCGACCAAAAAAAATTGCATATATCACTTAAAATACGTTGCATTCGCTAGCGATCGAATATTTTTTTCCCCACAAAAGGATGATCGGAAACTTTTTTCCTTCACGATTCAATGTATTTTCTCGTGAAAAGTGTTAACTATAATTTTATATTCTGTTTATATTTAACATTCCTTGACAAATTTAGTCATATTTCACAAAAAAAAACCTCTAAGGTTTGAAAAAATATTAAAATTGTAAAAAAATGACGACTGATGTGAACGTATCGTAGGCACTGCTTTTGGTGATCGGATACTTTTTGCCAGGGGTTGTATAGCGTTAGAAAATTTCTCAAGTCTAACAACATTAAAAGAGATACAAAGTTGCTGATATATAAAAGTCTAATCAGGTCAGTTCTCACCTACGCGTCTGAAACCTGGACCTTGCCCCAGGCTGATGAGAGGACCCTCGCTACTTTTGAGAGGAAGATCCTCCGGTCAATTTTTGCTGGTGTCTGTGACAATGGAGTGTGGAGAAGGAGAACTAACTCTGAACTTTATAGACTATTCAGAGAGCCGGACATCCTGAAATATCATAAAATCCTAAGCATGAAATGGGCCGGACATATTATTAGAATGAATGATGACAGAACAACAAAAAACATTTTTTTTGGCTAAACCAAATGGAACTAGAAAAAGAGGCAGATCCAGACTGAGGTGGGTGAACTGCCTCCAAAAGGACTTTGTTTCGATAAAGGTCAGAGACTGGAAAGCTGTTGCGCGCCGAAGGAGAGACTGGGCAAATCTCCTTGAGAAAGCCAGGGTCCACCCAGGACTGTCGAGCTATTGATGATGATGATGCAATGTATTAATTAGCTAAATTTTATAAATGTTTCTTTAATTATCTTTGTTTTGATAATTTATCCATAATCAAGAGTAGTCAGTTTTAAAATCATCCCTACGTAAATTAAATAAATCTTTATTTCATTGTTACTACTTTTACTTCTAAGTAGGTTACTCTAGCCTAAACACATATATTTAGTACTATAAACATAGTATAGTCCAGAAATAGTCAAACAAGATATCGTAATAACATCCATAGACAACTGATCATGTCTGTAGACATACTTAGTCCACGGACGTGATTTCCACAGACGTGACAAATTACGTGTTTCATTCTTGTAAAACATGGTATATTTATATTTGTGAAACATGAATTCAAAAATTAAACTCTTTTAAATAAAAAAAAGAAAATTTCAACCGGCCTATTTGTTTCTGTACATTCTTGTTGGATGTCATATATGCCTCTTAATTTTTTTTGGTCGGTCAAAAAAAAACATTGCTAAGGCGTGGCATCCAACAAAAAAGAAGGATTTCTTTTCGATTTGATCGTCAATATATTTGTATCTGTAGTATGTATTATTTACCATATTCGGTATTACTTCGGGGAACGCTATAAGTTAAAATATAGCTATATGCAATAATAGTGAACCCATGCAAGTTTGAACTGCCCTTCAATTGAGAAACTGTTTCTAAACCTTAAGGAAATATGCACCTGCAAAAGCAATAATCGCCAAATATAGTAACTTTGGCTTAAACCAAAATCTTCCTTACCCATTTTCGTTTTACGAGCGATAGTTTGGACTCGTCTAAAACACACGTCATAGATGCTAAGAAGTGATGGGAGGACTATAATTGAATATAATATACTCTGTTTTCCTAAACATTCGGTTAAACAGATATTTTGAAAAATTGGAATATAGTTAGGTGTCCCGATTGCTTCGAATGACTGGAGTTTTATTGTACTTTATGTGGTTTCTTAATACAGATACATTGGTAATAGCGTATTGAGAAGTTTAACAATTCATTTTCTAAGCAACTGGGTAGCAAAATTATATAAAAGATCAAGAATAATTTTTTTCTTAATATTAAAAAATTAGCGGAATATCTGATCTACACTTATTAGAACTAAATAATGTAACGTGCTTTATTTAATTTATTTTTCAAATTTAAAAATCTTGTTGATTTCTCTTAAATTGTGACTTACACTACAGTTACATGGAATAAGCCTTATACATTGTAGTCACAAATTTAATGATAATGACAATGCTTTATAAAACAATTGTTAAAACGTTTTACAAGTTTTTCTGATTAGTCTTTCTAATTCACATGTTTATTATGATCATGATGTTTTTAAAATATTTTTTGAGTGATTCAACTTCTCATAAACAAAATATTTAGCATAATTCGGGTAAAAAATTCGTATTATAATTGTCAGAGATATTTTGTGTGTTAAAAAAAATGCAATTTAGATTACTTAATATTGATTAAGTATTTTTAAAAATTCAGAAAGGTTTTATTAATAATTTCATTAACAGTTAGTTCGTTGTTGATATTTAGTTTAAAGCAATAAATCAGTAATTTTTTAATATATAATGTAGTGTTCAATTATTAACTAACTAAAATACTTTGGTTTTAGAAGCAATCACTGTAGTTTGGAAGGTAGGTGAAATGATAAACTTTTCTGGTGATGATGAAAAGCTATATTTTGTTCATCTAAATAAACGAAATCTAAGACAATGACCAGAATACTGAACAATTTATTTTATTTATTTAATTACAACTACCGTACAGATCTAGTCCAATTACAGGTAGAGGATAAAAACAAGACAAAACACAAATACAAAAAACTAAAAAGGAACACCAAAAGAAAAACAAAGAATAAAAATATTAAAATACAAAAAGCCAGTAAAATTAATTATAAAGATCCATAATATATGACAAGGCAACTATATAAACAGTACAAAATACAGACAGAAAGACAAATAAATATACCAAAAACAGACAGCATCAGAACACAGAACAAGAACAAAAATTACACAAAAAGTGAGAAAATATCACAATTTTATGTAAAACAAATTAGGTTTCATTTAAAAAATACAGATAAAAAGTCATTTTTTATTCAGTTAGAGAGTATTAAACTTTTCAAATTAGTTGTTAATAGATTAATCTTATACATAGTGTAATTTTCCCCTGTACCAAACCTAGCAAGGTCCATTCTGAAATAAATCATATCTATGCAATATTAAATATGAAAGTACAGAAAAAATTCTTATAACAAGAATAACAATATGATAACAATTATTTTATTTCATTTTCATTTCAAAAATTTATATTTTTATATAAATAGGTTGATCAATTTGTGCTGAAAGCCGATCTACATATCCAAATAAAAAACAGATTATCCATTTACCTATACGATGCATGTATTTGTCTATCTTTACCTTCTAATGAATCTAATAATATTATAGTCCTTAGGTGTACCTCCTACAGAGAATGAACTAATAAACTTATACTTATTGTACATAACATGTTGCATATTATCATACTTTCTATATTCAAAGGAAGAATCAGTATCCAATAGCATAAAACCCTCTGGATGATCAACGCTTCCTTTCGTAGCTATTACGGTGGCATAGTGCCACGTAGTAGGTCCCCAAAAAATCAAGACAATAACAGGACGTACATCTCTAATATCTGAAGCAATAGATTTTGCACAATCTTTAAAATCAACGTAGGTATTTACTATCGACTCTTTAAAAGTGGACCTAGGAGAACACTTCGAAATTTGGTGTTTTGGGCTCTCCCAGAACACTGTGCGTGGTAATTTAGAGCCACAATCAAGTGACGACCAATTCGGAAATAAAGCCTAATGCATCACATATTTTGTTACATTTCAATACAAAAATTACAGTAAAAGCAAATAGCACGTATTTAAATGTCATACTCCTGAAATACTTTTATTAATATAACAAAATAGTATTCATTTGAAGTCATTGAAGTCAAGTAATGAAGTTGCTGATTTCTTTCAAAATGAAATCATTTTGTGTGGTTTTTACGTTAAATTTTCCTTCCAAGTTAACTTAAATTTAAACTTACTTTAACTAGAAATCAAGCTAATAACAGTAGGAGGCCAACTAAGGTTCAGTTTTTTTCTTTATTAATCTAAAGACATTCTAACGTAAAGTGAAACTTGAACGTAAAAATAAAATAAAATTTCTTATCTATTCATTTTCTCATTCAAGGTGCAATAAGCCCTTACTCAGCTATCCACCTCAACCCTCACAGTGCTACAAAGGCTTAATAAACCGCCGAACCCGGGTTCGGGCTATAAACTATCAGATCATCAGTTTAGTTTGAATTGTCGTCACACTAGAGCTACGCGAGGGCTATTGGCGACGGGCGTCATATTTCAGAACCACAGTCAAGTGACGAGCCGACACCTGAGTGGGCACCCAACGCAATCGCCAGATAATCAGTACAACACACAGAATTTTTACAAACAATTGAAATTCTTGGTCAATTGCAGTCTATTACGTGAACAAAAAAAAGAAAGAATAACTTAAAACTGTTTATTTTTACAGAAATACTGTTAAAAGAAAATAAATAATTTCTGTTAAGTCTGGTTTTTTTTTCTGTAAAAGCAACATACTTTATTAACAGTGTAGTATGAAGTTAAACAGTTCATTTTTAAGCAACTGGGTTACAGAGTAAATTTCGGTTACAAATCCAAGACACCTGAAAAGTTCTTCGTTATGGTGGAATGTTCGTTATAACGGAAAATTAAATTTGGTTAAATTTCAAATGCTACCAAATCACTAAAATAACAGTTTAATTAAAATACAAGTCCTAATATTTGTATTTTAAATAAATACCATATAATAAAACTATGTATTAGTAGTCGATAAAATATAAAGAGCAATAAAATAAATTAAAAGGACAAATATTTTGGGGGCGGACTCATTGTAACTACAATCATGTACGAGCAGGAAATCTGTAATTTTCTTTTTAACAAGTGATTCGGTAGATGACGATGTAACTAAATTTTCCAAAGAGTTTATAGATGAAAAATAGTGTTCGGGTGCTTGTGGAAAAACGAAAGTTCTAAGATATTTTCGAAATAAGCAATGGCTTCAGAACCGCTGACAATAGAAGCGTCTTCATGGAATAACTATCTCTGACAGAAACGCCAACGAACCCAGTTGTTATCATTCTTAAAAGATTTCCTTTGTGACAAAAATAAATGAAACGCCTATGTGCACAGGGTTTCAAATTCAATCCCAGGAACACCATAATTTGTCTTAATGAAAGGCTATAATTTGTGAATTCTGAAAGGGATTGCACTGGTAATTATAGATGTTTGACCATGGCCAACTTCAATAACAAGGCCAGAGAAGCTCTCCCAAACATGAACGTAGACGGAAATTTTGACGTCACTGTTCCCAGTGCCGAAGATCGAAAAACTAGTTCGGACGCATTCGGAACCCTAAAATTGTGGTCAGCCGTGAACGAGTTGTTCCGAACAGGTTTCGAGACAGGTTGTCTCTATCTTCGGAACAACGTCACTCGGAACGATGACGTCAAAATTTCCGTTCCCGAGCTTGTTTGAGAAAGCTTCTGCGGCCTTAGTAGTTGAGTAGGCCGTGGTTTGACCCATTAAATAGACATTTCGAGCATTCTTTGAGGGGGGGGAGTAGCAGAAGAACGGAAGTACGGTGATGCCCCTCCACCTACCATGTGACAATAGTGCTGAACAACTGCGTTTGATACTTGTTTGGTATCTTTACAAAGCAGCAAAAACGCGAAGTTGCCGAAAGAAAAAATCTTTCGTTAAAATGAAATTATGAGGTTTAGTCATTTCGTTGGAATGGAAATTTTGAAACTGTTCTAATGGCATTTTAAAAGAGCCTGGGGATTTATTATGTTATACTGGAAATTTGTTTGTAATGATATTCGTTATAAAGGAATTTCACGTAGATCAAGAATAACTTTTTTCTGATGCTTTAAAACTTTTGATTACCTTTTTTGTGTGTTAAACATGATCGATTGATCTGCTTTTACATACTAGTCACGAACAGATTTTTCGATAATGGCAATGCTTTATGAAACAATTGTTAAAACGTTTTACTAGTCTTTGATCTTAATATTTTGCACTGGAAAATTATTCTCGAAATCGACTAGTGATACAAAGTTTTTTTAAAAATGTTTAAATGGTCATTATTCATATTATGCTGATATTAAGGAATACGAAATAATTCAGACGTTTATCTTGCTTTTTAAAAAATATTGCGTGATTGAACTTAATTTTCCTATAAACAAAACTTTTTGAATATTTCAGTCAAAAAATTGTGTTAGGATATTTATGGATTATGTTTTGGTATGTTTTTAGATTAAATAAAAAATACAAATTACATTCATAACACGACTAATGACACAAAATTTAAAAAAATCGTTTGTAAAATGCAAATTAGATTACTCAATTGAAGAGCTTAGTGGAAGAACGTGCTATGTGACAAAAAGGTGAAAACGGGAAAATAAGGTTTAAGTTTTTAGTTTGCCTTCAGATCTGTTTAAAAAGGTTCTTTCAAATCGTAAAAATATGCTAAACTTAAAGTTTATGAAAATGGGGAACTTGTTATCGTTAAAAAGGTTAGTAATATGTTTATTGACACAAAAATCACAATATTTTCAAAAATGGCACTTAGCACGTTCTTCCACTAAGCTCTTCAATTTTGTTAACATTTTTTTGAAGTAAGATTTGTTTAATATCATTAATTATCATTAATATCATTAATTATATTTCATTACCAAATGAGTTCTTTTTGGATATTATTAATTACTTTAAAGCAATAAATAATTTTCAAATAAGTATTCATTAACTAACAAAAATACTTGAATGTATTTTGGTTTTAGAAGCAAACCCGGGTATTTTGGAAGGTAGGGGAATTGATAAACTTCTAGTGAGGTTAAGTTGAACTATCGTTGCACTAGATCGTCACCAGGGCTATTGGATACGGGTGACGTTATTTAGTACCACGATAAACTTCTGGTGATTCTAAAAAGCAATGTTTAGGGTTTCTCAAGAAACAAAATCCAAGACAAACCAAGACCAAACCTAAAGAATAGGGTTTTTTTCATTCAGTCGGAAAGTAATTAATAAATATTTCTAATTGGTTGTTAATGGATTTATCTTACAGGCTTTGTATAAGTTTTCTTCTCTACTAAATCTATCATGGTCTATCCTATAATGTGAACCATATCTATACAATATTATATATGATAATGTAGAAAAATATAGAAAAATAACTTGCACCAAGTAAAATGTATTTGCTTTTATTTCAATTTTACTAATAAACAATTTTAAAATGTCAAACAAAGAATAACCTCTCTTTAAGAAGGGGTATTCACACTATCTGTAGATAACGTTTGATTGAATAGCTTTGAAGATCCCCGTACGCTTTCAGAAGATATAATTACTGGTCGAACGCAAACTTACAAAAATATCAAATACTAAGTCACTAAAATTTGAAATAGACAATTACAAGTATTAAAAAACTTTCATCAACCAATATTTTTATAAATACTCAAAATCGATTAGCAATTAAGGATCGAACTGCCATCATTTGAAGTACTAAAGGACGCAAATCCATTACATTGCAAAATGTTTTCCTTTGTATTTCGCATTTCACGCTCGTTTCGATTTCACTTATCACATATTGATTGTTTTTTATTTTGAGGCTCTTCATTAACGGGAGTTTTATTACAGAACTGTACAATTGGTAAACTTTAGGTAGGTACAAGTTGTTATATTCATTTATTGCAATTTGGATACAAAGTTCTTTATCTCTGAGGATTTCTTCCCTACACAGATGGTTATTATGTATCTTTGTGTACTCAAAATGCTCTAAGTAGGCCCCATTATTTATAAACAAAATAATTAATTCTACGTCTGGTGCAGCGTAATAAAGGGCTGTACGGTTATTATTGTCTTTTAGATAAATATTGGCACCACACTTAAGAAGTAAATCGACTATAACATAGTGTTTTCCTTTATTCCAATATGCTTCTATTGAAGCCAGTATTAATGGCGTGCGTCCATCAAAATCTGCAGTATTAACGTTAAATTCATTAACTGTAGCTTCGACAATATCCGTCCACCCTTTAAGTATAGCACTATGGAACACAGTCCTGGAATTAGTGTAACCACCAATACTAACATTAGCACCAGCCTGAATAAGATAATCAACTATACCTTTGTTACCTCGCAGAGCGGCCAGAGAAAGTGCTGTATGCCCCTCATAGCCACCAGTAGTTACAGCATCAATATCAGAAACTTTACTGACAAGCAACCTCACAAGAAAATGTAACTCTATAGAAATACAAGAAGAAGCTAGATGAAGTGCATTCCAGTTGTTGATATCACAGCAGTTCACGTCGGCACCATAATCGATGAGAAGAATCGCTAAATCATGAAAGTAGTTATCTATAGCAACCATCAAGGCCGTTTGACCCTTAGAATTTCTGGCGTCGATATCACACCCGTTTTTAATCAAAAACTCAACACATTCCTCGTCTAAAACTAAATGTAAAGGTGTGTTTTGATCGCAGTCTCGACTGTCGATGGGTACTCCTCGGTCCAACAAGTTCTGCATTGTCTCTATATCGCAAACTACAGCTGCATAGAGCAATGCTTTTTGGTCCTTGTCCATGATTCTTGAAAATAATTTTCAACTTTCTAATTTTTGTGATTCAAGTAATAAACAATGTGGTATACTAAGTTTAATATCACTCTAACTCACTACTTTATTCATATTTATAGTCTTTTACCATTTCACCGGCTGGCCATTTCTAGCCGATTTCTAATAAAGCTTTAACACAGACAAGGCCTATTTGGACCTACTAATTTCCAACTCAATTTGACCAACCAAAGCAAAAATCCCAACAATGAAATTTGAAATCCACCTAAATATGTTTAGTTTTGTCTATGAATAGGGTACTTGACTGTATCGCTAAAATACCTTCCAACATTAAATTAATTATAGTTTGAACCCAAAAATAACAAACTTATATATATTTTGCAAAATAAATCTTTAAACAATTAATAAAAGTCATTTTAAAATGGCTTTTTTTAATTAGTACGCACGTGAAACAAACACGTCGATTTGGCTGACGTCACTAGTATATATAAACAAACCGGTGTGATGTTTATTTGCTTGCAATTAAACTGGATTTAAACTAATTTACTATTAAAATAAGAATTATATAGATAATGGAAGGAGGTTTTACAGAAGCGGATAGTTCAAATTTGCTTAAAGTAGATTCCAAAATTGTGTTTCAAAGTTTGTTTATAGTTACTAGTGACGTCATAGATACCACGTGACAGCCACAAAGCGTTTTCGGGCGTAATTTTTCGTCCTAATTTTAAATATTATTTTTTATGGGGTAGTTGAAAAAAATAGAAAATACGGGTTTATATTTTTGGCACAAGAATATTTTAAACCAATAAAAAATTTCAATCAAATACCCTACTGTGTATATGCCTATACATAACAAATAGTTTTTTAATAAAACTTTATTAACGAACAATTAGTTCTTTTGTCATTGTTTAGATTAGCTAAATAACCTTAATATGAAATATGGTCTTCAATTAATAACTATTGACTAAAGCACTCTAATATTTGGTTAAGTTTATGTTGAAATATCGTTGCACTAGAGCTACACGAGGGCTATTGGTGATAGGCGTCATGGTTTAGGACAGCAGTCAAAGCTGACCATAGATATAGTAAAACCGTGCGCTATCGCTCACTCTCTAGAGGAGAACCGGGAGGTAAAAATCTGTTTCCTGATACTCATAAATGGCCAGTAATTTAACTCTATCATTGTTTTTTTACTTTCAATTTCTTAATATGAAGGCAATGAAAAAGTGCAAAAGTATCGAGATGGGTTGAAAATCCGAATTGCAGATTTTGTGTATCCTACACGTTTTGAAGGGTGCCGATTATAAAAAAGTGGTTGTCCGTCTGTATGTCTGAAACAACTCAACAGCTCGAACGTAAAAAAAAACAACGAAATTACTGTGCAAATTTTTTGCACTAGTTTCTAGTACCTTCAAAATAAGGTTTTCGAGAAAATTGTGCATGCGCATTTGGTAGATGCTTTTTAGAACTTTTTTGGTTTTAAAGATATTGCTAACAAACGAAAAGACATACAGCCTCCAAATTTGGTACACGAGTTCCCAGTATCTTGTCGGACGTCATAATAAGGTTTTCGAGAAATTGCGCAAACGCAAGTTACAACTACCATATAAGTTTTGCAATTATCTTACTAGGTGTATACGTTTAAATGCGTGTTTTGATTTTAGTTTAGTTTAGTTTGAATTATCGTCGCACTAGAGCTACACGAGGGCTATTGGCGACGGCGCGTATTTTAGAACCACAATCAAGTGACGAGCCGACACCTGAGTAGGCACCCAACGCAACCGTTAAGGGCGACATCGTACGCAGCGTTAGGACTTTGAAGTATATTTAACGTGCACTCCCTCTACACGGGGTATTATTCATCGTACATTTTTGGCTGCACGGGCCGTTTATAGGTCGGCAGTTAATTTGGCGATGCCCGGACCCGAACCTGGGACCTTTCGCATGCTAGGCGAATGCCTAACCGACTGGGCTCCCCAGCCACCGTGTGTTTTGATTTATTGAACGGTAATTGAATGCCTCATAGTGTTACACACCCTTAGTTTAGTTATGTTTTTGAAAATATAAATTATTGAGTAAATTAAAAATGGTATCCAGTTTTCGTTTGCGTTGGTTTAACTGTTTGATACTACTTTGAGTCCGGTGTTTACTCATTATTCGCGATGACTCATTTTTAAGCAATGACTTACATAATCATCGTGTCTGAACTGAAAGTAGCTATTCAAGTTTCATTTTTTAGACCAATAAAAATTATTCTGTGATACGATAAATAAAACTCTAAACGTATCTTCATTTCTGGCAATTAGTTCCAAAGTAAATTGCAAGAAAAAAGAGGATTTTTGGCTAAGTATATTCTTATGTATCAAAAAATTACATTTTTTATATATAAAAAATAGTAACATCATTTTTTCATCTATTAAGTAATTATTTAAATTACAACATTAAATGTCGTAACACTATACGGCATTCAAATACCGCTCAATAAATCAAAACACACATTTAAAGGTATTTACACCTTGTAATGGTAAATTCAATAACTTTAAAACAAAAAAAAGTTAGATGGTAGCCAGCCTTCATGCGCAATTTCTCGAAACCTTATTATGACGTCCAACAGGTACCAACTCGTGTACCAAATTTGAAGGATGCATATCATTTCGTTTTTCATCAAGCCTTTAAAACCAAAAAAGTTCTAAAAAGTAGCTACATTTTGCGCACAGACCGTTTAAAGATCTGTAGGCGCAATTGGCTGTGTTAAAGCTCTTAAAGGAGGCTAGAAATAGATAGCCGGAAACGATTAAATTACCTAATTATTATAACGTCATGGGCTGTGGGGAGCCTAGTGGTCAGCGTCTCGGTTTCGAGATCGGAAGGTCCCGCGATCGAATCCCGGTACTACTAAAGACCCACCGAGTATATGCGGAGTACGTGCTCGTTAAATCTGTTGGGTCCGAAAGTCCTGTGGTCGGTCTTTGCCCAGTTTACCACGGGTACAGTAGGGTGGAGTGATTTCGTATGCTGAAAAATAAATATTCTTTTTTCCATATCTAATAGCATGAAAAAGTTGTATTATGAAATACTGAATAAAAAGTGTAAAAACTTCAGAACTCTAGTTTAATGTCTTGAGGGTCCACAATCGGGTTTAATGTTTGAAACACACGAAAAAAATCCCCATGTTAATCTCCCATAGGAAAAGTGAGACTTATATTGGGAACCTAATATGGCTTCATTTATACGAAAAAAAATATGGTTACAAATAACAAAAAGCAATGGACTTATAAACCTTGAGAATAAAATATTTTTTGTGTGTTTTTTATAAAAAAAAATATAGTATTTTACATAAAATTTGAAAAAGGGCGGATGCATCTCCGACTGGAAAAGTACGAATGATATTGTAATTGATGACAGATGCTGTAATCGGAGGTTCTGTCACAGTTGAAGAGCTTAGTGGAAGAACATGCTAAGTGACAAAAAGGTGAAAATGAGCTTTAAAGTTTATCGTTTTCGTCAGATCTGCTGAAAACGTTACTTGTAAAGCGTAAAAAATATACTAAACTTAAAGTTTATGAAAAGGGGGGGGGGGGAACGAAAGGGGGGTATCGTTAAAGAAGTTAGTAATATGTTTATTTACACAAAAATCTCAATTTTTTCAAAAAAGTCACTTAGCACGTTCTTCCACTAAGCTCTTCAGTTGTGTTGGACCAGTCGATGATGTCGATGTATTCCTTGACATTGAAGTTAAACTTGGGAAGCTCAACTCTTCTTACAATTTTCCTAGTTAGCCTCATTGCTTGCTTTATCCTTCTTAAAGCCAATTCCATCACATGTGGGCATGTGGCCTTCGTCAGTTATCATGCAGAGGATAATTTTTCGGGATGACCAAAGTATCCATTACGTCGGATTACCGGATGGATAATATTTTTGAGTTCTCGATTCAAGTATTGACATTTATTTATGGTGTCAAAAAGATGACAAACTCCATATTTTTAAGATGGCTTGTTCCTGATTTGGAACCCTTCGGAGCATACACTTTGCAAACAAACGTTGCCAATATCTGCACGCTTTTTGAAGGTGCAGGTGTTCCAACATACAACCTTAATATTCTGTTAGCAGTTATAATCCACCTAGAATGACAAATGTTCCCAGGCGTCCTTTACAACAGGTCAGTGGAACACTTTCCTGCAGAAATTCCCTTGCAAATAGCCATCAAATACTTTTGCTCTGTACTAAGGGCTTTTAGTAATGTTTTACAAGCGACTTGGCAAAACTACTTCAATTTTTTAAATGCACATTGGAAGCTCTTCACAACCAACCAGACTTTCCGATCGGACCAGAATATGCTCTGGGTCCATTTGTTACTCCATTTAAATGTTCAAACAAATGCCTTAAAAACAATTGATTGCCATGCAGTTGGCAAATAAAGTAATAATAAGAATGCATTTTACAATTTAAACTATAATGGAGCAAACTTACCCACTACCCAAACTACGGCCCTGACTTTTCATAATAACTGTTATGCTGCTGCTTATATAGGTTAAACATAATGTAAAGCATCCATCCTATGTATAAGAGCATTTTTCTATAATTTAAAATTCCAAACAGGTTCACTTAAAAGCTATGCATTTTTTGTGATTTCATCAAAATCGCGTATTTT
The DNA here is from genome assembly GCA_019343175.1 of Oedothorax gibbosus. Lineage (NCBI taxonomy): Eukaryota > Metazoa > Arthropoda > Arachnida > Araneae > Linyphiidae > Oedothorax > Oedothorax gibbosus. The sequence goes on along the minus strand of CM033282.1, from coordinate 6,289,996 downwards.
TAACATTGAGAACAATGCAGCTTTTAAGGGCGACGAAGTCGCCCTTAAAAGCTGCATTGGGTGCCTATTCAGATGTCGACTCGTCACTTGACTGTGGTTCTAAATTAAGACGCCCGTGGCCAATAGCCTTCGTGTATAGCTCTAGTGCGACGATAATTCAAACTTTCCCTAACCCATACAACTGGATGGGAAAAGCTACCATACGTTAAATTTTTTACTTCGCCAAAAGACGCCAATGCCAAAATTCTATCGGCCATTATATCATAACTGTACCAAATTGACAGTTTCATAAACATAAAGTTTGTACGCTATACTATACGTACAGGAAATTAACATTTCTTTGAAGTTTTCATCAGATCTAGAATATTTATCGCCTTTAAAGTCATGAGACATTGTAGCAATATCTTCACTTCTTACCATTTGTAAACATCAATTAAATTAAATTCGGAAACCAAAAAAAATCAAAAGATTTAAATTCTATAAATAAAATAAAATAATGATATTCAAATAACAATCCTACAAATTAAACTCACGTGCTCTGACGTGTTTATACTTAATTTTCGCTCACGCTGAACGCGCTGAAATTTTTTTCAAATTAGAAAACGAAATTTATAAATTAAGTTCATAACAATGCTATTCCTATGGAGAAATCGGCTCACGTTTTGCCTTCCTACACCCGTTCGGGTTCGAATTTCGAAAAATCGCTTCTTAAATGACGCCTACGATATAAAAAGAATATTTTCCTAAAATTTGGTAGCTCTACCTCCAGTAGTTTGGGCTGGGCGTTGATACGTGAATAGATCAGTGAGTGAGTGAGTCAGTCAGGACTTTGCCTTTTATATATATAGATTAGGTAACTTAAAGTAAAAATAAAAGGAAAAATTTTAATTTGTTTTAGAATATCCTGCCTGATGTTGGGTAATTATATTCCCACTACACGTATCAATTATTATCAAGTTTGAATGACTCACCTAAAGTTATAATAACTATTAAAACCTTTAACCTTTATATTTTTGTAAAGTAGGCATTTAAGATTTCAGTTTAGAAATGTGGTTTAATATTTAAAAAATGACAATAAAATGACACGTAAGGCTTTTTTACAGGATTTCCTAACTGAAATGAAATTTTAGGTCAAATTGGATATGTTTAGTTTTAACTATAAACCAGACAATTAAAACTATAACCAATTTTGATTTGAAACATATATTATACTAATATTAATTATTATTTTATTAATTAAAAAATAAGCTACTAAAATAATTAAATTAAAATAAAATAATAACTTTTAAACTGAGCAGCAGATGGCAGCACAATTTTCGTTTAAGCTCCTAAGTTTTCTCAAATTATTTCAACTGAGACAGACGTCCCGAATTTGGTCCACACACAAATTTTGGCCCATCTCAATTAAAAATTTAAGAAATTAATGTTTTACATCTCGAAACTATTCCACATTATTTTAAATTTAACTATAAACTTTTTATTCGTGTACATCGAATTCGTATACATCGATCCAATTATCTGAAGCAATTGGGACCTAAACACAATCGGATAATCAGGAATTCGGATAATTGGATTTAATCGGAAGAAAGGGTATATTTAATTAATTACTCAATGTATTTTTGACTGTGGATATAATGTAGTACTAGTTTCAGTTTCATCAACCCAACCAAAACCGAAGTGTAACAGTACTGCTTTGGCAGTTACTGTTTTAGCTATTTGTAATAGTTTTTTTTATTCAATTTATGTTAAAATATCTTGATTTCATAAAAGTTTATATGCAACAGCAACATATAAACTTTATTCAGTCTATTTATTACTGTTCGTCTCTGTTGGATGTCATTCCTAGTAATTTTATTTCGTAGGTCCAAATAAATTACTGGCATGACATCCGGCAAACAGTAACAGACGGCCGTGTGGAATTTTTTATTTCTGAAATTCGGATAAACAGCAACGCTTCGGATAATTGAAGTTCTACTGTATAGCTGTTGTGAAACAGTAACGGTCTGATATACCACTCGTCGCATGTTACACGTATCTTAGTCAATCTAAAATTCGTTATTTTAAGAGTAAAGATGTCGAAAAGACGTTATTAATGCATGGCAAAAAGAGACGTGTATTGATCAGGACTCCATTTCGGATATTCCACCCCATTGTGGGGGCGAATATCCGAACGAACGAAGAACGAAACGAAACTTAACGAAAGTATTACAATGAATACTTTCGTTACCTTATATTTCATATTAGGTAATTCAAAGTAAAAAAAACTAGGACTTTAGTACGTTTAAAAATTGTTTTTAAAATGACATTTCTTGTTTTAAATTTATTTTTTCACATTTACAGTTGCATCAACAAACATTCAAAGTTGCGCCCTAATTATTTTCAAAAAGTAGAACATAATATTACCGTTCGAAACAAATTAACTTGTGTGGGGTCAGTGCCTTTGGTGCCAATGGTTCGTTTCCAAAAACAAGGTATGTGTTTCAGTTAAGTGGTAAACCTTATACAGAAAACTCGGTGTTTAGTTCTCAAGCATGCTTGTTCGTCATTCCTTCGACGCATTTAAAGGATTGCAGGGTGAGTGAACCTTTCCCAGCCATAGATTACGATGCGGTAGCTCCAAGTGCTACCACTCAGCCCCAGATTCTTATGCATAACAACAAATAAATTTTAAAAAATAACTGCTATCTTTTTTTTAGTTTCGTAAAAGTTTAATTAAATTTTTTCAGCCTATGGCAACAGGAAAAAAAATACATCGGACTTCAGCGAAGGTGGTGTAGTTTTTTAGAAAATTCGAATCAGCGTTTTTATTCAATTATTAGTATAGAGATGAAAAAATACTGATCGTTGAAAAAATCCCCAAAGCAGATCTAACGACAATATAAGAGGACCAATTGAACAAAAAAAAAGGTTTTTTTTTTATTGTCATGTAAATGCAAAAATATTTTATTTAATAATGTTGTGCACAGATTTTATAATAAAAAATTCCACCCTATATGCGAGAATATACCGGGTGGTTATAAAATAACGCTCGCTATTCGGAGAGGTCTATAGCTTGAATGAAAAATCCGAATGCAACAAACTTCGAGACAGTTACTAATCAAGAAGGGGGAAAAAGAATGGAATCATAAAAAAAAACACCCTCGTCTCTTGACCAGGGTTCTAAATTACGAGGCGTAATTGGCTGTGTTAAAGCTCCTATAGGAGACTAGAAATAGGCAGCCGGAATCGATTACATTACATTAATGCAAGAAATGACTACTTCTCGTCACTTGACCAGGGTTCTAAATTACGAGGCGTTATTGGCTGTGTTAAAGCTGCTGAAGGAGGCTAGAAATAGGCAGCCGGAAAAGATTACCTTACCTTACTGCTTCTGGGTTTTGCCAATGCTTACAATATTGTGCGGATGAATGAGATGAAGCAGCCCTAGGGCGAGCACGTATCTCAACCCACTCAATCAATCAATCAATATTGTGTTTGCATTGGCAGCGCCATCTGTCGGTGATTATTGTAACTATTTCTTTTTCAAGCTACAGACCTCTCCGAATAGGGAGCGTTATTTTATAACCACCCTGTATTTTTTTAAACTCTATAAGATTTTTTATTAAAATGAACGAACAAAACTTATGTATGGAATAGGTATAATTGTTTTTTAAATAATTTCTTGGTGGGAACTCAATTTAAAATTGGAATATAGTCTGAGAATGTACCTGGTCCCACCTAGAAATGACATATAATAACAGGGAAATAAGAGGAATAATAAAATGCTACGAGTCTTAATTTATTGCTTAGAAAACAAGAACCTAAAATTTCCATTTTTGGTTACATAACCTTACTTAAACATAACCATTTTCCAAACCATTAAGAAGTAGATGATTTTGTTCCTATCAAATAAGTATTTCATTGCGTACATTAGCAGATGAGAAATTGAAACGGCGATTAAACTCCCAGGAATGTATAGCGACTAAAAATGTCTGACAAAACATATGAATGTCAGACATTTTCAGTCGTTAGACATTCCTGGGAGTTCAATCACCGTTTCAATTTCTCGTCTGCTTCAATTTTGGTTAGAATGTTGGGTAACTTTTCTTTTACAACACCTAAAAATACCATATTCTTAAAAGCCAAAATATAACTTAGTTAACTAAGTGACGAAGTCAAGTGACGAGGTCGACACCTGAGCGGGCACCCAACGGAACTCGAGCGACATCGTACGCTAACGCCGCCTTGACTTCGGACTCCACAGATTTAACGAGCATGTCTGTCCCAGTGTACTCGGGCTCATCCGTGATGAATTGAGGATTTTTCTAAAATTTCCAGCACAGATTCGTTTTATAGGATGACTGGTAGTAGGTGGGATTCGAACCCTCCGCACTCCTGAGAAGGTTGAATCTCTAGGCTGATGTCCTAACCACTCGACCACGGACGGGCCTTTCATTTAATTCAAGGTGCTTGAAATGCAGATATAATACTACAACATTTGAATGACCTTTTACATCTAGTTCTGTTGTAATGAACTGCTACTATTGAGCAACCTCAGTAGCCTGGGACATAAGTAAACACTAAATCTTAAAATCTAATGTTCTTACGCCACGTACGATGTCATTATTGGGTTGCGTTAGGTGCCAGATCCGATGTTGTCCTCGTCACTTAACCGTGGCTCGAAATTACGAGTGCCGTCGCCAATAGCCCTTGTGTAAATCTAGTGCTACTATTTGAACAAAACCAAAACTGTGGTGCTGCTGAAATTGAGGCAATACGTTTTAATGATATTCGACGCCAAAATGTACTGTATTTTGAAATTACTCTTCAAGACCCCTACATCTGTATGCATTCAGTCACCATACTCGGTATGGGTGCTGGCCAGTCAGACACAAGGTCCTGGGTTGGAATCCCGGCACATGGGCATGGATATTTGTGTTGTGTGTTTGTTTGTATTTCTTTTGAGTACACTGTCACATACGTGCTCTATAAATTTGTGGAGTCAAAAGTCCCGAAGAAGCGCACGGTGGCGCCACTTGTTTGCTTTGGGTGCCCGATCAGGTGTCAACCTCGTCACTTGACCAGGGTCCAAACTTAAGAGGCGTAATTTGCTGTGTTAAAGTTCCTAAAGGAGGCTAGAAATAGACAGCCGGAAAAAGTACAAACAACATATATGGGCACGAATTGACAACTGGAAAGACCACGCCTACAATAATATAAGATTTACGTCAAACGTTGTCTTCAAGCCCGCAAGAAAACCACCGGCAGGTAAATCGTCTTAACTAGAGCTGTCACGCCAAAAGTGAGGCCACAGTTACGAAACCATTGTTATCGTTCTCACAAACAAACCACTCTCCGCCCCTTTCAAATGCATCATTGGATCTTTTGCTATACCCATCATAAAGACTTAACATCGCACTATTGCAGTTTTAACATCGGCAGCTACGTATTGGTGGAGGTGCTGCTGCTATGCACTATTCTTCACAAGACGTCTTTAAATATAGAGTTGCTCAGGTTTTGCAATCACAACTAGTTCTACGTTTCTGGATCAAAGGCTTAAAAAACCTATTATAGTGGAAGAAAGTCATATATTTTTCGGAAGTGATTATAATTTATATTAATTATTTTATTTTCATGGTTTTATCTTAACTTTATCATAAAAAATATTCTGACTGAATATGTTGACTGACTTTTTTTTTAGAAATTCTATCAGGGCGTAATTTTAGTTTCGCATTGCATTAATGCTGTGAGTCTTCCTTTAAAAATTCTTGTATTTTTTCGTGAGGATAGTTTTAATTGTTTTTTTTAAATATTATTTTTTATATTTCACTTTATTCTTTTACAGTACATTAGCAAAAATCAGACGACAGAAAAAAATGAATAGAGGGATCATTTCAATGTACGCCCCCCCCCCCCCTCACCCCCTTTTATTTCAGTATTCCTTTTGGTCAATTGAAGGTTTGTGAATATAAATATTTGCAGAGGTGAAGGCTTAGTAGACTGTTTATCTAAAGAAATAATTTAACTTGTTATCATAATTAGGATATTAAGTAAGTTAAGTCTACCAACTCTATTTCTTCTAAATTTTATTCTATTCTATTTCTTTAAAAATTTAATTAAATTTAACTTTGCATTAACAATTCACTAATCACGTGCAACGACCTTTCCTTTTTTTTCTTTGACCAAATTATTGCGAAAACAAACAAAACTTTTCAGCAATTAACCCTTTCAGTCCCAAGACAATTTGGCATCATCATTTTAGAATTTTTTTCTGATCGTCTATAGCCCTTTATGATATCAAACAAGTAGGTTTGTTACAAAATCTGTCACTTAAGCCGCTTCCACACAGTATTTGTGCTCAACAAAAAACGCACTATTTATACACCTCTGAAAAAAATTCGCCAATTAGGGCCTTCAGCTTATAATTTATTTCTAATTCAAACTTTTAAACGCCAAAATTAACTATTTTCATTAATCTTATTTCGCAAATTATTAACTACTCATTATCGTTTGCTGAATTTGTTTGAAATTCGAAAAATAATGATGAAACTTTTTGTAATAAAAATCTTTTAGAAGCCACAATTTCAAATATTCATTAACTTTCTTTCGAAAAAGAAAATAATAAATAATTAGTAAAATTGATGCTTTAAAAATAAAAGCGAACTATCGCTTATTTTTTATTCAAAGTTAGAATTCTCTATGCATCCTTCCTCATACATATATAATGAACCATCAAAATAACTCTATTGTGATATTAAAACAATCCAAACTAAATTATATCACATAAATAAATATTCTTTCAAGAGTCTTATTTTTATTTTAAATAAAAATTCTCGTACGTTTGACGAAATAGCAACAGTGAAAATATTGAATGCCTAAAACGGAGTGTCTAGACTTACGCCATACACTTACGCCAAAATCTTACGCCGGTCCTCTGTGTGTTGGCTGGTTGGTAGACATATATATTCAGGTTTGTGTGCTTGGTCAGCGACCCGCTTATAAACCTTCGTCAAGTAAGACAGACACAACAGACAACACACACACACATAAGTGGATCCATCTAATTTTTAGAGACAGAGGCCAACTAGAGGATCCCCAGAATTGGCTTGTCACCCCCAGAGGTATTGATTTGGTATGGGAACTTAGAGGACTTTCGGACCCAACAGATTTAACGAGCACGTACTCCGAATATACTCGGTAGGTCTTCAGTGGTACCGGGACTCGATCGCAGGACCTTCCGATCCCGAGACCGAGACGCTGACCACTAGGCTCACTACGGCCCATCTTTGTGTACTAAATTAAACTCTTAATTTTGAATTAGGGTCGGGGTTAGAAAAACTTTTTACAGAAAGAAAGGTTTTTAGAGAAAAAAAAATACCCGGGGCCCCAAACGAGTATTTAGGCTTTCAATGGGCCCTACAATACTGCCCCATGTTGGATACTGATGTTTTTTTAGAGAAAACAAAATTGTTAGGGGCCCCAAACGAGTATTTAGGCTTTCAATGGGCCCTACAATACTGCCCCATGTTGGATACTGATGTTTTTTAGAGAAAACAAAATTGCCCGGGACCCCAAACAAGTATTTAGGCTTTCAATGGGCCCTACAATACTGCCCCATGTTGGATACTGATGTTTTTTAGAGAACAAATAATTTCCCGGAGCCCCAAACGTGTGCGTACTGGATTGCCACTCAATTGTGTAGCTCTAGTGCGACAATTTTTCAAACTAAACTGGATTGTCTCTCGTGTAGCTCTAGTGCGACGATAATTAGAGTGCGTCTAGAAAAACACACGATATCACAGCTAAAAGCACGCTCTGGCGTGTTTCTAGTCACAGCCTAAATAAAAAGGCGCCAAACACAGCATTAATTCTGTATTAAACATTTACATGCTAAATTTGGCTAGTTTCCTTTATTTTATTTCCAAAATTCAATAATTATTACTTATCGTTTGCAAAAATTTATTTATATTTCAAAGAATAAATATGTAATATTCCTCGCTTTTAAATACAATGAAAACATTTCATATTAACGTACAAAGAATCTCGTAGTGAAATATATTTGACGTCATTTCAAACTGATCAATGTCGCAAAAATAAATTTATTTTAATTTATTGTCTAAAAGAATTAAAGTTTTCGAGTGATTGTTGCGATTGGCAATGGTGATTAAATTCTAATAAAAATGGCTTTCTATGCTTTTTATATGAGCATTAAATTTTGCATTTTGTTAAATAATTGAAGTACTTCGAATTCGAATTCTTTTCTGAAATTTTCAATGTATTCTAATTTCGATGTGCTGAATTTTGACGTATCAAACTTGTCCGTAGCATTTGTAGTTCGGTATATGAAAGTGGGTGACGGACGGACAGACGAACAGACAGACGGACTGAATGATTATAATACCTTCCACTTTTTACGTTATAAACGAAGTGTGGAAGCTAAAAGCCCATCATTCGATTCTTCAAACTTTTTTCTATTAGAAAATATTTTTTATTTATCCCAATAGATGTCAGCCCTATTGTTTTTTTAATTATGATCAGAAAAATGATGATGTCAAATGGCATCACTGGGACTGAAAGGGTAAAACTAAGAACTGCTAATCTAAAAAAAAGTAGAAGATATAAACAGTTATTTACCTGGGTTTTACCTCCAAAATAAAACTGTCCTGTTGCTATGGAGATCTTCTTTCTTTAGTCAAACATTATATTTATAATTAATACATTTGACAGCATAAGTGCAATGTAATTTAGTCATTTAGGCATGGCTACCAGTCGCCTGTCAACAGACTTTGTTTTATTTTAAGCCTCTGAATCCTGGATGACCTTGTCATCCGATTCTACAGATGCCTTTCTCAGTAAGTGGGGCCTTATCTCTGCCAAAGACTGATCCAGTCCGTCAACAGAATTATAGGAACAACACATTTCATTTAGAAAAGGCGAGAAATCTGCAGATACTGATCACAAGAAGCTCGAAAGTGATTTTTATTCATTAGGGATCGGGAAGTTTTTGTGGTTTAACGGTATTTTGTGTAAATTCTATAAGCCGAGAAACATATATGGAGTCTTCTATACAATGGTAAGACTCCTACTACTACTACTATTACATATATATTCCGGCTTGTGTGCTTGATCCCACACAATGGTAAGAGTTAGATTTATGTAGACACATAGTTTTGCTATGGATTTTAAATTATAAAATTATTATGATTTATATAGAGAGTATGTTGTGTAAAAAATTAGATTATGATTTATGTATAGGTAATGTGTTGTGTTTCTAATATTTATATAAGTATGCTTTGGGTTGATTGTAAATATTGTCTAATTGTTGGGGTTGAATTTTATTTGTTCGTGTAGGGTAAGATAATGTTGTATATCTGCATTCGTTAACGTTTCCTTTTAGAGAGTCCTCAAAATTCTGTTGTTTACAACAACTTTTGCAATTTCAAACTATAGCTATATAGTAGAGAAATATATTTTCTGAGAAAAAAATATTTATCATACATTTTAAACACATTTTTTATTAGAAATTAGCAATGCATCATCCAAAAAGACAGTGAACTATAATATACAGGCTCTACATTTTCAATACTTTGATATTCTGATTTCTGACATTGTTGTTGTATCTCACTATACGATTGAAAAATACTACTTTTAGAGTTAAAAATACAATAATATGCAACATTTTAAGGTGGTCGATTCATGGCTTAATTTATCAGTAGGGGAGACCGGGGCTTGTTTTCCCGTGGGGTAAGTTTTCCACCAGGCCTTATACAAGAAATGAGCCGTTAGGAGGCGCCAAATGGCTGCTTGGTTTATGAAGCAACCCGTTTTATGTTACCCACAAGAATTTTTGCTCAGTTGGTGTTGTAATATTTTCGTTAGAGCTGTTTTTGTAATTTTTTCAATGTTTAGTGAATTTTCATGCTTACATTCAAACCTAAATAAAACGTACTTTCATTTAACTTACAGTTTTATGATTGCGTATAACAAAAAGGTGGTTTCTATCTCTACTTAAATATGTATTTGTTTTTAAAATAACTTAAGCATCTAATGATGAAGGCACTATTATAGTCAAAATATGGCGACGGGGCAGGTTTTCCAAAATTGCACGGGGCAAGAATTCCAACAATGCCTTGTACATAAAAAGGCTAAAACCTTCATAATATTTAAAAAATGCAATTATTATTTAATGTACGACCAAGTAATATAATCATACATTAAGTTCTGAATGTAAAAAGTTTTGTTTCAGATTAAAAATTGTCTACATAGTAATAAAAAGAAAGCTGACAGAAATCGTACCATTCTGAAGTGATATACGTAGCTCTAATAGCTGTCAAGAATGGATTTAGTAGCGTTAAAACTTTCAAGAACTTAAATATTCCCAATAGACCGTGAATAATTGCACAATAAAATATCAATATGTCGTGTTGCACCCAAAACTTTTTAACAAATTGTCTGGCTGAGAAAAAGTAGAAGCGATCTCAACAAACTTCAGTGCATGCAATACGAATTGTTATGTAATCTCTATCAATACTTAAGACATTTAGACTACTTTTAGAAAAGAGCATCACACAAACTATAGCTATACAAAAGGGGAAGTTGCACAATTTGCTGAAATCAAAGTGATCTAGGTGATAATGACCTTATATATAACAATTTAGTATAGTAAACAGGCTTTTTTTTACAATTTTACCTATATTCTGGGTATAATCTTTTGGGATATTTTAGTTTACTATAAAATGCACCTAAAAAAACAATATATTTTTAATGTATTACATTTTTTCAATAACAGTTAGAAAATTTGCCACATCCTTTTTTGGCAGTCTGGGAAAACTAACCCCGTATACGGGGCAGGTTTTCCAGCTCAACATGCTTGCATTTAACTACTCGCTGTCAAAAAGTGTATTTACTTTTTATAAAAGTAGCAATGCTAAATTGTAGATAACCATATGAGGAAGACAATGATATCTTACTTTCTTCAAAATAAATAAAAGTAAAAAATATACAATCAAAAAGAAGAAAACGTGGAAAACTAGCCGCGGTCTCCCCTATGACAATAGGGATGCAAAAAGAAGATCCAACATTTTCTACGAAGAAATGCAAGAAAAAAGATAAGTTTCAACTGTTTCTTCTAAAAAATAGTCTTTTTGTCAGTGTGCCAATTTACCGTATACATTTAATTATTCTATCGTCGTCTATTTGCGAGACTTGCATCATTGTACGTGATCGTTAATTACAATTTTGAGACTAATCATATCTAAGGGATATGTGTAGTCGGTTGGGGGAAAGTCCAAACCGAAGACTGCTCTCTATGTTAATACAATGGTAAAAAAATATTTTCGAATCCTTACTATTTCGGATGCATTGAATATTTTTATAAACGTTTCTTTTTATGTGAGAAATGTAGCTGGCTTAAATCTCTCCATAATCCCATTGTTTGAAATTGGTTCGAATATTCTTTTATAAAATTATGAAGTGAAAGTCAAAAAAATATTCGAACTAATTTTAAAAAAGGCATATAGAGACATTTAAGCCTAGCTACATTTATGATATAAAAACAGTCGCTTGTAAAAGTAATCATACAGCCAGAGTAATTCGGCCCCGAAAATTATTTTTCCCATTGAATTAACAAATAGAAAAGCATTCCGTTTGGAAACCTGACTTCCGGTCTCATCTCACTTTAAAAGTCGTCAGTGTGCGCTGTCTAATGAATGTTCTGTTCTGGATCTGGTCAAAAATAAAGGTATTCGAGTCCATATTTAACTATGATCAAAGCTCCACCAAAACATCAAAAAAACACAGCTATATGCCGTTACAACGTGATCGGCCAAGCAAAATTATCTTGTTTAAGAGGGACTGTCAGTCCCGTAGAGCTAATGCATTAGTTTTGAAATCACAACTTCCGTAGAAGTATTACTTTGCCCTGTTATCCAATTTTCACCAGGCATGGGAATCATCATAACATCAATTCAAAACAAAATTGAAACGAAAATAACATCCGGTTATTTAATTATTAATTGATAAAGTTTTAAAATAGTGTCGACCTCTGCTGTATATTTTTGGCATTTTAAAACTTCAAAAATATATATAATTAAATAACTAGATAACATTTTCGTTTCAAAAATTTGTTTCATTTTGATGTTATGTTGATTCCCATACTTGGAAGAAAAGGGCTAACATGGCAAAGAATACTTCTGCGGAAGTTGTGATTTCAAAACTAATGCATTGTCTCTATGGGACAGACAATCCCTCTTAATAAATTATACGATAAGAATTAAATCAAAGGTTTTTTTAGTACACAACAAATGTTTGTTTACAAACAATTAAGTGACCTTCAATGCACTGACACACAGGGACTCTACCCGTCTTGGAAGTTTATAAAAAAATATTCATGGAAATTCTCGCATGTATAATATTTTTAATAATATAACCATGCCACTATGGAATTTGTTGAATTATGGCAAAGAAATTTACAATGTATGTAATTTCAAGGCCTTCTAAGATGTTTTAATCGTAAGCAAATTTATTTTTCTCTGTTATCTGACAAAACATTAAGGTGAATTATGCAAATTTCAAAGATTGTTAGTAATTTATCTTAAAATAGTGTTATCGAAAATCTCAACTCAAAATTTATTTAATACTCTTTACGAAGATATGTTATATAATTTGGAGCTTTTTGGATTGAAATTTTGGTTTGGTGATTTCGGCCGTATAACACAAATATTTTTAGGGGTTGTTTATTTAAATACAAAATACTTTCTTAACGTATTCTTCGACAAAATTTTAATCAAAAATATGTTTAAAAAATGAATCTACGTTTCTGATAGGTGTTTTTTTTTTAATTTGGAATGAGGTTTCTGGCGCGTTGCAGCGGAAATTTAATTATATGAAATAATACTTAACATAGTGTTTCGCATAAGAATATTGTTTTAATGAGTATTAAAAAATAATTTTCATTTCAGACGTTTCTAAAACCATGTTTTAAATAAATATCAATAACTTTCTTATTCTATTCGTTATAGAAATATTTATCTATCATCGTCGAAATATTTACAATTCCAAATCTCAAGCACACAAATACTGTATAATAAGTATACCAAAAGGATATTTCTCCATGTGGGTAGACATTGTCGGAGAGAAATCTTCCTATCGTCTTTTCTGTGAAATCCCTTTGAATATGTTTCGATGTGAATTACTCCTACGTAAAAATGTTGCGCCCTATGAAAAGCAATTTCTATGTCTGAAACAGATTATAGATGCGCTTTCACTCTACAAGTGTGGACATACCTGTAAACTCTCGCTTACGCCGGCTGCTGTTAGCGGTATGTGTGTTATTTTTTTTTACATATATTTAATGCCTTCGCAATGAAATATGCATTTTACCTGTTGCTATGGGTATTTTGCTACAGAAGATTTTGTAACAGAAACAAGACTTTTATTTAAAACCCTCTAAATATGAAATAAATGCGTAAATGTGCATTCATTGCAAGAAATTTTATAATTATATTTAAAAAATCCAAACTTTCTAAAAACTAATAAAAGTGAATGAATTTTAAGTTTTATTACTTTTAATAATTCATTTCTAATGATTAATGCTGAAAAAATTGAAAACACGACTTTTATATAAAAATTCTAAATATAAAAAAGTTGTAAATGTGCATTCATTGCAAGAACTTTTATAATTTTATAAATAAACTGATTAAAATTAACTACTTTTAAGTTTTATTATTTTTAATAATTTATTAGTAATGAATGTTGTTGAATAACTTCAAAAGGAAGCATCAGAAATTACCTTTTTAATAGGTACATAATTAATCTTGTCATTAAGTTTTACGTTTTACTTTATTAAATTTTAAGATCTTTACTATTTTGAGGCATTGTATGTTTATTTATGTTTAGATATATAAGATGCAACTTTTTGACAGGCAAATGAGTCTAAAGTTTATTGCGTATTGTCTAACCGATGTATGTTTAATCAATGTAAACAAAAGTAAAAAAGAGCAATATATTTTTTTATAGTTTTAATATTTATATTACTGTAAAGGTTTGTAAGCGAATTCGTTAATGTAATTAATGATTAGCTAGCGATTTAAAATAATTTATAAGGAACACTGCTTTTTTCATTTTAAGTTTAGCAACTTGAAGTTTTTTTACATAAAGAAGTTCCGAAAGTTTATTAGGGACCTAGTATACACTTATTCCTTTTGTTTAGATTTTTAGCTTCTACACTACGTTTATATCGTAAAAAGTGGATGGTATTATAATCGTTCAGTCCGTCTGTCTGTCTGTCCGTCTGTCCGTCCGTCACCCACTCTTATATCCCAAACTACAAGTGCTACGGACAAGTGTGATACGTCGAAAAATTCAGCGCATCGAAATTAGAATACATTGCAAATTTCAGAAAAGAATTCGAATTCGAAGTACTTCAATTATTTAAAAAAAACTGCAAAATTTAATGCTCATTTAAAAAGCATAGGAAGCCATTGTTATTAGAATTAAATCACCATTGCCATCGCAACAATCGCTCGAAAAAATTCTTTAATTCTTTTAGACAATAAATTAAAATAAATATATTTTTGAGACATCGATCACTTCGAAATGACGTCAAATATATTTCACTGCGAGATTCTTTGTACTTTGATATGAAATGTTTTAATTCTATTTAAAAGCGAGGAATATTCATAGATATCATAATTAAAGTATTAGATTGGCTGATCACGTGACCTCCAATGCTAACGACGACGGGACGCGCATGGAGGCTTTTTAAGAGGGCATAATGGCCAGTGTTGCTGCCACTTTAAGGAGAAAAATACTACGAAAAAATATCATTTAATTCTAAAATTACAAAAAAATACTAGAATGGATTTAAAGTCACTAAAAATATTCCAAAATGCAGCTAGTATTTTTACGATATTTTTTTGTAATTTTATCTTATGAAATATGTTTCAAACACCTATTGAAGTATTATTTCAAAAATTGGTTCTGAAAAATAAATTATATATTAAGCTAAATCGAGGTATTTATAAAGTGACCCATTTTACACCAAGACCCATTTTACCCCACCCTACCCTATCGGATTTCTTATTCCCTATCGGAAACAAAATTACGGTTTCATTTCTATAAAGACGAAACTCGTCCTTTTAGCCTTGAATTGATTGGCTAGTACAGGTCACGTGGCCACAAGATTCATTCCTGCCGATCTCTTTCCAAGAACGAAGAAAAAATTCAATTAAATATAGAAAAATTAAGTTTCAATTGCCAAATCGTCAGAACGTCGACATCTCATTCAGAAGGTTTCGGGTTCTAAACCCATCTATACTATAAACAAATATGTGATAGGGGGAAAACCTAATCCCGGGTACATGATTATTTTACGGTCACTGGTCTTAAAGTAACTGGCAGATAGTTATCCGCGAGCAATTATTAAGCCTTTAACAATTTCAAGAATTATGAAGCCTGTAACAATTTCAACAATTATGATGGCTTAAACATTTCAACAATTATTGAGCCTTAAACAATACGGAAGGTAAAGTATATAATATATCAGATACAAAGCCACAAACTTTTACTTTTAAAGGATATGAGGTTTTAAATTGTGTTGATAATCTTTACGGAAAAATATATATACTAGCTTTAAGCTATATATCCAGTGAAACAAATACATTTAATTATAAAAATATTGAAAATTTGTAAGAATGGCATGTAAAAGGAGTTAATAAACTGCTGAAAAGAAAGGGAAACGACAAACGAAAAAACTGTTAATATTTATTCCAGCCTAAAATATAAGGAAAATTTGAGGAAAATGTTCCATGCACACACATAAAATTTAGGTAAGTAATGCATTTAAACCTTTTTTCTTCTGTCCAAGATGCCTCTATTCCGAAGTGTTTGCTTTGCTAACTTCTTATATATAGTGATTTTTTATCTCAAGACCACGGTTGAACTATTTTGTTATCCACTCTCTTCTCAACTATGTGACCTTCCAAAGAACCACTTACCAAAATGACTTTTAGCACGAACGTCTCAATAAGAATTCCTCTCTCATCAAATATGCCCCCTCTTCATTTGCATAACTTTCAGCAATAAAAATGCCCTCCTCTTCTATGGAAATGTAATGCAAAAGTAAGTTTCGTATGGTTTCTAGGACATTGGGGGTCACCAAATTTCTGAGTTGTTTTTTTTTGCCTGCCAAACAATAGAAAAGGGGATAAACAGTATTGTGCATCAAATGTAGTAGCCTGACTTTTTTTGACATTAAAAATCACATTACTTTTTGTACAAGAATGAATAAACTAACAGTAAATCAATCGAACATAGGCACGTACATAAAAATATGGTTACTGCCAAAACGATTCAAACTTATAACAAAAATAACGATAATTAATCTATACCATACACATACGTAAACGACCGTGCGTTTTCTCCAGATACAAACTTTTCCTTTTTATGTTTGAAGTAGACAGCCAAAATTAAGGCTACAAGTGCTTCAAAGCAAGTTTCAGGAGTGCAAAAAAGCTGCGAAAATGCAGCGCCCAAGAGCTCAGGTAAATAGAACTAAACACTCCAAAGGGGTATACTTCAGATACGCACGCCTGATTAAATCGAAGATTTTGTTTATAGTGTTTAAAACTTTTTTTCATATACCATATAAAATAAAGAATGAGCATTCGCGTAAATTAAATCACTTTTTTTTATACTTTTTCATACTTTCGGGGAAAATTCACGGAAATATAACATTTCCAAGATGTATGGAAATTGGACACACTTATCTGTCAGTATAGTTCAGATGACTTTTCACATCTAAAAGTGGAAAAAGAACACACGTAATTTCTTTTGTTAAAAATCCATATAAAAAATATCTTGCTATTTGGTATTGCATAAAAGAATGCACATTTTCTGTGTTTGGTGGCCATATTAATCAAAATATTTGAGAACCAGAGTGGAATGGTAGGTTAGGGTGTCATGCCAAGGAAAATCCTTCAAAGGTTTTGTCCTCTTCTTATTCATCCTGTAAACCTCATTCTATAAACCTGACTCTTGCTGGACAACAAAATCCCGCCGTGTATATGAACTGGTGCACATTAAATCTACCACGTTAAATCTACCGTTAAAGCGGCCTCGTCCCTTAACCACTGTTCAAAATAACGAGAACCATTGTCAATAGCCCTTGCGTAGCTCAAGTGCGATGCTAATTTAAACTACACGAATTAAAAAGCTTGATAATAAAAATATGCTTAATTTTTTTTCTTTTTGCACTAGAAAATATCACCACGTGTTCGTGTATAGTTAAATTAAAAATGGAAACTCAATTTCTGCGAACTTGACTTCTGCGAAAAGCTTAAAAGAGATTAAGTTTTCTCCATCTTCTATTTTTAAACATTTAACATTCTTGAAACTGAAAATTCAATTAGGATTTGTTTCTAGATTTAAGTACTGGTATAATAATCAAAGTAAATTGTTATTCCCTTTAGACTGAATAAAAGCATGTTAACATTTTGCATTATATTCTTGTATGGTATTACCATTATTTTTAATGACATAAAACTTACAATAATGCAGAAATTTAGAATTGCATTTTAACAAACAAAAATGGTAATTTAAACTCGATCTTAGAAAGATAATTCAATTTTACTTTTAGTAACTTTATGTTGCTGGTTTGTTACAAGACTGAAGGGTGTCCTGAAAAAGGCAACCTTCAGGAAAATGGTTAGTGATTAAAACAAAATTCATTCCGAATATTTGTGATAATTATATTTTACAAACTGTGAATCATTTATTTTGGTATTATTCAATAGTATCATTATTTAGTATTTCGACGATAGGTGGTGATGCGCTCCAGACATCATTTAAATGAAGATATTCTCGAAATGTTGTCCAGCAGAGCAATAACTTGTTGAAATGTCTACAAGTGCTTCCGTGATAAACTGTTGGAGTACCTGAAGAGTTGATGGATTTTCAGCGTACAAAATATAATTCGAGGGATCGCATAAGAAGAATTTTATTCAGGGATTATTGGCATAACATTGCTGCTAATGGCCAACTAACGATATTATCACTCCTTAAATGTAGTAGGGAGTGCAATTCTACCTATCTAAAATTTATATGTAACTAAACTAAGTGCAGATGCTAAATTAACTTTGTAAAGTTATTAGCTGTCTCACAAATATACCACAAGAATTTTGTTTCGATCACTTAGTATATTCCAGATATTGCATTTTTAAATCAAGGTGTCAGTTTAGTTATCAGTTTATTAGATCAAGTTATCACTAAAACAAATGTAATTCCAAAAGTAGGTAGGTTGGTACATGTATTTTCCGGTTTGTGTGCTTGAACCTAAACCCGCTTATAAACCTTCGTCAAGTAAGACACACACAGACAAAATTAGAGAGAGAAAGTTCACCAAGGTCGAAGGCGGGAATCGAGCCCGCACCCGGTACAGTGCGCAGACTTTTAGCGTAATGGACTGCGATTAAACTCATTGGGCCACCCGGGCCCCTTCCAAAAGTACCACAATAAAAACGATGCCGCTGGAACTGTTACCAATCACGACGTGAAACATGACTAATATGACGTCAGGTGTCGGATCGTCACTTGACTGAGGTTCTAAAATATGACGCCCGTCGCCAATAGCCCTAGTGTAGCTCTAGTGCGACGATAATCCAAACTAAAACTAATATGACGTCTCTTTACAGAATCAATCGCTGGATAAGCGACTCACCTACCATGCGCCTGAGTTCTCTGTGCGTGTTCTTGTTCCTCGTGGTTTCCAACCGTGGCATCAAGTTATGTGGATGGAGACTGGCCGAAACCCTGCAGATGGTTTGCAAAGACCGTGGAGGATTCCACTCTACTCAAATACGTCTAGTGCGAGACACGTCTGCTAGTCAGTTTTATGGTAAGTCTTAATGCGTCATCCCTTATGCTAGTCATATTCTGGTAAGCCTTAATCGACAATTGGAACGGCGAAGCTTACAGTGACGACGCAGTTTCGTTAACCGTTGTCTTAAACCCCACATACAAACCACCCTGCAGCTTATTCGTCTAAACTAAACAGTCTCCCCTACAGTGACGCCACAGTTAATTCAATCATTGTCTTCTTTCCCTCAAACAAACCACGCTCATCCCCGTTCAACTTGTATATTGTACAAGTGTTTGATGTGCAACTATATTAAGAATGTAGAATTTTGCCAATGAAATTGGCAATGTATTTGGCGCTATTCTAAAATGGTGTTTATATATGCTTATTCCATCGACTTGGCAACGTTTGGGCTCTCTTATGAAACTATAATTACAACGCATTTGTGAGAGCGAGTCTGCTGCTATTTGTGTGTGTGTTGTGTCTGTCTTACTCATAGAGCTAGGAAGGAGAGTAGAGAGGTCATTGTATATGCGCAGTAGCGCAAAGCAGGCTAGAGCGGTGCATCTTGGGATACCTCGGTGCCAGTATGTTAAGCGCAGTAGCTCGAAAAACCTGACAGCCTTGCTTCAAATCATCTGAATTGGAGGGGCCCTCTTCAGAGCGGTGCATCTTGGGATACCTCGGTGTCAGTATGCTATGCGCAGTAGCTCGAAAAACCTGACAGCCCTGCTTCAATTTCTCTCAACTGGTGGACCTCTCTACACCTCCTTCCTACCTCTATGGTCTTACTTGACGAAGGTTTATAAGCGGGTCTCTGACCAAGAACACAAACCTGAATTTATGTCTACCAACCAACCAACAAACACATTTTTTCATACCTGTGAAGGATATTACTAGAAAATTGCATAAATTCAGATCTCGTGATACAGCCTGCAGTGGCCCTGTCGTCAGAACATTGTCCTCTCATACAGAGGTTCAAAACCCGGCCACATCCTATAGACGGATTTGATGGCAAAAATATAAAAAAAACGTAATTACGGGGTTTCCTGAGTACAATGGGACTGACATGATCCTTAAGTCTCGATCCTAAATAATCGATGTCCAGTTGAGTGCCAGCTCAGTTGTCGACTTCGTCACTTGACCGCGGTTCTAGGCGTAATTGGCTGCGTGAATTCTTTTAAAGGCGGCCAGAAATAGACAGCCGGAAACGGTTAAATTAGCAAATTACTAATTTCAAAAAAATATTCGAATTGATTTTGAGCATAAACCAATTTTTCAACGAAAATTACTTCAAAAACATTTTTGAAAAATATACATGTAAAAAAACTGAAATTTAGCTAACTTTGCATAAGTGTATACCAATTAAAAAAATAAATACGTTCACACTGGTAAATGCTAATTGCAGTCAGATACTAAAGTAACAACCTGAGGGATACAAATGCTGAAACCCATCTATTTAAAGTTAGATTTTTCAGCAAAACATTTTATTTTAAAAACCTACAAAAAAAATTTATTTAAAAATTTAAATTACTAAAGAGCATTGTAAAATCTTTTAACTAAAAATACTATTTTAAAAAATTTTAAACTATTTAGTTACTCAGTTGAAAGTTAACATTTTATCCTATGCTGTGAAAACAAGCTTTCTCTTATACCAATTTCTTTATCGCTCAGAGGGCTATATACATCAAATTTGAATCTGAAATGCCCCAAAAATCTAAAATTGTGAGATACTATATATTGAAAAATTCATTTGTTAAACCATAATGCTTGTTATATATAGTTTAAATGACTTATTTCTTAAAAAAATCTATTTGTTACATATTAAGCGCTTACATTAATAATAATTTCTATTCCTTACTTACTATTTCCAGGTTGCACGTTAAAATTCTTTGAATTATATTCGATTATCCTTAAAGCTTTTTCAAGCGATTCTTAAAATAATCGCGATGTTCCTTATAAAAAAGAAACGGGGTCTGTTTTAAGTTTTAGAAATGATTTTAATTTTACTTCGCACACTGCATCATGCGTCATTACAAAATGCATTTTTATTTATTTGTAATTTTAGAAACATACTTCATTTGAAATGATAAAACAAAAGTAAAATGTAAAGTATTTTTTCTTTAGTCTACTCATAGTTGTATATTAAATACAACTACAATAAGAAAATTGACCTATAAATATGTTCGTATATAATAAAAACTAATTACGTTTTTATCTTGTAAGTATATTAATTCAAGTATATTTCGACTTCGTTTTTTTTTCATCCTACTCAACTTAAACCAAATTTCATTCCAAAATATTAAAATAAATATAGGGTGAGTTGAAAATTATTCTCCGAAACTTATTTAATAAATAAGAAATATGAAAAAACACTTAAAAAGTTTGAAAATTTCAACTTTGGATATTAGTTTTGTTATGTTTCTATTAAGTATTTTTTTGACATAATTGTCGATGTTCTTAAAATTCAATTAATATATCAAAGTTGTCTGTACACAGAACTATTAATTAAAAATGATGTGATTTTATGTAGATTTAGCTAAGAAGGAAAATCATTGGACCTATATCATACAGAAGTAATTTGGTGATGAAGAAATAGAGTAGACTCAAAAATTCCCCTAGCGATAGCGAATTTTGTTCCAATTAGGCGACAATGTCGAAAATGGGTAATTTTTAAACACTTCTACTCGGCTTTATCGGAACGAAACTATCTCGCAACGGATGTTTTTCTATTCCGTTTTGCTCCATTATTTCATTATTCCAAAGCTTTGTGGATATTGGTCAAACCAATAACCATCCCATTCTCAAAATTTACATTTTTCTAGTAAATGGGTCTGTCGGCAATTGGCTTGTTTCAGATGACGTACCGTCTAGTTTCCATTATTTAACTTACGTGATTTCTTGGGTTGTTTCTGTTTCACTCTTCATGCGTGGTCTTTTTGTCTGATGTTTTCTATTTTAGAGTTATCTGAGTGCAACTTTTTTTTATTCTTGCTATTTATTAAAATTTAATAACATTAGAAATATAATAAACAAGTAGTGTTCGTCTTGCTCATAGTTCTATTAAAATGCTTATGAAACTTGCAATTACTTTCGTTCATTCTTTTACATTTCATAGACTACACTGTTAAAAATTTTGTGCTTGGTTTCTCCATGATATTGGTTCCTAGTAGCTGCAGCGGCTGAATGGTGAAACGTTCCACCATATTTTTGGTATTCGGTTGAACCATTTCTCAGGTTTTTGTTTCCAAATCCAGAAAAATGGTTCCACCAAACACCGAAAAAAAGGTGAAACATTTCACCATTCAGCCGTTGCAGCTACTAGGAACCAATATCATGGTGAAACCAACCAATATCATGGTGAAACCTAGCACCAAATTTTTAACAGTGTAGATAGCAAATAGCATTCATTTATGAAAAAAAATGAAGGTATATTAGTGCGAAATTGTGTCTGATATCGTTTATCATGACGAATGTTTACATGTATGCGAATGCTTCAAACATTCAAATTTGAAAATTGAAATAATCCTTTATTTTATGATTATAAAATATTAACGGCTATTTATTAACCGAATTAAATGTAATTCGAGCAGGACCAAAAATGAAAACAATACCACTGGAGCTGCAGCCACTCAAGATATGAAACATGCCCATTTTAAAATCGGAAACTCATTTTACCGATATAATTTTTCCTTTTTCCAGAAATCCTGCAATACAGTGCTTCCATTGCTTCCGGTAGTTTCCGACAACGACCAGTCAAAAGAGGCATCGTAGATGAATGCTGCCGGAGACACTGCTCGTACCAAGACATCCTCTCGTATTGTGCGTATCCAGATGAACCAGAAGATACAGACAATGAAGGGAACGCCACGACTACACTGCAGTCGACATTTGATGGCGAAGACCAAAACACAACGCAACTAAATTCAATATGATTAGTAGGTGAGAAGATTTAACTAAAACTATTTTTAAAACATTTTTGAGGGGAATTGAGATTGTTAAGTAAATAACTTAGTAGCTGGCGATAATATTAGGGTGACCTGACACACTTTATATAGTAGTTGATTGATCGTGGTGATAAAAAGATTTTTAAGAATAAAACACCAAAGCACAACATCTTTTTGTTTTTTGTTCTTTTTGTGTGTAACACTTTTTCTTAGTTAGTTTTCCGTTTCATGCTGAACTCCCAAAGCTGGGGGCAATTGCACCAGTTTAAGAGTAAACTGATGAGAGTATTGAGTAGTTTTAGCATAACTTATAAATACCCACATTCTGAGTTCGGTAACGTTCTTAATTAGGTATGAATATAAGATTATTATTGATTTTAATTAATCAAATATCTTATAATAATACAAAATTACTCTAATTCCAAAGTGTGCTTAAAAATTGATAGTTTACCTTCAAAGTTTTTTAATCTTTTGATGTTTCTTTAAAATTAAAATCTATCTCTTTTTAACTGGACAAACTATTTATTGGCTACTAAACAGTTTACATTTAATTATTCTCATGTTATTCCTTTTAGGCCAGAAGAGACCAGTTCCATTGCTATGTTCCCAATGTGGAAAGAAGGCCTATTTCAGAAACTATGGGATTCCACCAGATTTTTATAGAAAGTTAAAGTCAATAGATCTCTTTCTTATTATGTGTTTTGAAAATATTTGAAAATCCTATGCTAAGCTATGTTTTAAGATCTTTAAAATAAAATATTTTCATGTTGGGAAATGAGCATCTTGGTATTATTCTTGCCTTTTCCTGTTTGAGATACTATATATTATTTTATGTATTTTACATAATTTTTAATCATATATTTTTATTGTTGTTAATTTTTTACAGATAAGTTTGTTAGATTGAAGTTGTCAAAAAAGTTTTTTAAGTAAGTTTTAGATGATAAAAACCTTTTTCCCATGTGAAATTGAATAATAAATTAATATTGTTTTTACCATATGGTCTAATTTGAACTGTCTTTACTTTTTATTTCTGATGAATTTTTTTTAATTCAATTTAATACATATTTTTTTTGTTTGTTGTTTGATTTTCTATAATCAATTTTAGCCTACTTTTCTTTGAATGAAAGTAGGGATTGACGTGCTGATGATGTCCGTCCGACCCTCTGTCTGTTCATACGTCCGTACCTCTCTTTCATACAAATACCTAAGAGTACCATATGCATAAGAATTTAGGTATTTAAGAAACAGAAAAGTAGGCTATTTAGGTCTTGTTAACACAGTAAGATATAAAGAGATGAAGAAAATAATCTTAGCAGAAGGACATTTTCTAATTTCTCAAAATCTGTTAATTTACCTGCTTTATATATTTTAGAATTTATGGAACGTACACTAAAGCAGGCCTATTTCTACGTTAAGATATTTCTGCTACAACTAGGTAGCAACCAAAAAGAAGTAAAAATACCTTTTGTATTGACCAGAGATATCAGACGTGCAAAGAAAAAATTAAAAAGTTTTAACTAATTATGCAAAACGTTCACATATTCAAAACCTTAAAAAACAACTTTTATATAAAATAGCTTATATTTTGTCCTCTCATATATTTTTTCAACTCTTCCACTGCATAATAATGGGCATAGCGGCTAGTAGGGGGATAATGGTCACACTATCCTTAAGGGGGAATGACCGCGGGTCTCCAAACTAAAGTACATCTGTGTTAATCTAATAAAAACATGATTTTATAAGCCACATTTCTCAGACTGTATCGAATATTTTTACGTATATGCCTTAGAAAATTATGTTTTTCATTAGATTAACAGAGAGACACTTTGGTCTGGAGACCCGCGGTCATTCCCTTTATATGCTTTTACACTGCGACAAGGCAAATACCTGCTATTGCATTTTCATAGTCTCCACTTTAGGTATGCTGAGTCACTAGATATATCGTCCAAATTTTGCAAATTCGATGATTTTCTATAAGCTTGGTCTAAAATATGCAGACATTGTAACAATTCATCGTTTTGAAACGTAATTGTTTCTAAATCAGTTATGACTTAACTGCAAAAAAAAAAAATCTAATTTTTCAAAATTTTTCATCAATGTTTGTTCACAACTAAATACAAGATTCTGACAATGTTGTCATATAAGGCTTCACAGGTCGTTTATTTCTGATATAACTGTTTATTACTATTCTTGGATCGGAAACCAGCGAACAACATGAAGAAAATAGTAATATTATGCTTTATTATTATTTACATTTTACATGGAATAATTTTTTTATTTTATATTAAATGGCTAAATGTTTTATATTATAATGTCAAAATAAGTGATCTTCAAAAGGGGATAGTTGGTTTTCGATGTAAATTTTAAAGGCATTACTTATATACTATAAATAATTTAACATTTGTTTAAATAACATTTTTAGTTGATCAAAATAAGTTCCGAAATAAAATCCGTCTCTGAAACTTCAATTTAACGCTTGATTGAAGTTAATTTTGACCAAAATAGTTGCCTTTCCCCCAACTGACTTTTTTATGGCATCAAATTTCAGACCAACTTCAAAATTAAAAATAGCTTTCCAAAAAAGATAATTTTAAAACGCTATTTCACGGTTTAATGATCATTTCGCCAGTAGCAAACTTCAATGGATTAAAAAAAAACGTATATATACGAGAAATTCATCATCTTCTTTCACTTAGATTTGTACTCCACTCCCTCCAACTCCTCAATACTCACACAATACTCTACAATATGATACACTTCAACTTCAAAATGTTCGTTATAAGTTTGTTCTACTTATCACTGATTCACACGGATTCGGTAACTGGGATTCGAATATGTGGAAGACGATTGGCGGATTTCTTACACCACTTGTGTAAGCAATTTGGAGGGTTCCATGCACCTCTACTGAAAAGGAATGGTAACTATTAATTTGATGCAAATAATTAAAAATAACCATCGTCACATAATGCCGATTTTCGCAGGAAATGAATTTACATGGTTTCTGTAACTGTAATATCAACTATACATTTTTTAATATTCATTTAGTACTTTTTCAATTACGCGGCGTTTCTTAGGTAAAAGAAAGCAAATGTAGCTCGAGCTAAAAAAATATATATATTTCCACTGTACTAAATATCTGAATTTCTGTTCATAATACTTTTTCCGTTTTGCAGTTCGTTTCAAATTACTACTGTAGTCTTAAGTGCTTAAAATAAGACTACTTTAAGGCTTTAGTGCTTAAGATAAGTCAATGTGTGAAGTTCTAATTCTTTAACAATATTTAAAATTAATATGTGATCAAACTAATTATAGTAACTCATTCTAATGGGCAACAATCTGGTAAATATTTAAACTTTGAAATGGAATGTTTCCAATAAAGTTAGATTTACTTAATAGAAAATTTATCGGGCAATACTTTCAACGAATCGAATAAGTTAGGTAAACATTCCAAATCAATTTTAACTTACCTTTGTATAAAAACAGATATTTTCCAACAAACCACCCGTTTCCACGAAAATCTTCCATAAAATCTGCATATTTTGGAAATTGAAAAGTTTTTCACAGAAGATTCCGCCTTCTTAATCACCAATAAGCGGAATTTGAGGGTTCTATGTACCAAATGTGAATGATTTTTGTCAAAACTGTTCTCGTTCCAGCTACAATCATTTTAGAATACATAAACAGGTACTATTTTTGAATTTAGCTATAAAATAGACTCTAATGGTTTTTAGACAAAATTTTCGTTTGCATTGCAAAAATATCCGTAGTTTTTTTTTTTTTTAAATATTCTAAGGTTAATTTTTTTATAACTCAATTCTAGGGAATCAGTTAGTATAGTTTGTTGATAAATATTCATTACATTAAAAAAATATGTAGCAGTTTTGCTAACTTATATTTATCAGATAAAATGTTTTTTTTTCAAAAACCTCATAATAATTTTATTTATTTGATTGTACAATATGTATCTTGCAAACGTATCTTAAGAGGTATGGTCAGTCTCATACACCTAATACATTGTTTAATATGAATTCCCAATGTATATTTCAAAGTAGTGTCAATTTGAGCCCTTTTTCACCATGTATAGAAATAGATAAAACAAAATAATAAAACAAATTTTAATTGAAAATATCATCGGGTTATTTAGTTATTAATTTTTACAGCATTAAAGTATCCATAACTTGCAGAGGTGCTTTAGCTCCCCAAATACCCCATCAAAAGACAAGACAAAAAATCCATAACTTATCGACAGATAGAGACTTTATTTTAAAACTTAAAAAAAATTATTAAATAGCCTGATGATATTTTCTTTTCAATTTTTTTGTTTTGTTATTATTA
This sequence comes from Oedothorax gibbosus, assembly GCA_019343175.1. Taxonomy (NCBI): domain Eukaryota; kingdom Metazoa; phylum Arthropoda; class Arachnida; order Araneae; family Linyphiidae; genus Oedothorax; species Oedothorax gibbosus. The sequence goes on along the minus strand of CM033282.1, from coordinate 6,262,882 downwards.
CTATTTTTATACCTGGTTAAAAAAATTCAAATTTTATACCAATAGTTTCACAGATTTTGTGACGTCAAAAATAATGAAATTTGTCTTTGGGATTGGCTGCTGACGATCCCTCTTAAATAAATGATTAGCATATTGCCTTGAATAATAATAATAAAAAATTTCTGTTGATAAATTTACATTACGTAGCTAAACTTTTTATCATGGACAAATAAAAAATTATTTATAATTGTTAATAACTAATTAATAATTAATAAAAAGTAAAATTAACCTCTTTATAAGGAAATTTCCTTTATTTTTTTCCTTGTTGAAAAAAGTATAAGGCAAATAATGTTCTTATTAACAGATTTACAACGTTAATTTTCAATTACTTTTTTGTAATAAAATTTTGAAACAACTTTAACTATTAGTAAAAATAAATCATAGATGAATTTTAGGCTTTAAAGAAATATACTACGTTAACAAAATTAATACAAATAAAAATCTTGGTACATGACTGTATATTAAGACATAAGGAAAGAAAAATAGCTCTTCCTATTATCAGGGAAGAACAACGAACCTTCAAATCGAGCAATTCGTGATTTTCTTAGTTACTTTGTTAAATATATTACATCGAATAAAATCAAATGTAAGGGAGCATGGGGAGCCTTGGCCATGCTTTTAGAATTTTATTTTTATAAATTTTATTTTTGCACTAAAAGTTTCATGTAATAGCACATATTAAAGGAAATTTTATTGGCATTAAGTATATAACAGTGATAATATAAATAATGCATTTTTCTTTTTTAAATATATTGTTTTTTAGAACTTAGAAACTTGGCCAAGTCTTCCTTTAAAAAAAATATATTATATAATTCAACACTCTGGAACTCATTTAAAAATCATGTTTACCGTAATATTTAGAGTAATACATTTTTCTACTATTGTATAAATTAAAAATTCTAATATTGTCCATAACAAATAATTTTTTATATTTATGTTAAATATATTTTATTCAGTTTGTACACACATTAAAATGCACAAGATATAAGCCTCAGTTTGAATTTTTTTTATTTTAACGGCACAAACTGTACAAGTCAAAGTCAAAACGCACTTTTAAAGCAACTCGTTCGTCCCCCCCCTCCCCCTATAAAGAAAAAATCGGATAATATCTTAATATTAATCTGGAGTATTATTATACATGAAATAATAACTTATATAGTTTTTGCAGAAAAAGTTTGATATTTGGTCATAAATGATAAGTTTGATTTAGTTGAGGTTTTCGTTTTATTCTAAATAAGTACAAATACTAATAATCAATCTATTACCTTCATGGGGCTGGGTACCCTTCATGGCCCAGTCGGTTAGGCACTCGCCTAGCATGCGAAAGGTCCCAGGTTCTGGTCCGGGCATCGCCAAAAGAACTGCCGACCTATAAACGGCAAGTGCAGCCAAAAATGTCCGACGAATACCCCGTGTAAGGGAGTGCACGTTAAATATCCTTCAAAGTCCTAACGCTGCGTACGATGTCGCCCTTAACGGTTGCGTTGGGTGCCTATTCCGGTGTCGGCTCGTCACTTGACTGTGGTTCTAAAATACGACGCCCGTCGCCAATAGCCCTCGTGTAGCTCTAGTGCGACGATAATTAAAGCCTAACCTAACCTATTACCTTCATTAAGTTATAATCATACGTTATTATTAACCGTGTATTTGATAAACATTATGTATAGATTTTCATAACTAATTCACTTAGGGAGCCTTGGTCCAGTGGCCAACCCTCACTTACATAGAGTGGCCAACCCTCCCCACCTAGACATTTCGTAAAGAATGACACATGGTGCTTTGAAGCCTACTTCATTGCACAAACTTTATAGCTAAAATAAAACCGTAATATAACAGTATTTTTAAAATACCATATACTTAAACTTAATTGAATTGGTTTTTCTGAAAAAAATCTTACAAATTATGTCTAAAATGTTACTTTTTTGGGTGAGAAACTTTCTTTTTTTATTTTCTCCTCAATGCAAAAAAGTAGCTCAATAAAACTAATGTGGCTATCTGCTGACAACAGTAGCTTTGAGTACCATCTATTGAGAAAATGCTGAAATATTTTTTAATACTAAAATTTAAAGGTGGGCCAAGTCTCCCTTATGGCCAAGGCTCCACAGTATCCCTTACAATTAATTTAAAATTTTATTTCAAGCGTCCGCAAGAACATTTCCTATTTAATTATTATAAATATTTCGTCAAAGCCAAGTTTTTAAGTACAATCACCAGTATTTATATTCATTAACACAGTCTTATTAAAATCACTTTTATACTTTTTGTATCATTTTCATTCAATGTATTTTACTTTCAGTTTTATTTTCAACCGGACAACGTCGGGAAGTTGAAGATTCAACTTCTGGAGTAGTAAACGAATGTTGCCGTAACCAATGCTCAGTGTACACTCTCATTTCTTATTGCGCTCGTGGTCATTTAACAGAGGATGGGTCTTTGATAGAAGAAATTTTGGGTTTCGAATACAATAAACCCTTAGAAAAGGTAGAGTATTAAAATACTGCTTACTGTTCAGCTATTGATTAACAACCTAACTTCCAAGATATAAAAAAATACAGAGTGATGAACAACTTTTTTATCATTATTTTGTGCATAAAATTAGTCCAATTTGAAATTCAATACATTTATAGCGGCCTCAGTAACCCACAGTCTACCAAAAGGATCCTCAAGGTGGAAATGAGTTACCTAGGCTTTTATACTACTGTTATCGTTGTTATTTAGAATAGTGGTAGGAACGAGATGGTAAATCAGCGCCACCTAGTTGTTGTTGGCATATTGAGGTTGCGTGTGTGGTGAAACGCCACACATTTATTTATCACTATTTCTTCTAAACCTCAAACCGCTAAAAGAGAGGGGTAAGTGATAACATGTATATAACCTGTTTGTTTGTAAGATAATCAGAAACACATGCTGAAGCGTAAAATAAAAATAACTGACATATACGATCAGGAAAAACAAAAATTGGAATGTAATAAACAGAAATCATGGGCAAACAAAATGTCACTTTTTTTTTTTTATTATTTATGCGCAAGGAGTTTAAAAAAATAAAGAAGTTCTAAATATATTTATATTTTATATCCATAACAATTTTTAATAGATTTAATAACAGTATTATTTTAACGAACTAAAAGATGTAAAATGTTCCTATTCACTTTGCAAATACATCATAAGTAAAAAATGCATTTTTTTAAGTGGGCTTTTAAGTTTTAGTATGGGAATTTCCAATTTTGGAACATTTTTAAACGTAGAACATGACTTTTATATTTGAAGTTAAAATGTTTAATCTGCCGTTTAGAATTTATTTCATGTGGGAAATATTTATTTTATATTTTATATCGTAGGAAGCAATTGAGGAGTTGGCAAATCAAAATTTTGACACTACTACTATTGAGCCTCTGCGGGACAGTCTACTGGATTCTAACGAAATATCTCGCCCTAATATCGGCGTTTCAACAAGAGATAGACCAGTCTTCATCGTCTTGGCCCAAGAAAACGTCGATATTTCAACGGAGGAATACTTGGAGAACACCATATAATACAACTATGAAATATAAATGAATAAATTGATTGATATCAAAAAAATATTTATATGAAAAAAAATTTTAATTAAAGTTTACAGTTATAAATAATCTGTAAAAAATTAAATTGTGTTAAAAAATAAATTGTGTATAAACGTCTACAAATAATTTTGTTTAAAATGTAATAATTAAATTTTTAAAAAAATAAGTAACTAAAACATTTAGATTAATTTTATGAATTTTTGAATTGAAAATTTAATTTAGTTCATTTACTGTATTATCCTAGCCCCATTTATTAAGTATAATTTGTGCAATTTACAAAAATAGAATATATAATAAATGAAAAAAAACAATATTAAGTTTAGAAATGTAAAGTATTTGTAATTCAATAAATCTCAATTTGTTGTTTATTTTATCTTTATCTCTTTCCAAATCATATTACCTCTTAAGTTTTCAGGGTTTATTTTTGGAAAGTCCCTTTAAAAGAAACAAACATTGACCTCATTTTATGAAGTTTAATAAAATGAAATATATTTAAAGAAAATATCATCAAAAACTTTTAATCGTTTCTTGCTCACATAATTTTGTATTATGCTTTTTTGCAATGGAATAAAATTAGACAAGTCTATCTCTATCAGTATACTGTCTTTATATTATTACTCAATCAATATAATTTTAGTATTATGTATCAGTTAATACATACTTTTTTGGACTTTCTGTTGTCTAACTAAGCCCATTAGGGCAATCTCTTATAAGGTAAATGATTCGTCATAAACACTCAGGGTTAGTTTACTTTTTCTTTTTTTTTCGATAAAAAATATCGATAATTTTTCGTTTAGGCCATCCGTAACTAAATTTTTTGCATTCTATTTGACTATGATGTATCAAAATCTTTAAATTCTTTCGCACATTTGCTCACAAAATGAAATTACATTTCACGCATAATGAATTCAAAGATGAAAAAAACGTTTTGGAGAGCCCTATTCTTAAAGGTCTATAAAAAGTCCTTATAGAGAAAAATTTACCTAAATAAAAGCTAAAATTCTATAAAAGTACTACAATTCATTACAAATATTTTTAGAGTTATGAGCATTTAAAGAAATTACAAAAGTCTGGATATTTCCAAACTGCGTGAAATATAGTTCATACAAATGTTAGTGCAAAAAAAAGGATTTTAAAAGAAAGTTATAAGTAATAATAGTAAATGCTTATTTTCTACGCAAGGGCGCAATATTTCTTAACTTCACTGCAAACAGAAATGTCTTGATTTCAGACAAAAAAGCGTCTGAAACAGGGTTCACATTATTCAGACACCAAATGGCGTCTCAATTTTTTCAGACATATAATGTGTCTAAAATTCAGACACATATGCAACAGAACTTCAGACACTTCATGCATCTGAAATTATTGTGGACACACATCCGATCTGTTTTTATATCTACAAACAATTCAAATTAAAACATTTCAATTTGAATAGTTGGCAGATATTAAAGATTATAGTACATTACAAATACAATTTTTAAATACTTTAAAAAGCTTGGTAAAAATTATTTATGGATATATATATTAAAAATTAAGCAATTGAAAAAAAAGATTTAATTTTCCTACATGCAATGCATTTTAATGTTTATTAGGAAATAAAACACATTACAAAAAGAATTCAATATTCATTGCTTTCAAAACTTTTTCAAAAATGTCAGTAGTTTTGTATGTTACCCGTGGGAAACTGCGCATTGACTGCCCACAGGACTTTCGGACCCAACAGATTTAACGAGCACGTACTCCGCATATACTCAACAAACACAAACATCCATGCCTTATCGGGATTCGAGCCCGAGCCCAGAGGATCCAAAGGCTAGCTCCCTAACCGTTGCACCGCCGGGTCGGCTTCCTTGTTTGTTTGGTTTTGATTCTTATTCTTCTCTTCTTCTTCTATTCTATTCTTTCTAAACGTTACAGTTGCAGTATTAGTCTGAAAACCGAAAGTGAAGGGGTTTCCCCTGCCGGATATAAATTTACGGCGTGGTGCAGATCTTTTTAAACTTAATTTATTGATTTTAATATATATTGACTAATATTAATAATATTACAACTTAAATTATTAATAACCCATTATATTACTAATTTTTTTTTCCAAATCCTATTAGATCATGGTTCAATATTGACTTTTGAGATGGATGTTAAAATAAATATTATCCTAAAAGAAAATTTTAAATTTTTTTAAAGTGGTCTTCAATTAAAAAAATATATATATAAATGATAATTTTTTTGGTGGCATATCAAATTATTTATCAAGTAAAATAAATTTTTAATTTTTAATGAATAATATCATTATAATTAACAAATTTCAATTGAAAAGGATTGATTTACTTATAGATTAAATTGCGCTTCATCTCAAAAAATTCTAAGTTCAAGTGTCTGAATTGCATGACATGAAGTGTCTGATTTAAAGTGTCTGAATTTGAAAGTGTCAAATTTTCAGACATTTACATCAAAAGTCAGACTCTACAGTGTCTGAAGCATATTTAAGACACTATAGTGTCTAAAATACATGACAGAATATTTCAGACAGTGTTCAATTAAGACACCAAAGTGTCTGAAAACTCAATTCAGACATCATTTGTGCTGAAATTGAGACACTGCTTTTTGCAGTGTTTGCTTGCAGAATTTTACACCAAACAATTTTGTGCAACTTATATAAGCTAAAACTGTATTTTTAACCAGTGATTTTAACTACTGACAAATTACTCCTAAATAGCTTTTTTGAATTTTCTACAAATTTATAGACATGCAATTTTTGCTTACATACAATTCGCATGAAAATCTTTAGTATAAATTCCTGCAAAAAGTTTTAAAATAATGTACACATGCGCAGAAAATGAACTATTAGTATTAATACTTATAACTTCTTTTAAAATCGATTTTTTTTCTCAAAAATTTGTATGAAATACTTGTCAAATGTCTAAAAACTAATTATTTAAATAGTTTTAGTTTTTTTTACCGAATTTTAGTTTTTGCTTTAGGACATGTTTCTTTAAAATTAGTAAACTTTTTATGGATTTTTAAGATCATTGTGCTCCAAAACGTTTTTTAGATCGATTATGCATACCATATAGTTCCATTAGAGACAATATTTTTTTGTAAATATGTGTTCCAAAACATGTGTTACAAGTAGTCACAAGCATTTTACATATTTCGTAATAGTTTGTGAGAAATTTAAAAAATATTGCTGAATTGTTTATGGCAAAACTACAAAAAAATGCACTATATATTTTTATATTAGAGAAAAAGAAGTCATATATTTATTTTATCAAAGATTTAGTAAACACGTTATTTGAATATTAGTATTTTATTATAAGAAAGAATAGCAAAACAAATATTTCATGAAAAATGAACGACAAATTGAATTGTAAACTTTCTGAACGGTTACAGAAATTTCTTTTACGACATTCCATTAGTTTCATGGTTTTCATTAGTTTCAAAATAAACTAGCTGGTGATGCCCTCAAATTAACTTAAAGAAATATAAATATATTAAAACAAAAAATAGAGTCACAAATAAGGACAAAAATATTTTCTTCAAAAAGTTATTTTAAAGTTTTCTTTAAAAAGTTGTAGTTTTACAAAAAAAAAAATTAAAAACTAAAAAAGGCTAGGCATCCGGGTCTCCAATGAGATTTTTTTAAGTGTTAATAATGCTTGGAATGGTGCATGAAAGCTTTTGGAACAATCATGTAAGCATTCAAATTATGTGGCCGCAGCTAATCTTATTTGAAAAACTTAGTGAAAGAACGTGCTGAGTGAAGAAAAAAAATAAGTTTTAAAGTTTTTAGTTTGCACTTAGCTCTGATAAAAACGGAACATGCAAACCGTAACAAATATACTAAACGTAAAGTTTATGAAAAATTGGAAACTTGTTATCGTTTACTTGTAATCGTTATTGGAAACTTGTTATCGTTTACTTGTAATCGTTATTGGAAACTTGTTATCGTTAAAGAAGTAAGTAATATATTAATTGGTACAAAAATCAAGTGAGTCATTAATTTAAACAATTCATGACATTATGAATTAACGTAATTTTTAAGAATTTTTTTACGAATGTATACTGTCATCTTATGTACAATTGTACATGACATCTTTGCTTCCCTCCATTAAAACTAAGCTTGCGGTAAACCAACTTCTACAGGGAGTAAGTTTACAGAGGAAACAAGATTTACAGTAGCTACTTATGCTATAGTTGATTGAATCTTATCAGCCTCAAATGGTACTGAAAGAATAGTTGAAAAAAAGAGAGTCGTATTATATACATATATAGCTGTGCACAAAAGTGTGGGTACATATTAATTAAAAATAATCCTATTTATTCTTTTACCAGTTAAGAGATAAAGAAATTGGCAAACGTGTAGGGGAGACCAGGGATAGTTTTTTAACGAGGTGACTTTTGCGTCCACCTTTAATTTCAAAATGGACTTCCAAATTAGGTTATTGGTTAAACTGACCTACGTAGATTATTTTTCAAATAACTCTATAGTATCACAAGTATCGATAGTTTTATTGTATCACAAATATATTTTTAGCTATAAAAACAGATAAGAGCCTACCCTAATATCACACTCCAATTAACCATAAACTAAATGATAAATTCCAAAATTAATCGTCGTCATTAGTTATGTCAAGAACACTGTAAAACGTTTGGTTTAACGCTATACAAAAGTGCTGCCTCCGGTTTTTGGAAGCAACCTTACAGCCTAAAAGGGTGTAAACTTACACCAAAGATGAGTAACCTTACACCACAAGAAACTAAAAAACTTATTAAGGTAATAAGAATGAAAATACGAAAACGGGGAGTAGGGTTAAACCAAAAAGATATAGTAAGGTTGCACCTGAAAACGTTTACACCTAAAAACATTTACATCCCAAAAACGGAATAAACGAACAAGTGGCAAAAATGCTGCATCCAAATTTACAGTGAAATTTAACTGCTTTAACCACAGTACACAATAACACGATACATACAAGTGGAATTTTGTAGCGATATTTTGAGGTTATTTTTTATAATTTTATACCAAAATCAAAAACAGTCCTAAAAAAGCCAAACGACATTGCAATACCTTCTTATCCTGGACCTTGCTTCACGGAGGAAATACCACATTCCTGCATAAAAAAACATTACCCCATGTAAGAAACATATAAAATAATGTTACAAACTACATTTTCACAAGTTAATATTACTTTAATAATGCTTAATACGATGCTTAATCGATAAATATTATAAATTTCTTATCTGTATATTAATGACTTGTTTCCTTGTATTGATGCAAATTAGGTTTACGACTACTACTTACAAATATCACACTTCATTACTATTGCCGATTAACCGTAATGGAACAGATATTCATACAAAAAAAAGTTTTAAAAAATTCCTATGTAAAAAAAATGAATAAAGTAAAATCTAATATTATTACAATAAAAAAATATTGAAGCTTTCTTGATTTACGAAACCTTTGAAAGTTGAAAATCGTTGAAAGTTTTGAAACAAAAGAGACTAGTCTAAAAGTAAAATTTAAAAAAGCAATGTATAGAATACTTGAATTTACATCTGGCAATTTTAAAATTGTTAACAAAATAAATAGTTTTTGCAAATGAACCAATACAACTTAATAAATATATATTCCTATAATAAAAAAAATTAATTACAAGATAAATATTACATGTATGTAAAAATGGAAACATTCACTGCAGAAAAAACACCAGACACTGAAGGTATGTTCTGAAAATAATATATACGTGATTTAAATTATAATGCATAAAATAGGAGTTATTTCTTTTTATATAACTTTGCACAATCAATGAATGGACACACATCTTCCTTCAGACAATCTACACTCTTAAAACAAACGAGCGGTTTTAACCCAGTCTGAGTTAATTTCCACTCCTTTCCTTGCCGAAAATGCACTTCCCCTATAGGAGTGGATTTCACTCTTTTTGCGGAGTAGGTAAAAGAAATAAAAGAAAACAATCTACGTCCTACACTCTTAAAACGAGCGGTTTTAACTCAGTCTGAGTTAATTTCCACTCCTTTCCGGTGCTGAAAATGCACTTCCCCTATAGGAGTGGATTTCACTCTTTTGTTTTAAGAGTGTATATGCAGTGGAGGCCCGAGAGCAGTGCTAGCGGGGTTTGCCTCAGAGGGGCTCCGAAATCACCAATTGAAATGGAAACTCACTTAACGATTGGATAGTTTTCAAGAAAACGGTAAAAAATAGTTCCAATTTTTTAATCCCTGAATATATACATACGTATAAGTTTTATTTGTTTTTGGCTTGAAATTTAAAAAAAGTAAGTTGATCATATTGGCGTTTTAATTGGTTTAATTATGTTAGTTTTGCCCTTAGTGGCTCGTTACTATACTGAACAATCCAGCCATTGGCGTTTCAATTGGTGGATTTAAGTTAGTTTTAATCTTATTAGTGGGTTACTTCTGATCACTCCAGCCCGGAAATATCACAGGAGCGAGAAATAGAAGGCGAAACCTCACCCTGTCATTTTCACCTGAGCCAGAATGGGGTTGTTTCACGGAGGATCTGGCAATAGCTTTGCGGTTTTGTTTGCATGTCTATTTTGATGTTTTCAATAATGTTGCCAGCAGTTTTAGAAGAAAAACTACGAAAAAATACCATTTAATTCTAAAATTACAAAAACATACCATAAAAATACTAGCAGAGCGTTTCACGTTTTTTTAAAGTCACTAAAAAGATTCCAAAATGCAGCTAGTATTTTTACGATATTTTTTTGTAATTTTTGAATAATTCTAAAATAAATTCTAAAATTACAAAAAAATATCGTAAAAATACTAGCTGCATTTTGGGATCTTTTTAGTGACTTTAAAGAAACGTGAAACGCTTTGCTAGTATTTTTATGGTATGTTTTTGTAATTTTAGAATTAAATGGTATTTTTTCGTAGTTTTTCTTCTAAAACTGCTGGCAACATTATTGAAAACATCAAAATAGACATGCAAACAAAACCGCAAAGCTATTGCCAGATCCTCCGTGAAACAACCCCATTAAACTGTTCAAAAATATGTTTCAATGATTGCAATCACTTTGAGCACCAAAGAATCAAAACGGTGAGAACTGATTGTGAGAGAGGACAACAAAACTTGAGTTTCAGGAAGACCTTTTAGCATTATACCCTCCGAAACGTATCGAAAGGCTTTTTTTTGTCAACATAGATAAGATTCAATTTTATTGAATTTTAAAAACATGTTCTTACATTTTTTTTGGGGGGGGGGGACTCATTGTTTCTTTTTCTCACCATCTCCCATTTACATACAAAGTTTGCGCATGACCCACAAGTCTACATTTTTAAAGCCTTTGGAATGGTATTTTGAAATATGATATTTTTATTAAAAAAAATAAACTCCATCTATTTTTTATACATGCTTTTTATACATACAGTATTACATACTTTGTGAATGACGAGACTTTACAAAAAGCACCCAATTTATTGCTTCTAGATATTCAATTAAAGCAGTAAACTGTTAATTTTAATACAGAAAGCTTTAATCTTAAATCAAATAATTGCTATTTCGCCATAATAAACTCCCCTTCTGCCCCACTCCGTCACAAAGGACTACAAAATTTCACTTCATTTCCTTTCAATTTTCCCTTATTTATGTTATGACGATTTTCATGCAAGGTGAAAAATGCTTACATGGCAAAACAATACTTTCGCAGAACTTGCGATTTCCAAACTAATGCATTAGCTCTATGGGACTGACCAACGGTTGTACACCCCTCTTAAGATGATGACTAATTAATTTAAATCATTTAGAAGTTCTTGCCAAGAATTTCTTACCCTTACGAACAGTAACACTCCGTTTAAAATACCCTCCTCGCATCAATTCAGTAAAGAAAACAATGAATAACTCGCTCCTATCTAAAAAATAATGCCGTAAGTATCCCCCCTCCCCTTCACTCTTTAAGTTTACTTACCAAAAGTTCTCCCACACAAAAAATTATAATAAAATAAGTAGCACATGTAATGATGTAAAAACAGTTATAAAATATAATAATATCCCCTTCACTCTTTAAGTTTACTAACCAAAAGTTCCCCCACACACAAAATTATAATAAAATAAGTAGAACATGTAGTGATGTAAAAACAGTTATAAAATATAATAATAGCTTAATATTTTTTTAACAACTGTTCTAATATTAAAAAGAACATTTTCAAGTAATTTGTTTTTAAAAGATAGCCTTTCTACTTTAGAGGATGTAGCTATTTTACTAGGTTTGGGAAAAAACTAAACTGTTGCTTCAGAATAAAGATTACATTATTGCTTTAAAATAGAAAAATCATAACTGCTGTTTATTTCGAAGTATGCATTGATAACTAAATTCTAAACTAAATTCTTTTTTAAGAAAATATATGAACAACGAATAACTATACCCTTGAAAGAATTGAAAACTCTCCGAATTCCCGTCTTGAAACAAATGCGGGGATCTTAACTATAGATTGAGGTTTGTATGTAAAGATGTCATTCTCTGTGTCTAAGAAGGTATCAGATAAAAAGCAATACTCATAAGCAAGAAAAGAAAATTCTTCGATTTATCTTTAATTGGATCTATTTCATTGCATCTTCTTAAAGATAAATAGGAGAATTTTCTTTTGAAGGCACTCATATTCATTCACATCTATGTCCTTACTCTCCATAATACAAGAACGGTATTCTAACTGTTTCATCTCAAAGAACAAAAGAGGGAATCCCGCCCTCCTACTCCTAGCCACGCTCCCTTTGAACTCACCGACCCACGTCTGTCCCGAAACTGTCCATTCTCAGCTACAGCAACAATTAACACATTGATTTGGTTTATAGCTATGCTTCAAAAAACTTTTGAAATTGGTTTTCGGCCTATAATCATACGCTTGTAAAGTACTTCAAGGCTCAGTAAATGATGACGTCATTTCCGTGAAAACTTTATTAAGAATTTCAGTCTACACACCTTCGCCATGTCTACCCGATAATTAAAGCTCCAGTCATCCGGATCTGTAGTAGTAAGAATCGAAAATAGCTCAAACACCCTGCGAGTCCTTCCACTTGATTAACCTAAACTTTGATTGAGAAAGCCACGAATCCATAAGCATCAAAACCCGAGTCACGAAGTCGATTCTCCGAATTCTGTCTTCAATCAACAATCTCCAATTAGTGGCACTCATGAAGAAGAGATGGAACTATATAAGAGAATATCTTCTTTGGTAAAATCTACTTTGAAATCCCTTTTCCTTCCTCAAAAGGCTCCAAAACCTAAATCCTCCTGAAAATGCTTCAGAGGCAACTAATGCTGCTTGCTCTGGGTGTGGTGGTATGCTTAATTTTACAGGGAGAAAACGTCCAAGGAGTGAGAATGTGTGGTAGACGACTGGCGGACCTTCTAAATTTCATTTGCGAAAGGCATGGAGGATTCCATGCGCCAAAAGCTAAGAGAGATGGTATGTTCCATCTTTATTGATTATAGTTTTCCATCACAGAATCTTTTTGCATGTTATGAAATTTTTCAACTGTAGCATTTTACCCATTTTTAAATTGTCCTTAAAATTTCTTATGTCTTTAAAACTAAAATTTTACTATGAATAGCCGATTTGTATTTCTGTTCTAATTTCTTGAATTTTTTTATATATGCCTATTTTTAAAAAATCTAAAGCTTGAACAAAGTAATACCAATTTTAGCTAGTCAATTAATATTATTTAAAAATGTAGTTCTTCCAACACTAAAAAAAAGTATTATGAAAAAAATTCATATATCTAGTATACTAATATCATACTTATAATGTCTAATGTTATAATTTCTTATACTTTTTGTTCTTCTACGAATATACTATCTTTAACGAGCATTCTATAAACTTTACACTACAAAAGAAATTTCCCAAATAGTATTATGCTATACCCTACTACTTTCTTTACGAAAAATACAAAATTAATTATGCTACATTTTTATTAATTATGCTGATTTTTATGCTTTAGAAAAAGTGTTTGTTTAGTTGTTGCTATGGTTTAGCTTCCACAATGCATTTATAACTTTAAAACTGGAAGCTTTTATAAAGGATGTGCCGTTCTACATACAAGTGTGATAAACGGAAGCAAAAAAAACGGAAGCATTAAAAAAATTCAAATTGGAAGTATATTTAAATTTTAAGAAACTATTGCAAAAATATAACGATATTAGTTTTATAACAATATTTTTTTGGTATCCAGTTTTAAATTTTCAATTTTTTATCTAGAAAATTTTGATTTGAACGTAATTTACAATGTAAGTAGTTCCTAGTGGTATATCAAATTGTGTGTATTATAAGAAAATATAAAACAAACCTCTGTTTCAGCGTAAGTATACAATACCCTTTATTAATTTAAAAAAAAGTATTTGGATTATACCAATATGAAAAAAGGTTTGTAAAATTATCATAACTGATATATTATAACTTGTTGTTATTACATGGCTTTTTAACTTACTAATAGTTTACGTATAGTATTATTATTAGATTTTTATGTGTTACAACTCGTAGAGTTTAAACTTGGTGTGAATTTTTTGAAGATTAAATTCATTCCAGTACATACTTTTAAAAAAAATTTAATTTCTTAAAATGAAACTTAAAATAAAACTCAAATCAATTGTACTCTTTATACTACTATAAACTTTAACGTACAAAGTATTTTTTTTTTGATATCACAATAAAACTTTAAAACGGTATAACCTGAAGGTTATTTCTTGAGATACTTTTAAAAAATTATTAAAATTTGCACTTTTCATATCGTCGGACCAATGACAAAATTACGAATGTGCAAATTTTGTAGGGATTGGCGGGATTTTGAAACGGTGAACCTAACAGTTTCCCGTTTTCCATCCAAATTTTTGAACATTCGTGGTTTTGGCACTTTATAGACGATATATTTAAAATTTTCTATGTCGTATAATCTTCTGAGTTATTTCATAATTTACAAATGTACTTAATATTTTTAAATGTGTTTATTTTATAATGTGTGTTAGATAAGTTTACACATGAAAAGAAAATAATTAATTCATCAGTTTCTTGAGTTTATATTCTAGAAATCAATACATTTTATTTAATATTTGTTTATAATTAATTGTTTTTCTGGCAATTATTATTTAATAACAGTTCTTTACTAAAATTTGTCATAAAATCTACAGTCCATTGTTATACCAAATACTAATTAGGTATCTATTAAACTAAGCAAAATTGATACAATTAAATTTTCGTGAATAAATGGGACTTATCGGTTATGTATTAATGTATCGTTTCAGCTACTAAAATATATTCTTGTACAATTTTTAAATTATATAATTATATATTTGTACATTATCCCTCTGATGAGACACATATAAATTGCTTAATTATAGATATTTAAATTATGACTTTCTGTCAGAACTGATATCTTTTTGAATTCCTATTAAAAAATGATTGCTTACTTATTTGTTTTAGTTACTGATAGATATCCTGAAAGTTATTTGTCAGAGATCTTATAAAATTTGTATGTTTTCGGAAACAACACTTTTTCTGAACGCTGACCTCATATGATATATTTTTTTTATCTGAAGATTGGTTTTCTTCGTAGGATTTAATGGACCATGCCCGATACTTTGCTTTCGGTTTTAAATAAGTCAAATGAATATGGTAGTCAAATAACTCAGTTGACGAGTCAACTAATACTTTTAAATGAGTCAGAAGTTTTTTTTACTGTCTATGCGTAAGTGAAGCCTTTTGAGTTCATATTGTTTTGCTTTTAGTTACAGGTACATTTTACTTATAGATCTTCCAGTAAACGATCTATCATTAAAATCAACCACCCGTTATATGCAGAACACTAAGCAACCCAGAGAATGAGAAACTCTCATCTGTTTCTAATGCTAGTAGATCTTTCAGTACACTGTCCACTTAACAATCAATAAACTTTATCTTTAACTTAAATTACTTTCAAGTTTTCCAGTTAGCAATATGTTCCTGAGATCATACGCAGTCGTAATATCACCGAACACTAAGGAACCCCAATATAAGAAGATGAATGTTACTATTCGGTTACTGATAGATCCGCATTAAGCAGTGAAAGTGATTTATCTTTCAGTTACTGGTCGATCCTCTGGTAAGCGATCTGTTATTGAGATCATCCGTCCTTTATCTCGCCTAACGCTAAGCAACCCAAGCGATGCCGATGGTTCTGTAGCCAACTTGAAGGCTTGGAATCTTACGCTTCGGTTACTGGTACATAGATCACTTTCTCAGCATTTGGCAGTCAAGTGATTTATCTTTTATCTTTCAGTTACTGATCGATCTTCTGGTAAGAGATCTGTTATTGAGATCATCCGTCCGTTATCTCGCCGTACACTAAGCAACCCAAGCAATGCCGGTGGTTCTGCAGCCAACTTGGAGGTTGAGGTGATGTCTCCCTTCCGAAGCGGTGTTGTCGACGAATGCTGCAGGAAACAGTGCACGCTAGCCACACTAGCGTCTTACTGTGCCAACTCCAAACATGCGGAAAACATTGACTTGGACGAGATGCTGCCTCCAGGAGCTGAAAATGTACCTGCAATATCAGCTGAAGATCTCGCTGAATATCAATTGCAACACGTAAGAAATAAGTTACTTTGAATTTTTTTTAAAGATTATTCGTGCAAAGTGTTTTCTTAAAACCCTCTGAGGAATACAGACGTATAAACCCGTCACCTGACTGTCTGGTTTTCCAACAACACACATAAGTTTTTAAAATGTATAAATTCAATTATTACATTTTAAAATTTGAAGCATGGAAGAGATACTTATAACCATCTACTAAAGAAATGTAATTTTAAAAAAAAGAAATTAAATTTTCAGTTAAAAATTTTAATTTAAATCTCATGCAGTGAAAACAAAGTTTACGCCTCAGCCAATTTGCTTATCCCTCAGAGGGTTAAGTTGGTAAACCGAAGCATATTGTAGCATACAAACCAATTGCTTTTAGTTGAATTTTAACAAAGAAAATTTATTAAAAATAAATTCTTCAGGACATTTTTTCCACTCCATCATAACAAAGTTATCATATTTTGCATAGTGTACCATATTAATAGTGCTGAGAGTTATATAAGTCGGAGATATCGAGGCACGTTTTCCTTCCTTTTATTTCCATTTTGCGTATATATTTGTATCTATTCTATCTTGAGAAAAACGATAATTTTTTTGTACTTTTAATTACAGAATAGAATTACTTTTCTCTGAAACACAAAACTCTAATTTAGACAGCAAATGAACAAATCTAAGCATTTCAGTTTGAAAATATGCCTCGTATGCAGGAACAAATTTTCCAGCCTATTAAAAATGTGTTAAAAATTCGTTTGGAGTTCATTGGATTATTCTCAAAGATATAGAAAAGCCGTGCGATTGCATTTTCTAACTAATAACTTTATTGCTCTTTAAGAGTGTAAGAGTTTTTCGTGAGTGAATTTATAATTGAATGTAGAGTGAATTTATAATTTAATTTATGGCTAATTCTCTATTTTCATAGCACAAAATTTATATTTAAGATACCATAAGACTGGCTCATTTAGACTAAGACAAATTTTTGAACGAAAACATCGTTTGAAAAGTGCCCCCCAAAAACATTTAGGAAAATTTTTCCCGCTCACCATATTAGGGCTTTGACACTACATCCATGAGTACTTGCTTAAGGTTTTTGCATAATGTGCATAATGCATACCTATATGGAGGAAGGACCCCACCTTTAGCACATACAATATTGGAAACGTTAATTTAATACTAATTAGTATTTTTTAGTTTTAAATAAAAAAGTTAAATTTAATCACAGTCGTAATAATTAAAATGTCCGATAACATAGCAGCTTCTAATAAATTTAATATTTCGTCAAATGATGTATACTGCGTTGCCACGTAGACCAGTTCAACTATTAGCATCTTTAACGGTCCATTTTTAAAATAAAATGAAAGGAAAACCTGTCCCATTGGAAAACTAGCCCCGTTCTGATATACCAGACATACTCAGTTTCAAACAAAATTACTTTTGATTCGTTAAAAATAGTAAGTTTTTAATTAGTTGAATATGTCTACGTTTGGAAACAAATAATAACTTCTCTCTATCTATGATGGGTCTGACTATGTAGGGACTAAGACACCTCTGCTATGAGCATTTAGTACGATGACTACCTCAACACCGAAGAATTAGTTTAATTCTCGTTTAACCCGGTAGATGTCAGCACCACTACCTCGCTCAATGGACGAGTCATTTACTACCTCATTCAAGAGCGACGCGATAGAGAGCAGAACTACCGACCGTAAGTGGATCTTTCTAATTTAAAGCCAAGCAGGAATCCCAAACTTGGCTTATCACCTCAGTCAGGATTATGACGATGAATGATTCCCCCACACACCCCTCCTCCCCGTGGTGAGATTTCGGGATATTTGGCTCGACCCCCCCCCCCCCCCCTTCCCCCCAGTCTCAAGTGAGATTTCTCAAAATAAGTATTTTTTTATTTGATCATTTTTTAGTGAATTTTAAATACAGTAGCACCTCGATTATTCGTAACCCCCTCTCCCCCTATGTGAGATTTAGTGATATTCGACTACACCCCCCCCCCTTAATCGCATCACGTAATTTATGGACGCCCCCTAGCCAGGAAATTGACTCTAGTTTTAGCTGCGGAGGCTGGGAAGCCCAATCAGTTACGGCGTTCGCCTTGCATGCGGAAGGTCCCAGGTTCGGGTTCGGGCATCGCCAAAATAACTGCCCACCTACACTGCTCAAAACAATTAGGAGAGCACTTTGCGTACTTTTGATAACCCCTTCAGTTCCAAATTTTTATTTTTTATTCTAAAAATCTAAAATTTGTGAAATAGATTCCTTATGCATCCAGAATGAAATTGTAAAAAACATGGTGAAATCTTATTTTTTAACTAAAATATGAGGGGAAAAATTGGAATCATAACTTTTGAATAAATTATAACGATATTTTTTTCAAAACTTTATTTGCAAAAAAAAGGTAAAACTAATTTTTAAACATCTAAGAATGCAAGCGTGAAGAATTTAGGGCCAATTTATTTCATAAAATTTTTTGGGAGTGAATTTTATTTTACCATGTTTTTCATATTTTCATTTAATTAAAACAAACATTATTTAATTCTTCAAAAGACATGATTCTTCCATCTAACGATAAATAAGTGCGAGATCTACTAAGTGAGAAAAAAATCGCAAGCTGATGATTCCAAATGGAATCATTGGGGGTGAAAGGATTGAAACCATGCGCTCCCCTAATTGTTTTGAGCAGTGTATAAATGGCCCGTATAACCAAAAAAATGTCTGACGAATAATATCCTTGTAGAGCAGTGCACGTTAAATATGCTCCAAAGCAAAACGCTGCTTACGATGCCTCCCTTAACGGTTGCGTTGGGTACCTAGTCAGATGTCGGCTCGTCACTTGACTGTGGTTATAATTTACGGCAATAGCTTTCGTCTAGCTCTAGTGTAATGCGATTCAAACCAACCTAACCTAGTTTTAGATGCCAACAATGCTCTTTATTTGTTACAGTATAGTGAATAATTCATATTTCTCTCTCCAGGATTCAGCCAAGGCAGAAGAAACCAACGCTGTCATCCCCCGCCCCTTCGGCCTCCATCCGGGCCGCCCCAACCTAGGCCAATTCATGCGTAACAGGCCCGTCTTTATAGTCATGTCCCAACTGCAATCCGACGAGGATCGAGCACTTGGAGACTATCGATTTTAAAGACAGCTAGAGACTGTTTCCCTACAAAACAGATGAAGAGATCTGGTTGAGGATATGGGGGCATATGCTACGAGAACCTGTGTTAGGAATGTAACTACCACCACCTACCGATTGATTCCTTTTTAAGATAAATAAATATACAAAATACATTTTCGCTTTTTTTTATTTGTCGTTTTGAAGTCTTGAATTAGAGATAAGTAAATTTATTCTCTAGTTTAGAAACTGTGAATGTAACTACCACCACCTACCGATTGATTCCTTTTTAAGATAAATAAATATACAAAAATACATTTTCGCTTTTTTTTATTTGTCGTTTTGAAGTCTTGAATTAGAGATAAGTAAATTATATTCTCTAGTTTAGAAACTGTGAATGTAACTACCACCACCTACCGATTGATTCCTTTTTAAGATAAATAAAAATACAAAATTACATTTTCGCTTTCTTTTATTTGTCGTTTTGAAGTCTTGAATTAGAGATAAGTAAATTCTATTATCTAGTTTAGAAACTGTGAATGTAACTACCACCACCTACCGATTGATTCCTTTTTAAGATAAATAAAAATACAAAATTACATTTTCGCTTTTTTTTATTTGTCGTTTTGAAGTCTTGAATTAGAGATAAGAAAATTGTATAATTTTCTATTCTCTAGTTTAGAAACTGTGAATGTAACTACCACCACCTACCGATTGATTCCTTTTTAAGATAAATAAAAATACAAAATTAAATTTTCGCTTTTTTTTTATTTGTCGTTTTGAAGTCTTGAATTAGAGATAAGTAAATTATATTCTCTAGTTTAGAAACTGTGAATGTAACTACCACCACCTACCGATTGATTCCTTTTTAAGATAAATAAAAATACAAAATTACATTTTCGCTTTTTTTTTTATTTGTCGTTTTGCAGTCTTGAATTAGAGATAAGTAAATTGTATAAATTTCTATTCTCCAGTTTAGAAACTACTACTAACTAAAATACAAAAATCTGTTTTCATTTTTTTATTTGTCTTTTTAAAATCTTGAATTAGAAATAGGCAAATTGTGAATAAATCTTTATTCTCTAGTTTAAAAACTAGTAAATGTAGAGGGAAATTAGAATATTAACCATTATCTTCTAAATAAGCTATAATGCAGTAATTAAATATTTTTATTAGCTTTAAAATTATCAAATTAATCAAATTAGTTAATCAAAAACAGAACTCCCATATGAATAAATGTGTTTTATTTCTTCACTTGTACACCACAAACTACCACATTTACAAATAAACAAAACATTTAATGTGTTTATACAATTAAGAACAAATTCTACTGTCTCAATTTACAAGAACAATTAGCATTGATATTAACCAAATATAAGTTTGTATCAATAGAAGAGAAATCACGGCGTACTACAAAAATTTAAAAATTGAAATTGTCATCAATAACATTTATTTTAAATATATTAAACAGATTTTAAAAATAAGTAAATTATTATTTTTTTATTCCTTAATTTTAAGATCACATACAAACATTTATGAAATTTATTTCGCTCTTCCCAAACAAATGAAAACGTTCTTTAAAAAAAAACTAGATATTTTATTTTCCTTTCCTTCTTGTGTGAAAAAAAAGTGTTGCTTATTTCCACGAGATGTCACCACTGAAATTTCCTATTCATACGCAATCAAAGACTCGGAGACTATGTACAATGCAGCATGAGTATTAAAAAAGTTACATCAAATATAAGTGATGAAACCTTTTCAAAAGATAGGGATAGTTGCTTTTACGGGGAAATATATTTTTATTAGCTACTTGATTAGCCAATTGATTGATTTAATAAATCAAAGTGGAATCAGAACGCTTTAATGAGTCATTGAAGCAATGAAGATATCAAACTTTATAATTCTAAGCAATTTAAATACGAACACATAACAAAATAATAGGTTGAATTTCTGTTTATTTCACAAAAATAAATTTATAATATTTAACCTGATTTCTGGAGTCCTAATGATGGATTCTAACTGGATTCTGGATAGAATTTAGGATTTCCAACTCCTAGTGATGTGTTTTTATTAACAATATGGCAATATTACAATTACTAATTATGATTTTTTACTTTGTCACTCTATTTCTTTTTTCAAAACATTTTTAAATAAAAGAACAATTTAAATCGAAAAGTGCAACAATTTTTGGTTATTTAACCACTCAAATAATCTTGAACAAAATGTGCCAACAGCTATATGTTTACAATACGAATTAAATTTTAATATAGCACACACACAAAAAAAATGTAAGAGAATATTTATGACACATCTTTGTATTGTTAATAAAATCAAAGATCATAGTTTTTATTTATTTTTTTTATTATTACTGGGAAAAAGTCACAAGTTTTTAGTTTCTATAAATAAAGATTTTCATCGGAAAAAATAATATACAAGAGAAAAAAATTGCGATGGAATAAAACTTTTTTTTTGCTACGAAAAAAATTTAGATTAGGATTTTTTTAAACGTAATATAGATTTTACAAACACTCCCCATCGTACATCATATATTTATTTTTAATTTCATCTCCTTTCATGACACATACACTCATGTACCCCGAGACTGCATTACCGGGATAATTCCCCATTGTTTCAAATCCAGCAACGACCCCATTAAGCGCCTATCGTGTTGCAAACTGAAGGAAGAAGCGATGGGAAGTGACGACTTAAATTAGCATCCGCGAAACAACAAAAGCACGAAAAACAATGTGTCGGAATATCCGACCGCAGATCACCGATTACAATGCAAATAAGGTAGAAGGCTTTTGTTGACTATTCACCGCCTCATATGACTAAATTTGTAAATATACGGTGCTTTTATTTTTGTTTTGTCTATTTGTTAACCCTTCAACGTGCAGACGCATTGGCGGTGCATTTTAATAGTTTTAAAGTTTCGATAAATAAGTGTAATATTTTAAGCACTACTAATTGAAATAAATTATTAAATAAGTTATCTTTCCTAAGTTGCATTTGTGCACATTCAGGATGTAGTAAATTTGGTGTGAACATTTGAGAAATATGTTTTGGAGATACAGTCGGCTCAGTGTCTGTGAGGTATTACGTGCCTCGTAAGCCCAAGATTGCGTGTTCAGGCCCCGGTTGAACCCGCAATTCTCGACAGATGTCGCAATGAGTCGATAGATTTTCAGGATGGGAAAATGGTCCACACGCATGTCATATGATTATGCGACATGTAAAAGATCCCTTGAGAACCCATTTAGCTTGGGTCCTTTCGGCATACTTTAACATTCACAGAGAGTTGATATTCAGTGTAATCTGGCCGTCTAGATTGGTATAGAGAGACGCTTAGATGGTGCACACACAAAAAAAAATACGTCGGGAATACGCCGAATCTGCAAAAAGCTAATCCGCCAAAAAGCAGCCCTGTTGGGAAGAAAAATGTGTTGGAGACAGGAATCTGTAATGACTTTTTATCTATATTTAAATTTTAAAAGGGACACATACCCTCGAATCATCAAATATATAATTTTTCCATTTTTTATACTATTTTCAGCAACTTTTTGTAAACATTGAGACACAAGTTTTTGAATTGTATCATTTTTTAAGAAGCATTTTCTAGATTATCTCCATTTCTTGCAATAGATGAATGAAACCTTTATCTTCAGTTATCTCAGTTTCAATTTTTAGCCTATTTTTTTTGTTTTAATTCGAAAGAATTGAAAAAATGAAAAGATAGGTATTGACATGCTGACACGATGCTCGTCTGTACGTACCTCCCTTCCAAAATAGGTTCTATCCGTCGGATCTTAAATTTTTTTTTGTTGTTGTTAGAAAGGTTTGACTTCAGAGATCCATCTTTCATACTATTTGTCTGTACGTCCGGACGGACATCTGTCTACTGTCTGTCGGCGAATAATCCCATTGGATTAGCATTGAAGTTTAATTTTTAGTCATTTAAATCGCTGTTGCTGCATCAACATTGGCATGAGAATTTTTATTTATTTAAAAATAATATTTGAAGCAAAATTTATTTTTGCCATAAATCAAAGTTATAATTTTTTCATAAAACGTAGTAGAAAGGGGATTCTTTGATTGCTCATTATTTGTTTACTAAGAAAGAGGCAATGCGTTATTTTTTTGCATAAAAATCTGGTTAGTTTTAATTTACATTTCTTATTTTTACAATGCAGTTTGCAGTAGAGTCATGTTTATTGTTATTAATAAATATCTGGAAAATATCAGGTTTTACAGATTTTTATGGTGATGCTTATTCAAAAATAAAAATCTCTCGTCACATTTAGGCGTTTTTGACATTTTCGGCCAAATTTCGACCATTTCGCCAAATGTCAATGGAACCCATGCTAGGGTTTGACTCAAGCCAATTTTACATAACTATTCTTCGAACTTCAAATAAATTGCGCAGATGATAAATATAATATTAATTTAATATGCGAAAGAAAATTAATAAAAATTGTTGATTTTGGCTTTTAAAAGTTTAAATTACAACTGGATACTGTGTTTTACGATATTTTTATAATGTGTACATATCTTGAGTAGAAGCTGTTCTAAATAACAGTTACTGTTATAAACCTACTTGTTTATAACCTACAAGATATATATAAACCTACTGTTAAAACCTACAAGATGTACATTTTTTAAATTTTTTTTAACTGAGTATAAAATACGATCTATTATGTTCAATTTTTTGTGGAAAAATTAGTGAAGTTGGAAAATAAAAAAAAATCTATTTGTTCTTTACCCTTTTGAACATTAGGGGGAAAAATCCATGTCATAGTTTTATAACAATAATGAAAGAGTTTATTTTATTTTATTTTATTTTATTTTATTTTATTTTATTTTATTTTATTTTATTTTATTTTATTTTATTTTATTTTATTTTATTTTATTTTATTTTATTTTATTTTATTTTATTTTATTTTATTTTATTTTATTTTATTTTATTTTATTTTATTTAAAATAGAAAACATGGTTTTACCGCCTTAAAGGCTCCTTAGGTATTGCCACCGTGATGTGATTACTTAAGAATTTTTTCATGAGATAGAAATAACAGCAAAACACACTTCAAGGGAAAATATTATATGGTTTCTTTCAATTTTTAATAACGGATGTTATAGTTTATTGACAGATGGCGACACTATTGCAAAATTTGAAAAATATATTTATAATTAATAAATAACCAGATGATATTTTTCCATTCAAATTTGCAATGTTGTTATAAATATTTTTATACCCGATGAAAAAAATCCAAAACCTGCAATGAGCGAAATTTTGTAAAATTTCTTAATTCAATTGCAATTCTTCAGTTTAATAATAAGTATAGCTCTAATGTAATTGATATATTATAATCCATAAGTATACTTTATAAACGACGAATAATTTTTGAGATAAATAATGAGTTATAAAGTTCGTGCGGCTTTGTTCTTCCAGTTGACTTCACCTATCTGGCCAACAGTATTCGTCATAGGTGATAAAACATCAAATATCAGTGGAATCTTCCGTTTTCTTTGTTTGAATATCTAACACCTGCATGTACTTCCTTTTCACCTGATGAATGTTCTTTATGTACAGCGTTTAAAAACACTCTTTTAATAATCGTGAAGTCTTTTTTTTATGAAGAACTTATTGAACTGTTTTAAATAATTATTTTATAGGATTTTGTGATGTGATTTAATCAAAACAGAATAAAATACACAATACACGCTACAAAGTTTTTAAACTATGTTACAAAAAAATCCAATATTTTTTTTTAATGAAACAAAAATTAAGTTGTTGAAATATAGTTTTTATAGCCTCGTAAATATAGTTTTTATAGAAATATAGTTTTTATAGACACTTTGCAAATTTCCATCCACTTTTATTTTAAAAATGGACCTCTAAATGTCACTTGGGTAGGGTAGGGTTGGTACATATATATTCTGTCTTGTGTGCTTGGCTATTTGAATTATCACTACTGTAAGATACAAAATTTCGATTTCTATGGATTGGTGCAATCAGCACAACGATAGGAGCTGCACTCGTCTGTATGCAATTAATGAATGGTACTTTTTCTCGTTCGTTTTTGGACGAAAATAAGCTAGCAAAAGGGACATATCAGCCACCTTCTTATACCATTATCGAAAATCCTAATAAACGGAAATCTCTTGAAATCACAAACTATTTGTAAGCATTAAAGTTTAAAAATTCTTAATGACTAAAAAAAGCATTTTTGATGTAAATTCATTACTTTAAAGTCAATTCAGTCATTGTATTAAAGTAAGAAAAATATTATATGAAACTAAGTGTTTGTTTCAAAGTAATTCAAAAATTATTATAAATTGTTCAAATATTATTTGAAATTAATTCCTAACTTATATGCCTTAAAATTTAAGAGTTTTCTATATTTCAATGAGTTTTAAAAGAATTTTAGCAACTTAATAATAATTTAAATTCATTTTTTTTACTATTTTTTATCTATCTACTTTTATCTATATTTTTTTTACTATCAAACATGTCGTATTATAAAAATGAAGTTTAAAAGGTTATTACGTGGAAAAATGTGTAAGTTATTCTATAACAACCCATAAGTTTTTATAAAATTTATTCGTTTCATGACCTATTTAATTTTTCATACCAACAAATTATTATGATTATAATTATTGAATATATTAAATTATAAAAATATACATAACTTGAAAATTATATGATAATAGATAAATCTGATTACATAAACATCAGAAAATAGTTTAAACAAGCTTTTTATATTATTGAATTTTACTATGAATTTTTTTTATATTCTTATTTGTTTAACACATTTAATATCATAAGAATGAAAATGTCTATTCTTAAAAGTAGCCTTAAGTAAATGTGTGTATTCTTAAAAGTATAGATTTTGTCATATTCGAGATGAATTCAGCAGGAAATGTCTGAAAATTTCAGATTCGTCAAGCTGTAACGATTTGTACGTGGAAAAGTAATCGATCTGAAATTTTCCTATTTAATAAAAATAATGTTTAAAAAAACATAGATACATTTTAAACGATACGGTGGTAATTTGAAATTTTCCCAAAACTTAAAACGGCTACCCTAAAAAATCATATTTTCCGCACTCGGTGAGACATGATCTGACGAAAATATATATTTTAGCAGAAGCTTTCATGTGGTCGAAAGTCCTAATTTTTAAATTTTCTCAACTATAGTTAACTTTTAGTTTTTTATTTGAAACTTAAAATTTACTCTCTTACTAGCATTAAATTAACAGTGACACCATCATATGTACTAAAAGTGGAGTTCTGCAAAGTAGCTATGCATTTATTTTGCAAATAACTTACACGGATACTTGTGGAGGTAGTGTCAACCTCCAATAAGGAGTCCGGGGAAAGTTTTCCAAAATGCATTTGAGGCACGTATTCCAACACTATTTTCGTTCAAAAAAAATGTCGGGCTAAATTAGCTTGTCGTTTGACACTTCGATTATCAAAATTATAGTTTTTGTTTAACCCTTTAAGACCGAGCTATCACGATCGTGCGGGTAAAAAAGAGAATGTTCAAGCTTTTCAAAAATATCGATACCGAAGCAGCTGACTTGTACCATTCGTTATATGTATAAAAAATGACTTTGTTTTTAAGGAGTTGCTGGCATTGATGCTGTTTAAGGCATTTTTTCGATAAAACTCTACAATTTAGTCTCATAAACTTAAATCAGCGCCATCTGATAGCCGGTCTTAAAGGGTTATAAAAAAAAACAGCCAATTAACCTAAAATGAAATAGTAAATTTCAAAATGTGATGTTGCTGGTTTGAAATAGTCATCTGTTAAAATTTCAAAAATTTAATCATAAAAAATTAGTGAAAAAAGTATGAGAAAAAATGAAAAAAATGAAAATGTAAATGTATGATGAAAAATGTTCAAAAGAACATTTTTAATATTTTTTTTCAAAAAAATATACATTGCAAAGGGTCTCACAGATTCATAGCAAAGTCTATCATGTGTATAACCTTATTATATGTTACCCCGAGAGATAATGGATATAAAAATAGTTAGGCAAAAAAAGGTATCCTAACCTTCCAATCAATGACCCTCTCAGCATGACAAATGCCCTTCAAAATCTGAACTCTCTAAAGTGGGCAGTCAAACGTGTTTCATGAGGATCTGCTGCTTTATTCTTGTGGACCAAGTGGGTTAACGGAGCACAGCACCAAATGTCCATACCATATAAAGTAATACAGAACCTGACGACTCGAATGATTGCAATGAACACCCACTCCTGTGATGTTCTTACTTTCGGAAATTTATTTGTTATTTTTTACAAAGTGTAGGTGGGTAGTTTTACCGTAAAAGAAGAGTGTTCGGACTTAGGTATACCAAGCTAACAAATCACACGTGGGTTGTTAGTTATTTTACCTGTCAATTGTATTTCAGATCAGAGACTTTGGTAATATTTTCTGAATTGGTGTACGTTTGTGTGATCATTTTATTTCGATACAGAGAGGTTTTTTTTTTTTAAATTATGAATTCACACAAAGTTGCAATTATTTAATAAAAATGCCTTGCAATTCTTCGATTACAGAATGTAGCTTGACCAAACACTCAATCCCGACATAAAAAAATCGATTGTTTCATAATGTGTGCTTTTGTTTCACAACTTTATTAATGATCGCACATGCGCTTGGTCAGTGGAAAATTTCACCGGGTTTAACAACGTTTTATAAAATATTCCTCACACATCCACATACTTTATCATCTTTAAAAAAAACTCACTGGCGCCCGGGCCCATAGTGGGCCAAGACCTTCTGTGCCGATTCCAGCTTTCGTTACTAAGGGTCTCAGGGAGAATGCTAGGCATATCTTTGTTATGTATTCCAATTCACGCGCGAAGCCCACTGAGTTTAGTCTCCAATCATGCTTGGGGGGCTGGGGAGCCCAGTCGGTTAAGGCGTTCGTCTTGCATGCGGAAGTTCCCAGGTTCGGGTCCGGGCCACGCCACAATAACTGCCGATCTATAAACAGCACATGTAGCCAGAAATGTCCGATGAATAATACCCCGAGTAGAGAAAGTGCACGTTAAATATGCTTCGAAGTCCCAACGCTGGGTACGATGTCACCCTTTACGGTTGCGTTGGGTGCCTACTCAGGTGTCGGCTCGTCACTTGACTGTTGTTCTAAATTACTACGGGCACAACAATCTGTACCTACTCTTTTACCAAAAAACTTATAACAAACAGAAAATACCGTTTCTTGTTGTTGATATAAAATAAAATGTTAACTACTAAACCAATGTTTGGAAATTACTTCAAATTTACTTAAGGAAGCTTAGGATGATTGGAAGACAATTATCAATTTATTCAATTAAATATCCTGAAAATTTTATAAAAAGGTGTTTCATTGATGATCAAATAAGCGGGGTATTTATTAGACAGCGTCGGGTGACTAATATACACTTTTTCTAACTTTAGTTTATAATTTTTCAAATGCCTCCAGATCATTGAAATCAAACCATTATTATCTTTAACATGATTTGGAGGGTTCCGGGTAACCAAAATAATTACATCAGCCAATGTCATGTACAAACTACATGGTAACATTTAAGTGTTAAAAAAATCTGATATCGTAGTGTTTTAGTCATTTAGGTCTAACTATCATTTAATCGTAAAAGCTTTGCAGTTATCGGATTAGCCAATTTCTGCATATTCCGAAAATAAATGGCAACTTTTTACAACGAAAATAACAGTTATTCAGCTTAAAGTTTTTAGACTTCTTTATTATAAATTATATCCTAAAATAATACATAATTATTGATTAATATCGCAAGTGGATCATTCTTCAAAAAAAAGGGGGCAGATTTCTGTTCTGTCACCATTTTTAGAAAATAGTAGTTATATTTATTTAAATTTTTTTTTCTTGATTATGATTATTTACAGCTTATAAGAAATGCACTTTATTTAAGGTTCAAATATTAACTAAACCATGTAAAACCTCACCTCCGTGACATGTCCTGGCTCACATTTTCAAAAGTTAAGCTATGTTAAAGTAGATTGAATTAAATAGAAAATATTTTTAACTATGATTTTCTTTTTAACTGCTTAATAAAAAATGAGTAATATTTGCTAAATAAAAAATGAGTTTAAATTCATTAACTAATTTGAACAATTGTATTTTTAAATTTCAAATGTGCTTGTCCCAGATAAAATTCTCACCTCCATTACTCTAATATTTATTTTAAAAAAAACTTTATAGAGAGGAGTATTTGTTATTAGTTTGGTTTTAAACAAAAGAAAATATATATCTTTATGAGTTATGTGGGTAAAAAAATTCATATTAATTAGTATTGGGTTCTTTTGCTCGAATAAATGCAATTTAATCCAAATGGTTTTTTGGAATTCTCACCTCACTTTCCGCTGGTGAAAAAAAGTGATGTATTATTTTTATAATTTTTACTTTGGAATACAAAGGAAGTAGCAACATTTACATTATGCAAGAGTTTTATTCATATCAATTCAAAAATCGGCAAGTGTTATGTACTATTATATGAACGATTCTCTCATCTCCATTACCCACACTATTCTCGGAGGTGAGACCAAATTAAGTATTATCCAAATAGATTTCTAACTAATTAATATAATTATCGTCTTCTGCTTATTTTTATCTCTGCTTTGTTTTTAATTATTAATCAATCGATTCAAATTATTTTATTTTGCTTCAAAAAATATTGTTGTAATGTTATATGTAAGAAAAAGACCATTATCTCTTTGATCCCCAAGAGCTTCTTGTTATGTTTTACTGGAGTTTGTCGAAAATCCAAAGCGCGTTTGATCTAATATATTTCCACATTTAATATAAACACATTTTTGGAGCAGTTATGGCAATTTACCTGCCCTTTGGAAGATCTGAAATCAAAGGTTGAAACGTGATTATCAGATCCTCTTTGATCTCAAACCATTTAAATTCTTAAAGTTTAAAATAAAGTATGAAAACTTAAAACAAAATATTCATTTCAATAAATATCTATTTCCTATTCTTTTATCTAGTGTGAACCATACGAAACTTCCGCTCTTTTCTATTTCCGCCATGAGGTTAATTTTAAATCATAAGGGCGAATGAGCCCGACTGACCGCGGGTTGCCAACCAAAGTGCCTCTGTGTTAATCCAATGGGGAAAAAAATATTTTTTAAATACATTTCTCCGGCTGTATTGAATATTTTTACAAACTGTTTTATATGTTTTTAGGTCACTTACTGGTCTGAAAATTCCCACTTTTTGAAATTGGTTCAAATATTTTTTTTTAATTTTCAATAAATAACTTTACACAAAATATTTGAACCAATTTCAAAAAGTTTGATTATAGAGCCCTGTAAGTCCGCAACATTTATCATATAAAAAACAGATTGTAAAATCTGTATGTTAAAAGTTTGTAATCTTTTAGGTAAATGAAAAATTGAATTTGCATTTGAAATGAGTGTTTGGAGTGTTGTCAATAATATTGATGAACAAATAATAATTTTTATTCTTTATGGTATCAGGTTTGCACCATCTTCACCCATCCCTAAGTATTAAAACTTTAAAAAAAAATCTTTCAACACAACTATAAGTTTAATACCGTTAATTATTTAATTGTCGTTCATTGAATAGTTACATTTACGTATTTTTTACTATTATTATGAAGATTTGTGAAACTACCAATCGTCGTTACGACCCCCCCCCCCCCCCCCCCCCCCTTCCCCTTCAGCTCTGAATCAGGCGTTGCCCAAGCATTAATATGTCGATCAAATTGTTCATTTTCACTAATTTTTTTAGATAGGCTGCTAATGCAACATAAAATTCAAACAGATAAACTTAATAAAGTATTTTCGCAATTGCACAGAAACGGGCGATAAAGGACACATTATGTTAACCTTCTCTCAAAGCAGTTTTATCGAGATCCAGCTAGTTTCGCCGGTTTTGCATGGGACGTATGTCAACGCTGTAAATGCTCTTTCTCTTTCTATCTATTCTTTTTTTATTTTTCGACGTCCCACTATAGCAAGAAGCACTTCATAATCAGATAACGAGAAAGGGCGGTTTCAGAAAACGGATCAACATTTCTTCACTTAAAACTCTCTATACTTGATTTCAGACTAAATTTTTTGTGTAATTTTTTTTTTATTTCTTTTCTTTTTAGAAAATTACTGTAGTAAAAACTACTTTAAGAAAACTACGCGCTATAAAGCATTTTCATTTATCATTAAATACAATACAATGCTATTCTCAATATAAATTTTTTGTGTCTTTGTTTATTTAAAAAAAAACATTTTTATTAGAATCTAGAAGACACACAATATCGTATGATATCATTTCGATAGATTTTTTTTATATCATTTTGACAGTATAATTATCTTGTGAAAATCGCATTGTTAAAAATTTTTACGAAAATTGATCAGTTTAAAATTTAAGTATTTTAATAAATATTTAAAAGTAAATTGATATTTATTCAATATATATAATTACATTTTATGTCAACTTTTAAACTAAATTGAATTTTAACTGTTTTGATGACTAAATAAATTTTAATCAAATTTTTAAAATTAATTCAATTTTATATCAGCTACAATTTAACATCTAACTCAGTGCCGTCTAATAGATGTAGGACCTTGTGCAAAGGGACCCATATTTCATGGGAAGAGAGTTATATAATTTAGATGTTAATAATTGTGTTTGTGTTATTGGGATTTTCTCATGTGTATTATATCGGCCCAAGTTTCTTCGAGGGACGAATTACTTTGTCTTATGGATTTTTTTTATATTCTATTTTATGAATGTATGTTTTAATTTATTTCTGTTGCTTTATCGATTTTTAATAAAATGAATTGCTTTCATATTACAAAATCATAGTTATTTTTTGGCATTTATTCGAGTTCGCCTATAGGCCTACAGCTATCTTCAAAGCATGAGTCCTTGTCGCTGCGTTTGATAAATTAAAGAATCAAAGAATAATGATATAAATTTTTATTTTTTTTGCTTTAAAAATGGAAGCGAAACTTATTATAGTATCGTTATCTTTGCATTATTTTGAAAATTAAAAATAACCCAATATTTATGCGAAAAAAGAACGTTCTCTGCCACTTTAGCAATAGTTTAGTCGCCATAATAGGCATGTTTCAGTTCTTGAGTGGCAACAGAAATGATGAATGAAAATAAATTATTTCTCAAGCCTCGATTGGTGAATCAATGTCACGTGGGAACAGAGTACCAATAGGAACACCGATCGAAGAAAGGCGAAGAATGCTTGCTTTAAGTCAATGCATTACCTGAAACAAGCCAATAGGCCAAATTTCATTAACTTTCCTTCGCAAATTCAATTGATATTATTTATCGTTTGTTAAATTAATTTGCAGTTCGAAGAATAAATAATTAGTCAAATTACTGCTTTAAAAATAGAAGTGAAACTTTACAGATTTTTTAATGTAAAAAATGTTAAAACTTTTTCTGCGTCTTTCTTAATACTTATATATAATGGAACATCAAAAGAACTAAGTTGTAATTTATACAAATACGTCTCTCACACACACACATATTTTCCAAACTGATTTATGTTACACTCATAAATAAATATTTCTTCAAGTTTTTAGTTTTCATTTTAAATGAAGTTTCCCATGCGTTTGACAATATGTGGTAACAGTAGAAATATTGAATAAAAATATGTTTAGGTATTATGTACATTAATTTTTTAGTTATTTAAATTTTTAATATGTTTTTCTAATTTAAATTTTAAATATGTTTCTAATTTAAATTTTTTATGTTTCTATGTTTCTATTTAAAATTTTTATGTTTCTAATTTAAATTTTAAATATGTTTCTAATTTAAATTTTTAATATGTTTCTAATTTAAATTTTTTATGTTTCTAATTTAAATTTTTTATGTTTCTAATTTAAATTTTAAATATGTTTCTAATTTAAATTTTTTAATGAAATTTTGGATGTATCCTTTCCGGATTTTTGGCTTCAATATGACGCATGCCACTTGTTTGTGAGATTTTTGTAGTTCGTTCTATGAAAGTGGGTGACGGACAAACAGATAGCCAGTCGGACGGACGGACGTAGAATTTATAAAAGCTTCCACTAATTACGTTATAATCGCAGTGTGGAAACTAAAATTGGTAGCTTTTATAAAGGCTACGTCCGCTTATCCATCCATCTGCCTGTCTGTCCGTCACCCACTTTAGCAAAATTCAGTTTGAAATGACTGTCATTTCAAAAAAAATATAGAGAGAGTTACCATAAACAAAGCATTATCCAAATTAAACCGACCTTCCCCGAGTGAAGAGATGTTAAAGTTGCTTGTACAAAAAGCTGAGATAGTAGGGAAAACATCTATCTCTGCTGACCAACAGTTGACAATACTAACGTTGCATCGCACAGTGGGACAAAAGTCGCAAAAGATGGCCAAAAGTATTTATCGGGTTTTAAGTAAAATATGAACTATTATATTATGTTTTATAAAGTATTTTAAGAATTAAAATGGGTAAAAATAAATAAAATATGTACACATACATAAAAATTCTGCCCATATAGTTTTCAGTAATATACTTCTGTTGCATACGTAGACAAATTTATTTTTCGAAAGAGAAAGTTTGAAAGAGATTTAATATACAATTTGTAAAATTGCATATTAAATCTCTGTATTTTTTGTGTAAATTATTCTGACTCTTTAAATAAGCTTACTTAAATCAGTTACATAGTCATCAGCAGAATAGCTCTTTTTAGATTGGTTAGCATCCAGATTTGGTCTTATTAATTTCCGAAGTAGACGCAAAGCAGAATAAACCGTTCATTTTAGTTTTCGCTTTAATGTGCGACCTTAACTGTCTTTAGAAAAAAACATATCACATAGTTACGAGTTCTTCATCGTGTGCTTCTGCGGGGTACACATTTATATATATATATATATATATATATATATATATATATATTATATATATATATATATAATATATATATATATATATATATATATATATATATATATATATATATATATATATATATATATATATATATATATATATATATATATATATATATATATATATATATATATATTATATATATATATATATATATATATATATATATATAATATATATATATATATAATATATATATATTATTTTTTTTTTTTTTTTTTTTTTTTTGGGGGGGGGGGGGGTTCAACTTCTTTATCACAATTTTAAGCTTATGTGAAGTGTAATATCCTCCAAGCCAGAAACGCTTTTTCTATAAATATTTTAATATTATTATTCTTGTTTTTTGCTCTGCATCATTCCATTTATTTTTAATTTAAAAATTAAACGATGCGCGATAAAAAAAATAACAAATTTTAAATATAGCTCGATATTTATAATCGGCAATTTACTGAACAACTTTTAAGAAATTGAGAAGGAATTTATTTACCCAATAAAATATCCAGGTTGTTATTCGATGGTATTTACATTACATTTTCACATCACATCAAAAGCATATAATTTTTCGACAATTCAAAGCATCTGAGCACGATACAAAATACAAAGGTATACTATCCGTATATTACTATTTTTACTGTTCTCTTCAAATACAAAACAAAATCATAACGACTTTTAATTAATTTACTAGTAAGGGGGGGGGGATAACCCCTATTTTCAACCCTTTAAATTAACGGAGCTAATAAATCAGCCATTAAAATACATTAATTATCAATTTTTATTAAATTGAAACTACTAATACCTTTTATTGATTAAAATCCACATACATGTATTGATTGAAAATCCAATATATACATGTAAGATGTAATAATATGTCGCACAAACGCATAATGTTATTATTTTAAGTTATTTCTTAGATATGTAATATATCGCACTAAACTATAATGTTATAATATTAAGTTCTTTCTTAATAACTCTCTGTTAATGTCTTTCCGATCCATCGAACAGTTCCCAGGGTCTAATAGCGCCTTACCAGCTCGTCAATAAATTCTTACTGGAAAAATTGCAGTAGCAACAGAATTTGTTTTGAATTCTTGATTCACTCTTCTTAGAGCACAACCATTGAAAATTGATGACACTTCTTAATTGGACCTCGACATGTGAGGCTGTGTGCTTTGGCGGCCGAGCTTCAACTCCTGGCTCCATCCCTTTAAATACTTTAAAATGATTTCGTTATAATAAAAATATTTGGGCGTCCAATCTTCCTTCATTTCTAGAATAAACAATAGAATAAGTATGCCATGGTATGTGTAATAGATGTTTTTCTGTTGCATACATGCATCTCGCGGGGTCTCTAAATTGGTCGGAAGTTTTTCTCAAGATGTGTAAAATAAAAATTATTTATGGGGAGTGTGTTTGGGCCAAAAATTTCGATTTTCTGTTTTTCTTTTTTTATCTGCATATCTGTAGTTTTAATTTAAGACCAAGATTATCGATATCTGTTTAGTGGTTTTCTTTTTATAAGCATTTT
This sequence comes from Oedothorax gibbosus, assembly GCA_019343175.1. Lineage (NCBI taxonomy): Eukaryota > Metazoa > Arthropoda > Arachnida > Araneae > Linyphiidae > Oedothorax > Oedothorax gibbosus. The sequence goes on along the minus strand of CM033282.1, from coordinate 6,227,113 downwards.
TGAGAAACTCAGTTCTTGAGTTTAAGAAAATATCAGTTCTTACCTATACCTTACTTTTCTTTGCGTTTCCTGAAATATAAGGTTTTTAACAAATTAGGAAAAATTTTCTCAGGAACTATAAAAGATATCAACATGTTTTGTTTTTTATTTCTTTCCCATTAATAGTGCTTTGGTTTTAACTGAGGAATTTTATATATCTCTGCTAAAAAAATTATATTATATTAAATCTCATTTTTTGTGTTTTTTAATACATATATTTTTTTTTTTTAAATTACTGTAAAAGTATTTTTTTATACTTTGAAATACTCTCAGTTTAAATCAAAGAGATATATGTAAGGAAAAAAGTCTAAAATCGTTCATAATGATATTCCATATATTTCCTGAGATAAATGTTCCTAAAGTTAGGCAAATTAACATGGGCGAGATAGAACCATCCGACTCAACTTAAAAAAAGAGAAGAATAAGCAAATTTTCTAAAAAAAAATCTGAGGACAGGCAAGCTAATTTCCTGGTGGGGAAATGCCCCTCCCCTTTCCCTGGTCCCTACCTGACTACGGGCCTGTCCCCCTCACCCCTTCCCTATAAAAAAATCATAAACAACTCGAGTTTAATTCCAGGCGATTGCGTCATCGTATATTGCGGTCGCCAAACGTAAGTTTATAACAACCCTGATATTAACCACGTGACTTCCCACTTAACACGTTTTGATTGGTCTAAAACTTCGAGAAGTTGCACTTTTTTTAAGTTGCGCGCTAAAACAAGGTGTGCCATTTCACTCAATATTTTTGTTCCGTGGGTAGTGCTTTATTCTCTTCATTTATATAAAACAACTTTATTTTCCCAGTAAAAGTTCATTTCAAAATTCAAAATGAGAGAAATAGTTCACATCCAAGCAGGTCAATGCGGCAACCAAATTGGAGCCAAGGTAATAAAAAGCATTTCTAAACCGCTATTCTGTTTTGTATCCTCCATTGTATGTAAAAAAATATTTCCTGATATTTAATCAGCATATAACTTTGATTTATTGAATTGTCGAATTAAAGTTATTGAATTGTCCAACATGTGTTTGTTAATTGAATTGTTAATATAGCTATATCCATGATTTAAGTTTTGATTTTTGTTGGGAAATTCCGAAAGATTTTTTAATTTTTTTCAATCATAAGACTTATTTTGTATTCTGTATTGATATGAACATAAACATGTTTTTTATTTAAATAATATTTCTTATAATCGTATAATAAGGGCATGCGAGTTTTTATCGCGTGTCATGGATGCAATTTCGTACTATATCCAACCGAGTTTGCTTCTTACTTCCGCATCATTCTGAAAAGTGATTAGTGGATTGCCTGTTTAATGTACTTCAGGTTTTGTTTTGGATTTTTGAAACTAATTAAAATTCTTTTCGAATCTATTTTGATTTTTTAACGATTCTGCCTTTATAAAAGCTTATTTGCCTGATTGTTTTTCTTTTTTCAAAACGTTAAAGGCGTAGAATAATAATAAAAAAATCGTTCAATCAAAACTTATCTACAATTAAATGAATATTATTATTAAACAACTGCATCTAAGAGGCAATTTGGTTGTTAATTGATTATTTGTATTTGTGAAGTGTATCTGAAAATGTAATTGCAGTTAACATATTTACCTACTGTATTTGTACCATCTGGTTCAACAGTATTATATAACGCACAGTACACAAAAAAAGTGAAGTATTAAGAAAATTAAGAATATTTTTACTGTTTATCGTTAGTTTATGGTCACCCTTCTACATGAGCAGCATAGAAACATTAAAAATTACTGAAGATTTGGCGATTTTCCTTAAGGGTTATCGTAACTAACAAAATAAACAATCACCAATGCCATATCCAACCAAGTAAATACAGAAATAAATTTGTTTGGTTTTATGTTGATAAAATTAAATTGGCTTGTTTCATTGTGATGTAGAATCATTTCTGCTATTATTCATAATTGGTGGTACGACATGGTAAGCTTTGCATAGTACATTGATTAAATAATGAGGTTGTTTCGGATGATGTAACGCTCCTGTTTTCTTTTTACTTCCTGTGATTTCATTAGTGGTTTCGATCAAGGTTTGAAATTCCCGGTCTCAAAATGCGACCAAATTTGTTCGTTTTGCGACCATAAAATTAATTTAGTAGCAGTTGTCACGACTAGTATTAAGAATCGCCATTATACACTTTTTCCATTTTATTCAATTAAAATAAAAAAAATACTTCGAAATAACAAATGCCAACCTGATGATTATAATTAAAAAAACTGCAATTCAGGTTTGGTTTGCAGATGTCACAGTTGGTCGACATCAAGAGCTTATATGGATAACTAATGCACAAATAGTATATTTGTAATAAAAAAGGCTTTTATGTGTAATAAACATAGCTTTAATGTAATAAAAAATAGCATTTATGTATAATTTTTTCTAACAATTGTGCCTAGATATTCTGCGTTTGATCCTACTTTTTTAGTAGGATCGTCGCAGTTAGTCGCACAGATTGTGCCTAAATTTTTGTTTTTTAATTTCTAACACTGGTTTCGATTTCACTCTGAAAATGGGAAATATTATTTTTTCAATTTAAAAAATAACAAACAAATATGCATCATAATAATGTAGGTCAATTTTTAATGGGGAAAACATGGTTTAAATAAAAAAGGGGTTTCCCATCTCCGGTTAGCAAATCCCTTTTTTTTTCTATAATGTAAGGCATTGGAAAAGCTAAATGTATCATGATTTTAGTGGAAAATGGCTGAAACTTGTAAATCTCAATCGTTTAAGAAATTGTGTGTGTGTAAATAATAGTTTATCTACACAAACTAATTCACTTTTCTTGTTTAGTTTTGGGAAGTGATTTCTGATGAACATGGAATTGATCCCACTGGAACCTATCATGGGGATTCCGATCTTCAACTGGAAAGAATTGATGTGTATTACAATGAGGCATCAGGTTTGTTATAAAAAAAATGTGTTATTGTAAATGTAATGTGTAAATTATGAAATTACTTCCGAAATTCAAGTTTTGGAAAATTTTCAAAGAAAATTTACAAATCATCAAAGAAAACTAACAATGTGTCTTAAGGTTAGGTAATTTACGTATATTCCAAGTACTCTTTGCAAAAATATGAATGCCATTTAACTTTAAAATATTCATTGTTGAACCTTATTTCTAGTTTAGGCTTTCGGTGATTTTTATGAAGAAATAACCACTGTTTAAATCTTCACTATTCAATTGCCTGTCAAAATATTAACTTTAACACTGACTAATAATAAATTTCTTATTCTTTCTGAAATCTTATATTTTAACCAGTGCATTGATGAAATAACTTAAATACAAAAGTATGGAATCAAATTTTTAATTCAATTGTTCTTCATAATATTTTCTTTTAATTTGTAGGAGGAAAGTATGTCCCTCGTGCTTTATTGGTTGATCTGGAGCCAGGTACCATGGACTCGGTCAGATCGGGTCCTTTTGGACAATTGTTTCGACCAGATAATTTTATTTTTGGTAAGTTATCATTTACTTGGCTTATGAATAGTGTAGAAAATGTTAGAGGGTGTTTTTCCCAAGTTTCAAAAATCATATTACTCAATTTACCTATAAAGTTAACTTCTATTAATAATAATTGTATAATTTCTTATACATTCTTGTTTTTCCATTTTCTGCACCCTAATTTATAAGAGCAAAGAAAGAGATATAACAAATGAGTTCAAAACTATATAGCTAGATAGTTTTGAATTTTGACAGACTTTTCTGTTTTTCTTAATCCTTGTCCCCACAATTAACCATACAGAAGAAAACAGTGATATATTCAATATGATATCAAAAGCACGTAAATAAAGAAAACCGTGGAAAAATAGTCAACCTATCAAAGGTAGCCAGTTTTGAAACTTGGTCAATCAGAGGAGATACTTGGTATATTAAGGATCATCCGATGGTGCTTTTTGGGCGATGCCGATTGTTTAAAAATAAGATTGCCCAATTAATTTTTTGGGGGGGAAAAATCAAATACAAAATTTGGTTATCTTGTGCGAAAACAACCAAAAAATACGATTTAACTGTGATAATCTGTTTTAAAAGGATAATCCATTTCTTAAAATACTTATTTTATATATATTTTCATTTAGGACGAGCTTAGTTTATTCGGTAATTAGAGTTTGGCAGATGTAAGTAGCGGGCTGTTAAATCATAATGTCGTGGACCGGCCTTTATCATCTTTCAAACGTCAAAGTAACAAAATATTTAAAGGTTTTATTGACCAAAATCTGCCCTGAACTAGAAAAAGGACCCTACTGCGCGATCACACAGCGAACTAGAATATGAGGCGTCAAGGTTTTTATTGGCCGAGCCGTCCTGAACTATAAAAATAAGACACTGTGGCGATTCCGCTGCAAAAATTACAAGGCGTTAGAAGTTTGGTTGACAGAATCATAGTGAACTAAAACTACAAATATAATGAGACGCTTCCAGTTCGACTTTCACCGCGAACTAGCAAATATTACGAGGCATTGAAGTTTGGTTGAACGATTTGTCCTGAACTAAAACTATATTGTAACGTTCTGAGGTAACATATTTTAAATCTTCCGTTATGAGGATTTGGTAATCAAAATATATTATTCATTGTTAGTATAATCCATTTCAATTACACTAGAATTTAAAATCCTAACCTTAGACTAGATAAATTATGGGGCTCTTTAAAAAAAAATGTTTTTGTAGGAAAGTTTCAAGGAATCAGCTGTGAACTAAATAAAATACGAAAAAAAATTACAGTGTGGTGGATTACAGTTCAGTACTCAGTGAAGCACATTATTGAACTAGAAGCCCCAGGGGTCAGACGAATGGCAAAACGGGTGCTTGGTTCACAAAAGATTGCTGGAAGGCTCTCCAGTGGTCGCAAATTCCTCTGCTTTCAAGTCTCGATAAGCGAAGGTCCGAAAAAGCTATTGGGAGTTGACTTCCCCCAGGGTTGATGGATGAGCTTGAAATGAGCCCCAGTCCACGTGAAATTGTTTGATACCAGGAATCGGACTACTTAATTTACTAGGGTTTAGATACAGGATTTTTTTTTTATTTTAAAACATAGGTTTACAGCGGCATGCCTTTTTTTTTGGCCGATGGACCGATTTTTTCCCGAAAGTAACATCGGCTGCCGATGGTAAAAAAAAAGGTCAACAATCGGCAGTGATGCAGCGGTCGATCCCTATAGTATATCAGACTCTTAGTTGCTCTAGATGCAGCACTCTGCTGTATGTGTGTCGTTATTATAAATTACTAAAATTTGCAACTATTTGGGTGGTACTATGTCAACTTCAAATTTTGGTTTCAAAATATTTTAATATTTTTGTAGGTGACCAGTTTTTACCATTTTGTATTCCTTTTACCTCCTTATTTTTGAAAAAGACACTTGCTGCATGGTTTATGCACTTATACTTTTTTCCCATTGTAATCCTATATATTGTTCCCTATTTCATAAATTGATCAAATGGATAGCAATGACACTAATTTTTTTCTGTCTACCAATATAGCAAAGCATGTTTAAAGCTTAACATGGAAGGTATATTTTAAAATATACATTACTAAATTCATAGAGCCCATTTCATAGTTTACTAATGTGGTCAGTTATTTTCTTGAGCTTCTTTTACAATTCTTTTTATGTAATGTGTCGAAGTTTCAAATGCTTCTTTGTATTACCAGGGTGTCCAGCCGTCGGGAAAGTCGGGAATTGTACTTGAATTTTTTAGCGCCGGGAAAATCGGGAATTATGCTTGAAATTGTTGAAAATTCCGGGAAATTTCGCCAGTTTCTGAGATTTTTGAATTTTAAAAATTTATGAGGATAAGCCTTGCAATCGGCCGATTTTTAAAAAAATCCCCCATTTGTAAATTTCAGATTTACTGATTTTCAAGACAATTACTTTTTTTCGAGAATGTCCAATTCCTTCAAAGTTACGAGTTTGGTCTTTTTTTTTTAAGATTAAGAATTTCGCCTGAATTGAAAAGTTATTTGTTATGTAGGTATTTAAGGTTCGCGATTCATTTGCTGTTCGAATCGATACTCGATTTTCCGTTAGTTTGCAGTTAGCCTAGATTTATATTTGGGTGGAATTTGAGGTTGGGATATGCTAATTTTTTTCCTGTTCTTTTAATTTCAAGATCAATTTTTGAAGATGCATGATTTACACATTTTCATTTTCGCGATTTAAATATTTCGGATTTGCGAGTTCGTTGTTTTTAATGATATTTGATGATTTTTTTAATTCACCGATATTCAAGGTTTCACGATTACGCGATCTTCAGTTTTGTTGTAATTGGTCTATTTGTAAAGATCAGTAATTCGTCGACTTCGAAGTTTTGAATTACAGTACAAAACAACCCAAGTTTAAATAATAAATTTTAATAATACAAAAATTTCAATTAAAATTTGAAAATGAATTTAGATTTGATTACACTAAGATGTCTTCGAATATTAGTTACTGGCCAGTACAATCCAATAATGCTACCTGATTTACTTATTTTGCAGCCTAGTAATTTTTACGAAATCCACCGATGAGGTCGCATTGCCTCATAGTGATTGAGTTTTTTTCCTCTGCGTAATCGGAAGAGCGTCTCGTTACTTTTGTAGCTCCGGTTCAGGCCAATCGGACCAACCAGAATATTTTCCTTTGATCAAGTGTTAGTTAGTATTGCGATCTCTTGTTATCACAAGAACAGTTTGAATTTTTGTTTAATTTTTTTCAGCATTTTTTCTACTTCTTCGGCTTATTCTGGGTTTTTGATTTGCGACAGTTTCTTTTTTTTTTAAATCGGACTATCCCCGAAATTTAAAAGTGTCCGGATTATGGGTGTCTGGATTAGCGATTCTGTACTGTATTAGCCAATTTCCGAAAATCCGCAATTTCCGCTATTTCACTGATTTTAAATATTACGTTTTATAATTCCGGAATTTATGGATTTTCAAGAAGTCGTTAATTGCAATTTCTGTTGATAGATCTTCGGGATTTTAGTGTCTTTTCGTGCTAAATGGTTAGTAAAACGCGGCTTTTTCGACGTTCATGATTTGACGACTTTTAGGGTATTCGCGATTTGCCGATCTCTGTAGGATCGCAATTCAACGATTTCTGAGAATTTACAATTTTCCTGACATCCTGAAATTTTAGAATTTACCAATCTTTGAGATTTAGTGAATCATTAATTTTAAAAAAACTTTGATTTGCCTTCGATTCGCCGATTTTTAAAGGTTGTTCGTCAATCGAAATGTTCAATTCTGTCTTTTAGGTTAAAATTTAAGGAAATAACTCATTTTGCTAACAGATGTAAAATATTAAATTGAAGTTAGTATTATTAAAGATTATATTTAATGAAGTATTTTTAAAATAAACTTTTATTTTTTAACATTTTAAAAAGTATCTTGTATAAAAGAGAATCCTATGTTAAGTGGTGTTGTTTCATTAAAATTGAAGATTGTGACTTTAAATATTAACTAACTTAACCCTACGAATAACGCTTTGACTTGAAAAGTCTATTTTTAAGTATATAATATAGGTTGTTTTAATTAAATTATTTTTTAGTAAGTTTTGGTAATTTGCTATTAATTGTTCAAGTACATATTTGTCTGAAAGTTGCAAATTTAATTAAATTACTTGTAAAAATAGATGTATACATACAATCATGTACTCTGCAACTCATAGGAGACTATAACTAGGTTGACTATTTTTTAGTGCTAAAACAAAAACAATTCATAACTCAATTTTTTTCTTTTTTTGCCTACTATTTCTGTTAGCTAGTTGTTAAACATATTTGAAAATGTAGTGGTATAATTGGTTTTGTGAGTGTCCTTGAAAAATTCGGAAATGAGCCTTGAAATCCTTGAAATGTGCTTGAATTTTTACCAACAATTTTGCTGGACACCCTGATTACGCTTTGAACATGGTTAATACAAACCTGTCCTCGAGGTATTTTAAAGTATCTATGTTCTAGAATAATGTATACTGAATAATTATAATTTTAGGGCAAAGTGGAGCTGGTAATAATTGGGCTAAAGGACATTATACTGAAGGTGCAGAGCTTGTTGACAGTGTAATGGACGTTGTCCGAAAAGAATCGGAAGGATGTGATTGCTTACAGGGATTTCAACTGACTCACTCCCTTGGTGGTGGAACTGGTTCTGGAATGGGTACTTTACTGATTTCAAAAATTAGAGAAGAGTATCCTGATCGTATAATGACTACTTTTTCTGTTGTTCCATCTCCTAAAGTAAGCTTGCTTGTTTTTTTAAAAAATAATGTTAGATTACTGGCACTTTACTAATTCTTCTAGGCACTCTTCAATTGAGAAGTTGCATAGATTTAAGTATATATAAACTTGGGGGGGGGGAGGAATTATAAACTCAATAAAATTTCAAGAAAATGCTTATGCTATTGATACTTGTTAGTATTTGCCTAATCAGATTGCTTTCTACATTAAACTAGTATATTTAACATGTAAAACATTCTTTAGCCTTTGACTGTCTTGAGTGGGTCTTGCATACACAGTTAATCATCTAATGGTGATAGTATTGTATAAATAACTAGTTAGTAAAGCGCCAGTCTAAAACATTAAAGTTTGGATAGTTATGTTGGCAAGTTATGAATCAGGTCATGCTGACTTTGTATTTTGATATTGAGATGGCGTCACTTGACTGCAGCTTAAAATTCCAGTGTGTTTCAACACTCTTAAAGAAACAAGGTATTTAAAATCTTACCATAGGCTGAGCTACATATAGAGTTAAAGTTGTAATAGTTATGTTGGTTAATACTTATTTGCAACGTACCATTTACTTTCTGCCCAGTACAAAAAATTGCTGGCTATACAGTACAGAACCGCTGATCCGGGATGTTCTATAATCCAGACACTTTGAATGTCATCAATAGTAGTTTATGGCGTGATGATTTACTTTCCATTCACACAAGAGAAGTTGCAAGGTCAACAACTAAACCCGTTCCAAGACTGCATACCCAACAAACAAGCTTATGTCTTCAAACAATAAACCATAATACTTAGATTGTTGCAGAAAAAGTAGAATTATTAAAGAAGTTAAGTGAGGCATTTCTGTATAGGGTTGTGATTTCGGCCAGGATACTGATTGAAAGTGGTTTTAACTGTCCAAAAGTGGTCAGAAATGGTCAAAATTATGTTTTTAACTGTTGTTTTAATGGTTAAAATAAAAAAGTAATATTTTTTTAAAATTTTAGTAATGCTGTGAAAAATGCAACTACTAGTTTTAATAAGATTAACGGCATTGATATAAAATTTGTTAAATTCACTTTAAATCTAATGAGCTGTTATGCCAGCTCTTCATCAATTGAAAGATAATTTTAGAAGTTTGGATTAATCCAAAGCAAAATAATTTAGTTAGTAATAAATTTAACAACGAAATTTGTTCCATATAATTGTTTTTTAATTCAACACAAATTGCATAAACAAGCCTATGTAAAAAAATATTTGTTAGGTCTCATAGTTATTTTATTAATGTTAGATTTTTTAAAAAAAATATTTGGTGTTTGCTGCTGGTTATGACATATTTAATTAGAAATGTATTGAATAGTAAATTTCAGTGGTCAAAATGTTATTGACCTGGGTGGTTTTAACTGGTTAAAATGACAGGTTTAAGCCCCTATAGTTAAAACTGATACAACCTTGCTTTTGTGCAAAAGCATTGTTTTTGAAAGACGTTATAGATAACTCCCTGACCTTCTCATGTTTTAGGATGTCCGAAATTTTACAAACTGAAATTTTAGAATACACAAGAAACGTGCTGGATCAGGAGATTTGTGAAATTATTTTAAACAGCTAGGGCAGCAAAAGAAAATTCCAATATTAGTCATAAGAAAGTTTTCTAGGAAAAAAAAGGCTTAGCAGGAAGTGATCAGAATATTTTATCCTGCCATTATAGGCTTGGAACAGAGCAATTTTCTTTCAAACATAAATTAATGTCTATGCACAAGAAACCTAATTTGTTAAAACAGTTATCACTGCATGATATGTTTGTGAAATCTTCCACTAAATGAATGTTGGTGAATTTTATAATTACCTTTCCAAAATTTTAATTTATAAATTAATTGGACCTTTAAATTAGCCTTAAAGGTATTTATATGCCAGGGCCCTTATAACAGGATTCAAGAATCGTATAGTACCCTTAAACACATTAAGGTTTTTGGAATTCTGAAAAAATTAGGTAATTAACCCTTAAACTGGAAAATACCCTAATCTGGAAAAGTTCTGCAAAGTCCAGATTAATGGTTCTGTACTGTATTAACTTTTATTTCAAAGTACTAGAGATTCAAAAGGAGGCTGTAAATAGACAGCCATGAAAGTTACTAAAGTTATTTGAAACTTCAATAGTTATTCGTAAAATAATCTTCAAAATTAGAACATTAAGAAAAGTTATACAATTTGCTTATAGCTTTAAAAGTTTCAACATAATTCTATTATTTAAAATCTTTTCATTTTCTCAATGTTTTTACATTTGTTAATCTTTATTATGTTGCTTTTTAGGTTTCAGATACTGTTGTTGAGCCCTATAATGCCACGTTGTCTGTTCATCAATTAGTTGAAAATACAGATGAAACCTTTTGCATCGACAATGAAGCCCTTTACGATATTTGCTTTAGAACACTAAAGTTGACTTCTCCTTCTTATGGCGATTTAAATCATTTAGTTTCTGCCACCATGTCAGGAGTAACAACATGTTTAAGATTTCCTGGACAATTGAATGCAGATCTAAGAAAACTGGCTGTAAATATGGTTCCATTTCCTCGACTTCACTTTTTTATGCCTGGTTTTGCTCCTCTTACCTCAAGGGGTAGTCAACAATACAGAGCTTTATCAGTTCCTGAACTTACTCAACAAGTAAGATAACCTTATTTGAACTTTATTTATTTGAAACTGGGTTTTATTTTGATTTCAAATGCAAAGGAGAGCCAGAAATCTCAAGTTTAGATTAAAAATAGTGAAAGTGAAGTTTTGCAGAATGTTTATCCTTCGCTATGTACTTATTTTTATTGTATATTTATCTATTTTATATCATTTTAAACGTAAATAATAAAGAAATGGCTTTTTTAATCTTAATAACTTCAAACTGTCAATTAATATTAAAACTTTGTTTCAAAGTATCTTGTTTAAAAAAATATTTTTATGAAATGTTTTTTTTTCATAGAGCAATATTTTAATAAAATATCAGACTATGTTATTTAGCCAAAGAGACCTGTGTTTGAAAATTTACCTTGTTTATAGAAAATGCTTTTTAATTTTTCCAAAAGTTATATTTTTTTGTATAAATTTCAGATGTTTGATGCAAAGAATATGATGGCTGCTTGTGATCCAAGACATGGACGATATCTAACTGTTGCAGCAATGTTTAGAGGTCGTATGAGCATGAAGGAAGTAGATGAGCAAATGTTTAATGTGCAAAATAAAAATAGCAGGTAATAACACTGATCACACTAGGGAAGTGTTAAAAAAAGGGGCTTAGAGAGAAAGTACCAAATTCTAAATGCATTTAATTTGCTGAAAAAGAAATTTTATTTAAAAGGAATTGTCACCCCTAGTTTTTAAGATATTCATGTTTGTTTTTGTGTAAAATCAAAACATGTACATGTGTTTTAAAAAAGAAATGCATGTCCCTGAAAAATAAAAATGCAACATTATTTAAATAAAAAATGTCTTAATGTGACCAAGCTAAAAAAGATAGAACAGAAACAAAACTGATCCATACTCAACATCAAAGACCGCATAAAAGTTTTATAATTTTTTTTAGAACTTACTCCATTTTGTGTTAACAGTGTTTTTGAGCACCTTTTTTTAAACACAAAAACATGTATTTCTAAACCACGAGCTAGCCAAATTTTTCCAGTGTGGTATTAGTTTCAGCCTCTTAACTTCATTCAAAATTCGTTACGTTTTCTTCCGAGTCAAACACTTGAAAATTTGTTCTTGATTGTTTTTTAAAGTTTATTTTTACAATGCAAACTAATTTTAAATGGTTAATTAAAATATCTTTACATTATGATAGTAACTTGTTAGTACCAAGTTAGAAACAGACGTATATACTGACACACTAATTTTTACAAAACGAAATATTCAATTTTGATAACCTTTTGTTTTTCTAGTTACTTTGTTGAATGGATTCCAAATAATGTCAAAATTGCTGTGTGTGACATTCCCCCTCGAGGTTTAAAGATGTCTGCTACATTTGTTGGCAATTCTACTGCTATTCAAGAAATATTTAAGAGAATATCTGAACAATTTACAGGTAAAATATATCTTCACTTTAAAACAAAAAAAATAGATTTGTCACTCAAAACTGTGCCTAAAAACATTTTTTATTTGTAGAAATTAGCATTTATATTTTGTAGATAGTAATTTTTTACTGGTTGATGGTGTTATGGATATTTCTTGCCTTTGTTTTTTGTGTAATCCTTTTAAAATTACCGACTGCTGCTAAGGCAGTGCCAACATTTTCTTGAGATTCTAGGAAGTTATTTTGATTACCATCTCTGTTTATTTAGACCTTTTGGTGCCTTAAAATATTATTTGGTTTCTTCATCTTCCGAAATCCTTCATGCATTATCCCTCGTCTCTGCAAGCAAGGCTGAATTTATTTTCAGTTATTAAGTCATGCTAATCAATTCCCAACCCTTCATTTGATTGTCCTGGGGGGGGGGGAGAAGGTCCTAATATAAATAGTATGTATACTGTGAATGTTATATCTGACCCTTAGTGTTTAACTTGACCTTTTCTTGGATTGACTGACAATATCAAAAGCCTCCCTGCAAAATTCCAAGAACGTAACCCCTCGATACCATACTGCCCACACCTGTTTGGATAATTGAGAGAGAGTATATTAGTGTCTACTCATCTGGAATCTGGCCAATCGGACCAATCAGAATATTTTTTTCTGATCAAGTGTTCGACTCACGGTGTTGGTGAGTCGTGATCACATGAACACCTTGAATGGAAAAATTCTTTTTGTTTCCGTTTGACCCTTTTTTCTACTTTGGCGTATACTGGGGTTTCTGATTTTAGACAATTTTTAGTTTAAAAAAAATGGTGTGTCGGCATATACACGCATTATATATTTAGATTTTTTGTTAGTAAATTTCGAGCCCTTGAATTTTTCTGGAAGAATCTTTTTCCTAACAAATGTATGAACCATGTTAATAAGGATATGCATTAAAGACCAAAAGTTGGGATTTCAATTCCAAGAGGCAGTCAATAATTTTTTTTGTGTGAAAATCAGGCGCCTAAATATTTTGCCTTAATGGTACTGTCAACAACCAAAACTTGTTGGTAATATCACCAAATGAACAGCTAAACATGTTCACAACGCACACATAGACATATCGGATGAAGATGATCCCCCCCCCCCCCTTCCCCCCAAAACCATAAATAAAAGTAAATGTAATTGTTAGTGTTTATAAAAAAATAAAAAGTACATTTAGTAGTATATCATATAATTATATAAATTTGCCATGGGATGTGATTCATAAATAAATTATCGATGTATTAAGCTATAGTGCTGAACAAAAGTTGAGTAGTTATGTTTGCTGGGGTTTTTTTTAGTTCAGATTCTTATTTTCCTATACTTGGTTTAGATATGCAAAGAAATAATTTTTACTTAATATAAAAGTATATTTTAGAAGATGATGCATTGTATATCACATTTCATAATGGCTCAAATTGAAATTTTTCTTATTTTTGGTCCGATTCCTGGAGTCGCGAAATTTTTTAATTTTAGTCATGAAAAGTCATGAATTTGGGACATTTCATTTTGGCAGAAACCCTGTATCTGAATGTAATTGTTAAATTTTTAAAAATCTATATTGCAAAACAAATGAATATTTAATTATAAAAATAGTTTTGTTAAGTCAAGTTTACTTTTTGCCCCAATATATTAGTGAATTGAAATCATAACCGGTGTATAGTTTGATTTCTTTTTTTTTGACGATAAACAAAATCTATTACAAATTCAAATACAAAAATTGTCAACCAACAACAGGCCAGAGGCCCAGCAAGGTTGGTCCAAATAAATCTAATACTTTACCAGTTTCCAATGACTATCAAGATTCTTCTTAAAATCTTCTACTCTCTTCGAATACACCACTTCAAGGCAACTAAAGCGACAATTTTTGTCCCTAAATTTGACTGCCAACCCTGCCGGTGTTTGTGTAGTGATTTGGGATCGCCCCATTTCCAGTATCACTAGATTTGGAATTAATAGGAATACCTGAAAAATTTAATTATAAGAGAGCCGGGAGTTAGGAAATTTTATGATCGTTACCTATTTTAGAATCGGCTATTGGGGGGGGGGGGGTCTTCGAATTTCTGCTATTTTAAGGCAAGGGGCGTTTTCTCTAGGTTTTTCATTCAGGGGCCCCAATGCAAGCTTTCTATAACACAATGTTCGCCTGGACACATACGTTTGGTTTGCATTCGGGTCTCCAAATACAAAATATGTTTTCGAAAAATTGCGGTCTGCCTTAGGGTTGCTAGTTTATGCTTTTAGGAACCTTAGAGTTTAGCGGATTTTGGTAGTTTCGAGATTATGGACTTTTTACGCAATTTTAGACCAGCTGATTTTCGGATGGCATGACTTATGCAATTTTTGGTACGTTAGAGTTATGCAATTTCTGGAACTCTTAGGGGTTTTTTTAGAGTATTTGCCTGTCAAATAAATCAAGTTTTTTTTTTACAAAAATTAAATAAAACCATAAATTCTTAACATGGCAAATGCCAGTTGTTGCAACAAAATATCTAACTATTGGTAATTCATGTAAAAGTTAAATAACATCGCTTTATTTTAATGGAAATTGAAAGTTACTGGTATTGCATGAACCATGTTACTGGTGGTGAATTTTTTTTAATTCTCAATAACCCCTGTTTAGAAGGCATTTAATGTTTTTTTCTATGCTGATGAATTATGTGAAAAATAATTTTAGTCTTTTATTTGGCTAATAATAGGCATTTTTTGTGGAACCTGGAATTTTCATGGTATAAATCCAGTTTTAAATTTTTTTTTAGCTATGTTCCGCCGAAAAGCTTTCTTGCATTGGTATACTGGTGAAGGAATGGATGAAATGGAATTCACAGAAGCAGAGTCTAATATGAATGACTTGGTGTCAGAGTATCAGCAATACCAAGAAGCCACTGCTGATGATGAAGCAGATTTTGAAAATGACGAAGATCCTATAGATGAACATAATTAATTTCCTGTTTGTACATTGTGTCTGTAAAATATTTTGTATTGTTAGATATTTTAAAATAAAAGAAAATGGGAATTTAATTTTAAAATTGCTTGTATGATTAATTATAATGAAATTTTAATATCTAAAAAATAGCTCCAGTGCAATATTAAGTCCATCAAACCACCACCGTTACATTGCTACACACAGCCTTTGTGTAGCAATGCAACTCTAGTTTATCACTGATTGAATTTTTTTAACTAATGTCATTCTATTAATAGTTTTTTTTTTAATCTTGAAATGCAGCAATTTGTAGTTAATTATGTTTTGTTTTTCTAGTACTAAATATATATCACTTGTGTCGTCAATGGACTGTAGCTTGATGAAGCCAGTAGTCAATAGCTCTCACATAGTTTTAGGGAGACATTATTTAAGCCCAAATCCCCTCCCTGTTATGCACAAGGATGTTATTCTTTCAATTCTAACAAGGGTTTGTTCCTATAATTTATAAGAAATCGGGTTTTTTACTGTATGATTACAGGAATTGCTCCATTATAGGATCTTGTCTGTTCAACAACAAAGTTTCCCTATTTTATTATTTTTTTCCCTTGGTCAGAATTAACTGCATAGTAGCCGGAATTATACAATAATAAGTTAACAGGAGATTTTGGACTGTAGTAAGATCGCGTCAGAGTAAGTTGATCTGATTTTTCTTCTAGTATGATCACATAGGTTCACTTTTATACGGTAGCTCTAGTGCGGCGATGATTCAAACTAAACTTGTCTAGTGTTGCACACTTATAGAATTTGCCTGAGCATAGTATCAGAGGCAGAATTTTTTTTTTTAAATTCTGGGGGGGGGGGGATAAAAAATATATATTAACGTTAATTAGTAATTATTTTACATAACATAACTAAAGTTTGTATTTTTTAAGAGATGTTTTATATTTTAAATAAAAATAGTGCAATAAGTAGAAAAAATCATAGAATATTTTTATCGAAAATCTAACTATACTTAGATAATATAAATCCATGTGTTTTGTTATACAGAAATTAAACGATATGCTTCTAATATTAAAATTTGTAACAATTTAAATGGTAAAAAATTAACTAAATCGAAATCTAACTGCACAAAAAAAATTAAGAAATTAGTGTGCATTTGGAACAAGTATTAAAAAAATATTTCATGAAAGAAAAAGTTGATTCACAAAGATGCAAAGTAGCTAACTTTGAAACAAGGCAAAGAATTTCTATTTCTTGGAAAATCACTTAGTAATTTGTAGAATTTAATAAATTAAACATAACATTTAAAAGTTAAATAGCAACAATTAAGTGATGTAATATTTCAAACTTTACCCAAGCTAATTCATATTTTTAATTAAAATTATGATGTCGTTATTAGGCGAATCGCCAAACGTGAAATTAAAAATTGTAGCAAAAACAGTAAAAAGAGGGGAAAAAAAAGCGCCCATGTTCCTTACGAGTGTATTTGTATCTTCAGGTACTATTTTGTGTTTTTTAAACTATGAAAAATAGATATTAAAAATACGTTTGACAAGGACACTTAAGCATGTAACCGAACATATTGCATCAAAATTTTGCTAAATGTTATGAAAGGAAGGTTTTTTTTTATAGAAAAACAGTACTAGCTAAATATGAGTCATAATAGGGTATTTGACTAAATCGGGGAACTGCCCAAAAAAGTTATATAAACATAGTATAGGAACTAGAAAACGCATATTCATTGGTTTTTCTTCAAAAAATTACTAGGATATTAATTAAATCAAGTTTTAAAATCGCGATATTTCAAAGCTTGGTCACGTGACTGCAAACGCTACTCTGATTGGTGTGACGTCACCTGGCATTAAACCGTCCCACACGCTATTCAAATTTAGTCATCCTAAACTTTTTAGCGCTCTTTAAGTCCAAACTGCATAGGTTTTTTTTTAGATTAGTCTTTTTCTTTGTGAATTTAGTGCTTATAAATATTTTAATAAAAATAAAATTAAAGGATTCACAAAAACGGCCAGCTCAAATTTGCCGAGAATCGATGCCTATGATGGTAAGACCCTTGTTTTTTTTAAAATCTTCTTCGGATTTCTGTTCTGATGAGTTCCGAAATATTAAAGCTTCAACGGAAGTAATAACCAATTTTAAAAGGATTATAAGGAAGCTATTAATATTTTTAAAGAAAACGTCCTAAAAGTGTAAATAGTAATCCAGTTAACAAGGGAAAGTGTTATATTTAATGTTGTAATGTTAACTAGTTTCATATCTTTTTCTTTGCCTATAGATGGCGCCCCGAAATCATTTTTTCTTGTTCTAATCTAGAAAATAAGAAATAAGTTAAGCACTTCTGTTTACAAAAAGTTGTTCATGCGTTCTAGTAAAAAGAAAAAACGTTATAAAAAAATCTATTTATTAAAAGCTACATCAGTTTTCCCCTAATTTTGGTTTCACTAGACTTCGAGTATATTTTTTTCATACCTGCATTTAAATATCTAGTACAACTTTTCATTAAACTCAATACTTGAATAAATTATCTTGTACAAAATTATTAACTAAATTTAAAACAGCTTAAGTTGTTTGTGAATGATCTTATTTTCGATGTTTTCAAGCGTTAGTCCAGTAAATTCAAACTTTAAGCTCAAATACAGGGCCTTAGTATTTAAACGAAATCACCAAATGTTTACATTGCGGAACGGCACACACAGTATAGCGATAGTTAATCATTAGAAGAAGCCGAAATATTCTACGTCTCCGTACTTGATCAAGGTGTGTAGCCCAAATTTAATGTAACAATTACGTACCCATTTCACCAAAAAATAAGCACTTATAAAGTAACAAATCCGCAAATGAGTGACTTATATTGAAAATCCTTGACATTTTAAATTATTAATTATAACAAAAATTGCATATGCGTGTATAAAATAATCATTTCTAAATTGGTTTTATTCAATTTTAAGGTTAGAATTTTGGCAGATGGGGCGGTTGTTTTAAAAAAAATTACATGAAAAAACTTCATATCACATGAAAAATTCATATGAGGTAACCTAATTTTATATTTAAAAATACAAAACGATTTAACTGCGGCCCTCTAATATTTTTATGTACGTTTATTTAGGATGTGTGTTAGTTCAGATTGAGTTTTTTATATATATTTCTTATTTTATAAGCCACTAATTTTTGGTTTACAAGAAAACGCTCTGGTGCCATTTTATCTTAAAAAGTCAACCTAAATCTTTAAGGGACTTGACAGGTAAGTAGCGGATCATGAAATTAAAAAGCCGCGAACCAACCATTAGTAACAAAATGCTAAATGTTAAAAAAAAAAACATTTAATCACCTCTACTCACTCTGTCAATAATAAATCAAAGGAAATTGGAGTATCAAATACAACAACAACAGTGATCACTACGGATTCTCCCGCATGTCGAAACCGTTTGCTACCAGGTGACGTCACATCCTTCAAATTCTGCCGGGGATCGTTTTGGGGGCGTGGCTTATAGTTAAATTTTAATTGCGTTTTTCTCCGTTTCTAGGCGGTATTTGGAAAAAAGAAAAAATACGAGTCTAATATTTTTTGCCTAGGAATATTTTAATCAAATAAATTTTTTTTAGTCAAATACCCTATTCGTAGTTAAATTATCAATTTTATTTTTATCTCATCAACCCGCCGCCCTTGGAGCGGAGACTCTGTGTGGTACCGTAGAAATTAAACTTATCAATACTTTGTCTTATTGGGCAACTTGCCGCTTTTCAAATTTACTCCGCACCAAGGCTGTGTGGAAATTTTTTCCCCTAACTTGAAAGTCTTTAAAATGACCGCTTTACAAATATTGTAAGTCCAGCAACTTCCAAATTTTAATGTGTATATATTTACATACTATATATGCAAGTCTGAAAACTTTTAAATGAAGTCTAAAATGACTCTGTGATGGGTGACCTACATGTCCAATGAACATATTTTTGTAGAATAAATTAGTTTTACTTCCTTAAAAATCGACAATTATTGAATCCCAGGAAACCAGACCCTCAACACAATTCTTTTGAATTTAAATATTACTAAATATGACATCTGCTCGAATGTTTTAAACAACTACACACACAAACAACTCTAAATAAAACTACATCCCAATTTTAAATATCCGTCTTTAATCTATTGTTTTACACTAAATTTGGAAGTTTAATTCTTCATGAGAAGATAGGTAAAAATTAGGCTGCTGATGTCTGAACTCGTCTGACACCTTTCTTTTTTTTGGCAATTAAGAGGGACTGTCAGTTCCATAGAGCTGATGCATTAGTTTTGAAATCACAACTTTTGCAAAAGAATTGCTTTGCCATGTTATCTCATTTTCACTAGGTATGGGAATCATCATAACATCAATTTAAAACAAAAATAACATCCGGTTAAAATTTAATTTTTAAATGATAAAATTTTAAAATAGTGTCGTCATCTGCTTTATATTTTTTGCATTTTAAAACTTCAAAAGTATATAATTAAATAACAAGATAACATTTTCGTTTCAAAAATTTGTTTCATTTCGATGTTAAGTTGATTCCCATACCTGGGGAAAAGGGGATAACATGACAAAGCATTACTTCTGCGGAAGTTGTGATTCCAAAACTAATGCAATTAGCTCTATGGGACTGACAATCCCTCTTAATTATAAAGCAAGATTGCTGATAGTTAAAAAGAGTACTCATAACTTAAGAATGGAATTGTTTTCTGTAAGGTAAATAAAATTGCACGATTTAAAAAGAACCTTTATTTACGAACCACATTAACATTGTAAAAAAATATATGAGTGAATAAATTCTGATATAAATCTTTATTGATACTTTTGAGTTTTGTAAGAAAATAAACTACATAATATAAATTGGTTTTAACCCTTTCAATCCCAACTTTTTATTCTAAAACTCTGAAATTTGTTAAATAGATTCATTATGCATCCACAATTAAATGGTGAAAAGCAGGGAAAAAATCTTAATTTTTAAACTAAAATTAAAGGAAAAATTTTTTGGAATCGTATCTGTTGAATAAATTATAACAAGAATTTTTCGAAACTTTGTTAAAAATAGTTAAATTTAAATTTTTAACCCTTTAAAAATGCAAGCATGAAGAATTTAGGGCCAATCTATAATAATAAAAATGAAGTTTTGTGTGTGTCTCATAGAGTTATAATAAGTAAACTAGAGGGCGAAAAACAAGAACGAACCGATGCTTCACACTGGGAGTCACGTGATCGGGGGATTTCGAAGAGAAAACCGAAAGTTTATTTTCTATAGCTCACAGCGGGAAAACGTCGTCTGCTCACGCGGAATGTACTAAAAATGGCACACTATTGTTCTGCATATGGCTGCAAAGGAAAATTTACTAAAGGAAGACCTTTTACATTTCATGGGGAAGATTTTTATAAACTTTCCTTATTGAAATAGAAATAACTTAATAAATAAAATCAAAATGTATATTGCTAATCATGGTTTTTAAAACAACATTCGATACATTGTCATTTAATACGATTTATTCTTATCAATTGCATGTAAAAATAAAAATGCATGTTTTGTTTAATAATTGGCAACAATAGAAAGTCTTTTAAACATGTATTTTTTTGCTTTTCATGACTTATTTTTCGGAAATCGCTTGGCGGTCTATTGGCCTTTGGCGTTATTTTGGAAATCGAAACTAATAATAATTTTGGAAATAAGTGTGTTTTGTACTCAGTTTAAATTGCAGATTTTACAATGTTTCATTATATTTCTTGCATTTATTTTTTTATGAAATTAAATTTTTGAGATAAGAATTTATGGACTAATTATATATTAGCTTCCACACTACGTTTATAACGAAAAAAGTGGAAGGTTTTATAATTGTCCAGTTCGTCTGTCCGTCACCCACTTTCACAAAACGAACCGCAAGTCACACAAACAAGTGGGATACATCATTTTGAAGAAAAAAATCAGGCTAGGCTACATTCCAAATTTCATTAAAAAATTTCAATTAGAAGTTTATTTAAAATTTAAATAATTAAAAATTTAATCTACATTGAAATAACATGCAAATTCCATTTTTATTCAATATTTTCACTGTTGCCATTTCGTCAAACGTACGAGAAACTTTATTTAAAATAAACTCTTGAAAAAATATTTATTATTGTAATATTATTCAATTTGGATTCATGTCAAGCATCACATTAGAGTACTTTTGATGGTTTATTATTTACTAATTAGTTATTTTTATTAGTTAATTTTACTAATTAGTTATTTTCGAACTGCAAATTAATTTAACAAACGATAAATATTATTAATTGAATTTTTTTTTCGAAAGAAAGTTAATGAAAATTGGAAATTAAGGCGGCTAAAAGTTGTTTATTAGGAAAACTACAGAGAATGTTCATTTTTCGCAAGAAAATTGTGTCCTTTTTTAATTTTTAAAATTATGTGAAGTTAAATGATATGATAATAGTTTCTCTTCCATTTTTGCAGCAAAAAAAAAACAATCCTTCTTAACACAACTTCTTCTAGTTTTGGCGTTCAAAAGTTTAAATTAGAACTTGTTAAACAACATGTTTCATAAGTACCTATTTTTATATAAATGTAGAAGAAAAAATGAAAATAACTGTTACAAACAAGATTGCAATTTGAAAAAAAAAATGTCACAGACCAAGTAAAAGAACTACGATTTTTACCGAGAGCGCCGAAAAGGGAGAAATTTAACAAGAGCGGCAATCCCACCTGATGCTTGACCTTGGGGATCAACGCCAAATATCACAGCCCTAAAGCACGTGACAAGGTGAAACGGTTTTAATGTGAGTATCAAGCAGTTAATGGGAGATTTGCATTATCGCGCTCTCTCCTTATTATAACTCTATGGTGTGTCTCTTATAGACTCATAAACTAGACATTTGTTTGACTCGCAACTTGGCACAAAGGTGTAGTTCATACTTAAGTTACAGATTTTGAACTTTGAGCTCAAAATGTTCTATTTTTAGAGAAAATTCGAATATTCTGAAAAAAAAATACCACTTTCGCTCAAATCCGATCATTTTTTTCTTTTCGTGATGCCATTCGGCAGAAGAAATTAAATAAAACTTAGGAAAATAATTAAAAAATTTCATTTTTTTCTGTTGCCAATACCTTCAGAAACAAAATTCATTATTTGAAAAATAATTGACATGTTTCAAATGACGTACGTAATTCCGTTAAGTCTTTTCTAGGATTTTATTGTGGGTTTAGGTAATGATTTTTTCATGGATGGTTCTGTTGTTTGCAAATATGCATATTTAAGCTATTTCCGTGAATTATAACTATGATGGATGTTCAAAGCCTAACGTACTAGAGCTGCATATTAGGGTTTAAGGTTTTCATTATTTCGCCAAATACGTTTCCGAACTCGCCAAATTCTTACCTAAACGCGCCAAATGAGCCATTTTAAAAAAATTTATAATGTTGGTTAATTGTCCGAAGGTCGTCGTGCTAGAGCTGTATAATAAGTGTGTTTGTAGCTATATCTCTTTTCTCACCAAATTCTTACCAAAAAGGCACCAAATGAGCTAAAGGATTTTATTTGTTTATGGGGGAAATTACGATAACTATTATGCATACATTTTATAGCATATGTTTTTATTTTGGATTTTTAAGGTAATATAAGTAACAGTATTTTATACTTTATAACGAACGGGAATAATAATATAAGTTTATTATCCTATAATGGATTAAATTGTACATATACTTGGATCAATTAAAACTTTTTTTTTAATCCGTGCGAAGTAAGGGTATTTATTTGCTAGTTTATTTAATAAAATTGTTTTAGAGTGAATTTTATTTTCAACATGCTTTCAATATTTTCATTTAACTACAACAAACATTTAATTCTTTAAAAGACATGATTTTTTCATCTAACAATAAAAAAATATATAAAATTTATAGAAAAATGTATGTAGAATTTAATAAAATTTATTTGAAATAAGTGCGAGTTTAACTTGGTGAGAAAAAAAATTGCAGAATAGCTGATGATTCCAATTGGAATCATTGGGAGTGAAAGGGTTTTTAATGCTTTTATCATATGTTACATGTGTCATAAAAACATACTTTGAAAAAACAATTTTTTATTCAGATAAAAGAAATATCTTTATAGCACATTATAAATTTAAAAGAAATAACTTCTTTAAGATTTAAATTTTAAGCAAATTAAAATGTATTCCTATCTAAATTTACAATACTTTAACATAGCATAACCTCATTATATCAAGAAAAATAAACTTCCATAAAAATTACTCAAAATGAAATAGTTAATATATACTTTCTTTAATACATCAGAGGAAAATTTCAACAGTAGCATATTATCCATTTCTTTGAATGGGGATACAATATGAGGATCAAGTGTCCAGTGTGAATTATTTTTTTTTTCAATCGTTAACACAAAACAGTCAATTTTAAAAAGGGAATTTTCAAAACTAAAAAAAGAAAAAAACTACAATGAAAGGGACATCTTAACTTTTAATAATGAAGACATTTAGTTTTTAGTTTTTAACAAAATGAAAATACAGATCAAGTGGCCAGTCTTGCATACAAAATTTTTTTTTAACATTTTTATGTTGATAAATTTTTAACAAGAGGTCATTTAAACACATGAAATTAAAATATTTTAACTTGTTTGGTACTAAAACAATAATCTACAAATACAGTCTAATTGTATTATCCTAAATATAAGAAAATATACTTAAAATTGTAAATGAAATTCAACTAATATATATATATTAATATATATAATTATTAATATTATATATATATATATATATATATATATATATATATATATATATATATATATATATATATATATATATATATATATATATATATATATATATATATGTTGATAAAAATATTTCAATGTGAACTGCACTTTTGAAAAGTAATTTGAGGCTTTAAAGAAAACATCCAATTTAATGAATGAATATATTTGATACTTTTACATATTAACAGGAATCCCACAATGTTGTATAAAACACTTTGGAGAACATTTCATTTCTAATTATAATAAGAACAACATTTATATTCATATAATAAAGCATTTTATATTATTGAAAAGATGGGTACAAAAATAAGTTAAGGTATCAATACAAAGTGGATGAATGAATAAAAAAATCCTTAAATACACGTTACTAATCTATTTATACAGATTTTCAGTTAAAAACCTTTACGTAGGGCTTTACATTTTGCATAATTAAACAAAGTCACAAATAAATTCCTATCTTTTGGATACAAAAAGTAAATATGATAAATGGAATTTGACTTATTTAAGGACTCAATTAAGTTATCTGCAGCACTTGAAATTTCATTATTTTTTTTTAGATACTCTGCTACTCTACCCAGACCATCTCTTGATTCCTATAACACATTAGACAAATCTTACAATGTCTTTCATAACTAATTTGTTATACAGGGTGGTGCAAATAAAAGTGGCCCCAGTCTAGAGATAGGAATACGTTGAAATGCTTGGCGAGAAGAACTCTTGAAGCCGCCTGAAAGCCTTCAAGTGGAAATGAAAGAATATTCAAGCGTGCAATGGTTTCACTTGACAAACCTGTTTTTGCATTGGTTGGATTGGATTAGCATCACATTAGAGCTACTCATGGACTATTGGCCAGTTCAGATCGTAGTGTGTCAGTGTAAGTTGCCACTGTGTGAGTGAAAGTTGATCAATTCACAGGTGAAGATGAAACTCACAGTACAGCAGAGAGTGTTCATTATAGAAAGTTTTATTAAAACGAATTCGTGGAAAAAATGTGGCCAGTTGTTTGTTAAAGAATTTAAAGGTGTAAAAAGGGCCAAAAAAAGAGTGCTATGCAACGATTAGTTACAAAATGGCGCCAGCCAGGATCTGCTGTCAACAAGTCCAAAAACATTCCGAAATGGGTCTGAACACCAGATTTTGGGTCTTGCAATCAATTTAGAATGTTTTGTATTAATAAAAAAAATCAGATTCTCTAGGATAAATATTGACCAAAATAATCACTAGTGGGAACTTTTTTTGCACAGCTCAACACAAACCTTTATTTTATATTTCATTTCAACTAGCTTCTCAAACCATAGCATAGTTGCCGGCAAATAATTCACAAAGCGTTTGTTTGGGCTTAATATTGAAGCGATCAATAGCTTCAGTTAGCAAACCTGTTTTTGTATTGGTTTTTGACTTGGCAACATTTCTGTCATATTCTTATCTCCACGTTGGGGCCACTTTTATTTGTGCCACCCTGTACATTATAAAATACAAATGAAGAAAATACATTAAACTGTCATTAAATTAGTGAAGGAAATTCCACCTTATTTATATTCATTTTTTTAATGGTTAGATGAATTATAAAGAGAGAAGTGATAAACAGTTTACTGTTAAGTTTACTTGAATATAGTAACTCTTCCAAGTTACTTTTTGTATATTAATATGTACTTAAGAATTTAACAAAAATATAAGGTCATATATAAATATTTTGAAAAAACTTACCGAAAATATTTGTTTTTGGAATGTAGAACATAAAATAATAACTAGTGTACTTCTATCAGTTTCAGCTTTTTTGCATTGTATTTCTGTTAATGCAAATGTACGATGAAGTGTAACTTCATCTTCAGTTAAAATGCACAAAGCCTGCAATAATAAAATAAATGATAGCATATAGCTGCAAAGGGGGAAATTAAGGAAAATTAATGTGGGAAATTGTCTAAAACTTTGAAAAATGCTCACAATTTTAAAACACTGATATTAGCTTAAAACATTTGGAGAAGATTATTAAAGCAATAAATATGTTTCAAATACTTTCTAGTAAATACCTTCAAAACAGTAAGCATGATTATAATATTATAAAATGAAGTCTTAATGTTAATTTAAAGTGAATATTCTTTCAATTTTTTTATGAATACAACATTTCAGCCCTTTAAAACAAAATGCAGCATATAGCGTGATACTTATGAAATAAAGCTTTTCAATTCTAGAATCTTTTTACAATCTCTCTGTATTATTTTGGAAAACAAATGAGGAAGTTCAGAATTTTGAGATTTTAGATTTTTACTAGCATTGATCTGATTATTGGCATATAATTTCTCATTTATTTTTAATAGCTATATAGGCGTCAATTAATAAGAGTCAAGGGGAAACCTACTTTCTACTCTCTTTACAGTATTTACTTCGTTTGAAACATTACAAATAAGAAATCTATTTTCTGTCAAATTTGGGAACAATTAAAAACCACACATAAAATATCCAATACTTTAATTGAGTTAGTGCGACCTCACGATTCATTGGTGATTCAGAAGACCCGCTGATATAGAAAAAAAAGGGAAATTGTATGGGACTTCTCATAGACATATACACCAAACAAAATTTGATTTTGATTTCAATCTGGAGCACTTTAACTTAAAATATATGATAAAAAAGTAATTGATTTGTAAAAAGTGGTTATTCATCTTTATTTTTTACATTAACCTAAAAGATCGTCAACTTTAAGCATTATAAAAGTTATTTTTTTACAAGTACACAGTATCTGGGCACATTAATTTTAAATAGTGTATTTATGGGGTTTGTAATTTTTTGATAAGGTAAAATTTCATGATTGATGTAAAAAAGATGATTTTTTAGCTAGATATGTGATGATTGCGCTGTTTAAAATTGACCTTTTTGTAGTACAGTAAAAACTCGGTTACAATGACAACTTGTTTATAACAAAAATTCCCTTTAATTGCCCATAGATCTTAATTTTATAATATATTGCTTATAACAGCAATATTTAATTAACTTCTCGATTATAACGCTTAAAAATATATATTCATCCGACATCGAAAATACCTTCCTGGCAAATGTCTTAAGTGGAAAGTTTTTTAAAAATTGTTTTTCACTGTGACAATATTACTTTATACGCCGAATGATGCCAAAAAAGTCAAATTTAAAATTTATTTCCCACTTAAAAATAATTAGTACTAACCGGAGAAGAATAATCTACGAGATCTAATCTATGAGATCTAATCCTACGAGAAATCCCTCGTACACTTTCCCCATCGGTTCTTCCTCAGCTGGTGTTCTGAATCACCATCAATCGTGGTATCACACAAGGCTCGAAAAAACTCAAAAATTTTATCCGTCCTCGAGGACGGTTTGTAAAACAATGTACCTGTTCTCCTTTGAAACTAACCCGTCAATCTCTAATTATATAAATAGCTTCTAAATAAATAAAAATATAATTTCCTCTTATTTATTAAAAACATTTATATAATTTACAAAATGAATTAGTAGTTACTAAGATTGCATTATATAGTAATAAAAGAAATACTAAGTTACTAATCGTAACCTTGCATTTCTGTCATGAAATAATTTAAATGACAAAAGTCGTTATCTAGAATGTCTATTTATCCGAGGGCATTACGTTTTTCAAATGATCATAATATGACGTTTGACAGTTCCACAATCAAGCCAATGATTTAGAGGTTTCTGCACAAAAATCTGAAAGGGCTTTTCCAATTAGATAGATGTTCATAATTGCGTTTAACTTTTCTTGTTTAAGACCAGTGCATAATGTGTTTTGACGTAATTGTTAATTCCTTCGTTAGAAGTCCAAATGCACATGCACAGAACAACTTTTCTTTTGTTTTTGGATTACATGAGCATGCGCATTTGGTATGACGAAGGAATTGACAGGATTTTTGGATCAGAAGGTCATTTTTGAAGTAGGCGCTGGACTCTATAAAATAGAAAAAATTAAAATTGTATCACGAACATTAACGGGGAAATGTCCGCCCATGAGGACGTCAGATTCAAGAAGTTTTTTGTCCTCAGGGAATTTTTGACCGCCGAGGACGGGCGGTTTTTCGAGCCCTGGTGTCACAACTATACTAGTCAATTAGCAGACATTACATTTTGAAGATGTGAAAGTTAACAGTTATATAAAGTAAATAAATTTCCAATTTTATAACATTTTTTATTTTTGCTTGTGAAATATATTAATATATTTGTTTATAATATAGTTTTCTAAAATAATTTTAAATTATAAAAAAAAGGAAAACGATTAACCTGATGCTACTAAAGAAAATAATTTTATATGTACATTGTACATGAAAATAGTTCTATATTGAAAAAATTCTGTCAACTTTTGATCATTTATTTTTCTCTGTATTTTTTAAATATATAAACATAAATTTGAAGTTAACCATTCCAATGCCTAAAAACATTCGTAAAAATTAGTACTTTTTATAAATTATTAAAGCCTGCCAAAGAGGCCTAATACAGACAGATATCCAATCGATGAACAGGTTTTTACCCCAGGAGTCTTCATACATAAACAACAACTTATACTTATATAAATTTGTAGAACATGCAAACTATTTTAACTAGTTATTTTTAAGTAGTTAAAATCTTAGTAGGAAAAAAAGAAAAGAATAAAGATGTTAAAAATTGCACAAAAGAAACTGGACCATACTTAAGGAAGGACTACCTTCTAATTTCCCTTTGCTTATTGCGGATGCCCACTTCTTTGCATGTTCTGCAAAGTATTAGTTAAGATTTCGCTTATATTTAAGTTGCACAAAATTGTTTAGCATAAAATCTTGCAAAAAGTTTTGAAAAATATATCAGGTCCCCAGGAAATGGGCAATTAATATTAATACTCATGACTTCTTCTAAAATCCATATTTTGCGATAAACATTGCATAAAATAGTTACCAAAAATTTGAATTTATTTAAATTAGGAAATAAAGATTGTGCATACAATATTAACCACGAGAATCGATTGCAATTTTTTTAATGCTCATATCTCTAACGCAAGTAGGTTTGTAACAGAATCTGTCACTTAACCCGCTTCCACACAACAGTTGTGTTTAACAGGTAAAAAGGCGCCAAACACAGCATTGATATTCTATATTAAACATTTACATGCTAAATTTGGCTAGTTTCATTTATTTTATTTAGAAAATTCAATAACTATTACTTATCGTTTGCAAAATTAATTTATATTTCAAAGAATAAATACGTAATATTCCTTGCTTTTAAATAGAATTAAAACATTTCATATCAACATACAAAGAATCTGAAATTTTCAATGTATTCTAATTTTGATGAGCTGAATTTTTTGACGTATCACACTTGTCAGTAGCATTTGTAGTTTATGTAGGCTATGAAAGTGGGTGACGGACAGACAGACGGACTGAACTGTTATAATACCTTCAACTTTTTACGTTATAAACATAGTGTGGAAGCTAAAAAAAAAAAACAATATAAAAGCTAGTTGTTTTACAGAATTTTAACTTTTTTTGTGTAAATATTTTTTTAAATTACTCATCTTTTTATGTATATTTAATATCAGGGTACTGCAAAACATTTGTAATCTTTGGATTTATTCTGTGTACTATATAATTCCATAAGATACCATATTTATGCGCGAAAATGTGTCGCAAACTAACAGTTATCATTGAAAAGTGTCATTGGAAGATACATTGCAAGTTACTATAGGCAAAAAACCCCCATTAAAATTACTATAGTAATTTTAGCAAAACATAGTTCATAATTACAATGTAACCATAAGAGCCAAGCCTGTAGTTACGAAATAAAGAATCAAAAGAATGCTATATGTCTGCCGCTAAATGAGTAGTTATCTATTGTGCAATTTGTGTTTCGAATTCCAATTTTTAAGTAACAAAAACAGTGTATCATATTGTAGTGAAAAACATCTACTAGTCTAATAAGGAAAGGAATAAATAATTAATTTGTTCGTATTCAATTATCTTGAGCCGTTGTCCCATGTTCAACAATTTGGAATGAGATAAAAAAAATTTGCAATATAGTAACGTTAGGCATCGTTTTATCGTTTTATTTTTTACAAAAAAAATTTAAAAACTTGTTAAAAATAATACATATATTACCTCTGACGTAAGCAAAAGGGTATACTTTTTGTGCTCACTATATTCATTTACATATGTAGCTTCAACAGCCAATAAAACTTGTCCAAGAGATTGGCAAAATGCAATTTTACATGAATATTTAACAAGGCTGCTTGAAGCCATTTCAAGGTTCATTGTAACAGGTTGATATTTTCTTTTGGGTGGAACCAGCCAACCAGCTCCATGGAGCAGACCTACAGTAAAGAAGCAATATTGAAGGAGTATTGAACATTCTGGAAATAATTTTAAATTAAATTAATCACAACTTTTAAATTAAAGTGGTAAACATAATAAAGCAAAAACAGAATATTAACAAAGATAACAAATGATATTGTGTAACAAAAGCTATTATTAGACAAAGGAAGCAGATTCACAAGGAAAATGCTTCATAACTTAAAATTTTTGTTTTGAGGGTGCTAAATTGAAACATAATAAAAAAGCTTATTACCCTCTAATGTCTTGACAATTTGAGAAAAAATGACTTTATGTTCAGCAATTTTAACATTTTAAATTCGGTAATGTATGTGTGTACATATATTATACATGTACCTACGTAAAAAACGTAAAAAAAGTTACTATTTTGATTTCAACATTCTAAATTTGACCATGTACATGTATATATACATTAGAATGTTAAAATCAAAATAGTCACATGCACATATATATAACGTATGCATCGTGCATGCATTCACACAATTGAATGAGAATCGGATTTGTCTATAATATTAAGGGCTTGTATTAGAATCAACTATTGAAAAAACAGAAAACCCTTCTAAAAATGATATCAAACTCTGAACATTTAATTAACTACAAAATATTGAAAACAGACCAATAAAGAGTCTAAGTAGCATTGGAGGAGCAGCCTAGGTATCCAAGTCATTTACCATGGGGATAATACCAAATAGGCCAGAGTTTGAGGTGAACATATTATTTTGAAATGATTAACAATAAATTCTATTTAGGTTACCTAGGTATATTTATTAGTTTATTGATTTCAGAATTAATAAATGATTAGTTACCATAACCAGCTTGGGAAATCAGTTCTGCAGCTCCTCCTATCGGCTTGGTGAAAACCCCTACAATACCTTTTCCGAATCCGCCAAAAATTTCAGAAACTGTTTGTAGAGGTGTAGAAGGTGACACTAGTGCTCGTAAAGGATGATCAACAATGCCAGCAACTGCACCTATAATATACATACAGTATAAATAATGTGCCCATATTTCAAAATTAACTCTTATAGTAATCAAATATGAAAACCTAATAAATAATTTAAGGTCACTTTAACATTAAAAAAAAAAGTATTAAAAAACTGTTTTAAAATCTTTATTTTAATTACATTTCCCCCTTTTTTTAGGACTGTAAAAGAAAAGCAGGGCATTTTGGCAAAAAATACTATACGCTGGACAGCGAGACAAAAAGCGGAATTGTCCTGCCAAAAACGGGACATCGGACATCTGGTTGTTTATGTATTACCCGGTTACATCGTCATTCAAGGAACCACAATGTTTAGACATTATAAAAAAGGTTTAATATTAAGAGTAGGAAATCGTGTAAAATATGTATTTATGTACTCCAATTATTAATAAAAGTTTAAAATGACATTGATTGAGTAAATCTATCACTGAATTTTTTTTTCACCACGTGCAAGAAGTAGTCAAAAGAAATTTCCATCATTGAAAAAAAAAACCTTATAATTTCTAAATTTGCAAGAACTAACATATAATTATTTATAGTCTTTAAGTAACAGAATTAATTTCACATACATTTCCATAGGCTGAGATAAATTTGGTAATGTTACAATGGGCCCGATTGTTATGATTGCCCAACTTCTGCCCTCCTACAATTTTACATACCTTTTGTGAAAATAAGCATGTAAAAAAAACCTCACTGGTGTAAATAATAAAGTTAAAATTTAATTGTCTCAGACTCATTAATGGTAATGCAAAAACAGATAACACCATTTGCTTACATCTCATTACACAATTTACAAATATAGTTGTATGTGTTTTGTGTTTCATTAGTTAAAAATAGGTCAAAATTTAATTTAACACATTTTATACTTTATCATCTAATAAATAAATATTACATTGTTTTAATAGCTTCTTTTAGTTTCATAGGTATTTATCTTTTTTATATGGAACATTTCAATTATTTCTTTATAGGACAGAAAGCCACAAAAAAATGTAATTCACACAATTGCCCCTGTGAAATATTAAATATTAATCTAAAAAGAAATATAGTAGAGCCTCAAATCCAGATATTTTTTTGGTTACAATTTTGCTTTAAAAAATAGAAATCACAAGATTCTAACTAAATAGGCCACTTTTTATATTCTGAATCCAAACATTTAAATGCAAATTTTGATTTTAAATTGTTGAATATTTGACACCGGTGAAAGTTTAAAGAACAGATTATTTTTTCCTATCTATGCTGGACTAGTTTATGTTGACACAGAACACTAACTTATTCTTACAAACAAAAGAATTGTAAAAAAAATCCCTCTCTTATCATGCATAATGATTGCATTGTTCTATAACCAGAATAGAAACACTAGGAAAAATTCATCTTTTATCTGCATGGATCTTCTAAGGAGACAACTCAACTTGGTTTAACACATGGATGCGACATCTATGGAAGTAGGGAGGAAAAGTTGTTGAAGTTTGCTTAGCTGATCATAATGCTAACCAGTTTTTTAGTTACTTTTACATAAATGATGCATTTCTTTGAATATTTAGTGCAAATGACAGTTGGACCTTTTTAAAACAATATACTGTATAAAAAACTTGTTCCTATCTTTGATTTTGCAAATAATTATATTCTTAGAACCTTATAAATTGCCCCAAGTAAATCCTATGGGGAGAAAAAAAGTCAAGCTTAGCTGGATACACAATTTGTTTACTTTCTCATTGGTTGCACTTTTTGAGTGTTTATAGCAACAATCCAATATTTTTGGTAGATAAAGCAGTTTACTTACAGAAGGCAATGTCCACCAAAAGTAATTGATAACTTATTTTAATCGAATAGTTATTGCTTTTACAAAATTTAACTTGAGAAATTTAAAAATACATTATGTTAAATAAAAGTGATGAAATTAATTATTATTCTTGCAAAATAATAGCTTCCAAAATTTAAAAATACAATACCTTACCTCAAAGTATTAAAATGCAGCACACACAATAATGAAAATATGAGATTTGGCCATTTTATGGAAAAAATAAAAAGTACTAATAATTTTTTTTCAAATCTCATTTTTACCAAAAAGAATATTTTTTAATAAAAAGCAAGATTTTAAAAACAAATTTGAGTGAGAAAGTAGACACAATAAGTGTTAACTATTAAAATATCAGAGTTTTCTATCTCTGCCCCCCACTTTTTGGCTTAAAATTAGTTGATGTACCCAAGTATGGGTAAGTAAAAAATCTGGAATTGCTGTGGTGACGAGGATTCTGGATTTGAGAGGACCTACTGCAAGATAAAAGTTTATAAAAAAAACTTAAATCCTTCAATGTGTGTATTAAAAATATATAGATATAAGTACCGAGTACACTAAGGCCAAAAACACTCAATCCTTGAGTTAAACCCTCTGAAATGCCTTGTGGTAAATGCTGTCGCACCAGCTCTTGCCTTGCCAGATGTTCATCATCTAAGCAAAGAAAATCCATATTTTTGGAAATACTTGAAGTCAAGCTTGCCATACATGTAATAGCACCTGCAAAAGTATATATATATTTATATACTTTTTTACAATATTTAAATTGGTTTAATTAAATATCCTAGAACTTATAAATTCATCCATACATATATATCATATTTATCGCATTTCTACACTTTACTCAAAAGAAACAGTAAGGGAAAATCATGCACTTGATCTAAAGACATAATTTACAGATCCTATATCAAGGTGAAATAACCGTTTCGGAATTTCTAATAAAAATGCTATTAACTGTGGTTAAGTATTCCTTATTTGCTGTCATTTTTTCCCATTTAACTTGCATGCTATTGAAATGATGAATGCAAATTTCATGAAGTGTGCTCAACTTTTCAACCTCGGGATTTAAAGGTGTGTTTATTTCATGTTTTCTGATGATTTAACTTGATTTTTAGTTTAGTTAAGTCTGAATTATCATTGCACTAGAGCTACACAGGGGCTATTGGCGTCATAATTTAGAGTCACAGTTAGGTGAGAGCCGACACCCGAGTAGGCACCCAACACAACCGTTAAGGGCGACATTGTCTGCAGCGTCGGGACTTTGGAGATTACGTGGAAATTTTGGCTGCACGGTCCGTTTATATGTCGGCAGTTACTTTGGCGATGCCCGGACCCGAACCCGGGACCTTCCGCATGCAAGGTGAACGCCTTAACTGACTGGGCTTTCCAGCCCCCTCTTACTTAACTTGATCCTCTTTTGAAATAAATGGTAGGTTAGATAATAATTGACGAGCTTATTTGCAAAACATGCTATGTGACAAAAAAATATATAAAATTAGCTTTAAAGTTTTTAGTTTGCACTTGGATCCGTTAAAAGCGATACCTGCAAAAAGTAAAAATATACTTCTGCTAAAAGTTTATGAAAAAGGGGAACTTGTTATATCTAAAGGAGGAAATAACTTGTTCATTGAAACAAAAATCTCAAATTTTTAAAAATATCACACGGCATGTTCTTTCACTAAGCCTTTCAATTATGATCACAGGATAATTTAGCAAAGGTAAAACCTGAAGGAACTTTGCTAAGTTTTGATCCATTACAATTTGATATCTATTAAAATATATTTGTTAAAAATTTAGGCTACAGTCAAATCTCAAATTTTAGGGAAATTAAAAAATAACTAAAATAAAAGATATTTTGAGATGGATTATATTGAATTTGAAGCTGCAATGTCAACACTTAGTAGAAAAAAAATAACTTCAGATGTTTTTTCTAAAACTGAGAGAACTTGAGTTTAAACTTAACTATAAATTTTTATTTTTTATTTATTTTTTAAAGGTTTAAATTTTTGAAAGCCTGTTGTAATTGCGAAAATTAAAGCCTCAGAAAATATTTTTTGCCTCAAAAATGTCAAACATGTATTTTAAAAAATTTCGATTATAATTATACCTTGAATCTGATATGTACAGTACGATGCAAAAGTTTAGACAAAAAACATTTTGAGTCACAAAATTTCACTAAAAATGTTTGGTTGACAGAAGTGGTGATAGTAAGGAACAGAAAGGTATAAATAATCATTAATCATAAAGAAAAAAAAATAATAAATTTTATTTGAATTAATAGTGAAAAGTACCCAAAAATTTGTCTCAAAAGTGTAGACAAAATCAAATTAAAGCATGTTTAACGGCTTAATTTTGCATTTTTACAACTTGAATTGTATTTAGTGTTAGTATGATAAATTAAAAAACATGATATAATGTGAATTTAAAATATTTATTAACACTCTTGGTTCAATTTTATACAAAACACCCAATGCAGCCATATTTACTCTTTTACAGTGAAATATTACTACCTATTTGCTACAAATTTACAGTTTAACATCTCCAAATCAGAACCCAATGTTTTTAATGTCTACCAGTCCATCACCTTAAATTTTTGCCACAAATTCGGAGATTTAGAGACATACATTAACCAATTTTCTTGATGAAATGTGCTGTCTTTCCCATATATATATATCACAAAATCTCGACATATTGTCCTTTTTTGCACTTTAGTACAATGCAGCAAAAGTCTTCTCTTCAATAACGCCCCAAAAAGTCTGTCCTTTCAACATAAATTCACTCCACACCATAACAAAATTTCCGTCTTGATACTGGAGTTTGCAATTTCTTGAGAAAAACTGGTTTCCTTGAACCGGTTAAAATTAAACAGGTCTCTTTTAGTTCTATTTAAATACGTTTGGTGTAACCGAATATTGAAAGATAAGCCTTTGAAACACTGGTTTTTCCCCTCATAAACTCTAGCATCAAGGTGGAACGTTTATAATGGTGTGGAGGGAATTACAGTTGACGGGACAGACTTTTTTTTGTCGTTTTTCAAGAAGACTATCTCTGCATTGTAATAGAACAATTCGTTGCTACTTTGTGATATTTATAGGGGAAAGACTGCATATTTCATCAAGAAAATCGGTCAATGTCCGTCTCTAAATCCCTGAATTCGTGGTAAAACTTTAAGGCATTGGGTTCTGATTTACAGCTGTTAAACTGTAAATTTGTAGCAAATAGGCAGCAATATTTCACAGTAAAAGAGTAAATCTGGCTATATTGGCTGTTTGGTATAAAATTAAACCAAGAGTGTTACTAAATTTTTTAAGTTCACTGGATATCATGTTTTTTAATTTATCATACTAAAACTATATACAATTCAAGCTGTAAAAATGCAAAATTAAACCATTAAAGATGCTTTAATTTGATTTTGTCTATACTTTTGAGACATATTTTTGGGTACTTATCACTATTAATTCAAATAAAATTTATTATTTGTTCTTTCTTTATGATTCATGAATTTTTTAATTATTTATACCTTTCCGTTTCCTTACTATCACCAGTTCTGTAAACCAAACCTTTTTAGTTAAATTTTGTGAATCAAAATGTTTTTTGTCTAAACTTTTGTATCGCACTGTAACTGTTTCCTCTATATATACCGGCATATGCAAAGTTCAAGATAAAAGCTTTGGAAATAAATAAATATTAGGGTAATACAATATTTTTTAAAAAATAAGCATGTATTAATTATATTTATAAATAGTACACAAACCAGATGACACTTGTGTAAATAAAGATATTGCTCCACTTGTTAATCCTGAAATAAAAGCTCTTGGCCCATGAAGCATTCCTCTATATGGTAAATATACTAAATCGGACATGCCAGCACCAACAGCACGAGCAAATCCAGCAGGATTTCCAAGAATATCCAGAGAGCCAACAACCCAGCCTTTAAAGAAAAAACAATATTATAAACAAAGAACCACATAAAAAAAGCTACATTACATTGCTAATAGGTTTTTTTTATTTAATTTTTGTATGTTCAAATTCAATAGCATAAACAAAGTTTCTAAATAGAGTAAACATACCTGCTCTGAAAAGGGCTCCTGTAAAATAATGTATGACAAGCATTCTTCCAATTTCATAATGAGAAGTTAAAATATTTTCTCTCTCAAATGGCTGGAATCGTAGCAAAGAATGTTCAAGTGATAAATATAGCTTTAAAGAAGCATGTAAACTTAATGATATTTCTTGCACATTTATTCTGAAGTTTTGATAATGCAATGGTTGTGCATATGCATTTGAGATTAATCTTACACTTGTTGGAATGTAAATATCTACCCACTCAAACTCATGTTGATGAAAACTAAAAGGAATGTATGTCCTAAATAACGCTAAAACTTTAAAGCAAAATATGTCTTCTATATTCAAAGAAACAGGTAGTAAATCAATACTAATATGCTGTACAACTACATTCTGACCCATTTCACCTCGAAAATCAATAACAGCATTCAATATAAACATTGAATCTTCTCTAATTTTATTAAGATGATTATTACTCTCACTTTCTTTTTTGGTTTGTTTTTTTGGATCAACCTGTCTAGTTAATACCACAGGGAAATCATATACAGCACTATCATCCTCTAGTTGGTTGTCTAACTGAATATTTTGTAAGCATAATGATATATCTTGCAGTTTTAAAAAATTATCATTCTGTGGTCTTGAAAACAGAATTAAGTTATCAATATTCAATCTTAGAACTTCAGAACTTTTGTTTACTTTTATAAATTCATCACATACTATAAAGCTAATATGGATTATCCGTAAATTTATAAAATAAATATTACACAAATTTGAAGCAGTTTTTAAATTTATTGGCTGTTTAGGTAAAGAAGCATTCCGATTCTTAATTTTTGGGTCATTTTTTACATTTTGTACTTTTGAAGTAAAATATCCTCTAGCTTCACTGTTAGAAGTTGTATCAGTAGCAAGAGCAATTCTGCTCCTTACTTCATTAGCATTTACTTCTATACGATTAACATGTTCAACATACAAATTAATTGTGTGTCCAACACGTTCACTGCAAACCATGAAATCACAAATGCCTAGAATATGAATAAACTGCTTATCCATATTAGCATTAAAAGGAGCACTCCATATAAACTGCTCAGCCCCATCTTCTTTTAATCCAAAACATAATGTAGATGCTTTTTTAGGTACAAGCGGAAACTGTTTTTGTAATGCAGGGAATGAATAATGAGCTGAACTTTCAGGGAAAAGAACTGGAATTGCATGGAATTGCTGAAGTTCTTCATATACATATTTTCCTTCAACTTTTC
This sequence comes from Oedothorax gibbosus, assembly GCA_019343175.1. Classification (NCBI taxonomy): domain Eukaryota; kingdom Metazoa; phylum Arthropoda; class Arachnida; order Araneae; family Linyphiidae; genus Oedothorax; species Oedothorax gibbosus. The sequence continues at coordinate 6,188,652 of CM033282.1, read as the reverse complement.
CTTTAAAAAATAAATGTCAATTAAAAAAAAATACAGAAATTAGTACACATTTAGAATAATAAATGAAGACATTTTCAAATTTATGGTAAAATATTAAGAAATTTATCTTAAAAAAAAGTTAAGCTTTTTGTAATAATTTAGAGACAATTATAAAATTTCTAACAAACTATGCTACTTTTCAAAATTAATTTCCAAAAATGATGAATTTAAAAAAAAAAAGGCAAGACAGTAAATTTCCGTTACAACAAAATCCAAGGGACCGGATAAGTTCTTAGTTATTGTGGAATGCAAGTTGAAACAAAAAATAAATTTGGTTTGGTTAAAACTGTTGTATATTTTTATTGCTGCAAAAGCCAATAAAAATACACAAAAGTTTCATTATCGTAGAAGTTATAGTATTTATATATTAGACAAGTTGACCCTTTTACAATGCCACCCTTTCCCCTTTCGTTGAGAAGGTTGAGTGTGAAAAGAACCATTAGTCTCTGTTAATAGAAGTGTCTTCAAGGAATAACTTTCTGTGAAAACAAACCCAACGGTCGTCTTAAAAGACTTCCTTCGTTACAACAATAAAAGGAACGCCTATAAACACAGGGTTTAAAATTTAATCTTGGTAAAGCCATAACCGATAATCTCAAAGTGTCATAATGAAAGACTACCATTAATCCTACCATGTGACAATAGTGCTGAATTTGTGCGGTTTGAAACTTGTTTCGAACAGGAGAAACTGAAAAGTGTGTAATTGTCGGAATCCATCTTTTTAATGAAATAAGAAGGTTTAGTTATTTAGTTAAAATGGGAATTTCAAAACATTCTATTGGCATTTCAAAAGGGGCTTTATTTAGTTATGCTGGAAATTTCGTTGTAATGATATTCATTATAAAGGAATTTTACCCTAGTGAACCGTTTGGGAATGCTAATTGAATTACTAGAAGTATATGTAGTTAGAGGTATTAATGAAAGAAAAGAGAGGTTAGAGGAAAAGATTGCAGATTGGACTGGTTCATGTTGAATTTGTTGTGCTCCAAGGTCCTGATGTGTGTGATGTGGCTATAAGGTTACATTTATGCCAGCTCAGGTGTTAGCCTTGTCACATAACCATGTTTTAAATCACAAGGCCCAACGCTAATTGCCCTTGTTTAGCTCTGGTGCAAAGTTAATTAAACCAAAACCGAGCAAACAAATTCAACAATACCAAATCAAATCAATTATGATAATTTGTCCATTTGTCAACTTCAGAATGTTGGGTTAAATATTGTGTTATAAGTATATGTTAACTGTGGAAATCTTTCACGAGGTGAAAATTGGCTATGAAAAGAGTTGGGTCACTTGATCAGTCAGTTTTTCTTTAGCCATGAACATGATATTGATTAGTTAAACAACTAACAGGAACCAGTAAGAGCTACTAAAATTTTTTTCAAGAACTTAACAGAAATTTTTAGAGATTGATGAAAAAAAATCACATGGTGAATATATGTCGTCACGTTGCACGCAAGCTATTAAATATAATCCAACAACTTAAAATGCACCTGTTATTTGTTTTCTTAGGACAATAGCATTTAAAGCATGAAATTTAATACGAGATTGTGGATTTCTGTTCTAGCATTTTTAATGCACTCGCACAAAAATTAATGATAAGAAGCAGCGGGTTACCTTCAACAATTACTGAAAATTTATTTCAAAAAGTTGAATTTTTTATTCAAAGAATATACTCAAAGATTCAATCCTAAATAAATACTTTTCCAAGTATTTCAAGAAATGTTCTGTATGATATTGTGGCCTAACAATAAAATGTGTTGTATACAGAAGTAGTTTAAAGCATTTAGAATGCTCCAACTGCAGCTATTGTCGAATCCGACTGTTGAATTATACAACAATGGTATGCAAAAACTGGTCTTGCAATCTGACAGGTGCCTCAATATCAGCGGGTATTAAGTCAAAAAATAGAGTAAGTATAGACTTTTAAATGCAAGCATAGCTTTTTCGGAAACTATGCAAGCTTTTGTTCTATTTCAAAATGGAACTTACTTTAAAAACCTTGTATAATAAGGAAATATTTACCTTCAATCTCTAAGCAGCTTTGTCCATAATAAATATTCATATTTGTTTTATTATGCAACAGTAGTAATGGGCATGGATCAATATTTAACAAAAGGAACAATATTCCATTTTGCCAATGACTAGTCATGACTAGAGGAATTGTTGTAGATTTTGCATCATATTTCAGAGGAACAGATATACTATGTCTATTGTTGTTACCAAATTTGGGATGCAAATGCACAGGATAACTCCAAGTTTGAGAAGAAGAATGACGGACAGACACATACAAGCTCATTGTAGTAGAATTTGTCAAAGAGGCAACATCAAAAGAACTTGCTTCCCAGTAAAGTAATGGATGACAACTAGCTAATGAATCAGTGACAATGACAGGAGATAAGGAGACATCAGGGAAAGTTATCTGAAAAATACAGTACATAATTAAAAACTGCTAGTATGTAATATTAAAAAAATATTGTTAAATTAAAAAGAAATTTGAAGCAATAATTTTACTAAGATACAAAACCTCAGATCCAAGGATTTAGAGGCCTGAACTATATATTATTTAGAAAAAGCAGGTGTTGTAAGTTCTTGCTTTTACTTGTTATTTTTATCAATAATTTATTATTGTGTAGATTCTTTTGTGAATTCTCGTGGATATCTTGATTCCTCCAAAAATGGATCCAAAAATAGTCACACAATGAAATGCTTAGTTTTAAGATTAATTTAAAAGATCATGTTGATTTTTAATGCATTATATATTTTGCAGATTCAATCTGTTATTATTAGCTCAGACTCCCTTCAGTATGATAATAGTTTAAACCAAGTACTATTTATTCCACTTCATTTTCATAACAAGCAATAAAAACTTTCATAAGAAGTAAAGTTTTGTAGCTAAGCTTGTAAATTGTTATGTTATTGAACACTTATTGTTCTACAAGAATTTAGAAATATGGATGTAATATTAATTATAACAAAATCATCTCTAAATAGTTTCCTCAAACAAAACCACAAAGTATTTCTTAAAAACTACTTGGGAAATCGTGATTCATATATAACATGCTCTAACTAAGAATTGCCCATGAAGTAAATGACAACCATCCCATTGAATAGAAACCTCCACTCTCAAACAACATAGAAGTTAAACATTAAAACTTGTGATCATAAAACTGTTCAAGTTAATTTAAAAAAAAATATCCTTGCAAGAAATAATAACAAATGAAATATTTTGGAGCTAGTAGTATGCATTTAAAAACTGAGAAGCTGAATGAATTAAGTGCACTCTTGTAACTTACTTAACACACTATCATACATAATAAAATTTATTTAAAATCAATGAATTTTATAATTTATATTGTATAGGATATAAGAATCTTTTTATAGCCAGAAAAATGCCAAATAGACTAAGGTACAGGCATATCATAGAGTTGGAAATTTGAATTCCTCTTTAAAATCTATATTATATATCTTAGTTAACACTTTGAGGGATAAGCTATTTGACAAAAGTGTAAACTTTTTTTTCACTGCATGAGTTTTAAATTTTAATTTTATTCATCAAACAAAAATTAAATTTTTTAAATATATAATTATGTAGTAAATTATTTCAAAAGAATCCTCTATACTTGAAGATTAAAATTTTAATAAAATGATAAAATTTATAAATTAAAAAAAATATGTTGCTGGAAAAACTAACAGTCCCTTGACAAGTTTAAACATTCGTATACCTCAGATTATTAAAAAAAATATAAATTCTATGAATTATAAATCTTCATAAATCAACAAATTATAAAAGAAAACTCATTCATTAAAAATTTATTGAGGTATCCAGTTTGATGTAAATTATTAATGCTTATATTTTTCATACTTCAAGGATAACATTTTTAGCATCTGTATCAGTTATTTTTTTAAAGTAACTTTCCAACCCCTGAGTATAACAATACATTTAACAAGTGGGGTTTCTGGATCTAGTGTCATTCTTAAGCATCACATGCAAAACATGATACTCCCCATGGCATGCTTTTTACGAAACTAAAAATTATATGTACCTTGCGGGAAAACCTGAATGTATAAAAAAATATTAAAGGAATAAATAATATCTATCACCCTTGTTTGACAGATTGACTCAGTTTTCAAACTTTACTTAGTACAGTTTATTTCTATATTTTACATAGTATAGTAGAACTACACGGACAATAAATTATATACAGTCACACCTTATTAATGTGAAATTAACTGAAAGATTAACTGAAATTATTACATATTTACTGAAAGCATTTTCCAAAGATTAAAAGACTTTGAACTAATGCTTTAAATATCTTATATCAGTATTTAAAAAAAATTAGTGTTATTTAAAATATTTTCAGCATACAATAATTTAATGTCAAAATTTTCCCAATAGTTAGTTGGTATTTGATTATTGTAGAATGTTTTAAAGCTCCCCGATTTCCAATTAACAAGGCTCATCTGTAGCACAAAAAATAGTAATGACTCACTGTTTGGGAATTACTTGGAATGCAACGCAAGGAAAAGTATAAACTCTTGTTGCTTTCATTACAGAGTATAACTTGTGGAAAAGCTGTGATAACAACAATATCTTCTTGAACTTCTGAATGCAGTTTAAATAAAAACACCTAAAAGAAATTAAATATAGATTTCAGACTGACAGTTTAATTATAGCTATGTATTTGTTAAAAATATCAGTAAAAATTCTTATAATATTTACATATATTGGTATAAATTTGTGCAAGACTTAATAAAAAAAAATTCTAGCTGACAAAATTGCAATTTCATTAACCTTTTGTGTGATACAGGGAGAATATAACCCCTTTTTTAAGATTTTAGTTTTTCCCCTTAGCATTTATAAGGCATAAAACTAAACTGGGTTCCTGACACAATCCCGACGGCAAAAATCCCAACAAGCCAGAATCCCGAAAGGCCATAATCCTGACAGGGTCGAAATCCCGACAAGGATGAAATCCTGAATGGGTCGAAATCCTGACAAATCTATAAACTAAAGCTGTTATCCTTAATTACGGGCAATTTAATTGCTAATTTTTGCATTAATATTTTTACATTTAGGAAGAGTGACTTTATTTTATTGCTATGAAATGTAAAAATAAAATGCTTTTGGTTCGAAAAAGGTGCGTTTTAATCGAAATGCATTTTTATACGGAAATCACATATATAATTAGTTAGAGTGTTTTAAAAGTTTATTGTTTATGTTTTGTTTTATAATTCGGACTTATTCATTATGTGGTGTGGTCCAGATAATATAATTTCTTATAATAGATAATGTAGTAAGTTAATTATGTTTTTTTACGCTGAGTTCAAATATTTAATAAGACACATGCGATTAATTTGTTTCTTTTGTATCGTCAAAATCACATTTTATTTAGGATTAAATCAGCAAGAAATGGAAATAAAACATAAAACACTGAAATTGCATTATTCGAAAGTTGAAAACAAAAACTATGTAAGTTATTGAAGGGCACATGTAGTATCCCCTTCATACACGTTTTGAATCTTTACAATGAATTTCGTTTACTTGTCAACAATCAGAGGTGTGTCATTTGTCAATAGTACAGTATATATAGATTTAGGGGGAGGGGTGAAACTAATTCACAGAATGTGATGGATGATGAGGCTTTTGTACGTTTAGATGAAGGCCTATAGACGAAAAGTCTGCTATTGTAAAAATTAGGGTACCTTTATACACGCACAGAAGTATTTACAGTAACCCTAGAAAAGAGTAACAAACTGGTTTTTCCACCTGTTTTGCTATTTTGTTTACACCTAGTGTTGGTCAACTAGTAGTCCAGTGAAGTTAGATTTATATATATAAAGAAGTTATTTCTTAATAACTGTCATTGAATGGGAATTGACCAATTCCACTGTTTTAGGGACGGGAAACATAAAAATTTGGATATTATAAATTATTATTAATTGCCTATAATAGTAGTTAATTTCTTATTAAATGTTACTTTGTATTAATTGGTGAAAAGTAATAATTATTTTTGTTAATTGTTATAACTTCCGGAATGGGACGGGAAGCTTACCTGTTTTTAGTTTTAATAAAAAACAACAACTATGAGTTGGAAATTTCTTTTCCATGTGTTTTGTTTTTGCAAATCTATTATTATTTTAACTTAGAGAAATTTATTTCGGGAAGTGAAATGAAATTACAACTTAAAAAAATACATTTATATATAGGGGAGACCGGAGCTAGTTTTCCCATGGGGTATGTTTTCCACCAGGCCTTATATTGGAAATAAGCCATTGGGGGCGCCAACTGTCTGCTTGGTTTATGAAGCAACGCCTATGTCACTCACAAAAATCTTTGTTTAGTTGGTGTTGTAATAATTTCCTTAGAGCTGTTTTTATGCTTTTTTTAAAGTTGAGTGATATATATGCCCGCATTCGAACCTAAATTAAACGTACTTTCATTTAACTTACAGTTTTATCAATGCTTATAATAAAAGGTGGTTCTTCTCTCTACTTAAGTATGTATTTGTTTTCAAAATATCTTAAACCTCTAATCATCAAGGCCCTATTAAAGTCAAAATATGGCGACGGGGTAGGTTTTCCAAAAATTCAAGGGGCAAGAATTCCAACAATGACTTGTATAAAAAAGTGCTCAACCCTTTATAATATTCCAAAAATGTAGTTATTTTTTAATGTACGACCAAGTGATATAATAATATATTAAGTCTTGAATGTAAAAAGTTTAGTTTCGGATTAAAAATTGTCTACATAGCAATAAAAAGAAAGCTGACAAAAATCGTACCATTCTGAAACGATATATGTTGCTCTAATAACTGTCAAGAATGTATTTAGTTGCGTAAAAGCATGCATACTGCAAAAGCATGATTGTGAATAATTGCACTATAAATTATTAATATGTCATGTTGCACCCAAATATTTGGTGTAAATTGGCTGGCTAAGAAAAAAGAGAAGCAATCTCACCAGACTTCAGTGTATGTTATCCGATTTTTTTTTTGCAATCTTTATGGCAATACTTTAGAAAACCCCATGAAACGAGCACCATACTATAGTTACACAAAGGTGGAAGTATTACAGTGCGTATCATAATTATAAGGACAGTCGATTATTTTGGGATACCGAATTAAAACTTTACTGTGTACAAGAAAAGGCAATACATACTTGTTGAATCGGTCATAAAAGCAAAATTTTATCCTTTATCAAATTATAAATATCAAAAATTAAGTTTAAAAAGGGTAAAATCACAATTTTCATAAAATTTTAGCGGTTCATAATTAAAAGGACATCAAAGATTTTGCTGCTTTAAATTAAATACGATCAAAATATTACAGATAAATATGGTTATTTTTAACTGCAGTCCTTACCTGAATCCATATATAAAGTTTGAAAACTTCAGAAACAAGCATCAGTCAAAATGCTGCGTGGGAAAGAACTTAGGACTTCTGAAGAGAGAAAAGTGTGGTTTCTTCGCGGAAAAGGTATATCTTTGCGGCGCATTGCCACTAAAATGAAAAGGTCTAAAACTGCTGTTGAAAATGTAATCAATCGTGGATCAAATGGTTCGGTATTACCAAGATCTGGTCCAAAACCAAAACTGACTGAGCGAGATCGAAGAATCATCGTACGCTGTGCTGTCATTAAAAAAATGTCTGCTTCTGAAATTGCACGCACTTTTGAAAAAGACATTTCAAAGTCAACAATTGTAAGAGTTATGAAGAACTGCGATTTCACAAAGTACGTTAAAATGAATAGAAAACCGGCGTTGAAGGTTGAACATAAAAAGAAACGAATACAAGCTGTGCAGAAGTGGATTGCTGACAGTGTGAACTGGAGAAATGTTATATTTTCTGATGAAAAGCGTTTCAATCTTGATGGCCCCGATGGTTGGAATAGTTAGTGGAATGATTTGAGAAAGGAAAAAGCAGTCAGATGGAGCAAGCGTTTTAAAGGTGGATCGCATATGTTTTGAGGAGCGGTTTCAGCCAACGAAAAACGGATTTGGTACTAGTGCCTAGCAATATGAACACAGAGTTGTATTTGCAAATCTGAAAAGTACAACTACATACTTGCTTATTGTTCACCTTTAGGAGGTGACAATTTCGTTTTTCAACGCGATGGATCTTCTTGCCACACCTCTAAAGCGGCAAAAGAGTGGTTTGATGAATGAAAGATCAATCTTTTGACATGGCCACCTAATTGCCCAGATCTGAACATTTTGGAAAATGTTTGGTCTTACATGGTGAGGCAAGTTTATGCGCAAGGTCAGCAGTACAATTCATTCGAAGAGCTAGAAGACAAAATTTATGCAGTATGGGACAGTAACGATGATGGATTTTTGAAGAAACTTGCTGAAAGTATGCCAAGTAGAATGTCTGATTGTTTAAGTAAAAAAGGAGGAGCAACAAAGTATTAATTATATAAATGATGACAATAAATTGAACTGTCCTTATATTTCTGAACCTCCATTTATTCTCCATTACTTCTGTTTTTCACCTGTACTTTTAAATTATCGAGTTTAAAGCTTATAAATAGTGTTTATACACGATATAAAAATAAACAAACATATACTTGTAGCAGTAAATAGCTTTCAGTGTTTCTGAAGCCAGAAAAACCTGCTGTCCTTATAATTATGATCTGCACTGTATACACTTGATTTCAAAGTGATGCAGGAGATAATGACCTTTATATACCAATTTGGTGTAGTAAACTGGCTTTTTTTACAAAATATTTAGGGTATAATCTTTTGGGCTATTATAGTTTACAATAAAATGTACATAAAAAATGTTTTAAAGTGTGTTACATCTTTTCAAGAATTGCAGGAAATTATGCCCCATCCACTTTTGGCAGGCTGGGAAAATGTACTCCATATACGGGGCACGTTTCCCGGTTCAACGTGCTTGCAATTAACCACTCGCTGCCAAAAAGTGTATTTACTTTTTATAAAAGTAGTAATGCTAGTTTGTAGATAACCATTTAAGAAAAGCAACAATACATTGGTTTCTTCATAATAAATAAAATTAACAAATATATTATCGAAAACAAGAAAAACTAGTCCCGGTCTCCACTAATTAGCAGATAGTTTTCAAAGTGCTCCCTAGGAAATCAAAAGAGCATATTTTATTAAAATGGACTGAAAAATCTATAAAGAATTTTGGTCACAAAACAGTACAAACAACTCATAAATGCTTCCTTTTTTCAAAATCTTTTCTTTGATGTTTTACAATAAATTTCAGTTAAATGCATAACATTTATGGAAAATTATTTTTTCCGTTTTTGAATGCTTTCTTTTTTGTTTTACAGTAAACTCCCGTTTATCCGGGATGCTCCGGAAATTGACTCTTCCAGATAATCGAATTTTCCGGTTAATCGGAAGTCGCCAAATAGGGTTACCAAAATATACCGATTTTTCCGGAAAATACAAGAGATAATGGCTGCATCTTATAAAATGCAAATAGGCGATGTTGCATTTATAATAATAATATATAATAGATACTACAATATTTTGAAGAAAAAAATATTAATAATTATTAATTAAGAAAAAAATCGATCGTTACTTTCAAATGCTAAAAATCTAAACTAAAATACATAAATCGTCCATACCATGGTCTCTAAAACCAGTAGGTTGCCAACTACTACGGATTGTCCGTAGTTTTACGGATGAAGGTATCAAACTACGGAGTTACGAAAACAGTCAAAACTACGGATAAGCTTCGATATTTTCTTAAAAATTTATTTTTGAGTTTTTTTTTTTCGCCTTGGTATTAGTGACCTTATAGCACTTAATGAAAAAATCGGTTCGTCGGCCTTGAAAGACAATGCCCATGGTTTTAATAAGATTTTTCTTTTAATCCAAATATTTTATCAACATATTTCATTCGCGGAAATAAAAGATTCAAATGCGGATCAAAGTGGTTTTTTTTTATATTCTTATGGAAAGTAAACTTAACCTGCCCATGGTGACTAGTAACATTTGCTAAGTAGCCGCGTAATCGCAGTAGGTTAGTGTTCTTCTTATAGTTCTAGTTATGATCAGATTTGTCAACCAGCATCAGCGCCTAGTAATGTTTGTTAGTTAGAGACGTAATCATAGCAGAGTTTTGGTTTTTTAAAAAGTTTTCTTTCTGAAAAAATCAATCAACCAACCACAACTCCTCGTAATATCTACTAGTTGGCAGTGTAATCGGCATAGGATCAGGGTTCCTAGTTTTAGTTCAGGGCAGATCAGTCAACCAAATTTCAGGTTCTTCGTTAGTTTCAAAAATTACGATTGCCTGTGACTTCATCGCTACTTAGGATTTTTTGTTGTTACTGAGGGAATCTTATTGTGTTTTTAATTGAAACAAAAGACAATTTATTCAACGTCTGCCTTACACAAAATATGGAGGTTGCTGTTTAACTTAAAATAGAACTAAAGTGCTCGTAAACCAAGAATTAACAAAACAATAAATTTTTAATGCAATAAAAGTTTTTAAATTCGGAAGGTTCGCAGTGAAATCGTATTTTTTTACGCGTTTCAAACAAATTTTCCACGAAACGACCAACTTTGGTGCTTGATTTTTCTCCCATCGTGAATCGGACGATTTAAAAGAAAAATAACCGGTAATCAATTATTTTTGAGTGATTAGTAAACAATCGCCCGCCCCCGCCAATGGGACTACGGACAGAGCTCAGAGGAATGTTGGCAGGTATTAAACGGCGATTCCCTAATTTAATTCCGGTTAACACTCAGATTTCGTATAGTGGAAACATGTAAATGAAATGCAACATAAGAAATGCTGAAATAGTGCCATACCTGACGTTAAATCAGACTGTCAGTTCAAAAAACACTTTTTGCGCCAAATGTTGTCACCAAACAAAATTTTTCTTGGGAAAAAATTCTGAAAAGTTTTTACTATATTTGGCGAGAAATTGCAATTTTGGCGAAAAATATTCAATTATACGCCAAATTTCATCGCCAAATCGGAATTTTGAAATTTTCCGGATATTTGAGCTTTCCGGTTAATCGGGAGCCGGATAAACGGGCTTTTACTGTATTACATTTCTTTATGTTTTAATCTTTCTCTGGAGTGTCATTTCAGGGAAGTCCCAAAGATTGAAGTGAATCATATAAATCTAATTACAACGATCAACTAAATGAAATTTAATTAAAATGAATTAATATCCCATCAAGAAAAATTTATGAGATAGCGTAATAGCAAGTTCTAAAAAACCTTTTTGAATATTTTTTTATCTCTTACTAAATAATAATTAATCGGTTACAGCAATCAATACATAAAAAATTACTACAATCAGTTTTGCTTTTTTTATTACAGTTATATACATTAGCTAACATTTTAAATTGTGTAAATTTGCTTTCATAAAATAACGTTATACTTTATCCCTACATGTATTTATTTCCAAAAATAAAAAATGAGTACATTTCGATACATACATCATCTCTCATCCCCTTTTTTGCCCTTCGGTAAAAGGAATAAAATGTATAGTGTACTCAATTTTTGAAAAATTTCACCTCCCTTCTCCCTCCAACCCCCCCCCCCTCCCAATTTTTTTTTAATTGCCATTTCTAACTGTGCCCCCCTCCCTTTGTTTAATTTACAATTACACCCCTGAACCAGCCAAGAACAGCGATAACAGAGCCAAACTAAACGGCTGACTGAATTCCACCTCCATTCTCCCTCCAAACCCCCCACAAATTTTTAGCCATTTGTTACTGCGTCCCCCCCTCCACTAACTGTTTAATTTACAACCACACTCCTGAACCAGCAAAGTACCGCGATAACAGCACCAAACTAAACGACTTACGAAAATGTTAAACAAAGTTTAACTAATACTAATTCCAGTTCACATTTATCTCAACAGATTAATAACAGATGCAGAATTAAGAATTAACTATATTCCATTTTTTGTTTAGAGACCAAATTGACCCACCAAGAAACAAAAACAAACGAATTACTATTCATTTACTATAAAATAAAGACCATAGATTACTATACAAAGCCATAATTAAAGACTCCATAAAAGAATTCTAAACTACTTTTGATGTTGCCTCTACTTAACCCAGATATATAATAATCTGGGGTTTTTTTTTAAAGAAAAAAAGTAGTTTTCAAATTCTGACAATGGTATGTCTTAATGGTAAACACTTCATTTCTGTTCATGGTCAATTTCGTTAAAATTTACAGGAAAACGGGATTTTTTAAGAATTTTTTTAAAAAATGCTTTCTTCTTCAAGTTTTTTTTAGAAATACAAGTTTTTATTGTGTTCTCTAGTATATTTATACATAAATTAATATATTTATTCTCTCTTTATGTCAGCACTTTATGAATAAAAATAATACAATCAACAAAAACACATTTAGTTTACATCAGCTGTTTAAATGTAAACAAAAGAAACTGGTGTAAAAACACCCTAATTATCAAATGAAATTGTTGTAATATCATATTCAAGTTGTGTCAGCCTCTGTATGATGTAATATCTCATTTCATATTGCATCATTTTTATAGTGTAATCGCACCCACTATTGCATCAGCCATTCCATGTTTAATCTCATTGTTTTTTTAGTTTGATATTGTAACCAAGCTTATAAATAGATGAGAGTTATGTTTCTTTTTGCTCTTCTAATAAACTCCTTCTTAGCTGACTGACGGCCGCCATTTTATTTAATAGAAATTTTATGGAAAAATTTCAAAAGAATTGACGCACATCTTTCTTGCATTTAAGATTTTGAACAAACATTCACAACTTAATTTATGGTAAAAACTTCTTTAACACACACTCACAAATAATTTTTTGTAGGCAAAGGGTAATTTGGTTTTAAGGTTTTAAACAAGTGTAAACTAACTTTAAGAGTAGCAGGTTATTTTATACTTATGAATAACCAAACTATAAAAAAATGTATACCTGAAATGTGAAATCAAATAAAATTTTAATTTGTTGCTTAAAATATTTTTAAAAATCAATTTTTTTTCATTACAAATGTTATTTCCTATTATATATTATAAAAAATATGAAGTTGTGCAAAATTTTAACTTTAAAAAATTAAAAATGAAATTGATAGAATTTATACTCATGCGCACCAGAGATCCCTCAAAGATAGCCTTTGTCTCTCATTTTTATAGCCACTTTAGAATGGCTATGGAATGACTGAGGTAGGAAATTGCCAACATTTGAGGAATTTCGGTGGTGGCAATTATGCAGTAGGATTGTTTCAAAATTTTACAATACCTTCTGTGTATCTCCTTGTACTTTTATGAAAACATTAACTGAACCATTTTGAGGAATTCTTAGAGTACTATCTGAACAAAAAAAGGCTTTTTCAGCATCTTCTCTATTCAACTCATCTTTAGCAGTATATTTTACATCAACAGCTAATCCAGAGCTGTAGAAATATTCACCATCTTCTAGAATGCCAAGTCGAAAGCATTCCTAAAAAAAGCAAATTTTTTAAGCAATACAAAAGTCTTAAACATTATGATAAACAACGTTATAATACAGCAGTGTCGAAAACTAAAATAAATTTTAACAATTGCATTCAGGAAAAATTAATCACAGAAACAGATAAGCCATACATAGAAGAGCAATATCAATTTATAACAACTTCTTTTAATCATTACTGAATCAGATACTTAAATGCATAACATGCCTACAACAATATTATTTTAAACTCCTGACATAATCGATTAAGATTCCAGTAAATACTATCATTTGTAAATAAAATTGTTACCTACATATGGAAAAGAAGGCATTGCCACAGAATTTGAAGGAAGTGTCCACTCTAGACCATTTTGGGCAAACAAATATAGATCGGCCCTTAATCTATTTATTAAAATTACATGCGGTTTAATATCATACAAAATTGTATTCAGCCCTTTCCACCTTTGTGAGCGTTCAATCTGTAAAATAAATAGAATTAAAATAATAAAACTGAATTAAATAATTTGTTATTATGAAAAGATTAAGAGTTCTAGAATTATAGATTTTTTTTATTTCTAAATATACAATTATCTTGAATTACAATTTAAATAATAATTTAATTGTTTTATGGAATGCTTAATTCATCCAATTGTAAACAACAAGTAGAAACAATTAAAAGAGAAAAGATACTAATATTTAATGTGGCTAGAATTCATTACCTCAATATTTATATTGAAAAAATAATTTATGATGTTTTCTAAAACACTCCAAGTTCTTTGACATAGTAAAAAATTAAGCATTTAAAACAAATATTGGCTTTAATAAATTAAAAAAAATTAAATTTCATTTTTTAAAATCTAGATTGAATATCAAGTAGAACAAATTTTAGAGATGGCTGATAAAATTGGTGTCACATTTTGGCATTTGGACAGCATCCTCATCTTCGGACCTTTCTTGATTCTCAGATTTATTTATCTTGTTTTAGCTTGGAAAAGGAACTCTACAGTTCTTCTGCAATTCAAAACCTTTTCACTAATTTTTGCATCTCTTGTGAATACAATATTATTTGATTCCTGATTCCACAGTCAATACCTTTCATTTCCATTGTATCCTACCAAATAAGCCTTAGTTGCTTTGTTATTCATATTCCTTCCTTTTTTTTGTTTAGGAATATGTACGTAACTGATGAAATCAATAACTCTCAAGTGCTTGGATTCTAGGCTTCTTTCTTTTCAACAATTCATAAGGACTCGTCTTTAATTCAGGATTTCCCTGTTCTGTTAAGTATGTAAGCTGCAGTGTTGACAAGTTTATCACACATAGCTGGAGGGGAAAATGACACGAGGATTCAAATTTGTCAAAGTTCTCACCAATTCAAAGACCGTCCTATTTTCTTTCTCACTACCACTATTATTTTCTGGAGTAAATGGAGCTGTAAATTGCTAATTGTTCTTTTGTGTTTGAAAAATTTCTTTACCTCACTGTTGTCAAATTTTAAGTCGTCTTTAAAATCAGTAAAATATCCCCAATTTTGTGCAAAAGTTATCAAAATTTCCACTAACATCAGCAAAAATCAACTCTACAAGTGAAATGGCACTACTTCTTGAACCAAAACTTAATTTGTGATATATTCCATAAATCCAGGCTTAGCACAGATGGTTTCCAACATTTTGATTTATTATTTAATTCTGCATTTAGAAGTTACACTGCTCAAAAGAATTAGGGGAATGCATGGTTCAAACCCTTTCACCCAAAATGATTCCATTGGGAGTCATCAGCTTGCGATTTTTTTTCTCACTAAGTTGAGCTCGCACTTATTTATCGTTAGAAGGAAGCATCATGTCTTTTGAAGAATTAAATATTGTTTTAATTAAATGAAAATATGAAAAACATGTTAAAATAAAATTCTCTCCCAAAAAATTTTATGAAATAAATTGACCCTAAATTCTTCACGCTTACATTCTTAGATGTTTAAAAGGTGATTTTAACTTTTTTTAACAAATAAAGTTATTGTTATAATTTATTCAAAAGTTATGCTTCCTTAATTTTCCCCCCGTAAATTTTAGTTAAAAAATTAGGATTTTTTCCCCCTGTTTTTTACCATTTCCTTCTGGATGCATAATGAATCTATTTCACAAATTTTATATCTGTAGAATAAAAAATAAAACGTTGGAACTGAATGGGTTAACAAAAGTACGAAAAGTGCTCCCCTAATTGTTTTGAGCAGTGTATTTTATGTTATTTTCTTTGATGACCAAAACACTCATGGTAGAGTTGCAGTAAAGAATCATTTGGTGTAGCAAAGTAGACTTCAATCAGTGCCTTTGGACCATCATCTGTGCTTTGAAAAGCCTCTTTCCAATCACTTTTGGTTCCTTCTACAAGACAAAAATGCAGCACTGTGTTGCAGTTGATTCAAATAGACTATTCTTGTACCCATCAGGAGTGGCTAAAGCAGAAAATAAATTCTTGCTAATTTGTGGCACTTACCAAACATCTTTCAGTTCATTGAATTCCTTTCTCTTGTTGACCATTAGGAAAATTTGAAAGGTGTTATTTTATCAACAGCATGTACTTTTCCCGCTGGCTGTTATAATCCCATTAGGAGACTCAAAATTTTCAAAAGTTACGAAATTGCTGCCATCCATGGTGATATGTCTGGAAGCACCATTGTCAATTGACCAGATATCAGATACCAGGCTGTCAGAGACTAGGACCTCATCGGTGACAGACATTGTACTGGTAGCTGGCTGTACATAATATTCTGCTTCTTGTATCTGTTTCTGTGGTCTGTTTTGGAGATCTGCTTGCTACCCATTTGACACATGAGTTACCCCAGTGTTACTTTTTTTGGCGCAAATAGTTTCAGTTACCTGCATTACCAGACTAAGGTGTTTGGAACCTTATCAATTTCTGCAGAGCCTCTGCTGTCATAGAATTTGTTAAAATGATTATAGCAGCTGTATTATCTTTCTAGAGTCTTTTCATATCATTTTCAAACTTCTGCCTGTTGGTCAGGTGATGGCTTTGTAATAAGGGTAGCCTGGCTTGTCAAAGTTTCTTGCACTACTTCTGAAGTGCCCGGATGACATTTTGAAATAAATTTCATGCAATATTTTCACAATTGCTAATCTCTTTCACCAGGTAGGGGGTTTGACTTGGAATCTTTAAGGTTTCATGTTAAAAGGCGAAACTCAATAGCAAATTTTCCAAAAACAAAGATTTGCAGCATTCACGAATCTATTTTTAAAGTGCTGTCTATATTTCCTAACTATCTATCTTAAACCATATTAAAAACGAGCCACACACAGGGAATACGTTTTGTAACCATAACCTATTCAGGTTTAAGATGTCGTAGTTTATATGGCTCAATAGAAAGATAAAAGAATAGAAATATTTGTTTTATTATTTACAAAAAGCAGAACTTAAAGTTAATTCACAAAAATAGGACGCCCGTCGCCAATAGCCCTCCTGTAGCTCTAGTGCGACGATAATTCAAACTTAACTAAAGTTAATTCACATCACATTTTAGTCTTTGTTTCTATTTCTTCTCTCTTTCTTTGTTTCTAGTCTTTGATTTATTTTAGCACACATGTAATATTTAAATTTCAACAGAGTGAAGTTATAGTTTGTGAATCAGTAAAATAAAGATGGAAATTTTTATAACAAAGATTCTAATAATCAATTCTACCTTTAACTTGCAGTTAACGTTATGGGATGGTATAGCTGAAGCAATAGTTTGATTTTCTTCAAAGCAAGGATACAAGATAGGTAAGGGCTTTGGAAACCTGGAAAAATGAATAATAAACTACTCCATTCAAAATAAAAGCACCCTTTTTTTACTGTACATCTGCTATTTAAATACTTCTTTAGTAAATACGAAAAATATATAGCAAGTTTCTGAAGACAAAACAATAAAAGTTCTTGTTTTACAAATAAATGTAAAGCATACTAAAACATTTCTGAATGGTTTTAATTACTATCAAAATGTAAAGTCCTTTTAATTTGGAATTAATAACTCTGTATACTATATTTGTTTTAAAAAATAACGTAAAAATATAATTTAAACTTTTAATTTTAAATTTTAATAGGAAGTACTCTGAAACATCTAATTGACAATCAAAGTAGCTTGGGAATGCACTTGCATTCAATGCCTCACAGAACTATTTCACCAAGTCTGAAAACTCAGAACCTGACAACATTAGGAACATTTTCAAGTATTGAACAAACAATAGACCAGTCATACAAACACCCACATACTACCCATCACACAACATAATAATATAGTTCGCCTGTCACTTCTTAGCATCTCAAATATTTTTATTGTAGAAGAGTCCACTTTGAAAAAGGTACAGGAAGATTTTGGTTTAGGTAAGAGTTACTATATTTGGCAATTCATTGCTTTTGCAGACGCATATTTCTTTAAGGTTTAGAGACCGATTCTCAATTGAAGGGTAGTTCGAACTTGCATCGGTTTCACTATTATTGCATAGCTATATTTTGATTTATAGCATTCCTCGAGGTGATACTGAATGTGTTAAATAACTAATACAGACTATAATACAGATGATGCAAATCTATTGACGATCAAGTCAAGATAGAAAAGAAATGCATAAGCAATTGATGACGACCATCAGAAATTAACTAGAATCCTACTTTCACAAATAACCCATGTGTAGTTTTAGTGTGACACATTATTTCCAACCAAACTAACCCAATAATCCCCTTAGTTTGCCAAACACCAATTTGGCAACCCTGCCTCCTTTAGGTTCTGTAACTGTTTCCAAAGTGGAATCTTCCACAATCAAAATATTTGGGATGCTAAGAAGTGACAGCCGGACTATAGCCTTACACTGCACACGCATGATCACTAACCTCCCATCTCTCTCACTCACAAAAGAAAAATATATTTATAAAGAATATATATATAATATTAACCTAAAATGTACATTAATTAATGCAACCTAAATGCACATTGTAATTATAACATTAAACAAGTAGTTTTGTAATTCAAAACAGTCACTAAGAACCACTTACATCCTAAATTCATGTGTCTTTTAAGAAAATAAAGCATCCAATACAGCATTTAGTGCAATATTAAACTTTTACATGTCAAACTAAATTCCTCACTTTTGAATTCATTTATTTTAAATTCAATAATTATTCCTTATCCTTTGCGAAATATATTTGTATTTGCTCTTGAATTGAAGCAAAACATATCCAAAGAAAGCGAGAATATCCAAAAGAAAATATTTTTAAAAATTATTTACTGACTGAAAAAAACATACTTATAGAAAACAAAATACATTTCAACATATTTTTAAAAAATTAAAACAACATATAAATCAAAACTGATTTTATCAAAACATACTAAACTAAAAACAAATTAAATAAATATTAGTAACTTTCTTGGACATGTCTTGCAGAGCGGTAGGTAGATTGTACTCTAAAAAGTACTCAATATTACAAATAGCCACTCTCAGTTCTGTTTCTATATTTAGCTATATTAAGTGGTAGAAGTTGACAAATTATTTAGATCTGTATTCAGTGGTAGAAGTGGAGAAAAATAGGTGGGGGATGCTTCAACTACCTCACAATACCCGATTGATAAGGATGATATTCATTCGTTTATTTTGTTATTGATTTAAGTAATTTAGTAAATATCACATGACTATAATAAATTTTAATTTACATAAAGAGAAGGCTAGATTGTTACTTTGTATAAGATCTTGCAAAATGTGCTAAAACTAGTAGTTTGGCTGCTAAATCAAAATAACCGAAAGTGTGAACGATTAACATTTTTCTTCCGTTAAAAAACAAGTGGAAAGCAGCTAAGTAAACACAAGAAGGTGGATGGATTTCAATGGCATTAGAAATGAGGGGATGAATGGCCATTTACTTGAGAAGTGGGAAGATGCGTCACCCCACGTCTACCCACACTTCTAGCACTGTCTATATTTTGTTTATAACAATGCAAAATGTTTGGGTTTTTAGAGCAGAAAAATAACCATCGACTGTTACCCAAAATTCAAATAGTGATTTATCACTAAATTGAATTTTGGTTTTGCCATTTGTCATGAAGTCTATGAATTTTTCTTCTTCATCAGTTCAAAGTCTTTCAGGAGTCTTATGAAATGGATCCCTTGCACGCACACACACAGAGCATCTCCACGAAGTGGATATCCACAGAGTGGACAAAATGTCAATTTTGATTTTTAGAACAAAAGGCTTAGCTGATCGAAACACACCAAGTTCAGTGTAAAAATGGACCACATAAATGAAGATTGTAATAGTAATCAAGTTTTTAAAAAGTACAGTTACATAAATAATTCAATCTACCGAGTGGACAAGTGATATAGCCTAATGAAGACTAATTTTTTCGCATGTTACATGCTATTGCCAAAACCCATTTTTCTTGTAAAAAGGAATAGTTTTTACTTTAGTTAGTGAGAAATTACACTTTTGGCTAAGAAATTCAATTTCATTGCCAAATCCGAATTTGAAATTTTCAGGATATTTATACTCTACGGTTGATTGTGAGCTGGAAAAACAGGCTATTACTGCATTACACATCTCTAGGGGATTTTTGATTCACTTGTGAAAAAGGTTAAAGCAAACTGAAATAAAAACTTGAAATACTTTCCACTTTTTATATTATAAATGTGGTGTGGAGGGCAAAACTAATTTAAAAATACAATAAAATACAAACTTTTCTAGAAAGCTATATGGCCACGTTTTGTAATTAATTGATTGCATAGAGCTGCACAGTTTCAAAAATTCTTCTGAATCAGCAAATTCTTTCATTTTTACATGATTTCTGTCTGACAATGATACTACTAAGGCAGGAAGAGACACATCAGTTGCTAAAATGAAGATTCATTCGATGTACATTAACAAATAAAAATGAACATTTTTATTAATAATAGTTGCACTGTGACATAATATTTTATTTATAAACAATAATTCAAGTATTACACATATTACAAAAACACAAAAACTGAAAGGGGACCACAGAGAAGAGTTAATACTAACTAACATGGTTTTTAATAACAACATTATAACACCTATGATAATTAATAACTAGCAGTAATATCAGGAATCATGATCTATAGAATTGGCTTTTTGGGTAATATACCTAACACAAGTAGAGAAATATTTTTCCTGAAACCATTACTATTGTATAAATGTCTATATTTAATATTAAAACTGAGGTCATAATTTGGAAAAAGTACTTTATAAGCAAGATATTTTAACAATGAGGACTAAATACAATTCAACTTTTATGAAGCTACAAATTTATTGAAGTTTATAAATGAGTTTGCTATAACTGATTTTAAAAAAAAGGATTTACATTGAAAAAAGATAAATAATTATCGAACCAAATTAAGAAAACATTCTCTGGTGAAAAGTAATAAATTCAAAGGCTAGATTTTTTTTTTAAGAAAAGCTCTATATCATAATTAAAGGCTAACATAATTAAGGAAAAGAGTTCAAATATAATAATAAATACAT
Organism: Oedothorax gibbosus; assembly: GCA_019343175.1. Classification (NCBI taxonomy): domain Eukaryota; kingdom Metazoa; phylum Arthropoda; class Arachnida; order Araneae; family Linyphiidae; genus Oedothorax; species Oedothorax gibbosus. The sequence continues at coordinate 6,167,690 of CM033282.1, read as the reverse complement.
ACTTGTACTCGATTTAAAATTAACTTGAAGGTCAGTTTCAGCATTAAAACCTTTGAAAAGTTTTATTTCCTGCCCTCTGCCTTCAAGTTCAAAAGTATAATTTTCTTCTGTGTCATCAGATTCAACAATGACTTTTAGTGGCAATGGAAGATTACTTCGGATCATGAATAAAGGACTAATAAAAACCTTTAAAATATAAACAAAAACAAATTTTAAAATTTGAAGTTAACTAATTAACTCATTCTTTTTGACATTTTTTTTTAATACTAACCGCTACAGATAAGACATTGAGAACTTTTTTCTTGATTACTTGGCACCACACACTTTGGTAGTGATTATTTTCTAACCATGGAATCTGAAACGAGATTAATATCAGTAAAATACCGGTACAGGAACACTTTTCATCACTAAGGAAATGTATGTCAACTTTAAAAGTATAAATAAAATAATATACCATAATTTAATCACCTTCAAGGTGTTGTATCATCAAAATGTCACATAGCCACAGCTTCATGAATGTGAAAAAAAATTATAGACTATGTCTGTGATTTTTATTTTACTAAGTCATTTTTTTAATTAAATTTTTATGCATAGGTAATTTATAAATGATGCTCAACTTCTAGTTTAACATAACATTCAATTACTATAGACTGTTTAAATTCACACATTTTTTAAAGACCTTACCTTTAGCAGTTTGTTATCATCAAGAACAATATCCTCAGACCACAATTGAGAGTCTAATATTCCAGTCACAGATAGAGACATGTTTTTACATTGTTCTGAAGATAACAAAAAAGATGGAGAACTCAATTGGGGAGCTAGTGATTTTATAACAAATGAATTGGAAGACTTTGTTTTCTTTGTCAAGCAATCAGGAAATTTGCAGCGTAATTGAATGGGAAAACTAAGTTGACTGTACAGTATTAACTGTCCATCGATTATAACCTAAGTAGAAAAATATATACAAATATGATATGGTATATAATAATTAATCAACTTTAAACAATAAAATTGACATTTATAAGCATTTGCCCTCAAAGTAAGCATTTTTGTCTTTCTAGTTCTACTTGCCAATCAAATTATCAGACAATTTTGAATGCTCCCTATTATTCCCAATTTTAAAAACAAACTACAAAAAAAAAAAGAATAAACCTTACAATAAAATAAAAATGCTGCTTGTCATATTTAGTTAACAAAATAACCTTACTTTTTCCATATACAATGTAACACATTTTTTAAATAAAATATGTATACTGTGTTACAATACTGTCATTTATAAATTTAATTTTAAAACAATTATTTTTATCTATAATATACAACTATCTTTCCATATTTTGTAATCTATAAAAAAATTTAATAAGACCAATAAAACTAGGCAACTACGAAAAAGGCCTAGAGAGGACACTACTGTATTCTGAATCGATTTAACGCGCTGAATATGAATGTTGCACTAAATTTGTTTCGTAGCTCTAGTTTTTGAGGTATTTATTTGTTTTTTGTGTCAAAAGATTTACTAAAAAACTATGTTAACCCCAAAACTTAAGGGTAACCCCAAAACTTAAGGGTAAATTGTGGATACTGTTGTGTAGTATAGATACTGTTTATGGTGCAATTATGGAATACCATATGACTTCTGTTAAAAATGTGTAACAGTGAAAACTAGTAAAAATTACCAAACACTTATATTTTTGTAAGCAATTTTTTAAGAATTACTTCTTTGTCCATGTACAAACAGTGAACAAATAGTGTTTTTCAATCACACAAACTATAACAAGTATAATAGAATATAAAATGGTAAAAACCAGTTACCTATTAAAAGAAAAAATTAAACCAAAAATTGTATTTGACAGAGGGCTCCCCCAACTATTTACCTTCAGATCGCCGATATTCACTAATCCCTACTTGTATGTCACGATCATACTTAGTTTTTTCACAAAAGTTATTTTTGATTATTGAGTTTTATTTTCTTGATCATGTGAGAACTATCTTAACCCTTTCGCTTCTAAGGCGGCCCAGGACGGCTTCAAAAGCAAACTACGGGAAGGCCGTTTTCGGCCGTTTCGTTTCACAAATAGGGGTGTCGGGTATGTCGAGGAGGGACGCGCACACTCCCCGGTTGGTCATTGTTGTCGAAGCCATTCGTGCAACACAATAGGGTTTGCACTGAAAGGTATCTGCTTGGCGGTCAGCGTGATTTATTTCAAAACCTTTCGTTTCGGGCATGTTCGGTGGATGCTTGTAATTACAGGTGTTACAATGTGATATTTTCAAAGGTAAACATAGTTACAAGGAAAGAAGTTCCCACCTTACTCTCTTACGTTCAAGATGTCTATTAGACTAAATGATCAGACCTTGTCAAATTTAAGTAAAAGAAAGAAAATATTTTTTACTTCATATTAAAAATAAAATTGAAAGTTTATCTTTGCCAAGACATTAAAAAGTTTTCCTGAATAAGAATATAAAACATTACATGCACTATAAAAACAAACGAAACTTAGTATAGTACTTTCAATCAGGTCTGATTTATTTTAAAATTTTGCCCGCCAACTTTATATTCTTTTTTTTTATATTTATAAGTTTAAATTTGGCCTAAATTATGTACGTAAAACTCAAAATGCATATAAAACATTGCAAATAAATATTTTAGAAACATAGTAGTGAAAATAATATCAAAGTTTCACGGTTGAAAAAAATAAATGTTTTGCAGGAAAGTAACTTTTAAAAAAATTAAGTTTAAAAAAATACGTGTTATTGGTTCAAGGTGATTGATTAATTTTGTTAGTATAAATATTGATTTTATTTCGTCATTGCATTGTGTGGGTTATAGTTTTAACGAGAATGTAATTTGCTTAGGTTTTTTTTGGTACGAGAAATAATTTTAGGAAAAAAACGACTTGAGCATGTGTATATTAGAAAAATGGGATGTATATTAAACAACGAGGACTATTTATAATAACGTATTTATAATTGCCTATCAGCACATTAAAAATATAAACATTTTAAAGATAAAATTATTATCTTTTAATTGGCACATTTCCTAAAGAAAATGCATTTCGTGTTATTTGAACTCATGTTATAGGAGCTTATTTTAAATTAATTTAACGAATAAATTTGTCATTTTTAAAAAATAGTTTCGTAAGTTATAATTGCAATGCTTATAGTAATGCCAAAAATATAACTATTTCTGTATGAAATCCATTCCATGCCTACCATTTTTTATTTTCAAAAAAATAGTCTTTTATTAGAAATTTTAAATTTTGTTTTCATAATTACATTCCATTGTATTCGTAAACTAAAAGGAAAAAAGATAACAATCGAAAATCTTAAATTGCCAAATTGAAAAAACACAGTTTGAATTTAAATAAAATAGTCTTAATCATTCTTTTTATTTCTTTAAAAACTCTTTAATTGAAAAGTAAAATAACTAACAGAAGTGATTTCTTAAAATAGGAAAAACAAACAAATGTAACTTTCAGGGCCCACAATAGGAAACCGTCCAGCGAATTCCACAACAGGTGTGTTTGTCCCCGAGAAGATGCGAGGTCGCATCATTAATATTCTGGGTGACAGCCGCCGCCACGCCTTTAGCGGGGCCACCCGAAACTGGACGATTCCATTTGACTTTTTTCCTACCAAGAAAAACTCGTACTTCGGAGATGAGAAATACTCCTAGTTAGGGAGGTTAAAGGGTTAAGATTATAAGAGTGTACGCTACTCTTTTTACTAAAATTTTCGTTTTTACTGGGCCAGAATCATAGGTGTTATTGACCAAAAGTTCAAAAAGAAGAAACACTAAAATGGGACTAAAAAAAATAAGCCAAGGAAAAACAAGTAAAAATTATTAATGATATAGAAAATATACTGGAAAAGTAATCAAAACTGCATCTCCTCCCTTTTTTATTCACCTCAAAATGCTTGTAAAATAAACAAACAATTATTTTATTATATTTTTTTAAAAATATAATAGACTTCTCCAGAAGGCCTCATATTCCACAACCTGTTTTAAGTGATCAAAATTAATAACAATTTTTTTAAAAAAAATCCTAGATTCAGGAAACTTTGACAATACTGTTATGATAAAATTGTGGGATCAAGAATCTGCAAACTTGAAGGATCCAATAATCCAAGAGACTGACGATCCCAAAGTCACATAACTCTGGCATACCCCTTAGATTTAAAATCTAGCTCTTTGCAAAACTCCGGCAATCCTGTATTTGACATATTGGGTCAATTCTGTATTCAACAAACAGTCAATCCTGTATTTAACAAACATTGGCCATTCTGTACTCGGTAAACTCCACCGATCTCGTGTTTGGCAAACTAGGACGATCTTGTATCCGATAAAAATACTCTGATCACTCAAGTATCTGGCTAGTGATAAAATCAGTTAAAGCCATATTTTGCAAACTCCAGCCATCTAACCCTAGGAAAACTCCTACAATGTTGCCATTTTGGAATCCTATAGTCCGAAAATTGGTATTTCTTTTGATAAATTGAACAGGAGGAGAATGTCGAAAAAGCAGAAAAATTTAAGAACTACAAAAGAAGCAGAAAACTGCAAATCCATGGAAGAGTCAAATCCCTAAAAATATGAAAGCGAAACAGTAAGCGAAATCAATAACCAGACTACAAATTTAATCATTTTTTATTTTGCACTTTAGAGGTTGCAATAGAGATTTAGAAACAGATATTTGCTAACTGATAGTGAAAGAAAAAAATTGACATTATATCATCATAAGAAAGGAAGGGTTTGTGTAAGGCACTTCAAAATAATCCTTGTGACACACCCTTTCAGGCCACATTTCATACTGACCCATCTTTAAGCTATTGCTCTACTGGTTGATATGTATTAACCACTCTTCTTTTAAAGGTTAAGTTGAAACAAAAGCAATTAGCCACAACCTTAAAGAAAAATTAAGCTACACAGCTTACCTGCTTTTGTAAATTGGATAATGAAGTTATTTTAACAATTGCAAGTATGTTTTTAGAAAATGCAACAGTCTTAATGCCTTCTTCATCAATATCAATCTGTTCACTCCATTTCCATCCTAAACTGCCGATACTTATCCACAGCACCTATCAAAAGGAATATTTTTATATTTCAATTACAATAATAATTTTTTGTCTATATATGAGAAGTCGTATTTGTAAAAGTACAATTGGCTTCACAATTATTATTGCAAGTTATTAGAGAAGATATAATATATAGGTAGAAAAATCTATTTGTAAATGGTGGAAAAAATAATACTTACCTGTTTACTTTTATGGCTCCACCAACTATAAGCATGCATTTTTAAAGGAGACAAAACAATGCTCTCTTCTGTACCAGCCTAAATATAAAATATGTTACTTCCACTAAATTATTAACGCTATATTCAATACCTAACTAAAGTACAAAATACAAAAATTTATAATTGATTTTTTTATTTTCTCTTATTTTTATCAATTCAGAAATAAATGTTATTATAATGAATTAAAACATGTCACTCTGCAATATATAAGAAAAAATGATGTCTTAAAATACAACAGTTTAGCGACAAAAAATCAGTAAACACAAAACTCCAATACAAAAACAGAACTGGAAATAAACATAAGTAATGAAATACATTCTGAAAAAACTTATGTTGGGTTGTTACTGTTTTGGAGCACTGAAAAATAAGAGGTTTAGTCTTTTTTTTTTAAATATAAGGCCAATCTGCCAATGACAATGTTTCAAATTATAAGGTTCTCTCCTGGGTATTTCTTTCTATATGAACCCTCAAAGGTTTCCAAAAAAATATGCATAACTTTAGAATTACACTGAACCCCAAACAATCAATCAAATAAAAATATATTTCAAGTATGCTAGCTCTAGGTGAGAACGAATGAGAACCAGTCATTTAGAGAGAGAAGGTTTTAGTTTTAAAAAAGGTCAATTGTTCAGAAAGTGGTGTTTTTAATTTTAGAATCCTACTAAATATTACAATATATAAGATAACTAAAACTTTTCTTTGGAAACCGCTATAATCCTTGTTGCATTTAATTGATACAAAGCATCCATTTCAACTCTTAATAGGAAGAAATGATGATGTTATACTAATTTTTCTTCTCAACGATTAAAAAAAAATTATTGCTTCCTAAATTGTTTAAATGAAAAATTGTGTTCAATGTCCATGTGTTAGAACATTCTTTGAAAGCAAATAAATAGAGAGAGCTTGTTTTGTTTACAGTTGAAGGAACTTTCTTAGTATTAAAGAGGATTTTACAGAGCTTGGTATGGAGTGGCACTTGTTTCGGTATAATGTTTTTTAAGGTATAAAGTATATTAAATATAATTTTTTTTAGGGATATTTGTTAATGAAACGCATATGGTAGATTCAACACATTTCAAAAGTTAATACATAAGTTAAAAAAAGTAAGAAAATGAGTAAAATAACATAGCCTCATTGAGGACTCATCATATCCAAGTCTGACAGATTTCAGGTGAAACAAAAATAATTTTAAGAGCTTTGAGCCTTTTCTAGATAAGTTCAGTGAAATAATTTAAATTTTCTAATCAAAATAAAAAAATATGTGATTTTTAAAAATTTATATTATATTTTGCAAAGGTTCAAGGATATTTGGACACCTATCTTATGCATGGATCATATTTATAAATATTAAAGCAATTTTGACAAGCTTAAAACTTTTACATTCATCTCTAAACAGAAAAGATTTTATCACTTTCAAATGCATGCCCATACATACCTGACCAAATCGAATACGCTCCTCAAGGTTATTGCAAATTATATAATAATTAGGTAGCATATACTCAAAACACTTTGAAGTATTTTTAAATCCAGACAGTTCCTAAAATAAGTAATTAAACTGTTAAGGTTGTGTTTTTAATATAAAAAATATTTTTTTAAAGTTTTAAAGGTGAAACTATTCAATTAGTCTCACATCTCAAGAACCTGTTAAATGCTAGTTGTATACTATCCCTTACCACTTTTCCCTATTTTAAAAATCATAGCTTTCTGAAATGTTACTTCCAGTTGAACTTGTTTTATAGTCTTTTCAAAATAAAACACATAATAACTGTGGCCAGAATTAGTACTCTGGCACAAAGAATAAAAAAAAGTTTTTAAAAACGTAAAGGATAGTTTTAAGATTATTTATTCTAAGCTCAGGTATTTTATTTAACTGATCTTTAAGTACAAAAGAAATTATGAGGCACAGTTTCTTTTCTTTATCTAATACAGGTTTGCTGTTGTGTAAAATGTGTTTGCTCATCGACTTTAAAGATTATGCATTATTACAACTCTGTATTATGCAAACAAACAAAACTAACATACGTAAACGAAAGAATATATTATACAAACTAAAAATATAACTTACCTGCGAAATCGAATGTATAGTGTAAATGAGTGTGTGACAAATAGATTGACTTAATCTTACAATTAATGGAGAAAGTACTAAATCCAAATCAAAAATAGGCACCTATAAAAAAACAAATATATAAATTAAAACTCAATGTATTTCTATATTTATTTAAATATAAAATTCAAATACACATAAATGACCAGTTACAAAAAAATTAATCTTTATACACAGAAAGAATGTCATTGACTGTAAATTTCTCGAGAGATTTGCTTCATAAGTGTATTTATAGTGAGGATTTATTACAGACTGAAGCTTGGGGTTAAGTTACCCTAGTTGATAGTATGGTGGTTTAAATTAAATTCAGGACAATAAGGTGGATAAATAAATACAAAATTCTCACTTTCTCTTTGTCAAAGTTCACAGACATTCTTCCATTAAAATCAACAGGACTGATAACAGGCAACAGGGTGAGATTTCGATATTCAAGAACTTCACATGTAACACCAGAAGATACCTATATAAATATATATCAATCAACAATTTATTTAATGTTTGCTAATACAACCTTACAAATGACATAATGATAAAAAGGTGGCATTGGGTCGGTCATGTGCTAAGAAGGAGCCCCGATTCTAACGAACGGATCGCTTTAACTTGGTCTCCTGACGGTAAAAGGAAGAGAGGCCGACCAAGGCTGACGTGGCGACGAAACATCTTGAAGGAGAGAGACCATCTTGGTTGGCCAAGCCGGGCAGTTGCCAGGGAGGCCGCACTGAACCGGAGGATCTGGGTTTCAACAATTGCAGCCTCATGCGCCCATAAGGCGTGACGAGTCTCAAGGCAAGGCAACCTTAATTATATTAAAAGATTCTGGATTTTTTTTTCTTTCAGATGATATTTAAGAAATCTGTTAAGAAACACTATAACAAGCTGATGTTGCTGGATGGGTCAAAGGCACAAATAACAAAGTGATGATAATAGAACTAATGAAAAAGCATAAAAATAATTCTGCGAGAAGTAACTTATGTATGTGAGAAACAAAAAACAGATAGAACGCCAAAAAAAATCTGGGGCCATATAATATAGCCTATTAAATGTCATCTTATTATCCAATTATCATGATTATCTGTCGTGTGCACTTCAATAATGATATTAAAGATGATTGAATAATATTTAGATTTCAATACGGGTTCAATCTCTTTTGCTTTTCAACTCGGCTAATTCTTGCAGAATAATTTTTATCCCACTACCATTAGTGCTGTATATACAAGACAGGTGCAAATCAAATCTGTCTTTGTCCGAATTTTAATGACCCATTTGATGTAGCTAGAAATTTGCATTTAGTGGCAGCTTATGTCTTGGCCTCGTCACTTGACCGTGATTCAAAATAGCAAGATCTGTTGAAAATTGCCCTTGTGTAACTCTAATACATTTTAATGATTTTTCAAGTAAAAGTAAAGGATACAATCTTAGTCCAAAATCTAGCATGTAAATAGTAAAGAACTGGTCTCAAAGAGTATTACATGGATTTGACCTGATTGATCCAGTTAAAACTGAATTTTTTTTTCTGAGTGATAATCCACATATTGTGAAACTATCCCAAATTCTCACAATGGCTACTGGCCAAGTTTGGTCAAAAGTAAACTCCTTATTCCCTCTTGTGAAGACACTTTCTAGAGGTATTATGCTTCATGACAGAGTGGAGGGAGTATGTTGTAGTATGACACTTTATGACCAGAGAAGGATTAAAAATCTGTAGAATAATTTTGGCATCATTTATGCTCATCATGATGATGATGATCACTTACCTGATAAACCTAATAAAATCATTTCCAAGATATCTCTTTCTAATATCTTTTTATATAAACAAAAGTTTCATCACATATTGTAAGTATTTTCTATACTTTTTTTAAATAGTGTTAAACAGTATTTTTTTTTAAATAACTGCTTTTAAAAAAGTAAATATAAAAAATTATTAGAAATTAACTATTTCTTGTTTGAAGAAACTAAATCAAATGCTAACACACTTTTTTCTGTAGTAACAGTAGAACATCTTTAATACAGAATCGGTTGGACAACCTTTCAAAGATAGGGAAATTTTCCAAATTATGAATTATATTTTAAGAGATTACAAAATGTTTTAATTCTATACACTAATTCAAATTCTAAATTATAAAAGTCTGGATTCTGTGTGTTCCACTATATAGCTAACTTATGAAATGAATAAATGATAAATGCATACTTCTCCATTAATTTGACAGATTTTCTTAACAAAAGAACATGAAGGATTTATGAAGGATAAAAGTGTAAATTCTTGAATTTGGAGAGATTCATCATCAAATTCAAAAGGAAGCAAAATTGGAGAGCAGCCTGCAAATAGTGTATAAAAAGTATAAATATATAAAATTTCATTCTTTAACCCAAACTTCCAAAACATATAAAATTGTAGAAGATTTTTTATATACAGGGTGTCTATAAAAGAACTCCGGGGTTTTGTGGCAAAATATTTTAATAAAATAAAAAACATACATGTTTTATACATGACTGAAAAGCTTACATTTTCAAGTTTTTTTTAACACTTAGTAAAGTTCTATATGAGCCCTGTTAGTTGCACGGCAGACGTCTAAACGGTATTCTACCTCTTCCCATGTCCTGGCAAGCATGTCTGAGGGGACGGTTGCCACACAATTGACCATTCGTTCCCTGAGATGTTGAACATCACGAATTTTCTCTGCATACACAAGCTTCTTGATATGCCCCCAGAATATAAACGTTTCGTTTCTATGAGCCAAATAACACATTGAGCCTTTTTGTTGCGGAGTCGCCATCATTTCAAATTTCGCAGCGTCATTTTAAGGTCAACGCCCTGCAGCGCCGCAAACAGTTGATACAAACATTCCCAATTGGTATGAGTAAAACTTTTTGAGCTACTCTTTTCAGAGAAATCGTCTAAATTTTGCTATCTTTTATAGTTAGTGAGATATGAATTTTTAAAACCCTGGAGTTCTTTTATAGACACCCTGTATTTTATCTTTAGAGTCACAGGGCTTTTGAAAGCTTGAGCCCTCAAAAATAGGAACTTTAGGGACAAAACACAAAATAGGAACTATTGCTAAAATTAAGTACCACTTTCTTAAAAATGCATAAAATTATGCATAATAATACCACAAAATTATATTAGAGGCGTAAAAACATGATATTTTATTTATTAAAGCATATCCTCATTTAATTTAAGCGAATACTGGAACATGTCAATTGACGTTGGGTCATTTTTTTAATTTAACTAAAAGAATATTTAATTTGGGGGAAATTGCTTTTATTGATACAAAATAAAGTGCTTTAAATTTCCTTTGTATTACCATTTAAATACATACGCCTTTTAGAAAATATAATAATAATTGTAATAAGAGACACTTATTGTTGGCTTAGTGCACAAAATAACTTAACAAGTACATTGGCAATAGAAAATATTGGTAGTATGCTTGGCAGTACCTTCGGCGATAGACTTAAGTAGGTCACAATTGTTTGATAGAACATAATAAGCTTGCAATGCTGACCAGATTTTACAAGTAAAAAAAAATTCTCTTTTGCTGCAGTTTTATTTGAGAACACTATGGGTCTATTTTCACAACACAGCAAATATATGCATTGCCACTTTAAAATAAAACCTGGTCTACTAAAACGAGGTCTGCACCAGTATACAGAGTATTTTACAGGTAGGGGAGAAGTGGATTAAAAATCAAAAATGTCCCAATGTGTTCCTCTCTCCCTTAAGTAACTATAGGTAAACAATTTTCTGACGGAAGACTTCATTTTATAAATATATTCAATTACAAGGAATTGTGACAGACAGTGATAGCGTAATCCAATTAGTAGTTTTTATTAACAGAGGCTTTTAACTCAATCCATATTTCTCCATAATTAACTGCAATTGCATGCTTTTTTTTAGGTTAGGCCTAGTTAAGAAATACATGGGTATAATGTCAGTTTTTTACACAAGAAGTTAGATTTTAATGACTTCTGAAATATTTAAATCATTAAAAAAGTTAGATTTTAATGATTTAAATATTTCATTATTCAAATGTTTAATTATTTTAACTTAATTTGTAAGGCAAAAAGTATTTTTTAAAGAATAGTTACTAATATTTAAATTTAATTTTTTTCATAGAAAATCTTGGAAATTATGTAATTTAAGATGTTCTCATCTTCTAGTTACATACCTTGTGTTACAAAAGAATTATACATGATGAACTTGACAAGTTCAAAAGAAATTTTTGTTTGAAAAACAGGAACGAGTTTAGGGTCAAAGCAGGAGTCAATAGACATGCAGGCTGCAAGTGCCAAAGGTGAAAAATCTGGATTATCTTTTTCTAAATTACCATCATTTCTGAAAATATCAAAAACTTGTTTTAAAGTAATAGCATTAAAAATCTATAGTTCAGAAGTACAACAATTATCTATTAGCCTTTTTCACTTGGATACCCACCTTGAGTGCCGATTGGAAAAAATACGGACTATAAAAATAAACTAGAAAATAAAACCAGGTTTTGGCTGCTCAGATTAAACTTGCACTAAACTTCACCAGATCTTTTGAACTAAAAATATGAAAATCATATTTTTATGCCTAAAAGGCAATAAAATATAATGTCCTGAATTTTTTTAATTAGAACCTATTAATATCCTTTCAGGAAGTTATCACTTTTGGAACTAATCAACTGACTGCTGTAATAGATTTGCAAAATAACCAAATAATAAATCGCAAAAGTAATAGGAAGCTAGACCACTTATATCTGCTAAATTGAAATTTCAAGCTTTAAGATCGAAATTAAACTCTTGAGGTAATACAAATTCAAAACAAGCTTCTAAAATTAGACTTTATTTATGTCTACTTCAGAACTATCTTGAAATTCTGCCCATGCCTTAAAGAAAGTGAGTGGAAAACACATTCATAATAATTTCATTAGATAAACACTTTTATAAGAAAAGTAACAACACACTTTAGAAGAAAGAGCGATTTAGAACCTAAATTATTCAAAATTTTCATTATTGATCTTTTTTTATAAAATCTATATAAAGTTTTCCACCAACATATGTAAATATTAGAAAGTTTACTAATTAGGAATAACTTATTTTCATTGAATAAGTACTTAGATGATGTTTATAAAAGTACAACATAATACTTAAAATGTAAATAAATCTAGATAATAGGTTAATCTATTTTCTTTTCAAGTTCAAGATAATATTCAGATATAAAACATTAAATAAATTTTTTAAAAATAATGTACAGTAAACTCCCGTTTATCCGGAATGCTCGGGAAATTGACTCTTCCGGATAATCGAATTTTCCGGTAAATCGGAAGTCGCCAAATAGGGTTACCAAAAAATGCCGATTTTTCCGGAAAATACAAGAAGATAATGGCTGCATCTTATATGCAAAGAGGCGATGTTGCATTTATAATAATAATATATAATAGATACTACAATATTTTGTATTAAAAAATATTAATATTTATTAATTAAGAAAAAAACGATCGTTACTTTTAAATGCTAAAAATCTAAATACATAAATCGTCCAACCCATGGTCTAAAACCAGTAGAATATTTTAAAATGTAAACAAAATCTAGAGAACATTTAATTACAGAATTAAATTATAAAAATAACTTACTTCGGATTAGGGTTGTTTACGATGTCGATCGAGAATCCAAAAATATTGTTAAGTTTGAAAAACGTTCTTTGGGTGAAATCACAGAATTATTTAATATTATCTTTTAAAAAATATTGTTAAAGTTAATTTGTTAAGGTATCAGTCATTATTTTAATCGTAAATGAGCGACGCGAGTCGCGACGCTAACGCCAAAACTGATCATCGAATGTTTGTTAATTATAGCAGCGGTCAAGTTTGGCGCAATCACCTCCATTGGAAGGGATCGGAATTTCATGGTAACCATGTGGGAACAGCGAAAAAATCAAAGTATTTTAGTAGTAAAAAGGCAGTTGTTCAAAGATACAATTCTATAAATACTACAGCCTTTTTTCTACTGTGATGGAATTCTCAGAAAATTGGGGGACCATTGAGATCCCTCGCTGATCCTCCTCCTACTGTCTGATAACATACATTGCCTTCGGCTGTGCAGAAAAACGGCCTTTGAAACGAACATCGAATTGACGCTATTTTGGGTTTGCATTTTTTCCAAGCTCAGTAACTTTTAATTTCTGTATGAAGTACGTTGTATTTTAGCTATAAAGATGCTAATTTAATTAAGCAGCACGAGAAGGAATGGGGCATTAAATATTCTTTAAGAAAGAGACCGGTTTTGCCGTTATAATAACAAATACAGTTTAAGGGTTCTAACTAATTATTTTCATTTGATTAGGTTTAAATTTTTTGTTAGTTTTTAAGCATTGATTCGATTTTTCGATGTTAACAACCGTGTTTAAATTATGTTAGAAATCCATTAACTAATAAACTTTAAGGTATCAGGGTAGTGAATTAATATAAACTTGAAATCAGAAATATCATCACTTAATTTAGAATCATGATCAGGCGATTCGACAACTTGTCATGGATGTTTGGATCCTAACGAATTTGAGAAACTAAGCCAATTAACGTTTAATTATTTGTGTCATCCCAACTTTCCGTATAAATTTTAGATTCCGGATAAACAAATAGGTTTAAACCTTAAAACATTTTCGTTACTAGTTTATCCGGAATTTTATCCGAAACTGAATTCAACTTCTATTTTGAATAAAGATTTTGTATTGTTGTGGTGTAGGCTTTTCGTTAACCCTATAGTTTTATCCGGAATTTAATTTATCTTTGTCCGGACTACTACCGATGTCGTTCTAAGGCTGCGCTGGGTGCCAGCTCATATGTCTGCTTCGTCACTTGACTACGGTTCCAAATTACGAGGCCCGATGCCAATAATCCTCATGTAGTTCTAGAGCGAAACCAGGAATGCTACCGGAATTTAAATTTTAGTTCTAAGCGGAATTTAATTTTCGATTTAACCGAAAGCGATTTTCATTATCCGGAATGTAGTTTCGGATCGACTTCGTTTTATCTCTAAAGTCTTTTCGGATAAAACGTGATTGAAATGCTGATAGTATTCTAAATGATTTTTCAAAAATTGGAACTTAAAGCCATAATTGACCTGCGTTTAAAATTGCGCTCAAGTAATAAAAAACTTAAATTTAATCATTACCGGATAACCTAAAGATGCACGAAGGTTGAAACCTTAACCTGGAAGGACACGCAGAATATTGGCGACAGGTTTAATTTTTTTAAAATTTCTTACGGGTAAATACATTCAGAATTTATTTAAGCATTAAGTTATTCTAAAATGTACTCTTTTTTGAGCTCAGCTTGAAAAATGAAGTATGTTACAGTTTTGCTCGCCGATCGTTTATGTAATCAGCCTCGTAATCTTTTTTGCAGTTCTGGTTCAAACCCAGCAATTCGACCTTGGAATTTGTTCTGTTGAAAAGATTTTGTGATTCGCGGCAACTATTTTGACCTAAAGGGTTTTATTGTAAGTTGGATAAATTACCGTTTCACTAGAGCTACAGAAGGGATATTGCCGAATAGCCACATAATTTTAAACCGAGGTATAGGCCGAAAATTGGTCTGGCATCCAACGAAACTTATAGTGACAACGGCAGATTTAACGTGCACCAGTCCCATACACTCGGCATTATTTATTGCTTCTTTATTGTCTAGCACGATCCGTTTATGACTAAGATGAGGATAGAACTTGCGGAGGTATCCATCGTGGCATGATGCCTTAAACCACCGCGCCCTCCCAATTCTTTAACAGTCTTCAAAAAACATGCTTTAACATTAAAAAATTCGCAGCAAATTAGTTAAAAAGCATTCATTGATTTATTCCGGATTACAGTAAAATGCTTTGGTTAAAACTAGATTTAAATTACGGATAGAACATAGAATTAAAATTTAAATTCAGGTAGAATTCTTAAAATGAATTTACGTCGCACACTAAAACTAAATGAGGATTTTCGACGCTGCGCCTTGTAATTTGGAACTGCGACCAAGTGATGATACCGACTTCAGAGCTGGCACCCAGCGCAACCTCAGAGCGACATCGGTACAGTCCGAATAAAGTTAAATTAAATAAAATTTATCTCGAATAAAACCAAAGTTAAACATGCCGGATAACGGAAAATCACTTTCAGTTTAGAACTAAAATAAATTCCGGATAGAATATATTGAACTAAAATTAAAATTCCGGTAACATTCTGGGATGAATTTACGTCACACTAAAAGCTAAATGAGGATTTTCCGCGCCTCGTAATTTGGAACTGCGATCAATTGACGAGGCCGACATCAGAGCTGGCACCCAGTGCAACATCAAATAGCAGTCCGGATGAATAAAGCTAAATTAAATAAAATTTATTTTCGAATAAAACTAGAATTACATTTCGGATAAAGGGAAAATTGCTTTCGATTAAAAATAGAATTAATTACGCTTAAAATATATAGATCAAAAATTTAAATTCGGATGAATTTATGCACCGCACCAAAGCTAAATGATGATTTTTGGCGCCGGGCCTCGTAATTTAGAAAAGCGATCAAGTAACGAGGCCGACAGAGCTGGCACCCAGAGCTACCTTATATAACAACATCGGTAGCAGTCCGGATAAAGCTAAAATAAAATCCTGTTAGCAATATATGGTTAGCGAAAATGCTTGCAAACGATAATTAAAAATATTTTTATTTATTCTGGGTAGAAGTAGAAATAAACTTTCGATTTCAATCCGGATAAATAAACTATAATTCAGTTCTTGATAATATGACAATTCTGAAAATGTTAAAACCGATAAAATAAATTACTTATTAATTTATTCTAGTTACGTTTCGATGTAGAATTGTTAACCGGATTCCCTAATTTAATTCCGGTTAACACTCGGATTTCGTATAGTGGAAACATGTAAATAAAATGCAACATAAAAAATGCTGAAATAGCGCCATACCTGGCGTTAAATCAGACTTTCAGTTCCAAAAACACTTTTCGCGCCAAATGTTGTCACCAAACGAAATATTTTCTTGGAAAAAAAAATCTGAAACGTTTTTGCTATATTTGGCGAGAAATCGCAATTTTGGCGAGAAATATTCAATTTTATCGCCAAATTTCGTCGCCAAATCGGAATTTGAAATTTTCCGGATATTTGAGCTTTCCGGTTAATCGGGAGCCGGATAAACGGGCTTTTACTGTATATACATTTTCAAAGCAGATAATTTATATTTTTGCTGCATTAAATTTACTTTATATATCTAATGTGCACAGTGCCATTTTAATTTAAATAATAACTTACATATAGCTTCCAGAATCTAAAAGGACTCTCCATTTATTTGATACAGCTATAGAATCAGAATTTAAATCTGGAAGATCAAGGCTAAGATGTTTTGTTTCAGAAAGGGTGAAGTCACAGAAGTTTACATATTCTTGGTAGCTTGAGTTCCAGTATTGAAGATAACATGTTATAACCTGCATTAAAAATACATCAAATGTTTAAGGGGACACAGCACAAAGATATTTTCAACTAAAAATTAAAATCAAGTATTATTTAGTAAGTTTACCCAAACTAAAACACATTAACCTTGTCCCTCTTGAGCAAAAATCCTACACATATTATTTATATAAAGATATTTTTCAAACAAAATTATATACTTAAAAGTATGTTTTGCAAGGAATTTTGTAAAAATTAGTAAAGTATTTGCTAAGCGGTAGATCAATTTAATGGGATTTGTCATTTAAAGTCCTAGAAATACCTATTTTTCTCTGACAGGAATGTCCAAACAAGCTCTATCAGTTTTTAGTAATCAATAGTCCATTTTAACAATTTTTAATGCAAATTGTCTGCTAATTTACCGCTGAAAAAAACAAAGTTTTTTGCAAGGTCTCCGAAACTGTACGATAGCATTTTTTATACAAATAAACAACTGATACTTACCAACTGCTTAGAAATTGTTATTTTTGGAAATCTTTAATATTTTTGTTTATAAAAAAAGTTAGTATTAAATAAAAAAAAAATTAAATGAAGTTATGATGGGAATTTTACAAAGGATTACATTTATGGACTGCTGGAGTAAAGAGGTTAAAAAAATAGCAGGGTTGCCATCCTTTTTGGTAAAAAAAAATCAAGGACTATTTAAGGACTTTTCAAGGATATATTTCTCAATTTTCAAGGACTGTATATTCGAACATACAACACCTAAATTTCACAATAGTTTTTAAAAATTCATTTAGAAAACGAATGAGAGCTCTAACTTTCAAATGAACTTATATATGTGTTATAAAATAACCGTTTAGTTATTAAAATCCATCTAAAATACTTGCTCTGCCTTCTTGTTTATACATAAACAATAAATCAAAAAGTAAAATAGGAACTGATTCACATTGAAAAAGTGTTTTTAATGAAGCCAAAATTAACATTTGCAACACTTCACGATAAATTTGTTGGCCCAAAAAATTAAGGACTTTTCAAGGTTGATAATGTTTTTCAAGCACTTTCAAGACCTTGAAAATACATGTTTTTTCAAGCACTTTTCAAGGACCTTGGCAACCCTGAAATAGTCAAAAAGATTTTTTTTATTTAAATATATATTTTTTAAATTTCTTGAAAATTGCTACTTGTCCAATAGTTTTTAGCAACTAAATTTTTTCACTGTTAATGTTAAAAGAAAATCTAGTGTTTACATTTTTTTCTAATTAAAAAGCTTATCATAGATAGTTTAAACACAGAGTTAGTTTACAAAATATAGCAAAAATTATGCTTTTGATAACTTTTGGATTAATATTTTTAATATATTTTGTTCAAGAAGAATACCAAAAAATGCCAAGGAATTAGGTTTTGTCTATTATCGACACCAAGCGCTAGATTCACGCCAGTATACATCAGACACACATATACATATATATATATACAGACACGCACACATATTATACATATATATATAGTGATGTTTCTTACATAAAAAAAAGCTCCCATGTGCCAAATAATGTATGTGGAATCAAACTAAATTTTAAAACATTTTTAATTTAAGAATATATTTTTTAAAAATTATATATTGACTATATATAAACAAGTAATAATAATAGTATATAGTAGTAGTTTATACATTTTGATTTTGTTCTTCATCGCCATTTTGGAAGGGAACTGGGGACACCTCAATTTTTGTCAAAGCTCTTGGTTCTGGATAGCACCAGGTCATGGAAGCTGGTTGATTTGTTGTAGCACGGCTAAATAAAATTTCATTTGATCTGGGTTGAAAATCACTTGATTCTATAAAATTAACAAAAAATTAATAATAAAAGCATTTATAATAATAAAAGCATTAATAATAAAACCAAGAAAATACTAAGCATTTATTGGAATGAGAATATTTAATTTTCTAAATGAATTATTTAAGGTTCTTATATCATAATCGGGTAATACCGCAAGATGTGTTCTTGTATTCCCAGAAGTTAAAACAATTAAGCACACAAGATATATCAAAAATCATTTTTTGAAAAACTTCTTTAAATGTTTTGCTTTAATATTATCTACAAGTACAATATGGCAATTTTATAAGAAGTCACAAACCACAATCTGTTATTCGATTTGGGACTTCTACTTCCTTCTACAGGGTAACAATTTTAAAAGTGTCTGCATTAATTTCGTTTAGTTTCAATTATCGTCGCACTAGAGCTACACGAGGGCTATTGACGACGGGTGTCATAATTTAGAACCAGTCAAGTGACATGTCTGCATTAATGATCATTTTGTCAGAGGTAAGGATTGAATAGTGGGGAGCATTCATTAAACTAATTATAATCCTATATAAAATTATTATAGTAATACCATCAGACACTTTAGTCATAATTCACTTGTCAAACTACAATTTTTAATTAAAAAATAATTGTTTAGCTGAAGTTAATATGCTTCAATTTTTTAAACAAACAAATTTTTTACCTATCTTTACAATATAGCAAGGTATGACACATGTGTAGTAAAATTATTTTTTTTAACAAACAAATTTGAACAGTCTAGTGACACACTTCAATAAAGTACATTAATTTATATGATCCGGGTTTCATTTACAAAACTCGCCTACTCATGAATTTTTCACCTTCTCAATTTGTTTTGTTTAGGGTTATTAATTAGCAATTACAAAATAAAAACTATTCCCATTTTTGTTATATATCACAGTTTTTAATTTAGGCTAACATTATTTTGGAGTTTTCTTAGTGGCACACAAATATGGAATCCACATGAGATGGTCCCAATTTAAATAAATAACATATGGGTGATTGTCTCAAAAGTGTAATTCCAATCTGTGATTTAGTGAAAAATTTGTTAAATTTTTAATAACATTTTGCCAAAAAAATAAAGGTTGAATGTTCAGAATAACATGCAAAATTAATTGTGAACTGTAAACAGCATTTTTGTTTTCCTGAAACTGACCCCTAAAAAAAATTTCCAACAGTCGACAGTAGTAACAAAAGGTAAAAAAAATAACCTTTACACATTATAAGTTAAGCTTGGAAAAACTATAACATCATATTTTGAACTATGCAAAAGTATATTATATGCGACAAAATCAAAAATAACTATAAATCATAATAAAATAAATTTTAGTGAAGGACAATAGTGACACATATAAAAAATTATTCTTACATTTCCAGTCATTTTGAAGCTTATAATTTATTTTGAAGTCCAAAGTATGAACCAAACTGCTGTTGTCAGGATTCAATATGATTCTATGCTAAATGCAACTGTAAATGTAATGTGAACTGGTCGCATTACCAGTTTTATTTCATATGGTCGCATTACCAGTTTTATTTTGATGATTATTAAATATACAAAATTTAGATAATCAGAGAAACTATGCATTTATTATAGTACTATGGTTATACAGACTAGATAAAAATTTAAGTGTACAGTTTAGAATTTAATGTAAACACATATATTTTTTGTGTATTTAAATAGTTCATGGTCCATTTTTTACTGTCTCTTTTACTGTCTTAGCTATTTTTTACTGATGGGTTTTAATATATTTTGTAAAGAATTCAGTTTTAACTTATTCTAAATTTAAAAAAATAGTTTACCACTTTAAATCCATATAATTTCTCTTATTTTCATAAATTAATGATTTTTATATAATTATTAATCAGCTTAAAAAGATGTTGGGGGTAAAAACTCAAGTGAGCATATAGAGTCTCAAAGCATTTCCGATAAAAAAAACATCTAAAATCCAGACATCCTAAATTTGCCAAAACACGGTGATCCTAAAAATCCACTAACTAACAAAAAACTCTGATAATAGTAAAATCCCAAAACTGTGGAAATCATAAAATCCTGAAACTCTAGAAAATGTAACATCATGAAAAGCAATTTTCCCAAACTCCAGAAATGAGCAACTCGGGGAAATCGTAAAATCATGAAATTCAGGCAAACATTAACTTTCTTATCTATGTAATAAGATAATGCATGAGTAGTATGAAGTGAGCTTACCATTAACTTGTAAAAATTGAAAGGACCCTTTTCTTAAATCATCATTCCAATATTTCCTCTTTTTATTATCTTTTAAACTTGCGTCCAATTCATTTAACTGATCGACTCTTTTTAAGGACAGGAAAATATCACTGATGCTTAAAATATTTTTCTATGAAAAAATAATATAAATGAAATTTAAAAAAAATCTTTAAATATTTTAAAATTTAAACAGTTAATTTTTTTAATCAATTTTATATTAAATGTTTATATAATAATAACATAACAAATTATTTTATACTAAACACTAAATACATATTTTTAAAAATGTCAAAATGTAATCAGTTTAAATCTGAATTCATAAACAGTACTTTTTTATTATGTATTCTTTTTTCAAAATTTATTAATTAAAAAAATTAATCTTAATTCCAAAGAAATGTATATATCAAATAATTAAAAACCATGTAATGGTGGGGGAATTCAATAGAGTTCACTCGGATTCAATTATTAATTTTCCATTTTTAAGCATTTCCATTTCAGTGAAAACTGGCAAAATCTGAGAAAGTCTGAAATATTGAATCGCAGCAGAAATTTAAGACAAAGCATTAATATATTTGTTTAATTTAAGAATTTTTTAATTTCAGCCGGTAATAACTTTATGTGCACACACACACAAGTATATACCTTTAAATATATATGTGTATAAACTGATCCCATTTTCTATACTAAACATAAATTCAAAATAAGAAACCTGCTTATAAACAAAGGTAGAAATACAATGCAGCTAAAACCGAAAAAGTTTTAAACTTGTCAGAATAAATGTACATGCATCAAACATATTTTGAAACAAAATACCACCTTTTAAAAAGCGAATTATATCCAAATTTGATTAACTCTCTGAGGGATAAGCAAATTGGCTGAAGTGTAAACTTGTTTTCACTGCATGAGATTTAAATTATATTGATTGCATGAGATTATAATTTTTTTTTAAAATTATGTATGTTGCTGGAAAACCTGACAGTTAGGACCCGGGTTTATATGTCTGTATCACTCAGAAGGTTAAATGTGTGCAGGCATCTAACTTTTTATTAAGTAAACCTGTTAACTCATTTGCAACAGAAAAAAAGTTTTATAGTCGAAGCGCATTAAATACATATTTTTATTAAAATATCTATTAGTTAACTGTTGTGAATTAGGCTGTAGTATTTTTCAGTTAAGCCATTTTGTCACTTTTTGCTGTGTTTAGGCAAAGCTGTACTATGAGAAGTGATGTACTGTTATTAATAAATATTTTATATTAATAAATATTTCATTTTAACTTCTTAAAAGTTTTCTCAAGAATCCTCTTTTTTACAGTGCTTTGTTTTTCTAAAAAATTATTCAGTTTATACCCAAGTATATACAATAAGTATATATTTTTGGACATTGGAAATGTTAAGAGGCATATTATTTTATACTGGGCCAAATTGAATAGGGGCGTGATATAGTTGATACCTTCAATTTTCCTTAAACTTTCAGGATATGGTAGGCCTTCTGTTTGTATTTAGAGATGTTAAATTGTAAATTTGAAGGAAAATTTGCAGTAATATTTCACCATAAAATATTTAAAGTGGCTAAATTGTCTGTTTGGTGTAAAATGGAACCAATATTGTTATTAAATATTTTTAGTTCACCGGACATCATGTGTTTTTTTTATTTATCATATTTAAAAAAATACAATTCATCAATAAAAATAAACTAAACTTTTGCGACATACAAATATCTAGTTTTATGCAAAAAAAAATTTATAGCAAATCAAATTATTGTGTTTCAATTATAGCATTTCAAAATATTTTTTATGTGTTTACAAGCTTTTGTAATTCTACTATCATAATTCTAAATTTTACAGCTAAATGACGTCATTGTCTAAACTTTTGCATTGCACAGTAGTACTACTAACACATCCTGAAAGTTTAAGGAAAATTGAAGCTATCAACTATCACAAGTTGACCCCCTTTAAAAATTGAGACTCGTAAGTATTTTTGACACTTTAGGTCAGGCTAAATACCAAATACTCCTTATATCCGATATTCTGATAAAAGTAAAAAAGGCTGAAAAATATTTACTTACTTGAACTAAAGCAAATACAGCCTCCATTAATTTTTTAAAATTTAATATTTGATGTATGCTGAAATTCAAAAGTAAGCTTTCTCCTGATAAATTTATTTCAACCTGCACACAAGGCATGAAATGACACTTTATCTCTGTGGTAAACATTAATGGCTCCAAAAAGTTCCAGACTTGATTACAACTATTTGTTTGTATAATGAAGCTTGATATAGTCAGATCGAGATCCAAAGTTTTAAAAACCTCTAAAATAAAAAAATTTATAAATATTTCAATAGGAATAAGTTTTTTGGACTACATTAAACTTAATTCAAATAAAGCATAATATATGGTTATTTTTTAAAAATATTTTTTTTTACTGTTGAATTACTGAGAAAACTTTTACTGATGAAAAAATACATTCAATATAATTGGTAGTACTGATATATATCGGTCACAGATCAGCAACTTAAACTAAAACAACTTTTTAGAAAACGGCTGTAATAAATTATATTGAAATGAAAAATCTAAATTGAATGATCTAATTGCCAAATTACCTTTTTAGGTTTACAGAACTTAGTATAATGTTAAATCTAAGTAACGTTAATATAACAGTTAATCTCAATAACAAAAATTATTTTTGATGCTTGAGGGAAACAATTCAGGAAGCATGTAGGCAGAACATTATAACATCTACAAATAACATGTGAAATATGCACTTATATTTCTTCATTGGAATTAAATATATTTTTAAGGATTTTTAATTGTGTTATCTTACTTTTTCAGACTAATAAATAACGCGAGACATGGTTGATGAAAACCATATAATAACAAAAAGACATGGACATGGTGAAACAGAATAAAAATAAGGGTGTTTATCTTCAGAGTCATTATATCAAGACACTCACAATATTTTACACATATGCAAGAAGTATTCCCTTAAAAAAATACAAAGAATTACTTACGGTTATATGTTTCTATATTTGTTTCAATTACCAGGCTGGAAGCAGACAGAATTAATTTTTCAGTAGGATTGTTTATAAAAGGTGTGAATTGCAGAACTATCTGAGAAGTGCACAGAACAGATGTTTTAAAATAAGTCAGCATTCCTAGAGATGGTTTTTCTTCAGATGATAACTCAGTTTCAAATTCTGATGCATTTAATCTTCTAAATTCATTATGAAACATTTTTAGAAATGCTATAAAAGAATCACCAGTCTCAACTCCCAAATTAATTTTCATTGGTCTTTCAACTGATATTTTAATGTTTGCTGCAATTAAAAAAAAATCAATCAGAATGTGTTTTATATTGATCATCAATTGCAATTTTCATAATGGGTCATTCTCAAAAAATTTTACAAATGGCGTCCCACAGCTTTCCTTGCTTGTAGCATTTTTTATTTTATTGTTAAGGAATTTTCACTTGAACTGCATAAAAGAATGCACTTTTAAGTTATTGTACCAATATTTTAAAAATACAAAAACAAAAGTTGGAGACTTCATTTAAAGGAGCATAGTCGGTAAAATTCACGTATTCCATGACGAAAAATTAAAGAACAAGAAGATAATTATAACTTAAAATAAATATTTCGTAATTATTGATGCTTATATTGATTAACAAGTATCTTGGCTATCAAATAAGCTTTTAACCACCCCTTAATTAAAAAAAAAGCTTTCTTTTGTAGCTTAATATAATGTGTCCCACAGAATCGAATAATTTTTTTTTGTTGACTGTTAACAAAATTTCACGAAAAAAAATGCAAAAAAATTAAGTTTTTTGCTGAAATAAGTACCACCATATACACTTAATTCTGAAATGCTTGACAATTTTCTCATAAAAGTTTAGTTTATGGAGGAAAAAGACAGAAGTTTGAAAAATTAAGGCAAGTGTAATTATTTAATGACTACTATGTTACCGTGTTTTTGTTAAACTGGAGCTTATTTAAGAATGGTCATAGTGCTGTTTAAAGCCCTTAAGAATCTGATTACGATAAGCTAAAAACAAATTTTAAACTAAATTAACTTCATGGCAAAAAGCGATGATAAAGTATATTTTGTCCACTCTGTTACTATAGAAAAAGAAGCTATTAGACCACCAACTCTTTGATGTGCGCAGCGCCCCCAATTCTTAACTATGAACTAATATGACATAACAGTTTTGATTGTTGCTTGACATATGCAGAATTTTAGATGACATGGCTACTTATTCGTAACTATGAACAATTGCGGGTCACATATTTGATTAAACAGAGGAATTTTTAATCATATCACATTTTTTTAACCTTATCGGAGTCTACAATTATGATCACTGCTCTTAATCATAATTTCTAAGAAGACACGTAATCACGTTGATGAAA
This sequence comes from Oedothorax gibbosus, assembly GCA_019343175.1. NCBI lineage: Eukaryota > Metazoa > Arthropoda > Arachnida > Araneae > Linyphiidae > Oedothorax > Oedothorax gibbosus. The sequence goes on along the minus strand of CM033282.1, from coordinate 6,142,415 downwards.
AGGTATGCTCTGGTATGCTCTAGTGAGACGTAATTTAAAGGCAACCCCATATCCTTTAAAAATCCAAAATTTATTTTGTAGCTAAAACTTCAGGTTAGCAAGCATGGATTGTATTTTCCGTTTGCAGTGTGTAGCTTAATTTTTTTTGTAGTATGAAACTATGTTAACTGTTATGAAACTGTTTTAAGCTGATTGTATTTTCTGTTCGTTTTAATTGATCTTCGTTTTAACTCCTTCGCTGCATTGGTTTTGTTGCCGCGTTACACGTCATAGACATAGTATTATTGGATATTAAGTTATTGATGCTTTTAGGCACTATCCACAGCGAAAGTATTAATATGCAAAGCATTGATCGTTGGTATTTAATTTGATAGATAAAGATAGGAAAGTCTGCGCGGACAAACAAATACAGCTGGTAGTTAATGATTTGGTATATAATAATGATGTGAAAATAACATAAAATTTAGCTCTTAAAAGCAGAGTAATTAATATTACGTAAATACAAACCATGTGTATTGTTTATGACGCTTTCATTTTAACTCAACAACTTTATGCAATGAAAACATTTTGAAGTATTTTATCCTTAATGTAAAATTAATTTGCATAAGAATGTGCATGTATATACACCGAAAATATTTGATGAAATTTATATCTTGGTAACAACGAAATCATTTATTGTAAAATGAGGAAAAAATTGTCTGCCCATTTAGAACTTTTTAAAAAGTGGGCGAACCTATTTATTACTGTCAAAAGAAATAATTTTTAAAAAGTCAAGCTATAAAATCATTTTTTGGAAACGTTAAAAATAAAAATATAATTAAATTTATATTATTAATTATATAAAAAAAATTACTAACACACTATTTAATGGAGCAATTCATTTTGCTATAAAAAAAAGAGGAAAAAAATCGTTTGCCTTTTCCCGTTGTCGCCGCCGCATTTTCTTTTTTATCGAATGAAAAACTCAAATATGACATTTACGTTAATATTACGGATGTAAAATTTGACCACAACCTAAACTACTCCAACTACATTCGTTTAAAAAAACTAAACCAATTAGTTCCACCCTGCAAAGGATCCCGTTGCAAAGAACAATCCAATAAGAAGCGTTGTCGTTTTTTAACATTGGAAGTTGGAAATGTAAAATTTTTTGAGAATGTGACCCTAATACATTTAAATTAATTTCTAAAAATTAGCAATTAGTTAACCTTCTCTTGGCCTCTAAGCTTATTTAGTAGTAGCAATGACAACTAAATAAAATAAGTACTGCTCACACTTGCTGATCCAAAGTACATGAAAAAAAAACACCTTTGTATTGTCAATGGCTTCAAAGTTCAAGGGTTGGTAGGCTTTGCATAACATTGTACCTGATTCTGCATCTTCAAAACTGTGACCAAAAGCAGTGATCATAATTTTGAACAGGTTACAAACACTTATTATAAATAAGCACATGGGCAAATAAAAAACAATAGTGAAATGAAAACCTATGAATTGATGCAGATTGGGTTAGAAATAACTGTATGATTTGGTATTAAACTTTCCAATAAATACAAAAAATAATTATAAAAATTATGTAATAAAATTTAGTTTTAGATATAAAGGATGAGCTTAAAGTAAAAAAAAAAAGAGATAAAGTTGAACTTATTCCAAAATAAATAATATACCTGGTTCACAAAATATGTCTGTACATGTTACAGTAAAAAAGGCTGGAGGGATTCCAGTTTTTTTATGTGGTTCACCGGGTTTAGTTTCTAAGTAAGCATAGTTGAAATCATCTTTTATGGGTGTGCAAGATTTGTTAGGTTCTGAAATATAGATTAAATAGGACAATATAAGCAAAAATAGTAGTAATAAAGGATAAGCAAACATAACCATTAGTTCCAAAGTTCTATGTTAAAAAATAACTTTAGAATTTTATTATGCAAACCTGCATTATGCTGTTGTTACTAATTCTGCATGATCTAGATCAACTAGATCAAGTCCAGGAGATCGCACACCCTCAAAAAGTTCATAACTTGGACAGAATTCTCCAACCCTTCAATATGGTGGCAGGGTGTGCAAGATAAAAATATTTTTTCCACAACTGCCTACCAATTTCTTTTATCGAATCATATCAACAGACAGCAGGTTTTTTTCAAATGTAGATCGTTTAGAAAGTGGAATAATATTCAAGTGTGACAAATCATAGACTGACAAACAGACAGATCGTTTCAAATTTCGAATAAGTATGAATAGTTAAATAAATGCTCCTAACTACCCAATTCTAGCCTCTGACAAACAAATATTCTTAATTGGATAGACCAGAATTTTAAAAAAATAAACTCAATTATATTTTTAATACATATCTTAAGTACATAAAATTAATCATTATAATAATTTACTTACTTTTTAAGACGTTTTCAACAGAAGCTCCATAAAGTTGCAAATCAAAACAGGATGATTCAAATTTTTGAGAAGACGGATGGCAGAGCAAATAACTATGAGGCTGAATTATTGATAAACAAATAAATGGATGTAATGTTATCATTTTTGAGGAAGCATTAAAATTTGTTAGGTAGTTATATTTGTTAACTGTATTTAAGCTGTTCGATTGATCAGAATCAAAACTAGTTTGCTTTGAAAAGCCCATTATGGAATTTTTTTCCACACTTCTAGGACATTGTGTATCATGCTTAGATGACTCTGTAGGATAATCTTTATGGTAAAAGAACATTACAGTCACATTTCCGGCAGTAATTAGCATTTCAAACGGAATAAATTTATGATTATTAGTTTCTTCTGACACACTTAAACTACCATATAAATTTGAGGATTCAGGTGTATATTTATGAGAAGTTGAAGTTATGTTTCTTTTGCAAGGACTATTATCTTTGATCAACTCAGAATTGATTTTACTTTCTACAAAGCCAACATCTGTAAATATTTTCCAAAGAATGTCTAAATTATTTGAAAAAAGGGAATGCAAACTACATATCTCATGTATGCTAAAATAGAGACAAACTTCACTTAAAACACTTATTTCTGTAGATATGCCTGCTACAACTATTTCCTGAAAATAAAAAATAAGAATGATTACAAAAATTTTGTAAATATGTTTTGAAATACAAAATAAGATAAGTCGTAATTTCATACACCATAACTGAGTGACACTCAATGCCATTCAGTTTTTATACTTTTCAGTAGAATGCCAACATTTGACACAAACTATAATCAAAGCAGCCAAATATCGTCGGCAGTGTTACTGCAGAAAAACACCTTTTTCCACTAAAATTAATTATTTTTACTTTCTACGAGTACTTAAACAAATGTAGTAGTACAATAAATAGTACTTAAAATCTTTTTTTCTCTAATGGGGCTGCAACATTGGCGGTCAAGCCTTTGCATACTCGGCATATTCCCCTGAACTGAGAGCCATTTTTTTTGTGGCACCATCTAGGCGACTCTTGCTACCAATTTTAACACGCAAATTACAATGAATCTGAGCTCTCTGTGGATGTTAAAGTATGCCGAGATTTAATTTTGCCGAGAGAACCCAATCCAAATGGGTCCTCCAGGGATCTTTTACATGCCACATAATCATATGACATGTGTGCCTAAGATTTTTCCATGTACTTAAAATCTAACTTAATTTTAATTATCATTAGAGAAATCTTAATAAAATTGAAAAAAGAAGGGACGTTTCTGAAAAAACCTTAAAATACACACCTTAAAACTTGCTAAATGCAAAATATATTCAGTGCAAAATGCAACTCAGACAATTCTTAAATAATATATATTTAAAAAATTAAACAAATCTAAAATTTTGCATATTAAGCGGATTATCACAAAGCACTCACATATTCAACCAACGCGCCATGGGAGAAAAAGTGGTAGTAAAAGTTCGAGAATGGAAAATAGTTGGTGGGGTGAGGGAAAGGCTGATCAGCCAATGAGATTGCAGCTGCTTTCCTCGACTGGCGCCACTCTTATATACTTGTGCCAAGTAATAGTTTATTCTTTTCTTTAGGCTCTTTAGTTAGTACATATGTTATCAATTTACAATCGGGCAAACACATGTTTTAAAATCTATAACTGATTAACGTGTTTTTTATTTAAATAATCAAATTGAATATGTTGTTACAAAAAAAATATCTAAAAAATATTGGTATACAAACCTCTTTTTCAAAACTTTTATTTGAAGAATCACAAACTATTGCAGGAGCAATAGCTATTCGTATATTCATAGGCGATATAATTGGAGTTGTTATAGTAGAATCTTTTTCCAAACTTCTATTTTCAGACACTACCCCTATGTTCCATTCAAGAGCTGGATTTTCTCCCATCGTCAAAGGATAATGTGAAATAAAGTTTTTCTTTATCTCATTTTGGCACAAAACATTGGTTCCAGAAACTAAGGAAAATAATAAATAAAATCTTAGTTTTGCTTAGACGATTTTTTTTTTAAATATTACTCGATTCGAAAAATAACAACCATATGGTTAATATAGAGACCATGCATTGGTAGGGTTTTAAGAAAATTTAGAGGTCCAAAAACACCAAGTTTATGGTTTGGTGGTCCAAAAATAAAACCTGGTAGACAAAAGCAAAAAAAAACTCATCTAATGCATTTATACAGCATAGATACCTGTTTTGTTAATGTAAACTCACCATTAAATAAATTATTAGTTTTTTTTAACATGTTGACTGCCACTATAGCAATAGAAAATTGTCATCGATAGAGGCTGATGTAAAGCAAAAAAACATCCTGGTATTAAACCAATTTAATTTTTGAAAAAGTAGAAAGCTTTTAGTTCGAGGTTGTAAAAATACAAGAAATTGTTCCTGGATTTTTCCCGACAGGAAAAGGCCAGGAACAATCATAAGACTCCAGATCTTGTGATTAAGGTATTCTGATGAATAATGCATTGCATGCAACATCATTTATGCGTGTAACATCCTCTCGTGGAACTTTTTAAACCACTTGAGACAAAAGATTTAGTTACCTCATTATTTGAAATAGAATGTACTCTCTTAAATCATGCTAAGTATTATTCCAAGCACAGTAGGATCGGTTGCATGTTTTAAATATAATTTCTATGTTCTATAATCTCAAATATATTGCCAAAAATCCTTAAATTTGTTTACCGTGTTAACATCCCTACAAAATTATGGCTGGATTCTATTTGTCGGCAACTGGTGAAAGATACACTTCGCAATGCCACAATAATTGCAAATGCTTTATAATGTATTGCTATGTATGGAAGCTCTTTAATCACACTGTGATTACTAGGTGTCAATCAAATAGCAGACAAAGGGGTGGATCAAATAGTTGGATCATTTAATTTGTCGAACCACTAAGACCATCATGTTTATCGATTTATCAAATGAACTTGAATTCAAAAGAAAAGTTGGCCAAATGGTACTATGAATTTTATCAGAATGTGTTTTTATTGGTGAATCAGAATCACGACGAGATATCTTGTAGGGTGGCAGTCAATGTGTTAAATAACAATTACATTATTTTCAAATTATTAAAATAATTTTTCTAATAAATTAAAAAATTCATTTTAAAGTGTCTTCTAATAAGTGCTATTCCCTTTTTTTACTAAGTTCTTTTTTCTTTTATAAAACTGTGTAAACCTTTTTATGAAAGTATGAATGAAGAGAAACATGGGAATGGATGGTTAAAAAATAAGATTTTGGATATTTTTATACAATTTCCTTTTAGCTATCCTACAAACTAAAAAAAGACATCTTGTTTCCAATAGTTAAATTTGCGTTCTAGGGTGATGTTTTCCCAATCAACTATCCATGGATATATATATAAGAATGAACAAGGTGACCAATAGTTTAAATTATAGCTCCGATGTGATGTTTTTCAACCACCCAATCATGTATCTAAGTTTAAACTGCCCACACTGATAAGGTTTTTTTTTTGGAATTGTAGGTTATTTTTAAAGAATGATGTGGTCTACAAGGGCTATTGTGTGGAAGGGCCGAAAACGTATGGCTTCCGAAAAGCATTTTTTAGGGGGGGGGGGGTTGAAAGTTGACCTATACAGGAGAGTTAGTTACTGAGTTTTTCAAAAAAGTTTTTTCTTTGGGCATTTCTAAAAATGTGCTTATATTTAAGAAACTATAATATATAATGGAACCAACTTCTAGTGGAAAGTATAACCTTAATTAATTTTATTGGACTTCTTTAAGTGTTTCTTTTCTTTTTAATTTAGAAAGATTAACTTCAACGTATAATGATATTTTTTGTGATGCTTTTTAAAAGGCAGTAATTTTTTTAGACGAGGGCTGTTTTCTTTTCAACCTCCGATTGGCTGTAACAAAAAGACGGGTTAAAATACAAAAAAGATTTTTTTACCAAAAGTAATGTACAATACTGCTTATTTCTCCACATAATTACCTTGACGATTAAAGCATTTGTCATATCTGTGAACAAGCTTTGAAATACCCTCTTCAAAAAATGTTGTTGCCAATGATTGGGAGGGAGTTGCGACGGTTTCGAGCTGGTTTTCGTTTCTTGCAGGCAGAAGAGAAGAGTGCAACGGAAATTCATCGAAGAATGAGTCGAGTGTATGGATATTTATGAGTGGTGGCGTTGTTCGTGAATGCTGTTTAAAATTTAAAGGTGTCCGAACTAATGTTCATGAAGAAGGGAACCAAGGAAGCAAGTCTGTCGCTACATACGGCATTGTTCAGCGAGTTGACCAAGTGTTTAGGGAAATTCGAAGGTGTACCATAAGTGAATTATCGATTAGCATAGTGGCTTGGATTGTAGTGCTTCCAAATTGATGTGAAGCTCAAAGAAACCGTCACAACTCCCTTAAAATCATTTAAAGTTGCATTTTATGAAGAGGGTATTTCAAAGCTTGTTTACAGATATGACAAGTGTTATTGGTCAAGGTGATTATGTGGAGAAATAATCAGCATTGTACATTACTTTTGGTAAAAAATCTTTTTTGTATTTTGACCCGTCTTTTGTTACAGCCCATCGGAGGTTGAAAAAAAACAGCCCTCGTATACGCACATCCTTCCATGTAAAACCTGCTATGCAGTTTGAAAACTCACAAAATATTGTTTTTAAAATTGCTTGTTTAGCTAAAAAGCCAAATAACGTAGATATAATTGCTTATATTTTCAACTGTTAACTGTGCAATTAGTGAATACAATGGTTCTTGTTATCTAAACATTAAAACACTCAATGTAATATCTTTTAAGGTCCTATAAGAATTATACAAGACAAAATAATGTAACATTTTGACAGTAATCTTACATTAGGAGCATTTGACCTGGTAGATATTGCATGAATTGATTACAATTTTTCACGACTAGTTTATTGTCAAATTTATAGGATTTTTGCTGAACCTTATAATTTTCATTTATTTGAAACCCACTATAAAGTTTTTTATCACTCGGCAGATGCAAAAAACAAATTGAATACTTAATAAGAAGTTATTTTTTTATTAATATAAGTCCACAAAACTCATTATTTTGACCGAACTCAACGTTAAGCACATTGCGCCTGACGGATGGATAACCTTTTGTAAACTCTCTCGAAAAAATTAGGCCTTTAAGGTCCCTAAGTAAATCATATACTGATATAAGGGAGGAAATTCCATAAAATATTTTCAAAATTATCTTTTAATATTAAATTACAATTATTGGAACTTGAAGTTAAAAAAAAAAGATAAATTGCTCATGCCCAGATAAATCTTTCTTGAAAAATTTCAAAATTATTTTTTAAACTTTTTTTTCCAATGAAATGGAAAGCCAGGAATTATTTTACAATGAAGAGAATAAAGCTAGATTTTCTTTGTAAAAATAAGAAGTAGCTAGATGAAGAAATTTGCGTTCCATTTTTTGCCAACAGATGTTTTAGATGACTATCATCTGTTTTTCTCGAAAGTAGCGAACGATCAAGAAGGAAAACTGAACTTTCACAATCAACAGCCACTCGAGAAGCTTTAGCTTATGCGGCAAAAAAAACTTTGAGGAATAGTAGGAAGATAGCCGAGTCTCAGCTTAGAAAAGATGTAGCTTTCAGTCCCGTCCAGCAGAGCATCCAAATAACACAAATATTTTTCAGAAAATAAGAAATCTTGAAAAAGTCACAGCTGATGGAACCTTGTTTATTAGTTGAAGTTCAATGGCCCTGGCGTCAATCTGAAATTATTAGAGTCACTCCAAACTACATTTCCTTCACATAATTATAATATAGGAAGAAAAAATTCCTATCCTGAATCAAATGACAAAAAATCTGAAGAGTAGAAGTTAGAAGTGCCCAAACTCTTTTAGACTATACAGACCAAAAGAATAAAAAGCTGTACATGAAATGATTTCAAAAACTCTTTATGACCAATTGAAATGAATCAATTTTTTTTCAGAATCGCAATTTGGGATTGCCAGAGTTTCTGGATTTTATATTCGCTGAAGTTTCTGGATTCTTTTTTACCACCAGAGTGTTGCAATTTATGTCTCGCCAGAGTGTAGTAATTTTAGCTTCACAGAAGATAATTTTTAGAAATTCATGATCAGTGACGATTTAACCAAACAATTTATAAACATCTGAAATATCGTAATGGTATTAAAAAATACTTTATACTGTATTTAAATATAAAGTTTCTTACCAGTTCCTAAAGATAAACCACAGATGTCAATTTGATACTGTCGATCTTCTACTGAAGCACCGGGTAACCCAATCGTCTTAGAATTTAAGGCATTACTGTAAATCTCATGATTCAATATTATTCGTGGAAGTGGATTTTCTACTTGTGATGTTAATGTCACACAGTCAAGTTGTAACAATACTACAGCTTCATCCTTTTCTTCACTTAAGTTTAGTAGCTCTTTAGTCAAAGTAGAGTTCTCAGGAAGGTATATTTGAATTATGTTAGTTTCAATATAAAACAGTGGCAAATTTTTGCCACAAAAGCCAATTCCTTTTAAATCATTGCATTCACTAACTAAGTTGGAAAAGCTGCTAATGTACATTGCAATAAGTGGGTGACTAACTTGGTACAGAATGTCAAACAATGACATCCACAAAACTGTACCAAATGATTTTACTTTTAAATCGATTTCACTTAGATATTTAAAGTTTCCTACTGGACTAGCACTTTGCTTTAAATCACTTGAAAACTTTTCTGTAACATTTGAATGCAATGCTTTAGTATATGTAAATACCAGAAAAGGCTGATTATCTGGTTTAACATGTCCTGAACTTGAATTAACAGTTCTAGATTTCACACTTTTGGTCATCATATTATCACAGAATAGTATTTTCCCTTCATATGGTGCAGGCTGCCAATCAGTAATGCTCTCACACCTATAAAAAAACACATGTTTATAAAGAAATAAGTCATTTGCATTCAAAATAAGAATTTAAAATTTCTATATTTTAAAACGAAAAAAATCATGTTTTCACAATATTACAAGAAAGTTTTGAAATAGATGGATATTTCTATTTCATGGAATAACTAAGTAAAACTAATGTTTTTATGCTGACATATAGAAAACTTTTGTTAGTGGGGGGGGGGATACATCTAGAGGGGTCATCTAGAAGGGTCTAGAAATATGGACCTTTGTAGAATTCACTTTACATTTTTATTTTATAGTATGCAAAGAATTAGAGTTCAAGAACTATTGTGCTCTGTGTGTGAAGTGCTATGCAAAATATATCTAAAGTACTAATTCCTTAGATAATTATTTCCTATCTGCATGTTTTCCAAACAGCATGATTTTTTCCCTTTAAAATATCTACAGTTTGAAATGATTGTTTCAACCGTTTTTAGGTTAAGGCAGTGAGAATAGCACACAGCAAAACATTTCTCATTCATCAGCAGGCATATATTTTTTTACATACAAAGATATGTAATGTATCTAAGTATTCGAATTTATGATCAGAAACAAAAAAAACTTAAAATAGACCATCAGGCTATCATAATATAAATAAATGTATCTCTATAGCACTTTTATAATATAACAAATTGGTTGCGAATTTCAGAAATGTTTGCTGAAGATATTTTGAATGACATTTCACAGGATAGTGGGCAGTAATGACATTCCACTTAGATTTTTAAATTCTGACAATTATATAGTGATTGGATAAATATTATCACTGGAACTTAAGTATTGACAAATAATCGACAAGCTGTACGGGGAAACACATTAGATTTGTCTGATAAGCAGTTTATCCGCAAAGAATGTTTGGATAAAGAATCGTTCCTACTAATTTGGAGAAAAAAGAAAAAGTCAAAAGATTTGTTCTTTAGAACAAATCATTAAAATGAACGTGAATGCTTGGAACGAATTTATAAAAAGAACGGGTTCAATCCATCTCCTATTGCAGTTCATATTCCTAGAGTTATTGAATTATTAGATTAACCTCACATAAAAAAGGACGGGCATAGTGTTTTTAAGGAATGACACGCCCTTGAGAAATTTTGCATGATTTGAGAAGTTAAATACTGGTTTTCGAGAGAGTTCGCAAGGCGGCGCCTAAACCCGATAGCATTCGCAGAGCCAACGTGCACGAATTCAAAGCATTTCATTTCAATTTCTCCCTTAAGCTCTGCCTTGCGAATGCTCTCGAAAACCAGTATTTAACTTTCCAAACCATGCGAATTCGTGCTCAAGGGCCTGTCATTTGTGCAAACGACAGGAACCACAATGCTTGCCTCCTTTTAACGAAGTTGACCAGTGAAATAATTTGAAATTATCTGGAAATAGAGATGGGTCGGTACCATTCTTTTAAAGTTCGTTCCTTAGCATTCACATTATTTTTAATGAATTGTTCAAAAGAACGAATCTTTTGATTCATTCTATTTTTGCCAAACAAGTAGGAACTATTATTTAAAAAACAGATATTTGCTGATAAACTGCTTATCAGACTAGGCAATAAGTTCAATTGGGAAACTTGCAAAATCTTCGGAACTCCACCCATTCACAGGCAAATCGTTCGCATCACGTTTCAGTTTGATTTCGCTCTAAATCACTATCACAAGTTTCGGTGTTGTGTTTTGTGATGCCATACCGCTTATTTTACACGCTGCTTGAAAGTTGAGATCATTATTTTTTGGGCCCCTGGGTAATTTTTTTCCCTCTAAAAAACATCAGTATCTAACGTGGGGCAGTAATGTAGGGCCCATTGAAAGCCTTAAACACTTGTTTGGAGCTCAGGGAAATTTTATTTTCTCTAAAAACACATCAGTTCTAGCCATTTCTAATGAAACTTAAAAAAATTAAAAATTATAATAATTCAGGAAACTTAAAAACACAGATAAAAATTTCAGGACAAGTTTAAAACGATGATCTACCAGGGTGAAATAAAAAACATCTGCAATTTAGACAATAGCGGGGATCTAACCCAGGCTTTTTTGGTAAAAAACCACTTATATATACAGTAAACTCCCGATTATCCGCGGGTGGATTATCCGCATTGTGGATTATCTGTGGGCCACGAAACAACATCTTTCGGCCACTTTCCGACATCTGAATAGGAACCCAACGCAACCGTTAAGTGCGACATCGTACGCAGCGTCGGGATTTTGGAGCATATTTAACGTGCACTCCCTCTACACGGGGTATTATTCGTTGGACATTTTTGGCTGCACAGACCGTTTATAGGTCGGCAGTTATTTTGGCGATGCCCGGACCCGAACCTGGGACCTTCCGCATGCAAGGTGAATGCCTAACCGACTGGGCTCCCCAGCCACTGCAGCTTTATTAAAATGGGTGATCCAAGTGAGAAGTGAAAGAACTCCTGTTTCAGGACCCATAGTTGCTGCAGAAGCAAAACAGTTTTTTGAAATAATCGGATTGCAAGGATATTTTATAAAACCCAGAAGCAATTTTGTGGATATTTTCTTTACTTTTGCAGATTATCCACGAATTCGCTTATCCGTGGATGCTGTGTCACCCAATTCCGTGGATAATCGAGAATTTACTGTATATATATACTACAAATAAGCTACGATGCTGCAGGAAGAACTGACGTGAAACAGCTAATAAGCCTTGATCATGCATAGTTACTAGCTGTATGCTCAATGCATGTATGGTGCCTGTCGTACACATAGTCACTTAGGAATTTTTATTTATTTAGAGCTGGTGTATTGTTTTTAGTGACACTTTTTTGCTTCTGTTCTTATTGTTCTTTTTATTTTCACAAAAATTGGAAACACAAACAAAATGGTTTAAAAATCAAAATATATAAACGATTTGATGATTAATAATTACAAATGTAAAATAAACAGTCTTATAATACAGATGAAATTTTCTGTGTGAACATTAGGGATATTTCACCTACATTTACATTTGAATATATTTCTTTTCTATAGTTTAACTAACCCTTTTAATTTGTGTTTTTTACTTTGCTACCTATGAATTTATGACTGAATTATGTGGTCTTTCTTGAGAAAAAAATTGAAACCATTTTTGTATGGTAAATAATGTAAAACATACCTTTTGATGAAGCAATTTATGTTTAGGGATGTTAACTTTATCTTTATTTTAGAATAAATGTCTTGAATATCAAGGGAACAAACAATTTCTTCAGCATCTAATTGCAACTTGAAATCTAAATTAAACAATAAAGAGAGAGAATTGTTATTTTCTTTTGAAAAAACATCTAAAAAATGCGAATTGCAAACAAAAAATTAATGAAGTGTGGTTTTATAAGTTCAGCTTTATTACATAATGCATCGATTGAGTCAAGTACCATAAAAATTTAGATAATAAAAAAAAATTGTATTATATAAAAAAAATTGCATGAAATATTTAAAAAATGACTAGTATATTTGATTTTTAAAATTTTTTGGATGAATAAAATGTCATCACTGCTTGTCATTTGGGTTATTCAGTTTAGTTAACCATTTGGAGCTAATTTAGTAATTATTAACATTCTGAGTTCCTTAGTGAACAAAAAATTTTCTTAAGGTTTCAAATAAATTTGCTGCAAATTTTAAAATTCTCAACTGCAACATCCAATTCCTAAAGCATTGATTATCCTTACTCTTATTACTCATAAGTATCACTTTTATCTTTTCCCACTTATATGCATGAAATATTCAATATTGAGGGAATTATTAGAAATTGCATACAAATTAAATTATAGGATTTGGTTTATTTACTGGGCTGTTCTGAGAAATAAAAAAATATCTAATTGGCGATATACTTGGCAAGTTAAGGAACTTGAGATTTACACATCAAAATGCCAAAGCAAAAAATTAAGTTAAAAAAGCCACAAATTTCCTTAAAACTCTTCTAGTTTTAATATATAATATTTTAACAGATAAATGTGCATTAGAGAATATACATTTTTAAATGTAGTTGGAAGGCATTTGGAGAAGTAACACATTTGATTCTGTAAGCACAAGACAAACTTTAATAGCAATGAAGTTATTTTTCATCCCTTTAGTTTGAATAAGTTCTTTTGTGCTGGCACATCTTGAAAGTCTCCTGCCCACAATTTAATTATTTGAAACTCTTTAATGAGTTTTCATCAAGTTAGTATCACCAAATTTAGGCGAAAGTTGAAATAAAATAAAGGGCTGCTAGTAGAAAAGAAAACATTTATGGTTGCATTGAAATCCATTGAACTAAATCTACAACAGGAGACCATAACAGGGAAAAATTGGAACAGTATAATCAAGGTCAGATGGAGATGAGCAACCAAAATTACTATGATCTAAGAGCTTGAATGAAGCTAACTGGAAAAGATTTAAATTAGTTCCACTTAAATAAAGTTGCAGATTAATCACAAATTCAAAATAAATTACACAGCTCAGAGGTTGTCTTTATTTTATCTTCAGCGCGTCCCTAAGGTTTATCGACAGCTGTTTTTTTCAAGTTAAAGAGATTAATAAGCGAGTGTGAATGACGAAATAATTTATGCAAATATATAAGAGGTATTTCAAATAATAAAACGCTCAAACAACTGTGAGAGATCATACATTTATTTAAAAAAAAATAAAAACGAAAAAATGCTGTCCCAAAAGTTTATGGACAAAAGGTGTTAAGAGCTGTTTTTATTAATAAAAATATAAATTTGCAATATTCTATTATTTGTACACGTGACGTAATAGCTTCCTGAGATAAAAACTAGTGGGTTGTTCCTTTTTTGATTGATTGCAAAGATGCCTGCCAACGTGCAATTTACGAAAAATGAAATTTTACAAATTCATCGTTTAAAATCTCGTGGGATGAGAGTTGTAGATATTGCTAGAAGAATTAAGCGTAGCAAAGCGAGAATTTATCAAATCCTAGCAAAAGGTGACAATTTCAAACCAAAATCTTGTCCTGGAAGACCAAAAAAGACAACAAAGAGACAAGACAGAGAAATTGTGAGACTTGTTTCGACCGAAAATTTGTCTGTACGATCTACAGCCAAAGAAATTACAGCTTCAGTATCAAAATCTACAGTAGACCGAAGGCTAAAAGCAAGTAAGTTTTTAAAATATCATAAAATGCGACACACGCCAAAGCTTACAAAACTCCATAAGGATACTCGAGTTAAGTGGGCAAGAAATTACATGCCTTGCAAAGACGAATGGCTAAGTGTGGTATACAGTGACGAAAAAAAGTTTAATTTAGATGGCCCCGATGGATGAAAGTACTATTGGCATGATCTTCGGAAGGAACCAAGGTCCTTTTTAAGCAGGCAACAAGGAGGGGGTTCAGTAATGGTGTGGGGAGCCTTCTCCTTCAACGGAACAACTGATATTGCTTTTTTGAAAGGTCGACAATATTCTGATGATTATCAAGGAACTCTTGAAGCCCGCTTACTTCCATTTGGGGAGTTTTCTGGGGGGAAATAAATGGGAATATCAACAAGACAACTGCTCCATTCATGTGTCTAACTCCATTATGCAGTGGTTTAGATGCCACAATGTTAAAGTTATGGAGTGGCCAGCTTTAAGTCCTGACCTGAACCCCATGGAGAACCTCTGAGGAATATTTTCGAGGGACGTTTATGTAAATGGGCGCCAATTTACAACAGTTCAAGATCTAAAGATTCAAATTGAACAAAGTTAGTTTAATTTGAAGCCCGAAATTCCCCAAACTCTTGTTTTAAGTATGCCTGATCGCGTAAAAGTAATTTGAAAGTTTTCAAGTAATAATGAAGAACGGTTTAAAAATTTGAACAATAGAGCAAAATTAAATGGAAAAATGGACTTGTCGATAAACTTTTGGGACACTCAAATTTAATTTTTTTCATTTTTCACGAAATCTGTGATGTTGTTATTTTATTTGTGTACAGTACTAATATTGTAATGATATTTTTGATAATTAAAAATAAAAAAATTCTTGCAAAGCGTTTTCCTATTATAAAATTTAAAAAACACAGCAGTCCATAAACTTTTGGGACGCGCTGTATCTGACAGAATGTGAGGTAATGGTACTGCTGCATACACTGATCCTCTTACTTCTTAATCTAACTATCTTTAATAACTTATTGTATGGCTGATAGTGCAATGCTTAAAGAATGGAAATGAAAGATTTGTTTTCCTTTTAATGTGCCATAGAAAAAAACAGTTGAATTAGCAAACATGACCCTTCATCACAAATCATCTGCACAAGAACTATTATTTTAAGCAGTTGTTAGAATGACCTCATGGTCTGTTCTAGTGTGATTCAAAGACCAAATGAAAATTGTAATTATGTTTCCTAGATTCACAAATTTATTACCGTCAATGCGGGTAACTTTGGTCCAAAATCCTAGTTTTTTTACAAGAGAAGTGAAAATTAAGCTACAAAAACTAATTAAATACTTGCGAGATACATTCACGATTTTGAATGTTGTACTTTTCTGGCATTTTATCATCTTTTTAATGTTTAAAATAATTCAATTTAAAAAAAAACTATCTCAAAACTAGGTAATCATAAGAGTAAGACTCCTTCCAAAATAGTTAAACAGAATACACGTTTAGATTCTTTTTTTTGAAAGTGTAAAGTTCCTTAACACGTTGACTGAGACGATAGCGATGGAAAATTTTCATCGATCGATCGATGCTGATGTGAAGTAGAAGAACATCCTGTTTTTTACAATGGAAGAACATCCAGTTCGTTACAATGGAAATGAACTAACTCTTCTTCATTTTCGAAAAAGTAAAAATCTTAGTTCTTCGAAGTCGTAAAATTACAAGGTTAGGTTGAATTAATGTTGTTAACTAAAGCTACACGTCAGCTAGTCGTAAAAATACGAGGAAATGTTCCTGGCCTTTTTCAACCGGATAACTAATCTGTCACTAATTATTGAATTGATATATTGATATTGATATATTCATCGATAGATGCTGATGTGTGAAGTAGAAGAACATCCTGTTTTTTAAACCAGTTCGTTACAATGGAAATGAACTAACTCTTCTTCATTTTCGAAAAAGTAAAAATCTTAGTTCTTCGAGGTCGTAAAATTACAAGGTTAGGTTGAATTAATGTTGTTAACTAAAGCTACACGTCAGCTAGTCGTAAAAATACGAGGAAATGTTCCTGGCCTTTTTCAACCGGATAACTAATCTGTCACTAATTATTGAATTGAAAGCCAATAACCAGATTTGTTTCAGTGATTAACTTTTCGACTATGAAATCATCATTAAATTTTCATAATTTATAATTTTTGGGTTGTTTTTGTTTGAAAAAACTACAAAAAAATAAAACAGACTATTTGCAATTTTTATAGCTATATAGTTGAATAACAAACTAAACCGCACTGCGAAATGCAGTATGCCTGGTGTCTGGTCGCATTATGCTTGAGACGAAAGATTTAATTTCCTCGAAATTTGAAATAGAATATACTCTTTCAAATCATCAAGTATTATTCCAAGCACAGTGGGATCGGTTGCAAAAGTGTAAAATCTAATATTCTACGTTCTATATCCTCAAATTGATCACCAAGTAACCTTAAATTTGCTTGTGGTGTTAACATAATTTAAATATAGGCATTAACATAATTCAAATATAGGTGTTAACATCCCTACATAATTATCTGTATAATATTTGTCGTCAATAGGCGAAATATACACTTCGCAATAACACAAAAACTGCATAGCTTTAAAATCTATGTATGGAAATTCATCAATCACATCTGGGATTACTAGTTGTTAATTAAATATCATTAAAAAGAGTAGATGAAAGAGCTAGATCGTGTAGTATGTGTAACAACTAGACCATCATTTTTTTCAAATTTTCAACGAACTTGAACTCATAAGAACGGTTGGCGAAATGGTGCTATGAATTTCATCAGAATGTGCTGTTATCGGTGAATCGGAACCATGTCACGCGCTGGCGCATGATTCGCAGTCAGTGTTAAAGAAATCTTTACATCTTGGACCAAAGTTACCCTCATTCATCGGCAAAAGTTTCCCAGAGACCAATAATTAATTATAGAATAAAAAGTATTCAACTTAGATTAAAACAAATGGAGTAATATTCATCCACATAAATAAAATATTTAATTATAGAGTGTTTTATTTAGTTATTTTCAATATTTTTTTAGGTGTTCCAGACAAAAGTTGGAAGAAATATATTTTTGTCATTAAATGAAGAATACAAACGTCATTTGTGGTATTGCCAAAATTAGAATGACAATTTTTTTTTACATGAAATGAAAGGCAATGTTTTCACCTTTCTAAAAATGTCAAACAATTTAAGATGGGATCATTTTATGAAGAGAAATTAAGAAACAAATCTTTTTCCAACGTGTGGACCAATGTTACCCTCCATGGCCAAAGATACCTGCGCAGACGGTACCTTTAGCTACAAAGCCTTAACATTCGAAATTTCTAATGATAAGTCAGACTGTTCAAAGCAGTTACTTTGGTTATAACTGTGGATGAGTCTCATTAGAGAAGCTTCTTACTCTAAACTTGGACGACTCGCAAAAGGTGTTACAAAAATACTAGCTTTTTAAACCCGGTGTTGCACGGATGTACCCTTAATAATGGTGATTTGCTTTTTATTGTAACTTTTATTTTATGTCAGTCAATCCCCTCTTCACTGATCAGCACCCTGTCAGTATATTATAATCTCCTTCTATTCTGACACCAGCATTAATAAAAAAGATGATGTCCGATTGCATCCATGTCCTACCAATAGTTTGAGCTTTCCCCATAGGTCCCTGTTAAAATTGACAGCTTCATAAACAGAGAAATCGCCTCACGTTTTGCCCTTTTACACCCGTTTGGGTTCGAATTTTGAAAAATTGCTTCTTAAATGATGCCTTCAACATAAAAAGAATATTCTCCAGAAAATTAATAGCTGTATCTTCCGTAGTTTGGGCTGGGCGTTGATACGTCAGTCCTTTTATATATAGATATTCTTTTTAACAGCAGGCTTAAAAATTCTCTCAAGGAGAGGAATCTTTTCGAGTGTTTGGTCACTGCTCGGTAGTTTGCATGACAAGCCCTTTTGGGCCTCGGCTTCCTTTTGGAAAGTGAACTACTTTTTCAACATTACCAATGTTTTAAACTTTTGGTGGTTCTGTTGAGATCAAATTCACAAAATTTTTGGCTCATAAAATCCTTAATGATTTTTTGCAAAAATAAGTGTATTTACAGTAATATTTCATATAGTACAGGCTTTGTGCCCTCTAGTGAAAAGTAATCCAAAAAACTAATCCACTCAATGAAAACTAATATGAGTAAGCATGCTTGTCATGTTATTGCATTTATCATTCATAGCAACAAATATAAAATTTCCAACCTGTGCTGTAGATAATATTCATAAAGATTGCTAAAAAGGAATAAACTTTGCAAAACCTGTGATACATGAATGAAAACCAAACACAGCCAATAATATCCCACTCTGAAAAAACGGTATTCTTACAGAAAGAATGGTTTGATTACATTTGAAGAATCAAACTAACTTAAAAGCTATAAAAAAAATTTGTTTCAATATTTGGAAAACCAAAAGTTGTACTTATTTATAGCTAAACAATAGTACAAAATAAAAAAACTTCATTTTGAAATAGTTTTATAACCGGTTTTGTATTATTGCAACAGATGTGTGATTTTCGCGTTGGGTTGGAGGAGGTAAGAATTTATTCTGCTGTAAGGTTTTCTTTGAAGGATATAATGAACCAAAAAGCGTTTTTTCCCAAATGATCTACAACCATAAAGCTTAAAATAAAAAATATCAGTTATTAAGCTTTTTTCATTTATATCCCATGAAACATACATCAAAATGACTTTTAGGCTTTACTACTTCCTTATCAATGCCCCTTTGACCACCCTAGAACTGACACATGTACTCAAATTGAAATAATTATTCAAATTTAAACCTTCATTGCACAAAAAATTTACTTTGTTCATCATTTAGCAATCCCAGTTATTTTTTTGCCATGTTGACACTATTAAAGATAAATAATATAAAAATGTATAGTTTGCTTACCTTCACACTTCATATTTGGAGTTAATTTTCCAAGTATCACAACACATAATTTGGAAAGAGTCATTTGAACCCACAAGGTTGGTTTCTTAAATGATTTAGGCTCAGGTGATTCTAGATCTTGTTCATTATGAGAAGCTTTCTTACAGTTACTATTAGTTTCATACACTTTAGGTTGTTCTAAAAAAATTTCTTGATCAATAAACTCAATATTGCTTCCAGGACAATCAAAGTTGTCAATAAATTTCAATTTAAAGAATGAAATCCACATATTTAGCCTTGTGATAAATTGAAGCACAGATGATGCATTGCAAAAGCAGTTCTTTAAATGACTAACCTGTAAAAAAAAACCAGTTATATTTCCAAGAATATATCGAAATATAACAAGGTCACAATTACAAAGACTAAACTAAAAATATTGTGCCTTCAAGTACTGAATCAATATCTAAATCAGTAAAATTAGTAAAAAATGTCAGTATATTTAAACCTAAAAAAGTGTCTGACTGGAAAGTTTAAAGGAAACAATTTTGATATATTTATATATGTGTTTGAGTATGGCGAAAACAAATCTGAACATAGACACCTTTAAAATAGAAAGCAAAAAAATTATAAGCAAAAATTTAAATTAAACTAAAGCTTAACTATTGGCAGGGTCATTGGCAGGGGCTAGACAGAGAGGAGACAGCAGATCAAGAGGAACACTCTGGTCTTGGGGCTAACACCCACAACCCGGAAAAGCAACCATGTTACAAAATCAAAGGAAATATTTTCTGAACTGTCTGTACCAAGTCGACTCAAAAAGGATTTTAAGGATGCGAGATTTAGAACTTGTAACCTAAGCTCAGTCAATAGAAGTAAGGGTCTGTTTGTTTTTACTGAAATTATGAATATCTTTAAAATTGATTTGCTGGGCCTTTATAGATGAGGTGGACTGGGCATGGAATTTGTGAATCCAGAAACCACACCGTCTTATAGCTGTGATTTTAAGAAGCATGAGTTTGGCATAGGCTTTAATGCACATAAGAGGATCAAGCACCTTGTCATTGATTTTGAGGCCAAGCGACCTAAGCTGCGAAAAACATTAGACTAAAGGGTAAATTCTTCAACTATAGAATTATCAATATATACGACACAACTGAAGTCAAAGAAGAGGAGGGAAAAGACACTTTTTATGAAAATGTGCATGAATTGTATTCTTCCACTCCAAAACATTATATATCAAAATAATTTTGTTAGATGAAAAACCAATGTAGAAAAAAGGATAAGTTTAGACCTACTATTGGTAAGTATATCCTACATATGGATACTAACGATATTTGACAAAGACTGATATTTTATGTAATGGAACATATGGCGATTTCTAGTACCTGTTTTCCTCACAGGGTTATACACAAAATGATCTGGAGTTCACAAGATTGTGCCACTTTTAATCAGATTGATCGCGGTTTATTTGATGTGAGGCATGCATCGGATGTATTGGATGTCAGATCATAATGTGGAGCAAATTTTGATTGAGAGAATTACTTGGAATTATGAAAATTAGAGCAAAAATCACAAATGCCGTGAAAAACAAGGGGGAAAAAATAATAAAAATATAACTATCAGCTATTAAGAGATACAGATATACCAAAAGTACCATGATTAGTTAGAAAAAAAATTTCAATACGGAATCGGAATGTATTGATGAGAAATGGGCCTTATTAAGAAGGGCTATCATTGATCTAGCGACACAGTAATGGTAAAAGTCAAAAAAAGAAAAGATTATGAATGGTTTGACCAAGAACGTGGAGTTGCTACTGATTTATAAAAAAGCCTTATAGAAACAGACTTCAGAGGAAGCATACAAGGCTAGCTGTTGAGGAATACAAATGTGCAAGAAAAAATGAAAACTAGATCCACTGTTTAAAAAAAGTGAAACCGTCAATGCGGATAACTTTATCCTAAAATCCTAGTTTTTTTATAAGAGAAAAAAATTAAGCTACAAAAATTATTTAAAAAACTTTGAAATCACCATGTATCTTAAGTATTGACTTTTAGAAATAATTTGTAAGCATTTTTATAAAATTTTAAATTTTTTTTTATTAGTTTAAAAAAAATTAGATATATGAACATGAAAATGACAAGTTAAAGGTTACAAAATAATTAAAAATAGTTTATAGCTAACATTTGCATTTCAGTGCATTGTAGAATGACATTCTACTATGAATAACACTATTGATCATCGCTTAAAAGAAAAAAATGTAAATTTTGATGCAGGAAAATCAACAGCAAGATTTAATAACAAATATCTTTATAAAAAGCAAACGATTTAATTATAAAAAAGGAAAACAATAATATATTCGTAGTTAGGAATTTGAAAATGTTTACATTTCGATAATAGCAATTTTGAATGTTGTACTTTTCTTGCATTTTATCTTTTTCTTTTCATTGTTTAAAATCGTTTAAATTTTTAAACAATCATCTCAAAAATGGATAATCATAAGAGTAAGACTTCTTAAAAAATAGTTAAACAGAATACACTTTCACATACATTTTTAAAAGTGTAAAGTTCCTTAAAGAAATCCTTGCATCTCTTTAGATTAAAACAAATGGTGTCATATTCATCCCAATAAATAAAAGAATAGTGTAAAGTTTTTCTTTAGCTATTTTCAATATCTTTTTAAGTGTTCCAGAGAAAAGTTGGAGACGAAATAGATTTGTCATAAAATGCTTTTAAGAATACAAACGTTATTTTTTTAACATATTTAATAACCCTCTTTAAAGATTGGTCCGCCCATTCCACACACCATTAATTGTCACTTCAACTCGACTGCGAATGTATTCGTATTCATATTCGAATACAAGATTCTCGCCTGCTTCTTGTTTATTACAATTAGAGTTAAATTTCCTTTTGCTTTTCAATTTTCACATTAGCTTTTTTTAAAAAATTTTAATACAATTTATTTCTGGACAATTTGATTCAATTAATTAATAAGTGCACTTTGAAATGGCACACTAATTTTAAGCAATCGTGGCTTTCCGAACCATAATTAAAAGTGTTAGGGGGAAAAAAGACCCGTTCTTTTATATAGATTCGATTAACGCTTGTTTATTTCTGTTTTCTTTATTAGTTTCAAGTCAGAACAAAGGATACTTGTTCAAAGTATTTTCACATTTAACAAAGGAAAAGTAGGCAAAATGTGCATCGTATGTGATTTTTATCAGTACTTTCCCACAACCATGAGATGATGCACCTGTCGCTTATAATACCCAAGTTTGGGGTATGACGTCGATTAGTATGTGTTTTTAAGTTATCCGGGTATCAAACGTCCAAATAAAAACTTTCAAATATATGAATTTTGAAAAATGTCTCGTGAGATTACGGGAAGGGGGTGGGTCAAGCCACATATAACGAGGGGTGTGGCGAGGGGTTTAAAAAAATCGTCAAAATCGCATCACGTGTATTATGGACGCCCCTATAAGAGTTAACAGGGGGGGGGGGGGGATGTCAAAGGAAAATTCCCTAAAGGGGCCCATCCAAAATTAAGAAAATAGGGTCCCCTAATGTTACCTGCCCCTCCCTAAATCAGATCCTAGGTACGCCCTTGAAGCCAGGGCCCAATTCAATAAAATGGCTAATTTATTTAACTAGAAGGCCACCAAAGTGATGATATACCAGTTGCAGTTTCTTTCTCACTGTACCTTTTGACAACTCAATAATTTTAGAAGATCAGGTATTTCGGCAATACAGAAACGCTTCGATTTATCTATGCAATTAAAAAAACTGGCAAACACAAATAGAATTTATCACATAATAAAATCAATAAAAATACAATTTTCAAAACTCATTCCCCCCCCCCCCCCCCCTAGATCTCCACTATTGAACTTGTACATATATATTTGAAAATCAGTAAATAATCCTCATGTATATAAAATGAATATATTCAAAATGTCTGCCTTTCTTCATTACTACACTACTTATCCTTTAGGGAAACTATAGAAATTTATTAATTACACCTTATCGAAAGTTTTTGGTATAAAACTTTTTTAAATATATTTTGTTATTTAATAGTTTTTAAAATAGAAAAACTAATTAGATCTACCATCTGTTAGCCTCATTAGAAAATACTTCTTTATAATAAAAACTGGCATAAACTATGTGAATGTTTGGAACCACACTCACATAAAAGTTGTAGCCTATATGTAGTACGAAAATGCATTAATGTGTGTTTGTATTTTAGGCATGACTACGTCATTGATCTCACCACCATAAAACTTGGTGAAGAAGTGCACTCCCACAAAAAGCTTCAATTATTTTTTAATAACACTACACCAATGATTTTGTGTACATTTTTTTTTAGCTAAAACACGATTTTTCTTTAAACAATTATGTTTTCAAGCTCTGATCTGAATAGATATCTTTGGTAAAATAATTTTAAAAATACTTTTTTATAAATTCTTTAATACCTTTTTAAGGAATGCATTGCTCCCCTATAAAAATATTTCATCATTCATATTGTATACACTAAACTTATTATTTTAACTGCATTAAGTTTTCATATGCTGATTTGAATTTAAAATGAGACATATACAATTAACCAAGTATTCTGCTAAATTATAACTTTATTGATTTACAATAAAAACCACTTATTTTTCATCTTAAGTGACTGAACTAAAAGCCAAATTTCCTTTTATAAGACCATATTTTTTTCGAGACTAATCATACATGAAATTGTAACTGTATAATTATCTCACTATTTTTAAAGTAACAAATTTTGTGCCTATCAACCATAGAAATATACATAAAGACTTATTAAGAACAGATTCCTACGAAAACTTTTTAACCCAAAGCCAATTTTTACCGGTCTGGCTGAACTATTTTTATAGGTTTCAGCTGATAAATTATCAAACCAAAATATGCATTGAAATATAGAATTACTATAATTTGAAAATGGCCTAATCTTCATATGCAGTCCTTTAAGGATACATTTTAAACAATAACACTCACCTGAAATGCAGAAAAATTTATATTTAAAGACTTGTTGTCCATGTGAACACATAGTGCAAACTGATCTTGGTTGCTTTTCAATGATAGAGCAATTGTGGCTGATATGGTTGTAGGCCAGAGCAGAAAATTATATTTTAAACCTTGACTTCTATCTATGATATAGGCACTGCTTGAATTTAATTGCAAAGTCCACGGAAAATAACTTTCACCTGGAATAAATACTGTTTATTATTTATTTTTTAAACACACATTTTCAGAATAAATTACACAGCTCAGATGTTATCTTTATTATGGATTAGTGGTAAATAATGTGAGGCAATGGCACTGCCACATGCACTTATTTGCATTATTCTCAACCTAACCGCCTTTAATAACTCATTATGTAGCTGATAGTGGTGACGCTTAAAGAATGGAAATAAAATATTTGTACAAAGCAGGTATTTCATGTAGAGAAGTTTCAAAAACATATGCTACATAATGCTACTACAGAATGGAACTTTTAAAAGAGACATAAACCAAAGTGAAGAGAAGTGAGCGAGTCAGTGATCCGTTATTTGTTTTGCCTTTCTTTTAAAGTGTGACCTTGTACAAAGAATGTCATTGGCGTAATTAATCAGAGTATATAATTTGAAATTTATGCTGAAAAATGGGCACATAAAGTACAGAGTAGGGTGATAAAAAGATTTTATAAATACAAAATTGTAAATTGATATCAAGGAGAAACTGATAAATATCAATTACCTTTTTTCTCACTTATTACAGTTTTGATAGGAACAGGAATCTGCAGAATGTCAATATCATGAAGAATGCTGCTAACAGAACTATTGTTTCTGATTTTAATTGTTGGAAAAGAAAATAGACAAGCTTCATCCAAATGTCCGTTAAACAATGCTTGTTGCCATGAAAATAGGAGGGGTTCATTTTCTTTATGGACTATTGACCAATCATTTTTCGGACAAATGCCACACAGACTTCTGATTTCCACCTGAAATATAAAAAAAAACAAAAATTTTGGAACAAAATAAGCTACAGCTTCAATATTTTTTTTTCTTGCATTGAGACAGTTTATTTACAAAAATATGCATTGAATAAGGTCCATTATTAAGAGTTTTTTAGGCAAAAAATTAAAAATAAACTTTTTTCCCAAAATTCCCACACAAACTTTTCAGTCAAAATTCATATCAAAAGTTTGAAATTTTTAGTCAGAAAATTATAAAAAATACACATAAAACAAAAAATAATTTCTTTCCAGCCAATTAGTTCAGAAAATAAAAACGTTTACAAAATCCAATAGAGCAGAAGTCACCATCTTGAAAAATGTCTGAAAACAGGAAAAAATGGCACCTATGACGTTTGAAATCGATCTTGATCTAGCAGTACATTTTTTTAAGCTTATCCATTCTTTTAATATTCCAATTACAGGGATGGTATTTTTTTCCAAAGGCCAATTTGAAGCTGTTTTTTAAGCAGAAAAATCTACTTTTTAGAGCATGATTCATTCATCATTTCAACGAGCATCATGCCGTTGTCAAACAAGCTTCACAGCTTTCTCATGCGAATCCACGATGCTGGAGGATTTAAAAGATTGATGAGCACTATCTAAATCTTTCACGGCTCTAAACCCTTCCACAAGTTTGTGAAGGTCTTCCCACGGACTCCGGAAGAGGAGGCCAAGATTCCTGTTTTGCGGCCTCGGCCATGATTCCCGAGCCTGCCCCTCCCATGCTGATTCTAACGCCCACCTCTGTGCCAACTGGGGGTGGCCCCCACCTCAACTCCTCTGTGACCTGCCCGGAGCGACCCAAGCTTTCCAAAAGGGAGCTTCCAGAGAGTGTCGCCAGGCGGTAGCACCCCAAGCCCTGCCTCCAGACTGCAGATGATACTGCATCCCTATTGGACGCCCTCACGTCCGTGAGAGACGCCATAGCAGACGTCTTCGGGGACAATTTCCACCTTCATCAAGAAAGCAGCAGCTCTCACTTCAGCCACCACCAAGGCCGAAGAGATGTTGGCTCTGTTTAACATCATCGAGCCTTAGAGCGCGGACTCTCAACTTCAACACAATTCCACTTCAAGTTAACTCCTTTTTGAAATGCCGACGCTCATGTGTTCAGATTAGATTTCAGACTCTTTAGAGCATAAATGCGATAAATTATATGAGCAAAACAGAACACAAATTAATAAATATTACGTCATAATTAGTATTGAATATAAATTTTTCCATTCTCTGGCACAGAATATCCAACCATGCAATTGTCAAACTACACATATGTATTACTTGCTCAGAAAAGCACTAGCAACAAACTTAACTTAACCTCAAAAAGAGAGTTAAAATAATATTATATACCACTTACTTCCAAAATCAAGAACGATAGATATTTCCAGTACTTTTGTAAAAGATATTCTACATTTTCATGGAAGCTGCTTTGTTTTTCACTAACCACAATTGTAGAGAAAGATTTACTTAAGGAATGACTAACAGAAGCTTCTTGAGTTAAACTGCTGCTAGTTGAAGTACCTAAAATGATGATTCATGTGTTATTTATGACACAAAGAAATTTATCCATAATCGTTTAATGTTACCAACCATTTATAAATAAAACTTTAAAATATTTCATACATTGGTTAAACATGAAATGAATAATTATACAGCACTGTCTGAAAATGATGAGTTGTTTCATAAAATTTCCATATTTTCATGCTTCTAAAAAGTACTAGCTAAGCTATTTTTAAAAAATTTACAAGTTAGAAGTTAGCGAAAAAAAATTCTTGCATTTTGATATTTAATTTTTATCACTTCTGCTGCTACAAACAAATAAACCATAGACATAAACTTGTATGGGACCCAGCACCCAAATAACTCAAGTTCATTTCTCGAACTAATTTCTTGCACCGAAATGAATCGAGGTCTCAGAACCTTTAATATTTTTACAACCCGACTCAAATATTGCATACCCAAAGCAAAAATATCCTTAAAGTTCCTATTTTTTACTTCATTTCTTATTTTATCAATTTGCTTTAGAAAACCATAACAATTTGGATATAAGTTCGATTTTATCTACTTTTTATCTATCTATAAATACAGTTATTTTGGACAGGCTTTAATTTTTGTGAGATGTAAGT
Source organism: Oedothorax gibbosus (assembly GCA_019343175.1). Taxonomy (NCBI): domain Eukaryota; kingdom Metazoa; phylum Arthropoda; class Arachnida; order Araneae; family Linyphiidae; genus Oedothorax; species Oedothorax gibbosus. The sequence goes on along the minus strand of CM033282.1, from coordinate 6,114,934 downwards.
AAATTGTGAAAAGGTAAGTAATGGACAAGTTGCTTGAAACACGAAATTCAAAATATATGTGTTTTTCTGGTACATTAGAAGCTGCAGATTCCGAATGTAAGGTTAAATATTCACAAATATGTTTAATTTCAACAAAAAATGCATTTGAAATTTGCCGAAAATGTACGTCACAGAAAACAGCTCTGACGTCAACTGTTATGTTTTTGCCGATGTTTCGATCTATGCTGTAATACACTTTATAAAATAGTAAACCTTACAATTTCTGCGAAACCTCATTAAAAGAAGAAGACAATATTATTTGTAACCAGTTCATATAAAGGAAGTTAAACAGCTTGTTCCAAGTTAGGTTGTTAGTTAAAATACACACACTAGAGCGCGTATGAGCTATTGCAGAACTATTGGCTGTTGGATCTAATCGTAATAGTCGAGTGAAATCGTTCAACGTTCGAAGAAATTAACTGGAATGAACATGACATGTTTCTGTAAAATAGCATTACTTTTTTTAAGAGTTTGATAAGGATGAAAGCACGTTTCACAGTTTCAAAAGCGATACAGTGAAACGTGATACGAAATAACACGCCAAGAACAAAAAAAAGCCAACCGTGACGTCATCTGTTATGCTAAGAGAGGTTTAACAGGAGTGACGTATCATTAACTTTAAAAATGAATTTAAAAATAAATACATCTTTAAAACCAGAAATACTTGAGTTTTAGAGGTTTTTTAATATGCTTAATCGAATAAATATGTTTGTGGAAAACGCTGTAATTGTCTATTGTGAAAGGTTAGAGGAAGATTTTTTTTTATCCCACGATTAACAATAAAAAACACAAAATATTTAAAACTTTCTTGACAACTTTCTCTTTAGCAATTATTCCTTGATTACTGTACAACTTTCTTAAATATAAAAAAATGTACAAATAATAGACTGCAGCGTAAAGACTCCTTAGCCTGTCTAACAAACCGAGTGATTTTTTTCTTGGAATAGAATGTTTTAAAATAGAGGGTATTGTGTGCTGACTGTACCTGAATACAACAAACAACACTGAGCCAACTAACATCTTACTTACCCAGAGATATAATGTCAACAGACGTAATAACCTAACTTTTTAACTAGAGAAAAGTGAAGAAAAGAAGCTCTTGGCCGCTGGTTCCAAAAATGTACCATTATTTCAACAGAATTAGCAGTTTTTCAAATTTCAGTTCTGTGCTTTCATGTTTCAGTTTATTCATGTTTCACTATTTGAAAATTGAATTTGCTATTACTTACTTTTTGGGAATTGATTAGAAACTACTATCCAATTGCATTATTAATTAGATTATGATTTCTCTGTTAAGTTACTCCATTGTAAATGTAATGAAAACTGGGAAATATTTTGAATAAGATGAGTCACTGCAATTGTTGTATATCTTACAACACTGGGAAAAGGGTGCATGGTGAACTCCTTATATATTCGGCTTTTCAAGATAAGGGCTCGAGAAATTGGATAAGCTTACAGGAAATAGATATGGAGTGGTCATTGGTTTGTTATACAATCAACCAAAATCAACAGTTGCATTTCCTAAAACTTATCTGTTATACTATTAAATTGGGATTTAAGCCACTTTTCATCTTCATTGGATTTTCTTCAGATGTATTTTACTGTTAAATTTGTCTTGTTTTTCTGCCCTTCAGATTGGCAATGACCCATAAAATTAATGTATTCAAAATGATTGCATATGCCTGAATAAGGGCTACAAAACTAAAAAGTTTATGTTGGAAAATACAAATCAATAGTTATATAAATAAACAAGCACATACTTTCAAATACCATTAACCCTTGAACATATGAAATCAAAATAAATATTTATTATTAAATCAAAATATACTAAAGAGGTTGTGAAATTCAAGATACAATTGAACATTAAAGGACCAAGACACTTTTAAAATACACTAATAAATCAACGCTATAGTCAAATATTTGACAAAATTAAGAATTGATAAAACTAATTTTTGAAACATGGATATTTTTTTCCTTTGAAATATGTACATGAATAAAAAAACAGTAGTATGGTTGAAATAAGTTTTAATTTGCTTTAATAACTTTAGTATATGTATACATTTACAATAATTTTAATTATTAGTTACCTTCCCTATCAACTGGACTTGCAGACACACATTCAAGATCTGATGTATCTAAATTAATATTCGTAAAGAAAGCTGATGACATCCAATTGAAAAAAGCTGGCTCAAAACATGCAGTAGAACCTTCAATCTTAATAACTAATAAAACAGGATCTATAAAAATAAAATATTTAATTTAAATCATTACTATAATTAATAGTTTTATTATAAAAAAAACATGTAACAATTTTTAGAACTTACTATCATTTTCTTTATCTTTAGGCAGTTGCAATAGCACTTGTAAAAACAAACTATTGCAATCGTTTTCGTTACACTTTGGATAATCAACCTCATCACAGTCTATCCCTTTGTGCAGATGTTCAGTTGATACAGGTGATTTAAATAAAATACTTGAATTTTCTAAAATAAAAAATATACATAAAATTTCATATTATCAACAATAAAAAAACTACTGCAGAAAATAATTTAATGCTAACTTCAAATTTTAAAGATGCGAGTCCATGAGCGCGAAAAGTTGCACTCGGCTACTGCAAGAAAGTTGCAAGGCTAAGGCGACGATTAAGCAATATTCCTAGATATTTCTTGTATAGAGAGAAGCTTTGCAACTTTCTCGCACGTGTGACCAAAAAGACGTTACTGAAAACCATGCGAAATTAGAAAATGTAAACTAACAATTACGTGGAGTGTGAAAGAGTTTACAATAACAAAAGGCTGAAATGAAAGATGACTACAATGTATAGTGCCAAATATAAAGACAATTTATGCAATAAAAATACGAAATCAGGCCATTGAACACACATTAAATTCAATATATCTAATTTTTTTGGTAACTTTCACTATTAATGCAAATCAAATTTATTATTTGTTATTTTCTTTGTGATTCATGAATTTTTTTTAATTCTATATATTATCCTGATCCTTACTCTTACAACTTTTTTCAACTAAACCTTTTCAGTGAAATTTTATGACTCAAAAGGTTTTTTGTCTAAACTTTTGAGACGGACTATACTGCAGTTATCAACTGATTTTAACCAATGTTTTTTTAACACTTTTACAGATTTGTTGACTAATCCAAAGTACCATACATCTTTTCACTTATAATAATTTCCAAAACTTCTAAATGTTAGATGCAATATACAATTTTATAAATCTTTTGCACTGATAAAAAAAAGCAACTTACATTATTAGCAAATGTAGTTAAAATAAACATGAAAAACTTAATTTTAAAATAGATACCTTCTTGTTGAAACATTACGCTCAATGACGATATAGAAAATTTTACAGATATTGAATCTTTTCTTAATAAGTATAAAAAATGTGTGCCATGAACTTCAACTCCCAGTAAAGGTGAATCTGAAAAATATTTATGCATAAAATTTCAAGTATACATTAAGTATTTAATAAAAAGGATTAAAATGCAACAAATCATATAAATACCATTTTCAGAATCATCAATGGCTACTTTAAGCTTTTCAACTCCTCTTGAGTTAAAGTACTTGGCTGTCCATGATTGAAATATACAAACAGAAGCCAAACAGTCTGTTTCAGAGAACTTCAAATTCAAACTACTACATTCAAACGTTGATTCTTGTAACGTTAAAATTTTTGAGGAGGTCCAATTATCAGGAAGAACCAAACACTTTTGTAAAAATGTTAAAGATGTCTGTTGAAGAATAGTAGATACAGGATACATTTTTGAATTTACTTTGTGCAAAGATACTTCTAATCCAAAAATCTAGGAAAAAACAATATCACAAATGACAAGTGTGCACATTAAGTATGAATATATAAATATATCTTGTTCTAATTCATTTTAAAATACATTAATGGTTAGGGGAAGCCAGGGTATTAAGAGACAAAATATATATTAATAAAATCTATGCAAACCTCTTGGATTTTTTTTAGGTGAGTTTTGAACAAATTTTTTTTATTAACTTCTTATTACTATTAACCCCACATGGGGTAATAAGAGAACAGGTCTGTAACTGTAAATATATAGCAATGTAAAATCATGATGGGTAATAAAAGACATCTAGAAACAATTCTGAATCAGCTAATAGTTTTTAGTTTTTGATATTTACGTGCATTCAAAAAATATATTTTCTCAAAAATTCTCATAAAAGAGTTTGGGAACTTCATTTCTTTTAATATTGGTTCCTAAATACTATAATAAAGTATGTACTTGATAGTAGTTCTACATAATCAACATAACCCAGGAAATATCCAAAAACAATATAATTTTTAAAATGGGCAAAAATATTTTACCCATTTTATAAAGTGTAGTCGAAAAAAGGTGTATACAGAAGAACAAGATGTTATAAGAGACATTTCTAGCAATTATAAATTAACTTATTAAATATGTTTGGCCAATAATTGGTTGCACAACTTTTCTAAGTATTTCCCTAGTATTTATCTGAAAATTTATAGAGTTTCTTGATTTCTAAATTTGAGATCTTGACTTTTATGCCTTTCCTAAATGGCAAGATCTTGCCAACTTATATGATTCCTTTTTCATTCACTTCGGTTTTATTAGCTTATGATTTACATATAAAATAATAATAGAATAAAGTTTTAAGGTAAAAAGTGATTTTTTAAAAAAATTTTGCTTAGAAAGATGAAAAACTATCTGCATAAACACCTTGAAATTAATTTATGATTTTTTTACGCACAATGGGTTACTGGGTTACGCAAGTTAAATAAGCTGCTGAATATTTGTTACTAAAATTGCTCAACCGAATATATATTAAGCATTTTATCCTTACTTTTAAAGAAGTTGAGTTGAAACAATGGTGGAGAAGAAACTGGGGTGGATTGGATAAACTTTCAATGATTTTAATAAGTCTATTAGGATACAGAGGGCTACTTGTTTGCAAATCCACACAATCAGCATATATTTCAATGTAAAATAGTATTTCGAAGTATTTGTGAGTTTTGGTATATTTAGTAGATTTCAGGCGTTTCTGTAAAAAATATATATATATATATAAATTCAATTTCAAAAATGCAAATCAAAATGTAATATTTAAAATAAAATGCAATATATATAAACAGTATGGTTCTTTGAAATATGCAGATTAAAAAATTTCATGCTAAATTTAAATACTGCAGAAGTGAAGTTAAAATTTATCGTTATGAAACACAGTACCCTTTTTTAAAAATATCAATAATTTATTCCTCTTAACGCTTCTTAGCGTAAAAAAAATAATATTTTAAACTAAAAGAATTCTTCCCTTTTTATGGGAGGAAGCAAATAAAATTGCTATTCATTAAATTTACCTTCTTTTAGAGTTTGTAATTTATGTTTCTTATTTTTGCTAAACATAGTTAAGTTTATGCTTTTACATATTATTAACTAACACTTCTTAATGATTAAAAGAACAATGTTTTAAATCAGAAAAATTATTTACATTTAGTGGGAAGGCAAACAAAATAAAATGCCCAAGTCACAATGCCAAAAGCTAACCAGCAACTACTATTCTAAATATTATATTAGAGTTGGATATATGATTTTTATACATGTGTTTAAAGTCTGTTGATTTGTACTATTAAATTTGAAATATTTAACTTCATCATTTTTAATTTCATTTGTGAAGTTCTAATAATTACTAAAAATGGTATGGTTACGGAAATCTATATTACAAAAAGAGATCAAAATACGCTAAATTGAATTGTATTTAATTTGTAAATAAAAGCAATAAATAACATTTGTTTTAAATTTCTTTAGCTAAATAATTAATTTAAAAAATGTACTATATAACAATACAAAATACATTTTAATTTGCAAATAATTATATAATAGAAAAACTTAGGTAAGGTAGATTAGCTTAGATAAGATAAAACTTTATTAGAAGATTTACTTTACATTTTAAGTGTTAAGATACTGTATTTAGAAAATACAGAATGCAACCAAATCATTATAAAAAAAATAATACAAAATTATTGAAATAAAAAAAATATTTAAATAAACAAAAATGACAATTGATTTTTTAATCAAGATTTCCCCCAGCATATCATGAAAACTGAAAAGAAATTGAAGAAATTACTTTTTTCTTTTTCCTATGATCTTGTTTGGGATCATGATATGGAGAATGATCAGCAACAGATAAGCGAAAAACTGGTTTAAATAATGTAATATGATATTGCCGGAGTGGAACAAATCCTTCCATTTCTTCTAATACATCATCACTAACATTCACTGAAGTTATTGATGTTTTTTCTAAGAGAAATTAATGTCAATTCATTAAATTTTGAAGGGAGCATATTAAAACATTACACAGTAATACACTTTGTAATATTGCTAGTTTTTTTAAGGAAAAAAATACAGTAATAATGTTTAGATAACTTAACACTGAACACCAAAACAAAGTAATTTTCACATTTCCTCTAAAAGGGAAATCGGTACTTATTGAATAAATAAAAAAATTCTATCATATTCTCATTTATAATTTTACTTATAAAAATTTTAATCTTAACAATCTAAAACACTGCATAAAATTAAAATAAACAAATAATTTTTGATTGGCAAAATATAGTTTGTTTTTAAAATATTAGGTGTCCACTGAATGCAGATTTTTTATATATATTATTTTAATTGTTTAAATAAAAATATGAAGGATATCCTTCTTCTTCGGGAAAATAAAAAAAAATGGTTTTATTTTTGCTGCTAATTATAAAAATTATATTAAAGCAAGTTGCATAGATATTTTTTTTATCATGCAGTAAAAAAAGTATGTTTTTAGTAGTTACTTTTTTACATTTTTTTACAGTTTTAATTATATGGATAGTGTAACAAATTTACACAAAATATACTTACTACTATATGGAGCGTAGTAAGGATAATCATAATCTTGAGCAGAGAATAACATTTTTCTAAGTCTATGAACTAGACTGCTAGTAACATCAACACAGAAAGGACCAAAAACCATGCGGTATGTGGCGGATTCATGCCAATTACTATCTTCAATAAAAGATGACGTAACTGTTGAAATTCTATCTGAAATTAGATTTTAATCTAGCTTTTAAAAAGATAAATTAGTATGTTTAAAAAATACCATTATGTATGTTTAAATCATGGAAAGGAACAAATAACACAATCATGTATAACTTTAAAATTAAGAGTTAATCAATAGTTTATATAAAAACACACACATTTGATTAAACAGTTGATTTGGAAGGGGGAAGAAGCCATTACAAATGTTTTGGGCTGGAGTGAGCAAATTTCATCAAACACATATATATATATATACAGTAAAAGCCCGTTTATCCGGCTCCCGATTAACCGGAAAGCTCAAATATCCGGAAAATTTCTAATTCCGATTTGGCGATGAAATTTGGCGTATAATTGAATATTTTTCGCCAAAATTGCAATTTCTCGCCAAATATAGTAAAAACTTTTCAGATTTTTTTCCCAAGAAAAATTTTGTTTGGTGACAACATTTGGCACAAAAAGTGTTTTTTGAACTGACAGTCTGATTTAACGTCAGGTATGGCACTATTTCAGCATTTCTTTTGTTGCATTTCATTTACATGTTTCCACTATACGAAATCTGAGTGTTACCGGAATTAAATTAGGGAATCGCCGTTTAATACCTGCCAACATTCCTCTGAGCTCTGTCCGTAGTCCCATTGGCGGGGCGGGCGATTGTTTACTAATCACTCAAAAATAATTGATTACCGGTTATTTTTTCTTTAAATCGTCCGATTCACAATGGGAGAAAAATCAAGCACCAAAGTTGGTCGTTTCGTGGAAAATTTGTTTGAAACGCGTAAAAAAATACGATTTCACTGCGAATCTTCTGAATTTAAAAACTTTTATTGCATTAAAAATTTATTGTTTTGTTAATTCTTGGTTTACGAGCACTTCAGTTCTATTTTAAGTTAAACAGCAACCTCCATATTTTGTGTAAGGCAGACGTTGAATAAATTGTCTTTTGTTTCAATTAAAAACACAATAAGATTCCCTCAGTAACAACAAAAAATCCTAAGTAGCGATGAAGTCACAGGCAATCGTAATTTTTGAAACTAACAAAGAACCTGAAATTTGGTTGACTGATCTGCCCTGAACTAAAACTAGGAACCCTGATCCTATGCCGATTACACTGCCAACTAGTAGATATTACGAGGAGTTGTGGTTGGTTGATTGATTTTTTCAGAAAGAAAACTTTTAAAAAACCAAAACCCTGCTATGATTACGTCTCTAACTAACGAACATTACTAGGCGCTGATGCTGGTTGACAAATCTGATCATAACTAGAACTATAAGAAGAACACTAACCTACTGCGATTACGCGGCTACTTAGCAAATGTTACTAGTCATCATGGGCAGGTTAAGTTTACTTTCCGCAAGAATATATAAAAAAACCACTTTGATCCGCATTTGAATCTTTTATTTCCGCGAATGAAATATGTTATAAATTATTTGGATTAAAAGAAAAATCTTATTAAAACCATGGGCATTGTCTTTCAAGGCCGACGAACCGATTTTTTCATTAAGTGCTATAAGGTCACTAATACCAAGGCGAAAAAAAACTCAAAAATAAATTTTTAAGAAAATATCGAAGCTTATCCGTAGTTTTGACTGTGTTTTCGTAACTCCGTAGTTTGATACCTTCATCCGTAGAAACTACGGACAATCCGTAGTAGTTGGCAACCTACTGGTTTTACAGACCATGGTATGGACGATTTATGTATTTTAGTTTAGATTTTTAGCATTTGAAAGTAACGATCGATTTTTTTCTTAATTAATAATTATTAATATTTTTTTCTTCAAAATATTGTAGTATCTATTATATATTATTATTATAAATGCAACATCGCCTATTTGCATTTTATAAGATGCAGCCATTATCTCTTGTATTTTCCGGAAAAATCGGTATTTTTTGGTAACCCTATTTGGCGACTTCCGATTAACCGGAAAATTCGATTATCCGGAAGAGTCAATTTCCCGAGCATCCCGGATAAACGGGAGTTTACTGTATATATATATATATATATATATATATATATATATATATATATATATATATATATATATATATATATATATATATATATATATATATATATTATATATATATATATATAAGAGAGAGAGAGAGAGAGAGAGAGAGAGAGAGAGAGAGAGACAGTTAAAAGTTTGCTCCATTAAGCTTTAAATAGTTATATAATTATCTTAATGTTTAACGTTTGACTGCATAGATAGTAGGGTGAGCCGAAAAAGGCTATTTTTGCTGATTAATGGAAAAATAATTGAAGAATTAAAGTTAAAAATTTGTTACAATTTTTGAATTCTTGGAGCAGTTACGCATAAAAATTTAGTGTAAGTGATGAAAAAATTGTTGAAGCCTCAATAAAATTTTTACGTTTATTCAAATATCAAAAAAAACTTTGAAGGTTTACTATTTGCGATTTTCAACACTTTTAAATCTTAAGCCAAGTACCCTGCTGATTCTATTCAGAATGTGACTGTGACCTGACATGCTTTTTTGTCACAGAGTACTGCTGTCCCTCCAGTTTATTCTTTAATAACCTTGGTCCTTCTGGGTTACGCTGATCATCTGGCACATTTTCGTGAAGTCTGTAGCAAATGCTACTCTGTAGAAATGGATATTGGACATATTTTCTTGGATATTAGGGCCTTTAAGCAGGGAGTCATTCAGGATAATACCAGGGATCGGAGTAACGCGTTACTTGTAACAGTTACTTTTTTTAGGTAACGTCGGGTTATGCCGTTACATTTTTCAGAAAGTAACTAACTTAGTTACTATTAGCGGTAATGAAGTAACGGAAAATTGCGTTACTTTTCTGTTACTTTCCGAAGGCTGTCTGATGCTTATTTTGAAATTCCCCTCCCAAGAAGGGAACATTTGGCATTCCCGAAATATGAGCTTTTCTTGGGAGGGAAAAAGTAAAATAGCATTGTCCACTTAGGTTGCTAAAGGCGCGACAGCTGCTTTCAGCCAGAATTGTTAAAGTACGAATGTTTCTCCTTGTCTGTTTACCTTTCCAAGTATCACATTATAAGACCCGTAATTACAGGCTTCTACCGAAAAGAAGGGTTTTGAAATAAATCACGCTAACTGTCAAGCCGGTTATCGTTCGGTAAGTTTCGACCAGTGAAAAACCCTTTGTGTTGCCTGAACCTGAAGGGAATCTACAACAATGACCAACAACAAAGTATATCCCCTTAAGGAAGAGGGGTGGGGGGGGAGAGAAAGAGAGGGCACGTTCACACCTATTTCTTGGATTGAATCAGGTTTGAAATTCAATAAAAAAATTATTAATTATAATTTCAGCATTTTGTTTGTGCTTATGTTTCGTTAATTGTGGTTTTCTTTGAAAAATGGTAAGATGGCTTTTCAATTTTTCTTATAACTTGAAATTTCAAAAAGTAACTGTGAACGTTACTTTTCATATTAAGTAACTGTAACGCGTTACTTTTTATATTAAGTAACTGAGTTACTTTTTTGATTAAGTAGCTAACAGAGTTACTTTTTAAAAGTAACTTTCCGATCCCTGGATAATACTGTTCTTGGTATTCTGCAATGTGTTGTAGACCACTCATAAGCTGCTCGAATCTCTCTCTTTTTTAAATTGGATGATGAGACAGGTAGAACCCTGGAAATGTGCTCTCTTGGGCTTTCAGCTAAAGTTCTTGTTGAGGAACCTCAGTCATATGTTACAGATCTATGTACTCCATGTGTTAGAAATTCTGCTCGGCTAATTTAGGGTTTTTCTCTAGTTTTCACTCAATTGTTGAAAGCTCTTCACAGATTTATTTCTGAATCAATCACCTAAATTGAGTGGCAGATCTTTGAAAGGCAAAGGCGGTCATTTTGATTCACGACTGTTTTCATAGATAATTTCACATGGTCCATTTTCGGGGACTCTCCTGGTGGGTGCTTGTTTTCTTCTATCTCCCAGAAATGTTTTGGTTGCTTGCTAAGATTTATTGCAAATTAATGCTAACTAAACTTTTTTTTACAGCTCATATGAAAACTGGTTACAGACTTTCCCAAACTACAGAACATGGCATTTGCTTGATCTGAAATCTCTAACATTGTGGAGAAGAGGTATACATCAAACTTGATCCAATGGAAGACTTCCCATAAAGGTCTGCTTTGCTTCTTATCTCGGCTTCGCTCCTTATATTTGCATCACTTTATGTCAAGGAACTAGGACTGAGGGAAAAAGACAACTATGATGCTGAGGTTGGAAGACTGGTCAAAAAAGAGCTGCATTGAACCGTGACAGTGTGTAATTAACAAAGAAGACACTGAAATCATCAGAGAAGAAACTTTTGATGAACCGAATACAGAGTTTGATCCAAAGAGTGGAACTTCATAACCAGTTGTACTGAATCTAAACTTTGCTTTTGAAGTTTTGACAATAGATGTTATTTGCAACCTGTGGATTTTAAACAGATGCCAATTTCGCAAATAACGTGCAAAAGATGAAGACACAGAAGAGTTTGAAACACCAAAAGTAAGCAGCTCTAAAAAAAGCACAAGAAGTAATAAATTATTTAGTATCGCATGAAAATATTGGCTCCGAGGGTTTCGCGGCAGTTTCTAAACTTAAGAGGATTATAGAAACAAAAAATTAAGGTACCAAAATCTAATAAGAGACATTTTTTAATACTATTCTATCATACCATGCAAATGAAAAATGCCATATGCATTTTAATAAGTATAAAAAATCATAAAACCTTCTCTATGGTCACTAACTCAATAGTAGCATTCATTTTAATTTATTAAACACCTGCTACATTGTTTTAGAATTCGATATTTAAAAAATAACTGTGGAAGTCTAAAACTATTTAACTGCATTTTTCCCCTTTGTAATTGGTTTGACGACATAAAAGTAAAGTTAGAAACTATGTGGGGCCCCAAAATAATAAAATGAACTGAAATTTTGAAGATCCACAAAATTTACTATAAAGGTTTCTGACATCTAAAGGCACAAAATATTTGAGGACCTGTGCCTAATGCACCTAAGAGAAAATCAGGCTCTGCTTTCATGCCAATAAGCCCTAGAGAACTAAAACACTCACAACTTAACAGTGCAACACATCAAGAAGTATACAAAGGGGAATAGAGTTCCTTAAGTTATTGTGAATTGTTCGAGATTATGAAATGTATAGTTTTTAATTAATGTAGATATGAAAACACACAAAAAAAAAGGCTCATGGGCTGTTGCTAACATTTTCTATTTATCTGAAAACTCATGTGAAGCAGAGGGTAGAATTTTTTTTTAACAATGGAAAACATTCTCTTATAATTGAAACATTTATAGAGCAAGAGCATCTACATGCAAAGCTTAAAAGTGTTGATTTTTCACTAAAATCATCATCAATTCATTTTCAATACTTTTGAGGTAATTTAATTTAAAATTTTATTTATGATACTATATTTTTATGTAACTAACAAACATAAAGTACTTTACAGCTATTTAAAAGCCATAATCATAACCTTGAAAATTTTTAGTTGAAATTAAAAAAAATATATGAATTTTTTCAAACTTCAACCTTGTAATGGCAACCCTTAAGTTAAGAATTTTTAATTTTTTCTCATTAATAAACATGGCGAAGCACAAGTTTTTAACTCGATTAGAAGTTTGTAATTGAAAAATAGCTTTTTTTTGCCCACCTACTGCATAGTAAAACTATATAATACTTATTTTTTTTATTTGAAATAATTACTAATACATAAATTATATCAGCAGGGTTTAAACTGAGTTGTTGCTTCCTACATGCTGCTTAATTTCAAAGAATACAAACCTAACCAATCCTCTGGAATATCTAACTGATAAAGGTAATCAAAAGCAAATGCAGGATATCTTTTGACCATAACTTCTTCTGTAAGAGTGGAAAAATGTTCAGTCCAATTGAAACAGTATTTTCTTTCTTGTTTACAATTTTCTGGAGCTAAAGGATCAAATAGAGAAGATGACAAAAAACTATATGCATGTCCGCTGCCAGGGGGTACACCAGATTTAAGAAAAACATTCTGTAAAAACAAGAAAACAATCATAAGTAATAATCAAAAACAAGAAATGACTACTAACTATTAGCCAGTGTGCCAAATGATTCAAACAAATTAATAATACTGGGTGTAATGATTTGATAATTTCTTGCAGTGTAGATAGTGGGGAATTCAAATTTATTTGATGCCACTTGAAATGATTGAGCTTTTTTAATATTCAAAGATAGCTTCCAAGATGACTACCATAACAATGTACATTTGAAAAGTGCAACAAGGTCATGTGGCACATCATTTATATTTTTTGTCTGTCAAAAGACAGTAATGTTGTTCATTTTTACTTTAAACGGCTGATGAAAAAATCTAAGATGTTATGCATGATGTCTGCTCTAACAAATCATACACAGTTCAGTAGGGCCAATAGGGTCATGTGACAGGGGAGCATATTGAATCATCATCAATAATATTTTTTATAATTTAAGTGGAAGGTATTAATTTTGCACCAAAGTTGATGCCACAGTGCCCTATACGTACATGTATTCTGAATAGATTTGAAAAATTATTGTAGAAAAAATAAAGTTTGATGGTGAAATGAATACTTTTGAATTCTTATTTGTAAGTAAATAGCAAATAATTGTGTAAACTTTGAGCTAAAGGCAAAGATACATTTTTCAAATGCACATTTTAAACTTTAATTTATAATGTAGAAATTAACCGTAAAGTACCATAAGTAATAGCAAAAAAATATTATTGAAAAATGACTAGAAGGGCACAATGGATAACTAAAGACATGGGGCACATTGTATTACCCAAATATTGAGATTGTCAGTGATACTCAGATTAATACTCAGATTTTCAGTGAATTTATATGAATACATTCACCCTTAAGCTCCCCCCCCCCCTTATTATTAGGTATATTGATTTTTTTATGTCCTTTTTACCTTAGCTCTGACATTATGTCGAAGACACCAAATAAGCTTAAACAAGCAACTAATAGAGAATTCGACAAAACAGGTAACCAACAAAAGGTGAATCCAGAAAAATCCTTTATATTTTTTAACTTAAATTATATAGCCATTATCAGAGCCATATATAAGCTAACACACATCTGAAGTAAACCTCAGAAAATTAGAATCAGCATTCAATGGCCACTGTGGTGATTAATCAGAACCCAAAACAAAAGAAAATATTCTCTTTAAGCTGTTTTTCTTGAATTTAAAATGTCTTATTTTTAATATTATAAACAAGGTAAACATTTTAAAAATGATACTACTTCCAAGTTATTCTAATGCATACAAGATATAAAACAAACTATGTGCAAATAAATTAGAACTTAAAAAATATCAAATAGTTAAACTCCTTCCCCTACATCACATTTCCTATAAAAGATTAACACGCTACTCATAACTTAAAGAATAAAAATTTACCATAGGGTTAGACTCATCAGAACAATCTTGAAAGCCGCAAACACAATCTTGTAATCCGGTAACAGTTACTCCACATATACCACTTTGCATATTAAAAAAATCTTTTCCTTTTGAAGTGAATTCCATGGAGCAACCATACATTTTAACAATCATAAGAGGAAGAAATACACATTTAGGAGACATGCAACATGATGCATCATTGGCAAGAGCTGTGTGCTAAAAACATAAAAAACGTATTTAAAATAAATAGTTGCACAGGTCTAAACTAAAAATTGTATGGCAAGTTAAATACTCTAAAACTAAATAGTTAATGGAATACGAATAGGTTAAGATGAAAACTAAATTTTCTTTTATATCAAATGAGTAAAGACCAAAATTTTGTTTTAAAACATAATTTTATCTCATTACCAGTTCAGTTGAGCCTTTACTCAACTGAATTCTTAGTTTTGATTCTAAACTACAACCATTTAGATTATTAAAAGTTGATACTAACATATGAAACCTTAAATATAAAAAGGTGGGTCTTGTCCACTTGTGGAGGAGGAAGGTACTTTAAATAACTTTTTCTTTGCTATTAATTACTAAATGTAAAAGGGGAAATTGAGGTAATGTCGAAGGAGGAAGAAGCGAAAATCTTCTTGTCAGAAAATTTTCGCTTCTTCCTCCTTTGACATTACCTCAATTTCCCCTTTTACATTTAGTAATTAATAGCAAAGAAAAAGTTATTCCACCACATTTCATTAAAAAAAATAGGTTTTAGAGCCAGCAACCAAAAAGTTTGAGGAAAATATATAACTTTTATTAACATAATAAAAAAACGAAATAAGATATTTTTTTGGTATCAAAACGCTTTAATTTTATACAAATAGAATTTCATTAAACATGGAAATATGCTATTTAACATACAAGTAACATTTCGTAGCATTAGAGTCAAATTGTAATCTATAAGACACTGAATTAATCACTAAAATGGGATTGTGGTAGGGTAAACTGCTTAAAGTTTTTGCATTTAATTAGAAAAGGACTGGAAATAGTTATGAATTTATAAAAAATATACATAATTTTTTTAAAAACATAATAGTTACTTCTTTTAACCTAATGAATAATTAGTGGGAGTTCTTAATGATCTAGATTATTATTATCAAGTTTATTAGTCTACATTTGCTAATCCGAATTGTGGTAATCCAAAGGGTCCTTCAATATACACCAAAGGTTTTGGTTAATAATTTATCCTATGATTAGAGCATCTAAAGTAAATGTGATTATTGGTTCAAGGTTAAATCAAGAGGGAACACATGTGAATCAAGTAAAGTACAGTTTTTGATCATACTCTTAAAGCAGACAAAAAATTACTTTCAGGAAAAGTGTATGAATAATTCAAAGATAACCAACAAAGCAAAATAAAGCCTTCAGTGACTCAAGGGGGTTTTGCAGCTAATACTTCGATTTAACAAGCACATAATAGTAACACCATTTTGATAAATTATTTTTAAAATATTGAATTTGAAAACTGGTCTACATTTGTAAACAATTTATTAAGACAGACAAAGTTGCCCTTTTCCCAATTATTGACTCGTGTATGCATTTATTATTATCCTTTCTTTTTAAAAAGGATGTTGTTGAAGACACTTTGCAAGGTGTCTGGTACACTATTATTGCATTCAATAGCTTACTTGCACATCTCAGTAATGCAGTAAATCTAAAAAACACCTTAAAGCATCGCATTAAAAAGCAGGGCAGGTAGATGGATCTTTTCAATATTAACTTTTACATCATTTTAGAATTCTATTTTCATTTGAAGCACGACTCTGGTAAGTAAAGTATATTTGATTTGTTATTAAAAAAAATTATATTTACTTTTAAAATGCATGTACTTTTTCCTATATACACTCCAAATTGAAATATCTTTTTTGATTTTAACATCTGTGCTTCTTTTTCTTGTTCTTCTTCAGTACCAGACGAGTCCCATATAACTCCAACTTCAGGAACAAAAGACCAAGCCCATGAACCCCAACTTGCTTCATGTGACACAGTCTCAGTTTCATCTGTAGTAACATAAATAGAAACAAAAATCCCTTTATTATAATAATTTGGATCATAACCAAAATTGATTTTTAACATAAAAGTAATCAAAAACTACAATGAAAATTAACTCTTTGCAGCCAAACTTATAAAAATCATTAAGTCTATATTTTAATAAGTTACTATATCTTTTGTTTGATTCTTAGAATATAAATATTACTTGTGCTAAAGACTTGAAGCCTTAGCTCTCAGATTGAGTAGTATGTATTGAAAGGGTAAGTTGTTAAAGGGTATATGTAAGTTAAGGGTTAAAATAATAGATTATTGGTATAAGGGCAAATTCATTAGCATTGAAATAAACATACAATCATGCATAATTAAACGTATATGTATTTTTATAAACTCTAACCTTGTTCTTCATCAGATGTGCATGAATTTGATTCAGTTGTTTCCTCTAAACCTTTCCCATTTTCTTGGTTTTTCAAAGAACTTTTGTTATGAAGAGCAATACATAGATAAACAAGCTTTAAAAACATTGGAAGCTGCTGGTCCGTTAAGGAGAAGTCGAGACTTTCACAATACATATGAATCCTTGTCAATGCTGGATATTTAGAGTGAGAAGAGTTGTAAACACTATACATGCGCCATGTAGATGAACATCGATACAATAGAGGATCTTGATATGTCTCAATTTTACCACTTGCATCTCTCTAGAACATAAAAAAGGTTGAACATATTTTACGATCATTAATAAGCAGAGCAAACATACCCAAATCATTCCAAATGCATATTGATTATCAATCATTAATTAGAATCAGTAAAAAATAATTCTATCAACCATAAAATACTAAACTATATTTTTAAAAAAGTAACTGTAGGTAACATTAACAAGTCAAACTAGAACAATTATTTTCGAACTAAGATTAAAAAAAAAATTAATTATGTTTTCTCGTAAGAATTGTGCTTTTCTTAGGTACAAGAAAAAACATCAATTTTTAATCTTTTTTTTATTTAAAAATATTTTCTTATATTAAAAAATAGCACCATCCCAGCTGCAGACAGAGATATTTTTTAATGTGAGCTCTTCTCACAGTCCTAACATTTACAAAGGACTGTTTGGGAAACATGCTATGACATAATTACCGCTGAGAGCTGTAGTTTTATAGACATAGTTTGTCAAAGTTTGTTTAGATTTTTGTTTTTCATTGGGTTAACATTATAAAAAATGCCAATTTACAGATGTGATGAGGTCTTACAGATCTGACAACGAATTAAATAATAATATGAATCATCTATTAAAACTTCAAAATATCACGGAAGCTATCTCATAACGTCTTAAGCACATGTGCCATGAAATCAGTAACAAAATCATATTCCAGTAAAAAAAATTCTAAACGTTACCGATCTGACGAATTTATTTTAAAAACTTGTTTATTCTTAATTTATTTCTCGTATTGTCAAACTGGAAACCAATAATATGGAAGACATTTTATCAGTAACTAAATTTTTAAAAAAAAGCAAATTTAATTTAAACTAATATGAATTATGACAAAATTTCCTCAAGCAATTGTAAATAAAATGTTAATTTTAAATTTATTATTATGCTTAATTTGGCACTATGCTTACGGGGTCAATATTATGAAAAGTGTCAATTTACTTCTACGAATTACTGTATGTGTTACTATTATGTATACAAATACTACCACCATTTGACATAAAAAATATATTACAACTTTTCATTATTTTAAGGTGTGTTGCCGATCTAAGCGACTCAAAAGTGTGCATATTTAAAATGAAATAAAAAATTCTTACATGCTTTTCCACCAGAAATTTTAGAAGTTATAGCATGGAACTTTTGTAATCAGTCTACAGGATTTGATGACATAGTTCTCTTGAGGAAATGATGTTTTCAGCCCAGAACTTGTTTCGGAAGTTTATGTTACCAATCTGACATGCATATTTTGCATCTTATTGAGTATTTCGGTCAATTTTTTTATAAAAATAAGACAAAATTCATAAAAGACATTAAGTAAAGTAGTCTTCATTCTAAAGTATATTTGTTATAACACTATAAAATGAATACGATATCTTGGCAAAATATGTAGCACTAGTTGTGACACTTAACGATCCGACTTTTTAAAACTTCAAAATGTTTCCCAGTAAGAAATAAATACAAAATGTGATGATTTTATTAGGATTTAAAGCAAAAAGTCTTTACTAAGAAAAATAGTTTTCATTTTCCTAATATTGACCATAAGAGTTCGTGCACAAGGTGCAATAAATGACATAGGACCTAATCCACCACAAAAAAAAAAAAAAATATGTTATAGTCCGTCTCAAAAGTTTAGATAAAAGACATTTTGAGTCAAAACATTTCACTGAAAAGGTTTTGTTGAAAAATTGTGTGGTAGTAAGGATCAGGCAAGTACAAATAATTAAAAATATCACAAATCACAAGGAAAGCTACAAATAATAAATTTTATTTGAATTGTAAAAAGTACCAAAAAAATCTGTCTCATAAATATAGAGAAAATCAATTTAATGCACATTTAATGCTTAATTTTGCATTTTCATTGCTTGAATTGTATTTATTTTTTATATAAATTTAAAAAAGATGATATCCGGTGAATTTAAAAGATTTAGTAGCAGTCTTGGTTCAATTTCATACCAAACATCCCATATTGCCGTTTTAACTCTTTAATGTAAAACATTTGCTTCAAATTTACAAGTTAACATCCATATTCAATCTAAATACAGACCGAATGCCTACCATTCCATCACCTTAAAGTTTTACCACAAATTTGAAGATTTGTAGACATGCATAGACCGTTTTTCTGGATGAAACATGCAGTCTTTCCCAAAAAAAGCAACAAATTGTTCGGTTTTGTTAGTACAATGCAGAGATAGTCTCATCTTTAAAAAAAAAAACGTCCCTTCAACATAAAGTCACTACACACCATTACAAAAATTCCGTCTTGATGCTCAGTTGGTAGTTTCTTGAGAAAAAGCGGTTTCTATAAACCGGTCAAAACTTAACTGTTTTCTTTAGTGTTATTCAAATACGTTCAATGTAACCAAATATTGAAAAATAAGGTTTTAAGAAACTGGATTTCCCTTCAAAAACTCTAGCATCAATGTGGAAAGTTTGTAATGGTGTGAAGTGAATTTATGTTGAAGGGACGGGGGGGGGGGGGGGGGAGTTTTTTTGAAGAGATTATTATCTTTGCATTGTAAAGTTTGCATTGTACGTAATTCACATAAAATTTATTATTTGTAGTGTTTTCTTTGTGATTCATGATATTTTTAATTATTTATACTTGTTGTAGTAATTTTGTGTTAGTAAAGATCACTTACTAACACAAAATTTTTCAACAAAACCTTTTCAGTGAAATTTTGGGACTTATGTCTTTTGTCTAAACTTTTGAGACAGACTATAGGTAACATTAACTTGTGCCAACTTAGGTCAATTATTCAAAAGCTAAGATTTTTTTTTAAAAAGTAAACTTGTATGTTTTTTTTTATGATTTGCTAATGTACCAAAAATTATCCACTTTCAAAAGTATCATAGTTAAAGTTTTAAAAGAGTTATTTTAAAAGATATTTCAAAATAAGTTATATAGTAAAAAATTTACCTTGTCTAAGCATACAGTTAAATCTTGCATGTAGATAACTTTTCTGAAAATGGTGTCAGCTATATTGGTATCCACAAATGCTTTTTCCCATTTTTCATTAGCATTAAAAAGCTCAACTGATTTTATATTTAAAGACAAAACAATATCTTCTTCAACATATTTTAAAATAACGTTATTACATATTATACAAATATTGCTAATAACACGATTTATGAGACTTTGCACATATCCAGGAGGTGCTTCAACAACTTCAGTTTTTTTTATGCTTTTAGAATCAATATTTTTCTTTTTTTTAGTTTGCTTTTGAGAATCTTCATCATTATTGTTTGTGCATAACTTTAAAATACATTCAATGGTATTAATAGTGATAACCACTGGCTCAGAACCTAATTTGGTCCAAGGAATATGTATACGAAGCTCATGTATATGCCCATTTATGAATGTAAAAGGCAATTGCAACTCTTGTTCCAGAACATCCAATCGCAAGTCTAAATTGGAAAATACAGCATCTCCACCCCATAGTGAAAACTAAAAGAAAATTTTGGATTAATTAATGTTTTAGCTAAGAATTATACGTAATAGAAATATATGGGTGAAATTTAAAAGTTAAACCAGCCGCAGTTAAATAATTTATTAATTAACAATATCAACAAAAGGATGCAACTTAGTGGGTAACAAATTTTGATATAAAAATTGTGTTCAGTTTATTGGTTTTGGAATAATGTCACACACATAGAGTTATAATAAGTAAACAAGAGATCGAAAAAGAAGGAACATGATCCTTACATTGGAAGTCATGTGACCAACAGTTTCCAAATAGAAGAAACTTCTTTCTATAGACGGCTGTAGGGAAACATTGTCTGCTCACGCGGACTGTACTCAAAATGGTACCCTTGTTCTGCGCATACGGCTGTCAAGAAAAATTTACCAAGGGAGGACCCTTTACACCTCATTGGTAGGAGTTTCTTATCAATTGCATGTAAAAATGAAAATGCATGTTTTGTTGAATAATCGGCATCAATGGAGTGTCCTTTGAAAGTTTTATTTTCTGCTTTTCATGATATTTATTGTTTCGAAAATTGTTTGGCGGTCTGCTGCTATTGGCGTAATTTTGAAATCGAAACTTAGATAAATAGATTTTGGAAATAAGTGTGTGTTGCATATAAAATAAATGTTTGAAATAATTTGACTCAGAAATTGCAGTTTTTACAATTTTTCTTAGATTTCTTGCATTTATTTTTTATATGAAATTTAATTTTTGAGATAAGAATTGATGGATAAATTTTATATTTTTATGTATTTTTGATGTTCAATTTGGTAGTTTCGATTTACAACATCGATATTTAAATACTATTACAGTCGAACCTTGTTAACGCAAACTCGATTAACACGAAATTTCGCTTAAGATGAACTGCAAGCATTTCCCTGACCTATAAAGTTTTGGGCTAATGCTAAAAAATCTCTTAATGCGAAATAGCGTTCGGCGAAATCCCGCTGTTTTTTCTTAGTAATTCGAAGAAACATAACATTAAAAAATCACCACAAGAAAATTTTAAGAAAAAATTGTCTTCGACTTCGGAGAAAATCATGAAATCTCCCATGAAACGTCAGTTTGAATTCAAATGCTGTTCTTAATTGGTGTTCCTTAAAAAAATTTCTATACTATGTTTGTTCTACTCCAAATGAACTTTATTAAATTACTAATTGTATACATGTATTATTAGTGCATTACATAATTGATAAAAAAATTAGAATTTTTATTTTTTGATTTTTTAAAAAACTATTCAAGGTTCAATGATCAATTGTTTTTTTAATTTAGTACTCTTGATTTCCAACATCGTTGCTTAACGATTAAATTAAAAGATATTTAAAAGTACAACAATTATTTTTATGAATTCTACCTTTATTTTTACTTCTACCTTTTTTTTTAACTGATAATAAAGATTTCCAGCATGAATTATAAACATAAAAATGCTTAAAATCATCAGTCTTATTATTAACTAACAACGGTAAAAATTTATTAATACCACCCACTACAAGAGTTTTGTATTTTAAAACTGTTCGATATTTTAAAATTGTAATTACTTTCTAAGACAAGGAAAGTGATTTTGCAATCTGTCAAATTTTAAATCAGTAAAATTTTGAAAACTTACTAACAAACTACTAGGAAATTTGAATGAAATATTTTGCTTTGGATCAATTAATACTTTTTTCAGGGTGGTGACAAAATCCTTGAAAAAAAGTTCCCTGATATTTCCATGATTTCCCTGATACTTTCGCAAAAATTCCCTGATTTTACATTAACCTAGAAAATATACAATACACACTATTCAATACAGTATAGAAACTTTAATCCAGACATCGCGGTAAGACTTTCCGGATTATGGATCAGCCTGTCTAACTTTTCCAGATTTCCGGAAATCAGAATAAGTTCAGAGGATATTGCATTATAACATAGTTTGTACACTCCTTGAAAAGTTTTGAATGAAGAACCTTATTTTCAAGCCCTTAAAGCCCATATGCTTAAAATGAAGCTGAGTATAGGGGGAAAAGTGTGCACTATTTATTACAAAATTTAATCAAATCAAAAAAATTCTCAATGCTAAACACATGATATTTTTAAACCCCAAGTTTATAAACAGTCATTAATAGCTACAGTAGAACTCCAATTATCCGAAGCGGGGCTGATTATCAGAACCTTAGAAAAAATTCCATACTATGAAATATCCTCAGTTTAAATCAAAGGGCTATATGTAAGGAACAAAATATAAAAAAGTTCATAATGATATCTCATACAGTTCCTGAGAAAAATTTTCCTAAAGTTAGGAAAATTAACATGGGTGAGATAGAACCATCCGACTCCTCTTAAGTAATTCAAAATGGAAAATTTCCCTGATATTTTGCGAAATTTGAAAAATTCCCTGATATTTCCAGAATTAAAAAGTTCCCCGAGAATTCCCTGATTTCCAAGTTCTGTTACCACCCTAATTTTATTCCTTTTGTTTTTATCAAAAAATATAAAAGCTAGGTATCTCATGCCATACTTATCAAACAAAAAATAGTTTTAAAAATAGAATGGCTAGAACCAAATTTGAAAGAGGGTACGGACGGACGCCTGAAAATCTTCACCAACTTTTCAGTTGTTATCCTTTCGAATATAAAAAAAGAAAATCGTTAAAATTAATGCAAAAAACAGTGTAAATTTAAATTTGTTTTAAACTAAGGTAATATTGTTTTTCCTTGCATGAGCCGAACAAATCAGAAATAAACATAGTTATCCTAACTTTTTTTTTAAGTTTTTTTAACGCATGTGTTGCAAAAGTACCTATTTTAATACAAATGGAGACAAAAAAAGAAAAATAGCTGTTGCAAACAAGTGGATTGCAATTTAAAAAAAAAAAAAACGGTACAGACATCCTTGTAAAAGAAATACGATTTAACTAGGAACTACCAAAAAGGAGAAATTTAACAAGAGCGGCAACCCAGCAGGTGGTTACTCTTGGAGCAATGTCAAGTATCACAGCCTTAAAGCATGTGACTGTTGAGGAACTGTTTCAATGTGAGTATCAGGTAGTGAATGGGAAATTTGCATTGGCACACTCTCTTTTTCTATTATAACTCTATGGTCACACACAAATTAGATTATGAAATTATAGATTAGATTGCAAAATTATCTTTCAAATATGCATTATGGGCTTTTCACTTATCTTACCAGAAATTGATTTAGAGGAGAGGAGGGTATTATATGGAATGCCATTTATATTTTTAAGAATAACCATTTTGGTTTTAAATAAAAATCCACACAATCATTTTAAGTACATACTTCTATAACTGATGTTATTAAGTGCCAATGTTGAAATAACAGTATTTATTTTTATGAAAATATGTACTTTAAAAAAAGTTTAAAATGGAGGTTAATAAGGGATAGTCGGGTAATATGGAATAGTTGTTTAGAATTATTGAAAATTTATTATACAGTAGAACCTCAATTATCCGATATAATTTGGACCAGGGCTGATAATCAAAAATTATGGATAGTAGAGACTTCATTAAATAGTAAAACTCACAGTACTATAGAGTGTCGAAAATCTGCGGCCCTCAAATTAATACGCCAACGTTCCAAATGCGAGCTGGTTTTGCAGTTGTAAACATTGAATTTTATTGTTAAGTTACCTACGAAACTGAGACTTCCTGACAAAAATAAAGCACTAAAACATTACTTTTATTTATTATTATTATTTTTTAAATATATGAACGGAGTTCTAGGAAAAGTGCTATGTTTTGTTTAATAGTAGATAGATATCACATGGAGTCACAATTATAGCAGATTTTAGAAGTTTTCCGAAAATTTAGGTTTGCCAAAAATTCATTTGACTCTTTCGAGTTGACAAAGTTTTGCTATCTTAAAATCACTGTAATTTCCGATTTTATAAAAACAGGAATTTTCCCGATTTCAAAATCACTGGGCTTCCACAGAAATCTACAGCGATTCCAAACTTTGGAATCGCTGTAGATTTCTGAGACTAGTTTCTTTCGTTAACAACCAAGAACGATCTTGTTGGAGAATTTATTTACATGGACTTAGGGATGGTCGGTTAACAGAGAGTTCTGGATAAAAGAGGGACGGATAATCAAGGTACTACTGCACTTCACAGAACATAGTTTATTTTAACTAAAAACGCAAAATTTCAAACTTTACATTCAAATAGTTTTGATATTGAGTCTATTTATAAAAATCACAAACATAATCTTCTTTCTCTGCTCCAGTATAGTCAAAATGATCCCATAAAAAACAGCTAATGCATCAAATTTCTAATCATTGATCTTCAGAAAAAAAATTGTTACAAAAAGATACATTCAGCATCTTTGCCTACCGGTTCTTTGATGGCATGAAGCCAATTTCAGATGATACATCAGAATGAAATTAATAACTAAATTCCTCGGTGCAACAGCCCATTAGAGGGCCAAGGCCTGTCGTGCCTATTCCAGCTTACTTGACCAAGGGCTCTAAGGTGCCCTGGAATTAATAGTATTCCATAATAACACCACCTTGGATTATGAGCCATTTTACTGACGTAAAAAAACATGGATATCTAAAAAACGACTACAGTACAACAAACTACCATTGTTTTAGTACCGTCGAAGCGGGTATCTTTGGCCATGGAGGGTAACTTTAGTCCACACGTCCGAAAAAGATTTGTTTCTTAATTTCTCTTCATAAAATGATCCCATCTTAAATTGTTTTACATTTTTGGAAAGGTGAAAATATTGCCTTTCATTTCATGTAAAAAAAATTCTTATTCTAATTTTGGCAATACTACAAATACTTTTACTATATTAATACTTTTTAGGCTATATTTAATTATTGGTCAATGGGAAACTTTTGCCGATGAATGCAGGTAACTTTGGTCAAATAGGTAAGTATTTTTTTTTATGGAACTTTGCACTTTCAAAAATGTATGTAAACGTGTATTCTGTTTAACTATTATTGAAGAAGTCTTAATTTTATGATTAATAACTTTAGAGAAGATTTTTTTTTTAAAAATTAAACGATTTAAAACATTAAAAAGATGAAGATAAAATACAAGAAACGTACAACATTCATAATCGCAAATGTTGAACGGTAAACATTTTCAAATTCCTAATTACGAATATATTATTTTTTTCCTATTATAATAAAATCGTTTGCTTTTATAAAGATATATGTTATTAAATATTGCGTCCAAAAAAAGTTTCCCTTATTAAAATGGAAGTTTACTTTTCTTTTAAGTGACAATCAATACTAGTATTCATAGTATAATGTCATTCTACGATGCACTGCAAACTGCAATATCCTTTAAGGACGTTAAAAAGTATGTTTCTTATGTATTTCATGCTTGGACCAAAGTTACCCGCCCGGATCCTAATTTTTTAAACTAACATCATTTTTTTTTAATTTATAAAATTTAACAAAAATGCTTGGAAATTAGTCCTAAAAGTACAATACTTACAATGCATAATGATTTTTAAGGGTTTAAATAGTTTTTGTAGTTTAATTTTTCTTCTTTTGTAAGAAAAACTATGATTTTGGAGAAAAGTTACCCGCCCCGACGGTATACATTGTTCTCAACAACAAAATTAAAGTGTCATGATTACTAGTAGATTAAGATGTTACACACTTCCCGGCAAAAACTTTAAAAAATCCAAAAAACACTGTTTTGCAGCGCCTTTAACAACAGCAACAAGAAGTTAAATCTTTGTGCACTGCATCATGGGGGATTTCTTAGGTATTTCAAGGCATTCTCATGTGATGGCAGCCCGAGGGAGGGCTGAAACTTTGTTATTCTATATTCTGACTATGCCAAAATACCCTAATCTCCTCTTTAATATATTTAGCAAAAGTACAATTAAATCATTTCTAAAAAGCTTACAGAGTATAAAGAGTATTTGAAAGATAAGTTTATGGACTTTAAGTTGATATAAAACACAAATATATTTCATTATAAATTTTGTATGTGTTATTTTTTTAATTGAAATTTTGGACATTTTAAACTATATTGAAGCTCATTAATTTTATTTTAAAATTACAGATTACATTACTCTCTAAGTGCAATACAACAGATTTTGTGAATTTTTTTTTTTAAAAATCAGTTACGATTTTTCCCCGCATTAGAGGCTAGGTCTAATACACAAAAACACAATTTTTTAAAGCAAAACATGTTAAACTTTTCATGTTAAATTAAAAATATACAACTTCAAAAAAGATAAGTTATCACAACTTACAGTTTAGAATTTATTCGCCTTGTTTAAAATTTAGAGTTGAACAATATTGGTAAACAGGTTAATCAAACAAAAAAAATTTGATAGATATTATTGGAAGAAAACTGCGACAAGGGGGAATGAGGGGTATGTTGAAGTATGACACTTCGTGACTGATGAGGGGAAGGAATAAAAAATCTAAAGAAAAAGCAACACCATTTATAGATAAGGCTTTACTTGTGATAATATTCAGCTACAAGTACATATAGCTTTTAATTTCAAATAATTCAGCTTTTACGAATTTAAAAAACTCACCTGGGAATCTTCAGGTTTCAGATTCTTTATATACTTATCAACATAATTAAGTAGCAAAGGTGTTATATATGATTCCAGTTTGAACATTTTATTCTAATCTAGAACAATAAAAGATAACAGTAAATTTCACTCCAAAGTTGACATACTAAATATTGTAGAAATCACTTGTGAATTTCTTTTAAACTTACTCTTTTTTTAATAATGGAAAAAAAAATTATATACAAACTTAATACCTCCAATAAACTGTTAGTTATATGTCAAAATGATAAAATTGTTTATTTTTCAAAACTATTTACTGTAAACAATTGCAGTTTTACTTCAGTATAAGCTCCAGAATTAAAAAAAAAGAAAAAAAGTTTAACCATTGAATACTCTAATTATTACACATTTTTAAAAATGCATTTTTTCCCCTGTTGCCTGTAAATTTAAAAACAATGATCTGAAACTATGACATTTAACATATGATCTGATATGATGGTACTTAAATAGAGGAGAGCTGCCAAATAAAAAATCAGTTATACTTGCAATAAAAATAACTATGGCAGTAAATAGTTTGTTGAAATAAGATTGCATTAGATCTACAATACTGTTTATTGGAAACGGGTAAAATGACGGTCTGATTGATTTGTTAAGCATAGTTAGGTGAATACTCTGAAAACAAAACATTCTTGTTCCTGCCACTTTTAAAAGTAATATGGGCTTTTAAAAGCAAAGTAACTTAGAGGAAAATGAGAATACAGTTTATAGAGTATAGGACAGAAAGAATTATACAAGATTTCCTATTATATTATAGTTTTTTTTAGTCCACAGATCATGATATGTCATGTCTGTGGTTTGTCCCGGCGTCATGTCCGCGGAGTTTGGCAGTTTATATCTAACTTATAAGATATGATTAACTTTTTAAATTAGAGAATTGAAGAAAAGAACAGTTTAGGAATATAATTAATGCAATTTTTATGTTTATTTTTTAATTTGCATTTATTTTACTGAGTATTAAAGGCTTGTCCCCAATGACTGCAGTCACATATGTGGACATGAACAAAAACTTGTATTGAATTCAATAGGTGGCAGTACAACGCAGTGTCTGTCATTTTAGCTTCATTTGCAGCCATATTATATAGCACAAAAAAAAGTTTGTTTTTAGCTTTAAGTCAATTTTTTTGTTCATTAAACTTAATATTTAGTGAAAGGTCAAGATAGGTGCATCACATCTGTGGCTAAGAAAGAACTTAGCTCAGCTAATCAAATGTCTATTCTTACTTAATTATGTGTAGCATTAGATACAAAGAGCTTAAGTTTTTAAACTAATGTTTCAAATATGGAACATACCATGTTTTACAACCGGGTGAAATATGCAATTTGTCACATCTGTGGACATCACGTCTGTGGTCTTTTGGCACACGGACATAATTATTGTATATCCACGAACATGGCGTTTTAATTATATAAGAATAAATTGATTAAATATAAATGAAGTGCATTATAGTAACACTATATTTTGCCATGAAACTAATATAATAAAGTAAAGCCGAATTTTTATTAAAGTGTAACACATTAATAAAATATTTGTATGTTAATTTTGGGGGTTAAATCTTTTCCAAATGAAACATTATTAAATTAAGACTTATTTTCATAATAAATAATATTAATTGTTAACTGGACCGATGCTATGTTTCTAATGTAGTATGTAAGAGTAACTCAAATCCAAAGTTTAAAAAACTTACATCAATATTCTTTTTTCAAGATTTTTCTCGTCAAATTGTTTGTTTTTAGAGTATTCACCCAGTTATTTTGTTGAAATTCTACATCTGGTAACTTTTTATAAATATTAGGCTATAATTCTGACATTTTAATGGAGCGAACCATATATAAAGTGCTAACCAGTGCTCAAAATTGGATACAAAAAACTTAGCAGTAATCTATGCTACTAACTTAAAAAAAACTAGGAATAAATGCACATTTTCTAAGAGAATTTTTTAAAAAACTTATTTAAAAAAAATACTTTAAAAAATGATTCACAAACCGGAGTTCCATGCTCATAGAATTCAATCAATTTCGCGTTTTTAGAATGTTGTTAATATTTTGAACTGTGAAAAAGGAAAAATCCTAGTGGCACCTACAACTGAATAATTAATGGAAAAAGTAATTTTATCCTCAATCCACATGGAAAAAAAATATTATGCAGAGTTGTTATTGGAGATGGGTCAATGGCGACAAGCATAACACAAACCAAAAGGATTCTAATTTACTTGACTGAAATCTTGAACGCCAAAGGAATATGCAGAATAATTTGGCGACAGATATGACCAAGCAATGTTCTCAAGAGTCAAAAAGTAGAAATTTAAGGCTTTGGAGAAAAAGCTTAGCTAATTTTGGAACAAAAATGACAGTAGGAAAATTAACCAAATTAAGCTACATTCTATGCAAACAAATAAATCCTTGTAAACCTTTGTTAACAGAGTTTAAATATGCAAAATGTTATAACTCAATGGTAATAAAATTGTCAAAAAGGAATAAATGTTTTACAGGGGATAAGTATCACTGAAAATAAGAGAAGTCAGTTTCTTTTCTGCACTAAAATGATAGACAATTTACACATAATTAAAACAGATGACAGATACCAGGCATTGAAGTCATGAATGTCCATCATTAAACGTGAAGAATATATTTTTTAATAATTTTTTTAAGCATTACTATAACATATTTTTCAAAACATATTCATCAAATTAAAATTCAAATCATTTGAAATATAGTTTCGATAAATCCTTTTTCTACATAGCTATTTGAATAGACTTGGCTTACATGAAAAATAAAGACTTCATTCTATTATTTATATTTATCAAATATCCACGTTTTAGAAACATCGAAGGGGTAGGTAGGCTGGTACAGGCTGGTTTCCGGCTTGTGTGCTTGATCAGATACAGGCAGAAATCGAGCCCGCACCCGTTTTAGTGCGCAGCCTGTTAGCGTAATAGACTGCGATCAAACCCACTACGCCACTTAGACCCCACATCCAAGGTTTATCATTGAGCTAGATGAGGTTTATTTATTATCGTAGGTTAGGTACATATATATTCCGGCTTGTGTGCTTGATCAGAGACCAGCTTATAGTAAGCCTTCGTCAAGTAAGACATTCACAGAAAGAATTTTTACTGACACAGAGAAAGGAAAGTACACCCAGGGCAAAGGCGGGGATCGAACCCGCACCCAATACAGCGCGCTGACTGCTAGCGTAATGGTCTGCGATTCAAACCACTAGGCCATCCGGGCCCCTCATTCAATAGTCAAGCGGCTTCCAAAAACGTCCTCAATATGAAAATCACCAAGAGGAGAAAAGTTGCTACTTATGGCAACTAATCGCTACCGTTTCGTTAGAACTATGCCAATTATCGCCAGACCTGAAAATCAGGTAAGAGTAGGCTGGCAAACCAAAATGGTACTGACATATGTTCCCTGACAGACATATGTTCCCAAGTCACGTGGGTTTCTAGCAATCACTTGGCAGCCGCTTGGCGTTTTTTGAAAATGTTTTTGCAGACGATTTTTTTCCGCGTAGTTTTTATTTTTCTCCTTCTGGCTTTAATCATAAATAATTTAATACATTCTTTCCATCTCTGTGCATGTAAACAATCGCGGATGTTATACTCTTATTTCTGTAATATTTTGTCAATTTTGTGCAAGATGCCACATTCATGTGCAATTCATAATTGTAAAGAGAGGTATAAAAAAGGATTTCTCACACTTCACAGGTAAAATTTATTTAGTTCTCGCATACTTTTAGTAATTGTTTTCTTTATAAACTATACTTTTTATCTAGGGAATGTATTCTAAAAGCTCTCTTTATTAATCTTTTGTAATTGTTCCCTTTCCCAACTTCTTTTTCATACCACTAGATTGTCGACCTCATAAGTTCAAGTCCTTGTGGAAAAATTCGCCAACTGTGCGCGATCACGTGATGAAGGTCAAATCTGACCCTCATCACGTGACCATGTGGAGGTCGCTTTTACGTTTGCCAATGTGCAGTCCATTCTATTTAATGTCACTTCAATTTCCGGTCAATTTTGGAACACCCTGTATACTAACTCTGCAACTCCTATTTAAGAGCCCTTTTTTTAAAAACTTGGCCAAATTGAATAGGGGCGTGATAGTTGATGTCTTTGATTTTCTTGAAACTTTCATGATATGTTAGTCGTACTATAAGAAAAAGTGAATTACAGTTTTTCTTAAATCCGACTTGTCTAACCTTGAGAGGAGGTCAAAGTTCGAGGTAATGGATCAATGATGTACATCATATCATTCTTCTACTTCTAAAGCCATGAATGTTCCATGATTTTTTTTTTTTTTGAAATATCGATATTACTTGATACTAGGTACATGTCAGCCAGCATAATTAGTTTGGTGGGTCACTTATGGCTTTGTAGGTCAGGGTCCTTTGAAAAAGGTCATTTTCGTCGATTTTTGTCATGTTTCTACCTAATTATCTGCTTAAACCATAAGTGACCCACAAAAATAATTATTGGATTAAGTGCACACACTAGGGTAGTTCTTAGAAAAATATAAAACACCATGGGTGACCCTTTACTTTGGTAGTAACAGGGTCTCAAAGTTGATCATTTCCAAAAAAACGTCACATTCAAAGGTGAATTACTCCAGAAGCAAAGAGTCAATAACTTGGAGACACAGTTGTAATTACACTTCAAATGCTGTAGTTTTAGACTCAGGTTACAAATCTATGGCAATTAACTTACTTTTTTTTTATTACAGCCCATTTTATATAGTCCATTTTGATCCTTTCCAAAAAATTGTCACATTCAAAGGTCAATTACACCAGAAGCGAAGGGTCAATAACTTGGAGACACAGTTGTAAATACACTTCAAATGTTGTAGCTTTAGACTCAGGTTACAAATCCATGGCACCTAACTTAGTTTTTTTTATTATAGTCCATTTTATACAGTCCATTTTGATCATTTCTGAAGATTTTGTTTTTAATGCTGGAAATCTATGATATAAAAGGGGAAGCTTTTGCACAGCACTTTAGAAGTAAATATAGATGCATACAGTTATGAATTGGAGATATAAAATGGACTGTAAAAAAAAAAGTAAGTTAATTGCCATAGATTTGTAACCTGGGTCTAAACCTACAACATTTGAAAACTGTGTCTCCAAGTTATTGACTCTTCGCTTCTGGTGTAATTGACCTTTGAATGTGACCTTTTTTTGGAAATGATCAACTTTGAGACCATGTAACAACCAAAGTATAGGGTCACCCATGGTGTTTTATATTTTTCTAATAACTACCCTAGTGTGTGCACTAAATCCAATATATATTTTTGTGGGTCACTTATGGTTTAAGCAGATAATTAGGCAGAAACATGACAAAAATCGACGAAAATGACCTTTTTCAAAGGACCCTGACCTTCAAAGCCATGAGTGACCCACTAAACTGATTATGCTGACATGTACCTAGTATCAAATAGTAACCATATTTCAAAAAAATCCTGGAGCACTCATGGCTTTAGAAGTACAAGGATGATATAATGTACACCATTGATCCATTACCTCAAACTTGGACCTTCTCTCAAGGTCAAACACGACGGATTTAAGAAAAACTGAAATTCACTTTTTCATATCTTAGTACTACTAACATATCCTGAAAGTTTCAGGAAAATCGAAGGTATCAACTATCACAAGATGTCCCCCCCCCCCTTTTTAAAAAAACGACTCTTAACACTTTGCATGTAAACCTTATATTCGGGTATCCGAATCAGGACTCCTGATCAGGAAACCAAGTCAGGGAACCCACGAGTTCGGCCAGTCTTACACTGTTAAATTTCGCACTTAGTTTCACTAAAAAAAAGGTTCGTAGTAGCTGCAATGGCTATGTGGTTAACCGTTCTACTATTTTGCGGTGTTATGTTGAACCATTTTTGAGTTTTCGGAAAACAAATCCTGATAAATGGTTCAAACTTGTACCAAAAATGTGGTGAAACGTTACACCAGCGGGTCTGTGTGACCAAACACACAAGCCTGAAAATATTTGTCTACCAACCAACCGACGTTACACCACACACCATTGCATGTACTAGGAACCAATGTTTTGATGAAACCTAGCACGAAATTTTTAACAGTATACATAGATCAAACAGCAGCAAAATTTCAACGAAATAAGTTAAGAGGGACTGTCAGTCCCATAGAGATAATGCATTAGTTTTAAAATCACAACTTTTGCAAAAAAATTACTTTGCCATGCTATCCCATTTTCACCAGGTATGGGAATCATCATAACATCAATTTAAAACAAAATTGAATAGAAAATAACATCCGGTTATTATTTAATTATTAATTGATAAAGTTTTAAAATAGTGTCGCCATCTGCTGTAATTTTTGGCATTTTAAAACTTAAAAAATATATAATTAAATAACTAGATAACATTTTAGTTTCAAAATTTGTTTCATTTCGATGTTATGTTGATTCTCATACCTGGGAAAAAAATGGCTAACATGGCAAAGCAATACTTCTGAGGAAGTTGTGATTAGAAAACTAATGCATTAGCTCTATGGGACTGACAGTCCCTCTTAAAATGAAATGACAATTTCAACACCTCATTGTGAAGAACTCCTCTTCAACTAGAGATATTAGTCCTAAACTTAATAACACACTTTACCTTAAAACTTTGGACATTAATAGAGCGAGAGCCCAGATCCCCCAGACCTAAGTTATTTTCTCACAGAATGAAATGTATCAGATAAGGATTGGTTTTCATATACACTGCTCGAAAGAATTAGGGGAATGCATGGTTTAAACCCTTTCACCCCCAATGATTCCATTTGGAATCATAAGCATGCGATTTTATTTCTTACTAAGTTGAGCTCGCACTTATTTATCGTTAGATGGTAGAATCATGTCTTTTTAAGAATTAAATAATGTTTATTTTAATTAAATGAAAATATGAAAAACAGGGTAAAATGAAATTCACTCCCAAAAAATTTTATGAAATAAATTGACCCTTAATTCTTCACGCTTGCATTCTTAGATGTTTGAAAATTGATTTTAACTTTTTTTAATAAATAAAGTTTTGAAAAAAATATTGTTATAATTTATTCAAAAGTTATGATACCAATTTTTTCCCCTTAAATTTTAGTTACAAAAATTAAGATTTAGTACCACCGTTTTTTACCATTTCATAGTAGATGCATAATGAATCTATTTCACAAAGTTAAGATTTTTAAAATAAAAAATAAAAAGTTGAAACCGAAAAGGTTAACAAAAGTACAGAAAGTGCTCCCCTAATTGTTTTGAGCAGTGTACTTTTAGTGTATGCATACCCGCTACAGTGGACCGACGACCAATTTACAAGTACCGGGTGCAAAAAGTAGGTAAATTATAAGTTAACTTATGTCATTTTCTCAAGTCTGATTTTCAAGTATGTTTTAGAAAATATTGTTAAAAGTTAATAGCAAAAACTGCCAGATAATTTTCGGCCGAAACTTTTGCCAGACGCTTTAAAAGTCCCTGAAAAGTTCAGACTTTGTCCCACTGGTGGCGCAATATGGCGCTACGTATTTTCTAACTAAACAAAAATTTAATTAAATCAAAATGATAATCTTTCTTCGTTTTCAAATTTTTTTGGGGGGACTGTAATTTTTCGTTACCTTTATGGTGACAGAAATAAATCTGAGTCGATAAGCAATAAAAACAAAGAAAGACAATCATATCAATTTAATACACTTTTTTGTTAAGTTAGAAAATACGTAGCGCCATATCGCGTTCCAGATGCGTGGGACAAAGTCTGAACTCGAAGTGTCTGGCAGTTTTGTTATTAAATTTTGTTATTAACTTAATATTTTCTAAAACATACATAAAAATCAGCCTTGAGAATATGACATAAGTTAATTTATAATTTAATTTCTTTTTGCACCCGGTACCTGTAAATTGGCCGTCGGTCCACTGTAGCGGGTATGCAATATGCATACACTAAAAGTATATGAAAACCAAACCTTATCTTATACATTTCATTCGTGAGAAAATAACTTAGGTCTGGGGGACCTGGGCTCTCGCTCTATTAATGTCCTAAGTTTTAAGGTAAAGTGTGTTATTAAGTTTAGGACTAATATCTCTAGTTGAACTTTAGCTTTTTTGCATGACGTGGATCTTTGCTGTGACGAAAGCAATAATCCATGTATCTGATTGGTTCAAATACTATGTTGGATCAACCAGGTCGTGTGAGGTTGACGACTTTGAAGATACTTTCTTCAACCCCAACTTCCATAGCAAACGGCAGAGATTACATTCAACTTTTGAATTTTACGTTGGAGATATGGTTGAGTTGAGGGTTTTGTTGGAGAATTTTCGCTCGTATGATATGTCCTTAACGATTTGCAAGAGGAACAACATTAATACGACTATAAAGGAAATATTATTTTATCGAAAGGCAATTTAATGTAATAGTTATTTTTGCTTTCAATTTCAGGTATGATACACGATCGAACTCATTCTTACGAATATGGATTCTATGTGTGTGGAGGAATAGTCCTCGCCAGTTGTTTAGTGTTGTGTTCAATACCAACTGTTCAAAAGAAATGTGCTCGACATATAAACTTTTGAGATGAGCTAAAATGTTTGTGTCATTCTTCTTATAAATATTCAGTATTACGCAATCCCTACTTCAAATATGTCTCTTAGTAGATCCATTAAGAAATTATGATTTTACACATTGGAAAATAAGTTGAATTCTACACGAGTTAGTGTATCTAGCACGTCTTTTTTATGTTTTATAAAAGATTTGTTTTGTAAGTATTGGATATGTATTAATTCGTTATAAATCCATACAAATTTATTGTGACTCTAAAAACTTTTTTTAAAAGTAAGGTCAGGATTAGGTTTTGTATTACAACAATAGATGGCAGCACCACAATATCTGTCTATCATTGCAAATCTTTTTTCCTGGAGATGGCAGTATTACATGTTGGTAGTTAATAAAGGGACGTCCATAAATTTCGTGATGTGTTTTTGACGATTTTTTTTTTACCCGAAGCAGTGCCAAAAATCATTTTCGTTGTGTAATGATTAACTTTTGCTATTATGTTCTAAAATGACTAGCACTGTGCATTATCACACATATCTTATTGTACAGCTGTGGACAAAAAAAAGTAAACACTAGGATTATTTCAGCCGTTAGTCATCATAAGGAATCGGACCTTTTTGACTTTGTGAATAAATAACATTCTGAGTTAATTGCATGACACAAAATTTGCATAAGGGGCCGTCTTCATATTAAAAATGTTACGAACTTTAAAATTTCCAATAGCAACACCCAATTTTAATAACTTAGAAATGTTAAGCACCCTCGAAAACCCTTAAGTCTAAGTTTTTGTTACATTTGGATGAATATTTGACGAGTTATGTAATCGAATCACTTGATGTCCTTTGGGGGACCATCTCTAAAATAGCAAGCGTAGTCTATAGGTTCGTCCGAGGGGAAAAGCGAAATATTGAAATATAAGGTAGAATATGTTGAGCAGCCCTGCAAGGGTTCAAAAGTTAATGGTGATGAAGTCTAATTTTTCCCCCTTTTTGCAAGTTTATTTCAACTCTATAGGTAACATTTTAAGTTTATTTATTAAAGTTTAAATTTTTTTGTGTATGACAAGGATTTCTATACTGGGCGCCATTGAGTAACGAGACAACAATATATATTTTTTTTTCATGAGAGCCACGATATGTTTTAAGTTTAGGTATATGTTTTGTTGGTAAACTTGTTTATAAAGATACAATTTTTTGTAATTTTTTTTTATTTATTATTGAATATTAATCATTCGTTGGCATGCTGAAAGTTGTAGTTAAATTTTAGTTTATATATTTGAGAGAGACGGACGTGTGATTTAGTTTTTTTAAAGAATGTTTTCTGATCCATAATTTATTAAAAATTCAAACTTAATTTAATTCTAATCAAAAATAAAAATATTAATTTGAATTTTTGAATTAAGAATGACAGAATAAACTATAAATTATCTTTAAAAAAGTAAATAAATTATTATTGGTACGTATTTTTCAATTATTTTACTAGTTATTAACAGATTTTATTTTATGAATTGGATTCAAAGATATTTATATCTAACTAGTATTTTATAATATTTTCATAACGATGGAATATTTTTAAACACTTTTAGCGCGTTCAAAATAGACGAGCAGACGATAATAGTTTGAAATGCGAAAAATCATTTGTTACTGTAAAATAAAAATTTCATTTTGTAATTAAAAAAAAATAAAGCATGGAAATGCAACAAAAGCCTATAGTTATGTTTTTAAAAATATTCTGAGCACTTACCATAGTTGATTATTTAAAAAAAAGCATTGCATCCGTATAATTATATTCAAGAGTTTGCCTCTTAAAGTTGGGTTAATTATAAAGATTCTTACCATAATCCTCCATTAAAAAATATTCGGTGATGAAGTTTAAAAATATATAAGTGATTTAAAAAAGAAAAAATAGCGCGTGCGCATATACGCGCTATTTAGAAAACATTAAATTTATTGTGAAATCATTTTTAAGCAATCCTATGTGACGTTAAGTAACTAATATACTTCCTTACTAAAAAATAAATAAAAATTATAAACATTTGTTTAAATATACGAAGTAAGTTGACTTTAACACAAGACACTGAAAAAATATTTAAAAAAATGGCTTTCAGTTCTGTAAAACATGCCGAAGTCTGCAAAGGCTTGACCGCTAATATTGCAACCCCATTGGAAAAAAAAATTAATTGGAGATGCATGCATTGAAATTTAATAAAAAACATTTTAAAAGATGAATAGAATTTTTTTTCGGATATATAGGCGCAATACATTAGTTCATGTGTGTTTATGATTTGCCTGAAGCAAAAATCTAATTTAAATACAAAACGAAAAAATTTAATATTTAATTTCGTAAAACTTGGATTCAATTTCCTAAAAGTTGTGTAGTAGATTTTTCCTAAAAATACCGCGCATCGCTTCAATGTTTAAATAAAAGATGAATAAAGCAGAGCTAGATGAACAAATATTTTTTATTGAACATCGATTTCAAAACAATATTTACGAGTAAAGAGTAAAAAGAATAAATAAAAGCGAATAATAATAGATGAAATATTAGAAGGCCTACTACTATTAAAGTAATCAATTTAAACGTAGCTATTCTAGAGATGACTATGAAAGTGATAGACATTAAGCTTATAATTCGATAGTTTAAATTTTGCTTAAAATATAATAAATAATTTGGTTAACGTTAGTCATTCCAAATACAGATTTAACTTATGTTCACTCAGAGATTTTCTGGCCCTTCAGCAGTTTATATATATACAAACATACATACATACATACATACATACATACACACACACACACACACACACACACACACACACACACACACACACACACACATACATACATATCTAGTGGGACGTTATTTAAGCCAAAACCAAATGAAATATCATTAATCAACCTTAAAGGCACCTGTTGTGTGATACATCAGAATTTTCAAGGTCGTTGGTTTAATGTTTTCTTCTTTTTGCAAGGCCGTATTTGTTTATCAAGTTCACATATTGTAATCTTATATACAGTCCCCTAAAGGGTAATTAAAAAGTATTTTGTGATTTACTCAGCAAATTATGGATAAAAATTTTTAAAAATTGGGATTTCGCTTAAACTTCATGTCTTAAATTCATTTCTGTAAAATATTAAGGGGTTTCAATTCATAATTTTTTTAAAAATTAATATAATAATTATTAAAAAAGATAAAATTTGTTTTAAGTACCCCAATAGTGTATGCATTTTGTTTGGGTTATTATAATTATTATTCAGTAAAAAATTCGTTTCATTATCTTAATTATTTATAGAGTGGGATAGTTTTTTATGTGCAACTCATTTAACATTACGGCCCCTAAACTTTGCACGTCTCTAACTTCACTAATAATGCTCAAAAACTAACAAAACTTGGTATTTCGTGTTAAAATATGTCATAAATTTGAAATATGGACTCAAAAAGGGGTGTTTCTGTTCAAAATTTTGAAGTTGGTAAGATTTTTAATATGAAGACGGCCCCTTATGCAAATTTTGTGTCATGAATTTAACTCAGAATGTTATTTATTCACGAAGTCAAAAAGGTCCGATTCCATAGGATGCCTAACGTCCGAAATAATCCTAGTGTTTACTTTTTTTTGTCCAAAGCTGTACTTACCGCTAAATTTACACTTGTTTATTTCTTATATGTGTTGTTGAATTGCAATGAAAAATGTAATTTAATTGTTGTGTCGCACCTTAAACTTTTAGTTCATGTCACTGCAATTTTTTTTTACAAACGCATTTAGTTTTTTAATCACTTCTTTTTTGCGGACCCTTTCAAAAAAAAAAAGTAGATAAAAAAAATTCCAACTTTTGTCTAGCAACTTAGTTTAATATTTTAGTAAAAACAATTTGGAAGTCATTTGTGGAGTCTACTACCTAACCGGGACATATGACTAGCACCAGAGTCTTGGTCACGAAAGCTAAAACGGGCTCGGAAGGCCTTGGACCAATAATAAGCTGTTGTTTAGTTTAGTTTAGTTAAACCTAAAGGAGAGGGCAATATATTTTAGCCAAATCTGGTAACTCTACCATATTTATATTATGGCAACCTTTGGCGTCTTTTTATCGAGCGAAATTACCAAAAATCGTGTTTCAAGCGATATTCGCCACAATCTTGGCTCTATGCCGTTTGTAATCGCTCTCTGTGGGTACCAGGCAGAATGTGATCACTTATTGGGAATGAGATTGAGAAGAACCCTATTTAAAATTACTTAGTTTTAATTAAACCTATTTACATTATTTACAAAGCCAACAACTAAATCTTGGGTGATGCAGAGTGCAGAGATTATCACCAGCCTAGCAGCATCCGAGCATCTCCCTCGCCGAGGTCATTGTAGCGACTATATATTGGCTGGCTCATTTGCATATCTTCTGCTTGCACGCTTGGCGCGGAAACGATCGGAACCAACACTTGGTCGTTCACGCGACCTTGCGCGAGCTCTACATTTCGATGCAGAGCAAAGATGATGCAGTGACGTAGGGCAGCCACATCTACTCCCCCTCCAGTCAGTAGCGGATTTCTAAATAGGCTAGCTAGGCTGGAGCCTACGGCGGCAAATTTTCGTAGGCGGCAAATTTTTGTCGACTTCCGCAAAACTTTCCATATTCGGCTCCCCAAGAATTTTAAAATGAAATTTTAATAATTAAATTTTTAAAAAATTCCCTACATTTTATTCTTTTATATAGCTCGTTCTAAATTACTTTATTGTTTTGAACTTATACTTATATTGAACTGTTATGCTACATGCTAGTAAATTTTAGGTTCTTTAATAATTAAAATTACTTTCTCATTCTTCACGGAGTTTTTTTTACACTTGAAAATTATAAACTTCTGATTAACCCAAGAATTATTAGATTTGGTCCTTTCCCACCAAAGGAAATTTCTGCGACTGCGTTTAATAGTTTTAAAAATGCACCTTGAAAGCTTTTTAACTGTTTTTATGGATTTTTTTGGCAATTGTTTAATAAGTTTTGGGGGCACCTGTATTTATTTCCTTTAGAATAATTTCTTTACAAAAAAACAATATAAAATATGGGTTCCTAACATTCCATAATATTTGATAACCTAAATGCATGTATATAAAATTAACCAAATACAGGTAAGGTAAAAATATAAATTACATAAATCCAGGAATAATAGCAAATATTTAACTTGCTCCCCTGAAAAAGTGGGTGCCCCCCTAAGGGAAATTCCTGGCTACGGGCCTGCATTTTTGAACTTTTTAGAAATTTTTCTTGTTTAATGTATTCATTGGGAAATTCTAAATTTATTTTATATTGAATTTGATTTTAATTTTAGATTTTCCCAAAGGATCAGTAAAAAAAATGGGTTGCATAGTTGGATTTAAAAACTCGTTTTTTTTTCAAATAGTTTTTCACATTTACATTTAAAACTTTTGGTTTAAAACACTCCATTTAAAACGATGCTAAATTTTTTTTGTTTATTTCTTTCAGTAATAAATTTCTTGCGTGAATTCAGTAATATTTGTTAAATTTTTGTTCATATGTTCAGTAATCTTAATAAAAATAACTTCCGAAAAAACCTAGCTTATTTCCTATTTTATTGCCAAACATTGTTTTTTAAGATATATACTATATAGCTATAGAATAAGGTTGGGGCAGAGCCCCGCAAATCTGTTATTTTAGTATTGGGGTCGAAAGGGGGTAGTAATCCCTTTGGGGAATTCCTTAAGTTTTGAAGCTACGTGTATTTGCCCTGTTTCACTTTATTTTGAAAAACAAGCCTATTTATTTTTAGAGACATGTTGAGGCAATTCTTTCAAAACGCAACTGATGTTTAAGTTCTCTAATACATTGGATTATTTGTTAGTATTTCACCTCAAACCCTATTTTATGTAGCATTAAAGTAAGAGATCAGTAAAATTACATCTAAATGATGGAAAACATACTTACAGCATTTTTTAAACTTTATTAATTTAGTAATTTAGGGGCACGAACTTTCATTGAACAATGGGTTACAATGAGACAAATCAACCATTGGTGATCAACTTTTGAATCGATTTTTACCACCACCTACCGACCCTATAGGCGGCAATTTTTGGTTCAGCCTATAGGCGGCACATTTGGAAATCCGCCACTGCCTCCAGTGTCAACGAAGTTACGCGGAAGCGTACCTTCCTACCGTACTGGTAGTCACCGGAGTTGGCATTGCTGGTTCTGCTGAAATAGGGTACTTGACTAAAAAAAATTTTATTGGCTTAAAATATTCTTATGCCAAAAATATTAGACCCGTATTTTTTCTTTTTTTCAAATACCCCATAAAAAGGCAGAAAAATGAATTTTAAAATTAGGACGAAAAATCACTCCCGAAAACGCTTCCTGGCTGTCACGTGGTATCTGTGATGTCACTAGTGACTATAAACAAACTTTGAAACATCACATTGGAATCGATTTTAGGCAAATTTGAAATATCCGCTTCTGTAAAAAGCCTTACATTATCTCAATATTTATTATTTCAAGAGTAAATTAGATTAAATCAAGTTTAATCAGAAAACAAAAAACATCACGCCGGTTTGTTTATAGTTACTAGTGACGTCAGCTAAACCGATGTGTTTGTGATCACGTGATGATCACGTGAAAAAATGCCTTTTTAAAATGATTTTTTTAATGATTTAAAGATTTATTTCGCAAAAAAATTATATGCATTTGTTATTTTTGACTTTCAACTATAATTTAAATAATATTGGAAGGTATTTTGGCGATGCAGTCAAGTACCCTATTGGTGCTTCTGGCTCTGGCTGAGATTCACACAAAAGAAAGGCTGGCTTGAGCCTGTCTATAGAAATAAAGGTTATCTTGTTATTAATTTTCAACTTAAAAACCTTGTCAGTCCTTGACAAAACTTCATACGGTCCTTTGTAGGGAGATTGCAATCCTCGGCGAACTCCATCTACGCGGACGAAAACATGGGTGCACTTTTGTAGATCTTTGTGGATGAAATTTTTCCGTCGCGTATGAGCTGAAGTTGGTACTGGTTGTAGATCGTTCATGATTTTTTGTAGCTTACCGACATATGTTGACTGGTCTGTTTTCACCTTGCTTTCTGTGAAAAACTCACCAGGCAATTTGATGTTGGTGCCGTAAGTCAACTGTGCAGGCGTAGCTGTCAAGTCTTCCCTGTAAGTTGCACGCCAACCCATCAAACCGTCGGTAAAGCGTCTGCCCATCCTTGGTTTTCATGGCATTTGATAGAAGATTTGAGATATCTGTGAATTCTTTCTATGGCCCCGTT
This sequence comes from Oedothorax gibbosus, assembly GCA_019343175.1. Classification (NCBI taxonomy): domain Eukaryota; kingdom Metazoa; phylum Arthropoda; class Arachnida; order Araneae; family Linyphiidae; genus Oedothorax; species Oedothorax gibbosus. The sequence goes on along the minus strand of CM033282.1, from coordinate 6,071,840 downwards.
CGCGGATGGGTGGTACGGTGTGGTGCGGATTGTCTCAACGCCTAGTAATGCAGCTAATGACTTGAAAAGGCTTGACTCGAACTGTCGTCCTTGATCCGTGGTTATTCGTGATGGGACCCCGAAGCGGCAGATCCAATTTTCGTACAGCGTACGGGCCACTGTTTCAGCAGTGATGTCTTGGATGGGAAATGCTTCGGGCCATCTTGTAAACCGATCTATGACAGTCAGACAGTAAGAGTATCCTCTTGATGGGGGAAGTCTTCCTACGATATCTACATGGATGTGCTCGAATTTTTCTGAGGGCAGCTGGAACGATCCGACAGGTGATGTTGTATGCCTGGAAATTTTATTGCGCTGGCATTCGATGCATGATCTTGCCCAGGTTGCAACGTCTGTCCTCATGGAGGGCCAGATGAATCGAGCTCCCAGTAATTTCTGCGTCGCTCGTATTCCAGGATGAGATATCTGGTGAAACTGGTTGAACACAATTTTTTCTGAAACTGGCTGGCACGAATGGTCGAAGCACACCTGCAGATGTATCGCAGTAGAGGTTGGAGTTCTGGAACTGCATGGGTTGAAGCTTAAGGCTTGCACCTTCAGGTCTGTTTAGCAAGTCATGCAACTCTTTGTCTTCTTTCTGGACTTCCGCCATTTTCTGGTAGTCGATTGGAGATGGGGTGTCAATAGTCGAGATTCTACTAAGAGTGTCGGCAACTACGTTGGCTTCTCCTTTGACATGTTGAATGTTGGTTGTAAATTGGCTGATGAAATCCAGATGTCGGAGTTGTCGAGGACTAGCTTTTTCTGATTTTTGTTGAAATGCAAACGTTAGATTTTTGTGATCTGCGAGGACAACGAATTGGCGGGCTTCCAGCATGTGACGAAAATGCTTGATGGCTGCGTACACTGCAAGCAATTCCCTGTCATAGGCACTATATTTTTTCTCTGCTGTTGACAACTTTCTTGAAAAATATGCAAGAGGTTGTTTACCATTTGTACCGGTCTGTTCTAAGACTCCTCCTATGGCTGAGTCTGAAGCGTCGACAGCTAGAGAGATAGTTGCGGAAGATGAAGGGTGGGCTAAAATTGGTTGGTTAGCCAGGTCATTCTTGCACTGCTGAAAAGCTTTTTCCGCTTCCTCAGTCCAGATAATTTGTCGCTTATAATTTTTTTGGCGCCTTTCAAGAACTGGAACAACGGGGCTTGGGTTTCTGCAGCTCTGCTGATGAAACGACGGTAAAAGTTATTCAAGGCTAAAAATCTTCTCATCTCTTGAACAGTTGAGGGTTTGGGGAAATTGACGATTGCGGAAACTTTATCTTCCATTGGTTGGTTTCCTTGGGCGGTAATCCTGTATCCCAGAAAATTGACTTCTGGCTGACCAAAATTACACTTCGAGGGGTTGATTGGAATTCCATATTCTTGGAATCTCTGGAAGATCAGACGAAGATGGTGCATGTGCTCCTTTTCATCTTTAGACGACACTAAAACGTCGTCAATGTAAGCTGTACAGAAGTCAAGGTCTTGTAAAATGGAGTGTATGAACCTTTGGAACGTTTGGGCTGCGTTGCACAATCCAAAACTCATAAACGGGATTTCGAAAAGACCGAAGGGTGTGATGACAGCGGTTTTCTGTATATCCTCTTCTCTCACAGGAATTTGATGGTAGGCACGGAAAAGGTCGATCGTTGAAAAGATGGTTTTTCCTTCATGCTGTTGTGCAACGTCATGGATGTGAGGGATGGGATACCTGTCCGGCTTGGTGACGTTGTTAAGCCGTCTATAGTCTCCGCACGGTCTCCAGTCTCCGTCTTTCTTGGGTACCATGTGCAACGGTGAAGCCCAACTACTTTTTGATGGTCTGCAGATTCCTTGGTTGATCATGTATTGAAACTCTTGCTTGGCAATGGCTAGTTTTTCGGGTGTTAGCCTTCTTGCTCTTGAAAACACTGGTGGTCCAGTAGTCTCAATGTGATGCTCCACTTGGTGGTTGATCTTAACCGGATTAGATACCTTGATGATTTCTGGAAATTCAGACAGCAGGTCTTTGTACTTGGAATCTTGGGCTAGAAGGGAGATAGTTCCGTATGGCGAGGCTATCACTGGGGATTAGCCACCCTACGTTAAATTTTTAAGCTCGCCAAAAATCGCCATTGAACAGATCTATTATTATTATCTTAGCTGTACCCAGCCCATTGCTATACCCATCGAGTTGTACAAAATACGAAATATAATATTTAATATATTTGGCATTTCCGTTGCTTGCTAACGTAATGCAAATCGCTAAATCAAAACTGGAAATTATTTCATAGCTGTTTCCATCCCAGTTGTTCCCATAGCTGTGCCGTCTTCATTATATACAAGACACTTTTTGGTGTTTTTCATAATTTTGATTTACCTTGCCATTTCGGCGGTGCTTCGAGTTGGGCTAGATTTGCGCCAGCAAAATGGAAAAGTACACCGACACTCAAAATAATGCTGTTTCAAAATGTTCTTAATTATTTTCAGGTCCATTCGGCTAGCTGCCTGGTAAATCGATATGGTTGTAGAAAAACAAGTGTAACTGGATCGTTGATTGCTACCTCGGGAATTCTTTTCAGTTTAGTGATGCTGCCACGAATAGAATATTTGTATCTGACCATGGGATTATTTTGTGGTATGTATATAGTTGAATACTAACTACGATCTTAAATGGAGTATGGTGTATATATCTTCTACAGTTGAGAATTGGTTTAAATCAACCAAAAATACAACCCACTTACCCATGTATTTTTTTTTAATTTACGCTCTGAAAGTTTACTTTGATTCATTTCCCTATTTAAAAAATATCCCTGGACCATTATAATTTTACGAAGTGCTTACGCATAATGCAAATAATACTATCACCATCATACGCAAAAATTGTCGTAAGAAGCCCCCCTCCCCCCCCCCCCCCAAAAAAAAAAAAAAAAAATTGCGGAACTTATTAGTCTGTGTTATCCAAGATTAGCAATTTAAACGTTTATTTTGAGGTAATAATGATTTTCTTGATTACAAAGCTTTTTTTTTTTCATGTTTGGAATAAAAATTATTTTACAAAATCTTTCAGATTTGGGAACAGAGTTGTTGATGCCATTTGTATACCTTTTGATTCTAGGTTTCGGTGTCGGACTAATGGATTTTTCGAGTGTCTTCATCATCGGCGTTGATTTCGACAAGAACCGGGCCACCGCCATGGGTATTTCCTTCTCTGGCTCGGGACTGGGATATCTGCTGATGACCCCGCTCATGCATGGAGGAATGAGTAAAGGGGAGTCGACATAGGTGAAGCCGTCACTGCAACCGCGACGCCATCTCAGAGCGGCAAAAAAAACCCGACAGGAGTGCGTAGTAGACTACGATTTTGTGTCTATATAATAACGTTTTAATTAAATATTTTAAGAAAGATTCCGAAAGAATTTTATTGTATTGAAGGAATTGTTCATTCTCAATTCCTTCCGGGTGAATAATATTTTAATTTGCCCTTATTTTTAACTAAAATAGCACGAAGTTAGATTTCAATGTTGTGCATCACTGTAAAATGTAATTCTGTTTTACGATTTGAATAAACTTTATTTTACTATTTTAGACGACTTTTATGTGAAGTTTTATGTAAAATTTTAACATCCTTATTTATTTTATTTATTTATTCTTACGAATCTTATAATAACGACTTATTTATTAGTAAATCAAAAAATAAAACTTGTATTTAAATGCTACTAGTCTATATCAACTACTATTTGTTCACAAATAACTCTCATTTATTCTTCTCATATTTTAATAGCATAAATAGGTTTCCCTTTAGTTATTGTCAAAAATTATTTACATTAATTATTAACATTAATTTAACATTTAATGATAATTTGTATGAATTTTATTATTAAAAAAACTTTTGTGGAAAATATAAACACAATAGTCTAACTGATGTTAGATGTCTAGTACCTGTTAGACACTGTGGTGGAGGGCAAACAAAACAGGTCAAACAAGGTCATATTAAAGTGATCAGGTTTATTTAACTATAAGATCATAAATAATAAAAGTAAGGCAAGCAAAGGCAAAGAACAAGACACGCAAACTTTAGATAACATCAGTATAAATACAGTTATTACAATGACGTCACCTTGACGTTGGCATAGGAAATTTGAATATTGTGAATCTTCTTCTCACAGACCATAAGGTGGTGGCAGCTGTAGTAATTTTTTGGTTGTATAGGTATTGCTGAAAACGGAAAGAAATACATCCTTCAAATTCGGTACAGTGTTCCCAGTACCAGAATATTTTTTAACGTAGTGGCTGTTCGATATTTGTGTCGCCCAATGAAAAAAAATGTCGCCTAGTAATTGTCAAGTCACTGGACGACAATGAAGAAACTGTAATTTCTCAAAAATCTCGTCCGTTATTCAGTATTTTGAAAAATTAAAAAATAAAAGATTTTGAAATAGAAAATTTGCAAATTGTTTCCAATAGTTGTTTATCAGATAATGCTAATTTATTACAACATTGTGTGAACTAAGACCAAGTATCCAAGGGGGTTCCCCCCCTGAGTAAACCAGAAAATAATTTTTCCACCCATGTTCAATCTGGACTTGTTCCTGTGACAGGTCTCCACTGTCCTGATAATTTATTGCCTAAAAGATAAAGTGTCCACAGTGGCATCAAGAAGATGGAGGATATTGGATGCTTTTTAAGATCTTGGACTTGGACAAAAGACCATGGCCATTCCTGAAATTGTCGAATCTCAGTATCTTTTTGTGTCATTTATGCCTTCGTTTTTATCTATCATTTTAACTTATCGGAAACGGAAGGGGGAAAGCCCATTGTGGTAAATTGCCTTCGTATTTTTACTGCTGTTTGAGTCGTGCTTTCTTAATTGGCTGGGTACAAAAGCAAATGGGATTTATCTACAGAAGGGGATCGGAGTTACAATCTATTCCTCCAAAAGTCACTTTTCCTGAAAATTCCTATTACTCTGAAAATTCCTATTTCGTCAAACGCGCGGGATGGGACTTACTTCCCTGTATTTAGCTTCTCTGCTATACTTCACAGTTACTTCACCCCGCTCATTGTGGAATAGGCAATGACGACCCCCCACTACTCATTCCTCCATGCGCTCATGGGGTGGCTGAACTTGTACTACGGTTTCTGGAAAGGGACCATGCTGATTGCAGCTGTACTGCTGCTGAACTGCACAGTGTTCAGTCTGCTCTACAGTGACTTCACGTATTCTCCGGGCAAAGCCTCATCAGAGTTCACAGCAGACGCCATTCAGAGCGCGGTCGTGACCCCAAAATCCACCAGAAAGCCGGTCAAAACTCTGCAATCGGAAGACAAAGTCCAAGAAGCAACTCAAACTGACAGTTGTGATATGGCTGATCAAGAAACTGAGTCGCGACTACCAGTCGAGGATTCGCAACCGATCCAGACGGCCAACAACTCTTTACCATTGGAAGAACAGCCCTGGTGCAACAGGCTTGCATACATGGTTCAGGACATCCCTATCTGTGTTTTCTAATTATGTCTACATATCAGTGGCCTAGCAAGGATTGTTCTATGGGGGGGGGGGGGGGGTACAAAAGATCGATGTTACCGACTTAGCTTAGCCAAAGCTAAATTAATTATGAATAATTAAATATCAACGTTTAATTAATTATAATTAATTAACTGAAAGGGCTAATCATTTTTAATTATTTAACTGAAAGGGCTAATAATTTTTAATTATTTAACTGAAAGGGCTACTTAATTATTTTTAATTAACAATTATATTAAATATTATAAATAAAATTTATTTCACATCAAATAATTTCACTCTAATGATTTTAAACTATCAATTTTAATAAATATTAAAGAACACTTAAACCCCTACTTCTAATTAAAGTTAATAAATTATTATTAGCAAACAAAAATTTTACTTGTATTGGGAAAAATCTAAGGTTGCCGGTTTAAATAGATGATATTACCAAATACACTGCTCAAAACAATTAGGGGAACGCACGGTTTAAACCCTTTCACCCCCAATGATTCCATTTGGTATCATCAGCTCTTCCGATTTATTTTCTCACTAAGTTGAGCTCGCACTTATTTATCGTTAGATGGAAGAATCGTGTCTTTTGAAGAATTAAATAATATTTGTTTTAATTAAATGAAAATATGAAAAACATGGTAAAATAAAATTCACTCCCAAAAAAATTTATAAAATAAATTTACCCTAAATTCTTCACGCTTGCATTCTTAGATGTTTAAAAATTGATTTTAACTTTTTTTTTTACAAATAAAGTTTTGAAAAAATTATTGATATAATTTATTCAAAAGTTACGATTCCAATATTTTCCCCATTTAATTTTAGTTAAATTTTAAGATTTTTTCCCCTGTTTTGTACCATTTCATTCTGGATGCATATAATGAATCTATTTCACAAATTTCAGATTTTTATAGTAAAAAATAAGGGGTTGGAACTGAAAGTGTTAAAAGTACGAGTCTCCTATGTTGACAGTGTATAGCATATATTTGCCCCTACAAATAACATTATAAAATGAAAATTATAAACAAATGAAAATAATAATTAATAATATAAAAGATAACAAATCATCACTTACGTCTTACGCCTTGAAGACTTTCGTGATTAAAAGTACGGAATTTTCTTTTGCAAAATCAAGTATAATTTTGGTTCTTTATTTAATTTAAATAACCAAACTGGCCCGCGCGGCAGTCATGTTGAGATCTGCTCGAGGAGTTTTGTAGAATAAAACAGTACTAAAATTGCTTTTTTTTTCAAAAGCTGTTATATCGAGATCTGTGGCTAGTAGCTTTTAGAATTTTTTTAGGCGTTGATTATACTTTTGTAATTTATAAACTAGAATCCTTTTATTGGTTGATTCAATATCTCTTCATCGAATTTTTTTTTATGTCATACTTAATTTTTATCAACAAACACTTATAAGTGGCCCGTAATTACGTATTAGTAGTTAAAATAATAAAACATTATTAAATTGCAGTAACATTGAATTGTTGTACGTATTATGTATTTAAAAAGCACAATTTTACTGTTTTTTAATATTAATTAATATTTTTTTAATTATTTAATTAACCATTTAGGCCCAGTGGCTCAGTGGTAGTGCTTCGCATTGCCACGCCACAGGTCCGGAGATCGAATCCTGGATTGGGCGAGGTTGACCCATCCTTTCATCCCTTAAGTGGGTCGATAAAATGGGTACCAAGCATGCTTGGAAACTAAACACTGGGGGTTCCGCGTGAGGCTGACCACCTTACCGGGACATATGCCTTGCACCCCAGTGCCCTAGGTCACGAAAGCTGAAATGGGCACGGCAGGCCTTGGCCCAGTAATGGGCTGTTGCGCCGAGGAGTTTAGTTTTTTTAGTTATTTTAACCATTTAGTATGAAGACGAAATACGAATTTTAATATACCAAATAAATTATCTTTTTAAAAACACTTAAAAGAAAAAAATAATAGAATTGAATTTAGGGCCATTTATTTTATTGCGAAAGAGTTTAACATTTTTTATAGATGAATAAAAATAGATTAAAAAATTTTAATGGTTAAGTAATCATGAAACTGTTATCAACGTCTAAAAAAATTCAAAAAGCTGCTAGCCATCGACTGTGATATAAAAAAAGCGCAATTTTACTACAAGTCTATTCTACCTACATATAACTCACCGAGCAGACCTCAACATCAACATAGTGGGAGAAAGGAATCAGCTCTTTACTACCCTTGTGTCCGGCTCCTCTACAAACTAGAAAGTTTGTGAGAGCTCACGAACTTACCATATCTATGGTTCTGACACCCATACCCCCCCCCCCTTCCCTCACTCTTGGCTACGGTACTGAGTACTGACCCATCTTACTTCCGTTCTGAAAATACAAACTTTGGCTTTACCTCCTCTAAACTACAAGCCCCCCTTGCTTAAAGCAGACCCCTACAAGGTTTTCCTTATCTTAGGTCATAAATTCCTCATCCCCAGATGTTTATTTGGTTGCAAAAAACAACAACCTTGGAGCTTCCTTGATAGTCTCTTACTTAATATACTTGGGTTATTTCGAGAGATTCAGTGAGAGGGTGGAATTTTGCTTTCCCGACCTTTTTTCTGACATTCCAGCAGGGCGCGAATGCAAGGGTCAATTGGATTTGAATGTTTTGCTATTTGTTTCTTTAAGCAACTTGTTCCTTGTTTCAAACTGTATAAATTTTAAAACTATTTTAAAACTTCAAAGTGTCAAGTGTCGGTGGATGGGGGTCAGAGGAAAAAAGGCATATTATTAAGTGGGGATTGTGGTTGCTTATTAAGGAGTTTGACAGCTATGGGGAGGGGGGTTCTGACCCCCCGTAAGCCCCCCTCGCTACGCCACTGCTACATATCGTCGGTCAAATGACAAAACCACGAATGTGCAGATTCTAGGGCGGTTTTTGAAAAACAAAACGCTTCTCGGTTCAATCGGTTCTTTTTTTTCCTCCGGTTTTAACCGGTACCAGTTAAAAGTAACTAAAAACCGGTCCATTAAAAAACCGGTTCTAAATGCTTGGTTGTTTGAACGATTCCGGCTGTCTATTTAGGTTAGGTTTGAATTATCGTCGCACTAGAACTACAAGAGGGCTATTGGCGACAGGCGTCGTAATTTAGAACCACAATCATGTGACGAGTCGACACCTGAGTGCAGGTGTCACCCAACGCAGCTTTTAATGGCGACATCGTAAGCAGCGTTGGGCCTTTGGAGCATTAAGTGTACTAAATGTACTGTAACGTGTACTAAGTTGTACTACACTAGGGCTTTGGCAACGGGAGTCGTAATTTAGAACGCTAATCATGTAACAAACCGATACGGATTTAACTATTTAAAATATCTCGAAGGTATGATTTTCGAAAATATAAAAATCGCAAAAAATGCCTTATCAGAAGGAATAATATACATTAAGACGCCATTTTACATTTATAAACAATGAAATTTATATTAAAAGTTTCAGCGGTTTTTTTAGTTAAAAATAGCACTTTCTGTGTCCCTTTCTGAATATTTTTGTTGCTTTGTAATTGTAACGTATCATAAGCATTACCGGTGACATAGTTCTTGATGCCTTAAAGCAGCGATATTATTCGCGGCGAGTGTGTTAATAAATAATGAACCCATATCATATAAATCCATTATGATATATTTTACGCGCCATAATCAATTGATTTATCTAACTGCATTAAATTATTCCTTCAGTTTAGGGGTGTCGCGTCGTCACTTGACTGGGGTTCCTTTATTACGACGCCCATCGCCAACTGCCGTCGTATAGCTCTGGTGTGATGATAATGCAAACTAACAATATCCTTCAGTTTAGCCGGTTAAAATGTTTATTCAAACCGGTTCTTCAGTTTTAACCGGTTCAGCTAAAGAAACGTTTTGTCCGTTTAACCGAAGCAAAAAACCGGTTTAACTGTTTCCGGTTTTCCATCCCTTTGCATATTTGAGTTTTTGCACATTCGTGGTTTTGTCATTTTACCGACGATATTATACAACATAGGTAACTTCATGGGCAATCTAGGAATTCGAATACCTTTCGTCTACGTACCTGCCAGAGTGGTCGAGCTTGGCTTGGCCTCACCTGAAGAAGCGAGTTTTCTCTTAGCTATTACTGGAGTGTGTAATGTTTTGGGGAGATTGATATTCGGATTTTGGGTAGACAGGACAACCATCAAGAGGCAGAGGCTTCACGTCTTCAACGCAATACTAATGATCAATGGACTTTCTCATTTTACAACAGTTTTTATCCACAAATATTATCAAATGGCTATTATTGTTCTGCTTTTGGACTAACTTTTGGCGAGATATTTTTTTATTGTGTTTTAATTTTATAGTATATCTTGTTTAAAATAAGCATTATTTTCCATGTAATGATTATCTAAATTTCTTCCACAATCAAGTACAACGTACCTGGGAAATCATTTGCCAGTTTTCTCACCAGTTGGTTTAGTGTGCCTGAGTCCTGTTGTATTAGTCGACTTAGTTGGAATAAGAAGATTTAACACTGCCTTTGGATTACAAGGTTTTACAGCATAAAAAATAATAAAATTAAAAATCCACCTTGGAAGCCCTTGCCCAATGCGATGAAGATATTTTCCCTCTCATAAATCAAATATTAAAAATTCTAAGTGTTCTTCCTGTTATACTATTGCTTCAGCAGAAAAAAAACTTTTCAACTTTAAGAAGGCTGAAGACTTGGCTAAGAAACAATATGACCCAAGATCGTCTAACAGGATTGGCACTTTTAAATATACACAGAGATATCTCCCTTTGGATGTCCAGAAAATTATTGATAGATTCAGCAAAATTAAACAAAGAAAATTAGATTTTTTACTTTAATTGCTGCAAAAAATTTGTATATGTATACTTATACAATATTTAAAATATCATGTATACTTTACAATATTTAAAATATCATGTATACTTATACAATATTTAAAATATCATGTTACACTTCGGCAAAATAAATGTAAATTTTCTTCTTCAACATTGAAATGCTTTGTTTAGATTTCGAAAAATTAAACGTGTTTAGTATGAAAATGAGCTTTTTGTGCCATTTTTATGCTATTATAAATATGAGCTTTTTTTAAAATCTAAAATTGAGTTTTAGCTATTTATACGATTAATAAACTAAAAAAAATCTTAATAAACTTAAACATACTTTTATGAATAAACGCAATATCAGAGTTTAAACTTACGTTAAAATAAATTCATATTGTTAAATTTCAGATCTTATGACAATTAATAAAATTTTGCACATTGCATTTTTAAACATATGAGATTACCCTCTTAAGGGGCTTTAATATTTTATATAAATTATTAAAACATTTTGTACACTTTTTTTCATTTGTTTTAATATCAAATCATCTATAAAAGAAAGACGTCTTTAACAAATAATAGTTTCAAACAAGTATTTGAAAATAGTTACTAAGATTAATTATTTAATTAAAATTATGAATGGTTAAAAATGATTTATTAAAAATTGAGAACTTTTAAAATTATTTAAAAAAAACCTTCCCCCCCCAAGAAAAAAAATCCGGATTAACCCCTCCCCCCTATGGAGGAACTCAGGATCCGCGCCTGATTCTTCTAATAAGTTAACAGTACGCACTTAAAACAGTACCTATGATATCACTGCACACAGTGTCTTTGATAATAGTCTTTGGTCTTAACATTAGGAATAAGCTTAGATGCTATATGAATTAGTGTATTTGGCATGTTTTTTTTTTGTTTTCTAAAAACTTTTTTTAAATGAAGTTTAGTTTTAGGTTTTTTATTACACTGCTAGATGGCAGCACCATAACTCTATATATTATTATAAATCTGTTTTTTTCCCTGAAGATGGCAGCACCGAAAGTTGGCAGTATTTACGAATAACTATACAGCTATCACGAATAGCGACATGCAGTAAAGAGAAAGATTTTTTTTTATGTTATAATCTATTTACATGCCAATTACAATCGCTTATTTGAATAGACTAGCACTTAGCAGAATCATGTGTGTCTTCTACCAAAGCGTCCTTGATTGAGAGAAAAATTCTAGACAGTTTGCTAGATGGCGCTTTTTACATCCCCTCCGTCGTTTGTTTATCTTTCTGTTTTCGATTTATCGTACGTTCCTTGTCATCAAAAAACGTTGTTAACTCAGTTAATTATATAAATTTTGACGCTGTTTTTTTGGAAAGCATGGTTTACTGATGGGTGCCTCGGTGCAAAGAAAAAGGGAAAGTTAAAGGCTTTTATTTTCGCGGAGTTCATTAAGGGGACGCGGTACCCAAAAAATCAAATCCAGTATTTTTATCGCTAGCATTCAAATTAAACTATTTTTACAAAGAAATAACATTCAATAAACATATACGAAAAAATTATAAATATTAAAACGTAAGTTTTTTTTATATTTTTTTTATTTTTAACGTTTTTTCAAAATGCTACTCCTCCTACAATTTAAAGAATTTTGTAACAGATTTCTTTTCAAAATGTTCCCACAACATCTATTAATAAAAATTGGTATGGATATTGAGCTATCAGTTAAACAAAAAAAAGTTATGTAGCTTTTTGTATAAAAATTGCCAAAAAATAAGATTTTTTGTAAATTTTCACATTCATCATTTTTTTAAAAAAAATCTATTCACACTGGTTTGGGGACAAAATATCGCCGGACATAATATCGCGGGCCATAATGTCGCGTGACCAAAATATCGCTGGACAAAATGTCGCGTGCCCATAATATCGCGTAGAGTAAAAATTGAGTGGTTTTAATGGATTTTATGGTGTTTGGCAGTGAGGGGAGTTAGATGGTAAAATGGTATTGCACTACTTACTTATCCAGTAATTTGTGATGAAGTTCGGTTTTACTTATTGGGGGGGGGGGATGAATTTTTATAAAAAATTATTTTAAGTCATGCATTTGTTGTTATAACCATTTAGTCACGAAGTAGGTTTAATAGGTTAAGGTTTTATATTTGACCTTGATTTTTATAAATCAAATTAATTTTTCCCAAAATATCGCGTCGACTAAAGTAAGTGGATTCGTATGTGATTTTCAAGGTAGTTATGAGATGGTAAAATTGTATAGTGCTTTGTACAAACGTGCGTATATAAATATTATATATATTGTATGGTATGGTATGTATAGTGGGGTTTGTATGGTACGGTATGTAAATGTATGGTGTGGTACGTAGGGTTTGTTTGATATGATGTGTGTGGTCTGTATGTAAGTATTTATTATTTATGTATATATATTTAAGATTGAAAAAAATATTTTAAAATTTTTATTAATTAAAAATATTTTTAATATTTTTTCATTTGGGTTAAAATAGATGATTAAATATCTCTTATTTTGTAAATTCGTGATTCCTTTATAAAAATTGTGAGCGTTGTCTGATGTGCGGATTATTCTTGCAAGGATAACATAATTTTGTTTTCAAATATGAGGATTGTCTAAGTCTATTTTTGGATGAATTTGAAGGTTGTTTCTGAGCATTTAAATTTGTATTATATTTTCAATTAATTTATTATTTCAAATTGGAAAAAATATTTAACAATAGTTGATTCTGGTTGTAAGAATTTTTATAGCGACTTAAGTGATGTTCAATGCATTGATTCAATTTTATTATTTTCACATTTTAATTTCATTGTTTATATAGAAACTTTTATCAAGTTGGTTAATTAAATTGATTCTATGCATTTTAAGTTCTACGACCTTTTATTAAAGGAAAACATGAACACCAATTTTCCATTTCCTTCAAAATATCAGCTTTAAAGTTTACATGTTTTTAAGGGTTCCTCAAAGGGTGTTTTTTAAGGGTTTCAATAGTGCATCAATTACCAGTCAAATAATTTTCCGTTAAAGTTATCTTTAAAAACGCCAATGGTTTAAGTAGCTACAAGTTAAGTAATTTTTATTATGTTATAAATATTTTCTAACAGATATAAGTCCTCGCAACTTATGTGCCTCAGTAAAACTATGAAAGAAAAATATAGATACACAGGCACGGAACCAGGGGGGCTTAGTTAGAAGGGTCAACCCCTCTGTCGTTTTGACAAAAGAACTTCTCTTTCCCCCTTCTTACTCAAAGCTCTGAGACCATGAATGGACCTGATGAATGGATTTCTGCTTCTTTGTGTTGAGCATTCGAAATTTCGTAGAGCCTAGAGATAATTATAGGTTACCTCCCCTCTTCGACACATGGACATATTTAAAAGAGGGCTTCTTTTATTGAAGGTTTGTTTCCGTACCTACAAATTTTGCTTCACATCTAACATTTTCGTATTATTTTATGGCCAAAATAATTAAAAGTAATTTTGCTTTTCTAAAAAATTAAGCACTATGATAGAATGATATTAAATTTGAGGATTGACCTTACTTTAAAAGGTCTTTTTATTTCAAATATACTACTTGTACCCATTATGGACAGTGTTATCAATATGAACAAGACTTATAATTTAAAAGTTAAATTTTTAATCGAGAGATAGTGCTACATGTCCGTGAAGAAAAGCAGTTAAAAAAATATTTTAGGCTTGAAAGTGGAAAAAAGAGCGTTGTTCACCCTTTCGAAGGTAATTAGTATTTTTGTGGTGTGCTGATCTTAATTATAGGAAAGTTTATATTCATATGATACATTGGATAATTGTTTTTAAAAAATTTAAAAGTGGAGTGTTTTAGAAAGCTGATAAAACATATTTTTGATTGAATTGCATATGTTGCTTGACGTTTTATTTGTAAATTTATTATAACATTTAGTAAAACTAAGCCTGATTCACAATATGGACATCTTATGTGCAATACGGACATCTATGAGTCTTCAGATTCACAATTTTGTAACATATCTGTTTAATGGTTAATTAGCTAATTAATAATAAATTAGCTAAAATAAATAATATTAAATTAGCTAATTAATAATAAATTAATGTTCAAATTAGTGATATTACTGCTGTTTGAAGGTTTTTGAAGAGCCACAACCGAAAATGACCCCTCTCCCTTCTAAAGTGCACGTTTGACGGTATTTACCCTGCCCCCCTCTAGCAATACTATTTCTTTTATCCCCCTCGACTTCTAAAATCCCACTCAATTGTGGGTCTTTCATCCAGTAGTAGTTCCATAACGAACCACCTGTCTCTAATATGGACATGCATGTCCATAATAGGGATAAATAGTTCCTTTTATGGACACTTTGTATTTTTTTGTTTTATTATAAAATTAAACCAGATTAATTACATGGTCAATTTTATTTATGGTATTCCACAATCCAGAGATTGTGGTCATAAAATGTTTAAGTCATGTGACGTGTAAGATGGCGAAAAAAATTAATTTTCCTTCGGGTGTCCATATTGGGTACCTACAGGTACTATATGTATTTTTTTGGTTAAAGTTCAGAAACCCGAAATGGTCCAACAAAAGTATCCCGGACTTGGACCCCAACCTGTCATGGTCAGGCCCTGACATGGAAGTTTAATAAAAAGTACGCGTCAATAGAACAAGAAAGCCAAGCCTGATGTCATAATCCATAACAAGAGGATTGTGAGTGTTTTAAAGGCGGTGACAGGTGACATATAGCTGACTTCAAAGTCAATTGCTGAATAATTTAATTAAATTCTTACTAGTCTGATTGATCCATTCGTTTTCATGATAGATGCACAGACACATGTTGTCTGGCGTCTCAGAACGTAAACAAATATGTTCAGGTCTTAAATCTGCGAATTTGCTGAATCCAATTTTAGCTGAAGGATATTCTTCCTGGAAAAGTCTGCAAACTTCTCCTAGAGTAAACTGGAGATATCGCTTTTGAAGCTTTGATTTTCCTTTATCTCTTAAAAAAAAAAAAATCGCGCAGTCCTGGAGCTTGACTTGAAATGCTATCATTAGTATAAAACAAAGTGACAGCATCTTTTGTGGTATCTATAGTATTTTTATGTGACTGTATCGGGTTAAGGAGTGGTTTAGGTGGATATTGACTAGCAAGTTTCTGAATAACTGCTGCACATTTAACAGGACTGTTAGGAAGATTTCTTTTAGCACGTGCTATAGCTTTTCCGAAAGTTCTTGAATTTCTAAATGCATCGTCAACACTAGTTGGCTGATGTTCCGCTTCTTTTAATTTAGCTCTGTACTTTGCATGATTAATGCTATACTTTTCTTGCCGTATAATCTTTTCTTGCAAACTCTCCGTTTTCAGCTTCTTTTTGCGTAATGCTTGCTTCTGAGCTGTCGCTTTTTGCTTATATTGGTCATGTATTCCAAAATTTTTAAGCCTCGTCCGTCTTTCCTTCTGCCGGTGTTTTAGCCATTGATATCTGAAAAAATACAAAATTTGTTTGAGAATCCATATTAAAATTAGCTATTAAGTGGTTTTTACTAAATTTACTCATTCTATACAATGTATTCTAAATTATTAAAAATAGAATTTAAATATAAGAGTAGGAAATATTAAATGCTTACCTTTAGTATCGAAGTTCTTGAAGTAACTTCTCTATTATAATGTATCTATCCCAAAGAAATTGGTATCGAGATAATTAATCTAGTAAATATGTGTTCTTAAAACCAAAACATAAAATATTCTGCTGAGTTGAGTTGTAAATAAACACTGTTGTCATCAATACTAAATTAAATAATACTTTTCAAACGATTTTAGTATTTTAATCTTTGTAAACGATTTTAATCTTTTGTTTAAAAATTATTATTACTATTTAGCTTATTAATGATAGCAACAGTATTTCTTTACAACTCAACTAAACAGAATGTTTTGGTTATTAGTTTTCAGACAAGTGATAGTTACCAACACAAGCGATAGTTACCAACTTAATTAGGTGGATTATTCCATTGAAAAAGTAGTTGTGACAGACAAGTTTGTTGTTCTATATTTCATTCAAATTTTGAATTTATTTTTAAAAAATTTTATGAACTGATTTCAAGACATAAAAAGAAAAAATAAAGTGTCAACAATTTTTACCCAATAGATTTTGTTTAAAAAAAATCAATGTTTCTCCTGAAAGAGACATGACATAAAGACTAACACTAAGTTTGGGGGAAATAGCAAAATAATTAAAGGGTTTTCAATAAATTTTTTTTGTGTTATTATGCATAAATTGATCAATTCTTTAAAAGAATAATTTTTTAACACATCTATTAATATTTAAATACTTTAAAGGACATCAAACTAAAGGTAAAAATAACAAATTTCAAAGTTAGTCTCACAATAATTAACTATTATTTATGCAATTACATTATTATATCTTGCTGTTTTCATAAAATTTGACTTATTTTCTATCCCCTGGAACAAAAAAAATAATAATTTACTTGGAATTTAAAAAATGATGTTGGTGGCGCATTTTCGTGGAATCAACCCTAAATAAAAGTTTTGAAATAAAAAGAAATTTCAAGTAAAAAAATGTGATTTGAAAAATCACACTTAAAATTGAGGGAGGGTTGAGCCGAATATCATGAAATATCACCAAGGGGAGTGGGGTCAATAGACAAAAGTTCCGATATTCTAGAATGAATAACAGCCGAAATAATCACTGGTGGTAACTTCTTTGCACAGTCGTACATAAATTCCCAATACTTATCATAACAAGGACGTCATAACAAGGTTTCTGGGAAACCGGGCAAACGCAAAGGGTAGATGCCATACAACTTTTTTGGTTGTAGACTTATTGAAATTACCCAATGACTATAATTACCATTAAATTTTGTATTGATATATTGAGTAGTAATTGTCGTGTAGTGTTACACACACTAAGTTTTCTTTATTTCTTAACAAATGCAGTATCTGTTCACCGTTATTGTGGCAGTTTGAATAATTTTGCACTAGAGATACTATAGGAGGGCTATTGGCGATCAAGGTTGTATTTTAAATCTACAGTCAAATGACTATAATTGTGGCTATAAATTTGCATATTACTGTTATAAAGTAAAATGGCTATAATAGTTCTTCTGTGTGTCCGTCACCCACTTTCACAGCCTGAGCCACTAATGTCATAAAACAGTGTAATATGTCAAATTGAAGTTAATAATTGGTTTTGGGTTTAATTAATGTCACAGAGCTCTACCAGGGCTATTGCAATATTTAATCGCAGTACAGAGACAAAGGTATAATTATTGGACTAATTCTAAGTAATGGACCAGAAATTGGAAAGTTACCTATTAAAAGTAACTGTTGAATTGCAGTTACTTTATTAAAAATGTTAACTCTCTAGTTACATTAAATGAAAAGTAAGTAGTTACCATTACTTAATATGCAAAGTAACTAATTACAGTTACTTTTAGAAAGTTCAAGTTATAAGGAAAATTGCAAATTAGCCATTTTACTGTTTTTGAAGGGAACGAAGGCTAATGAAACATAAGCACATTTCAAACAATTCAATTAGAATTAATTAACAAAATTTTTATTTAATTTTGAAAGAAGTTCCATCTCAAAATTGGCATCCGATAGCTTTCTGAAAGTAATGCTACTTTTTGTTACTTTGTTACCGCTAAAAGTAAAAGTTAGTTACTTTCTGAAAAATCTGGTATTTACCTAATAAAAGTAACCATTACAAGTAACCCGTTACCCCAATCCCTTTAATGGACTATTATTATGCTGATTTGTATGAATATCGATATTTTTGAAAAGATTGAACATTCTCTTCATACCCGCAGAATCGTGATAGCTCGTTCTTAAAGGGTTATGGGGGAATGCGAGCCACACTGAAGTGCCTGCGTTAACAAATTGGAAAAAATAATTTTCTAAGCCAAATTACACCAGCTGTATTGAATATTTTTTCAAAGCCCTGTAAGTTGGCTACATTTATCACATAAAAAAGTTCGTAAAAATATTCAATACAGCCGGAGTAACTTGGCTTTGAAAATTATGTTTTTTCCATTGAATTAACACAGAAGCACATCCGTTTGGAGACCCATGTCCATTCCCTTAAATTGACTTTTAGATACTTGAACTTAAAGTAAAATAATTTAATTTTGTAGAATAAAATATAGCTTGTACTTAACATAAAACTGCAACATTTGCTACTTGAGAAAAAAAATCTCTTCACTCACATCATAAGGTTTTTAATACAATAAAGAGACCATAGAAAAGCATATATAATAAAAAGAAGTGTTTAAAAAATATAGCTCAAGACATTAGTTTTCATAAAATTTTGAAAACAATTTACAGTTTTTGACAAACATACTGCACATTTAAATAAATAAGGGGTGATACTGATTTTTACCAATGGGTTTTCTACATGAAGGACAGAAAATAGATTTTTTCCTGGGTATTTTCATACACATATTGCAAAATATGTGTCCACAAATAGTTGATCCTAATTTTCTATTAGACTCCAAAATCTGCAACAGTAAAGTTATAATGTTTTGAAGATATTATGAAGAAATATAACAAAAAACTATTATAATATGTTCAAAGTCTATAGTCTATCACGGGTTGTGAGTCAATTATAAATTAAAATTATTTTTTTTTATCAGGCAAACTGCTTAATTTGAATTGGGTATTTCATAATTTCTTAAATCTATTACTTTGTTTATTTCTAATTCATGGCTGTGTTTTTTAATTGGTAAAATTATTTCTGTTGTTTTAATAGTTTAACAAATATTTTTTCAATTGTCATACTTGTGGATTGTTTTCTAATTGAGGTAGTAATTTCTTAGTTGCTACATTAATAATAAATACATAAAATTTATATAGTACATTTATTTAAATTTTATTTTCTTGTCTGGATATTTATTCCAGCCTTTAACATAATAATAAGTATACATATAAAAGGCAGTGGCACAGCTTAGGAGGGAAGGGGTCATATAAAACTAAACTCCTTAGCGCAACAGCCCATTAGTGGGCCAAGGCCTGCCGTGCCCAACTCAGCTTCCATGACCGAGGATTCTGGGGTGCAGGGCATATGTCCAGGTTAGGTGGTCAACCTCACCTATCATTTCCTCTTAGTTATTACAAACATTTGCATTGCACAATGAATTAGTTGTTACTAGGATTACATATGCAGTAAAATAAAAGAAATACTAAGTAACCTAGTGGTTCATTTATGAACTACTTTCAATTACAAAGGTCAAGTTATCTGGAATTTTAATTTATCTGAGGGTACTACGTTTTTTTAAATGAATCAAGTATGATGTTTTTTCGGTTCCACAATCAAGCCAATGATTTACAGAGGTTTCTGCACATAAATGAGAAAGGACTTTGCCATTTAAGTAGATGATCATAATAGTGTCTTACGCTTCTTGTTTATAAGGCCAGTGCATAATGTATTTTGTATGTAATTGTTAATTCCTTCGTTAGAAGTCCAAATACACATGAATAGAGCATCTTTTCATTTGTTTACCGATTATGTGAAGATGCTCATTTGCTTTTACAAAGGAATTAACAGGATTTCTAGATTAGAGGGTCATTTTAGAAATGAAGCGCTAGACTCTTGTAAGATAACAAAAATTAAAATCTATCACAAACATTAACAGGGAAATGGCAGTCAACGTGAAGGAGAAATTCGATGTCCACAAGGAATTTTTGACCACTAAGGACAAGCAGTTTTTCGAGCCATGTTGGCAGCCTTAGATTGCCCCAAAACATGTGAAATTTTTGTTAGCAAGTAATTAGTCACTTTAATTCGAAATAAGAGGTTTAAGTGCTCATTGTCACTATAAGTTTAAAATGACTATGATGAAATAATTTGATTTCAAATGAATGAATAAATTTTATTTTTAATAATTAATATAATTGTTAATAATAACTTTCAGTAAAGAGTTTAGTTTTTAATTAGTCACAATTAAGTTTCGGCTAAAGCGAGTCAGTAACTAACTAAATTAAGCTTTTTAAACAGGGCTTTTAATTGTATTTTGTAAAAAATAATAAATATTATCTTGTAAAGTAGACACATATAATAAATGCTTACTATTTAATTCCTAGAACCTACATAAACAATCATTTAAGTTTATACAAATAGACCATATTTACCACTTCCAGGCTGTCAAGACAAATTGCACATTCAACTTCCTTTTGGTTTCTGTAAAGAAAAATGAATTACAGTCGAACCTTGTAAACACGAACTTGCTTAACACGAAATTCCACTTAAGATGAACTGAAAACATTTCCCCGGCCTATAAAGCTTTTAGCTAATGCTTAAAAATTCTCTTAACACAAAATATGCTTAAAAAAAAACAGGAACGAACATTATAAAAAAAATTGTCTTCTGGTACTTAGAAAATCATGAGATCTCCCATGATTAGTCAATTTTAATCCAATGAATGAGGCGAAAATGAATCGAAAGAAGCAGTCAAGCAGTTAGAGATGAAACAAATCTTTTTAAATAATATTGACAACACTTGTCTTAAAAAAGAGGAAATTGTGTCTGAATATGGTGCAGCTAGAAGCACCCTTTCAATGATTTTAATATATCGGGATAAAATTGAAGCGGCCTAAAACAATTTGAACCTGAAAGAACTATGCATTGTTCTTAATTGATTTTTTTTAAATCCTAATTTTTCTATAGTATGTACTACTCCAAATGAACTTGAATTGAATTACTAATTAGTATGAATTGAATTAGTATGAATTGAATTAGTATGAATTGAATTACTAATTGTATACATGTATTGCATAAATTTGCATTCTCATAACGTTAAAATGAAACTTAAGAGGCTATCTCCGGACAAGATTATCATATTTTGAGCTATCTCAAAAGCTAAGGCTTTTTAACTAAAGCGCTTTAAACTGCTTTCTTTACTTAGATAGCAGATAGCTCCTAGATAATGTGCATTTGCTCCCAGTTTTTTCAGTTAGTAGCATAGATTGCTCCTAAATTTCTTTATATAATTCCGAACACTTCTCAAAATTTTGGAATAGTTGCCAATGGTTAACAGACCCTCAACACCGCAGAACGATAGACGAATTAAAAAAATGGAAGTCCAACTCAAGTTAAATGTAGAGATCCCAAAAGTCTGATGAAACACAAATATCACAAAGTCTAATGATTAGAAAACCACAAAAGTCTGATAATCTGAACATCGGGAAAGTCTGACGATTCGAACATCACTAAGTCTGATAATCCAGACTGTCAGACGATCCGAAAATTACAAAAGTCTGGTGTTCCCATAAATTACAAAACTAGATACTTTGGAAATTTGCCGATCCTAAAATCCATTATTATTGAAGCTCTAGATTAGCAGTCGCCAGTCGCCAACTGGCGACTATTACATCGAAAGTGGCTACCTAACAATCGAACACCAGTCGCGAAAAGTGGCGATCATAATTTTTCCTCTTTGTTCAACAAATAATTAATACTGAAGCTGCATTTCTAAAATAACAATAAAAAAACGCTCCGATTCGATTCTGTCGGGAAGAAAGACTTGATGACAGTTTGACAGTTGTTTCTCATCGGTGAAATTTTTCCCTTATCATTGGCCGGTGTTTCGTGAGACATCACTGAGTCGGCCTCCTTGTGACGTAAATGGAGCGATTTTACCCTCGCCTCTACACGGCTGGGCGCCGAAAATCTTAAATGCAAATTTGATTTCTAAATCTTGCTTTACGATCTACGCAATTTACAGGCGATTGATTTACAGCTAATTATGATCTCAACTATTCATTTAAACAATTCTGATATGAGAAAATTTCAAGAAAAATGAACCCAAATCGAGGACGTGGTGGTGGAAAGCGAAAGATCTCAACAACAGAACCGAAAACAACAATAATGAAGTACTTTTTAAATCCTAATAGGCAAGTCAAAATATTTATTTTCTTCATTTTGGTAAATAATTTGTCATTTTTAATGAAATCGTTAAGTGGATGTTTAAAAGCACGCTAATTTGAGATGAAAATAAAACTTGTCAAAATTTATTCGGGAAAATACTGAACGAATAGAAATGTTTGTCATTAACGTTCTTCACGAAAATCGAAACTCATAAAAAATATAAATACCCTCCCAGTATATGTCTTCTCGCAAGGGTTTTCGATTTTATTTACACTTGATCATAGGCGTTGTTTCTTCTTAAAATCGCGCTGTCTAGGACGGATTTTTTCATTCTTTTTTGGTTAATATTGTATACTTAATTTTAAAATATTATTTACTAGCAGTATGGTCCCGCCTTGCTGGGAACCCGTTAGAAAATTAATATTAGTAATAACTTAATCAAAAAGATTCAAAAATTTGAAAGCACGAATTGTAACTGCGAATATTGTTTAAAAAATGTAAGGCAATTTCAAAATACTCAAAATAAAAACAAAACCAAATTCGTGTTGGTGCAGAAATCATAGAGTAAACAATAACAAATGAAAACTTTTAAAGTAATATCTAAAGAATTTAACGAATAAAAATAGAGCTAAGAAAAAACAAAATAAATGTTTTAAAAAAATACGATACATTTATTTAGTAATTATTTAAAGGCTGTCTTACTGGATTTTCATGTTTATTGACTTATGACATCAAGCCCCTGTTTTGGCCCAGCCCATGTGTTTTCAAGCTCTATTATAGTCCCTCACTCTTAGATGGATGATGTAGTTTTGAAAATATTATTATTAATTAAAAAATTATTATCAAATATGAAAAAAATAAGCCTCAGTTGCACACATAGGTATTGAAGGGAATCTATTTTAAAAATTTCAAATTTTCTGGGCAGTGTAAGTAGGTCTTTCACGATCCACAGACAAACAGACTTTCTTTTATTATTATAGATTATTGTTTATATTTTTTTCAATGAGAAATGGGTCTATGGGTCTGGAATGGGAAGTGGGTCTATGAAACGGGAGACTTTACAAGTGCGTTTAAGAGTGAAGCGTAATGGGCAAAGCATTTCGAAACAAGATTTTAGTTGTGCCATCAATTTATGGTGGGAACATTCACTTAAAAACAATTGTGGGCGACGTCAAGAATTCTCTGAAACTAATACCGGACCGCTAGGTGGCGATTTGTCAGCTGCACTGTGAACGAGATCTGTGAGTTATTTGATTTTTATTGATTTATTTTGCTTTTTTTTACATCATACTAATTACTATTATTTTACCTTTCAGCTATTTAGTGATTTTATGTAAAATTTGTGTATTTTTTACTTGTTTTGGGTTTTTTTTGCACTTGTATAGTTAGGCCTTACGACCAGCGTGACTTTTGTTTACGTTTGGATTTTGAAGCACGTTGCGATATTTACCTTTCTATTTGCTGTTTAATCATTGTTTTATTAATCATTTTTTATTTTGTGTTTATACATTTTATTGCCTGCTTCTTTATTGTTATTTATTTGCGTGTTTATTTAGTTTCTTTTTGTACGGAGAGTGTGGTTGTTGACTAACAGCTTGTTTAGCTTTGGGGATTCAATTCCGTGTACTTTTAGTTCTGTGTTTATTGTTTCTGCTTTTTTGTTTTAGTAATTAGTATTGTCATTGTGTATCATGGGGATGACTAAGTGTTTAAAGGTTATGAAGAAATCTGGGCAAGGGCGTATGTATATTGTTTGTAATAGCTGTGAAAATCTATGTGATGCATATGTTTATGGTTATAAAGATGTTGTTAGGAATCAGGTGATTGAGTTTACGTGTAAAGCTTGTACTACTGTTAGGGAATTGGAGGAGGAGTTATTAGCTTTGAAAGCTAATTTGGGTTTAATCAATGATGATAGAGGTTTGGTACAAAGTAAGGAGGAAAGTTTAGAGATGGATGATAAAGAGGATGTGTATTCCTTGGTTGAGGAGGAATTGGGTAGTGTTATTGTGTAGTGATACTGAAGTTGATGTTGTTACTAAGGGTGTAGTCCTGGGGGACTCTATGGTACGTGGGATTGGGAATGTGGTAACAGCAAACGCAATATGAGTCGTTGTTGTTTGCCGGGAGCAAGGGTTAACGATGTGATTGATGTGGTAAGAGAGGGAACAATCAATGAGGGGGATAAAGTAGTTTTGTGGGTCGGCACCAACAAGGTTGGCAAAGCCACAAATGTGGAGTTTAAAAGGGAGACGAGGACACTCCTTAGGGAGGTCAAGGGCAGGACAAAGGACATTACTGTCCTTGGGTTGTTACCGAGGTTTCCTGAGTGGAGGAGCAGGTTGAGTGTGGAGGAGCAGAGGTCCAATGCTTGGATGAATGCTAGGGCATTGGCAATGAACAGGGTTTTAAGCGAGGTATGTGAGATGGAGGGTGTTGAGTTTCTAGATCTGTTTTCTATGAGAAAGGTAGGTGATGATACTGTTTTTCGGGGTTGCCAAGTAGAGTGGATGGCAAGGGACAGAGTGCACTTGAGCAATAGAGGGGTAAACGAGGTAAGCAGGATAGTAATGAACAGTCTTGCTTAAAAAAACTAGGTATGTTTCGAGGTGGAGTGGCCAGGGTGAAGGCCATAGTGGGGAATTCGGGTAGGGTAATATTCACAGGGGCAACAGTTCGAGCAAATGTGGGAAAAATACATGGAAGGTTTTCTATTGCAATGCTAGAAGTATTAGAAACAAGATAGAAGAGTTGAGGGGAATCATTGCAATGGAGGATCTTGACATTATTGGTATTACAGAAAGCTGGGCAAATACTGATGATGTACCTGATTTTTTCACCATTAAAGGTTTCAATCTTTACCGCCGTGATAGACTCAACAAAAAAGGGGGTGGGGTGTTGTTGTATGTTAGAAGCGACTTGAACTGCATAGAGTTAAACTTTAAGTGTGATACTCAAGGTATTGACTCTGTATGGGTTAAGTTGACTAATGTGAATGGTAACCATCTGGTTATAGGTAATGTGTATAGACCACCCAACAGTAATGTGGAGCATGATACCATGCTGTATAATATCATAAGAGAGATTTGTCACAATAATGAGGTTGTTATCATGGGAGATTTCAATTTTCCAAACATTAATTGGGACAATAATGTGATTGTTAAAGGACAGGGTTTAGATTTTCTGGATGTTTTAGATGATTGCTTTTTGTATCAGTTAGTTAGAGAGTGTACTAGAGATAATGCTATTCTGGGATTTAGTTTTAAGTAGCTGTGAAAATAAGAGTTCATAACCTTATTGTCAGTGATCACTTAGGGGAGAGTGATCATAATATAGTATTAAATTTGATATTATTTTTCAGGTTATACAGATTAATAGTGAAAGAGTCATCCCATGTTTCAGAGATGTTAATTTTGACAACTTGAGACATGATGTAGCTTTAGGTTTTGATAAAGGACTGGTAGGTACCCATACTCTTGAGCTATGGGATGAGTTCAAGGAAAAACTAAATGATGTGGTGAAAAATCATGTTAAATTCAAATGTAAAAGTTCACAAATTAAATTGTATCCTATGTGGTTTTCCAAGGATATTAAAAAGTCCCTTAGGTCAAAGCAAAAGGCTTACAAATATGCTAAGCAAACTGGCAGAGAGGTTGATCAGGAAGCTTACAGAGTTGCCAGGAGAGAGTTTAAGAATCTTAGTAGAAAACACAAATCTGCATTAGAGGAGAATCTAGCTAGGGGTATTAAGGATAACCCTAAGGATTTTTTTGCTTATGCTAGAGGTAATGTAAAACAGAGTAGCTCCATTGGACCATTTAAAGATAGTCAAGGACAGTTAATCCATGACGACATGAAAATGGCT
The DNA here is from genome assembly GCA_019343175.1 of Oedothorax gibbosus. Taxonomy (NCBI): domain Eukaryota; kingdom Metazoa; phylum Arthropoda; class Arachnida; order Araneae; family Linyphiidae; genus Oedothorax; species Oedothorax gibbosus. The sequence continues at coordinate 6,045,752 of CM033282.1, read as the reverse complement.
AATCTTTTGAATAACTTTTTTATTAGTGTTTTTAGTAAAGATTTTAAAAATGTGCATGTTTCAAGGGAAGTAACTGAAGAACTGGATTGTATTGAGTGTGATTTTTCTAAGGAGGAGATTATTCGTCTATTAAAAACTATGAAACCTAACAAAGCACCTGGCCCTGATGATATGTATCCTAAAATTTTAGTTGAATGTGCAGAAGAGTTGGGGGATGCAATTCTGACTATTTTTAGGTCATCATTTATTTCTGGACAGGTGCCAGCAGACTGGAAATTGGCGAATGTTACTCCATTGTACAAGAAAGGGCCTAAATCTGATCCAGGTAATTACAGACCAGTTAGTCTTACATCTGTTTTAGGTAAAGTTTTTGAGACATTGTTGAAAATGCGTATAATGACTTTTTTGGAAACTAATATCTTACTTTCAGATAATCAATATGGCTTTAGAAAAGGTAGGTCTTGTACAAGTAATCTTTTAAAATTTTATGATACTGTTACAGAAGAGATTGATAAAGGCAATATGGTTGATGTTATTTACATCAATTTCCAAAAGGCTTTTGATAAAGTCCCTCATGAAGCTTTGTTATTTAAGTTGAAAAGATTTGGGTTAGGGACTGCTGTGGTCCGTTGGATTAAAAATTGGTTGACCAATAGAAAACAACGGGTTCACATTAATGGTAAGTACTCTGATTGGAATGAGGTTGTAAGTGGAGTGCTTCAGGGCGCTGTACTAGGACCAATTTTATTTATTATGTTTATTGATGATATCAGCTGGGGGTTGAATAGCAAGTTAAGTATTTTTGCAGATGACTTAAAAGTGACGAGTACAGTAAATTCTGTTGAGCATATTGAGCAGTTACAAAATGATCTTACGAAAATTACTGAATGGGCTTCACGCTGGGGCATGTCGTTCAGTGTTAACAAATGTCAAACCTTGCATTTGGGTAAGAACAATGTTAATCATTCTTATGTTTTACAGGGAGAAAGTATCCAAGATAGTGAGTTCGTTAGAGATTTAGGAGTTTTAGTGAGCAATGATTTCAAAATGAGTAAGCAGTGTGTTGAGGCAAGTAAGAAAGCCAATCGAATGTTGGGATATATTAGAAAAAGTATCACTTCTAAATCTAAGGAGATTATTTTGCCATTGTATAGGGGATTGGTAAGGCCACATCTGGAATATGCTGTTCAGTTTTGGTCTCCCTTCCTCAGAAAAGATATAGAGTTGCTTGAAAAAGTTCAGCATAGGGCTACAAAAATGATTAAGGGTCTATCTGGTATTGATTATGATAACAGATTAAGATCTTTAAACATGTATTCCCTGGAAAACAGGAGAGCTAGGGGTGATTTAATACAGTTATTCAAGTTCATAAAACAGGGAGACATGGAGGGCTTAGATTTTACTTTAAATAGCCGGACCAGAGGTCATGATCAGAAATTGCATAAATCGAGCTTTAGAAGGGAGGTAAGAAAACATTATTTTTACAATAGAGTTGTCAATGAGTGGAATGCCTTACCAGATTATGTTGTGCATTCGAAGAGAGTAGAAGATTTTAAGAAGAAACTTGACGGACATTGGAAACTGGTAATGTATTAGATTTATTTTGGACCAACCTTGCTGGGCCTCTGGCCTGTTGTTGGTCGACAATTTTTGTATTTGTATTTGTATAATAGTTGAATTGTATGTACATAAAATAATTTTCTCTTTTCAATAATGGCCAATCACATAATACTTGCATATTGGTATGCGCCTTCTTTTTTTTACTGTCAATCTTTTCATATCAAAAATGTAATAAAATTTTGTTTTGTAAAAAATCGTACTTTGTTTATGTCGTATATACTTAAATTTAAAACTGGCTACTAAAAATGCATATGTGGCTACCATTTTTTTCACTCTGGTTGCCACTGGCTACTATTAAAAATTCCCAGTCTAGAGCATTAATTATTAATTCCGGATTATTAAAAGTTTGGGTAATCTGAAAATCGGTGGTAGCCACATTACTTTATTGAAAAAAAACCAAACAACTTTAAGAAACAAATAATTGCCACAAAGTGAGAATTGGTCGCACTTGGAAAAAGCGAATTTCGACCTTTACTAGAACGGAACTTCTACTTAACTTCAAAACATTTCAAATTTAAACTTCTATCAGAGAATTTTTTTAATATTTATTAGTTCTAAACTACACTCCTTGGTGCAACAGCCAATTAGTGGGCCAAGGCCTGCCGTGCCCATTTCAGCTTTTATGACCAAGCGCTCTGGGTTGCTAGGCATATGTCCCGGTTAGGTGGTCAGCCTCACGCGGGAACCCCCCCCCCCCTGTTTAGTTCCCAAGCAAGTTTAGTCCTCATTTTATCAATCCACTTAAGGAATAAGTCAACCTCGCACAATCCGGGATTCGAACCCCGGACCTGTGGCATGGCAATACGAAGCACTACCACTAAGCCTCATTTATTAGTTCATAACAATAATTTGTGTTATACAATAATATGTTTTGAGTGACTTTCCTGTAAAATACTAACAAATGCAATTGAAAAGTAAAAACAATAAAAAAAAATTGGACACAATTTCTAGATTATGTAGTACAAAAAAAAAAAATTGATATATAATAAATACCCGGAAGGAGCATCGTCATTTTCTCCATTTTGAGAAAAGGTTCTGACTTCTGCAATTTTTTTTTCTCGTAAAACACGAACCAAGTCATCATCTGCATTTCCTTGTGAAATTCTTGCGGCTGCTTGTGCTAGCACTCTGAAAAAAAAAATAGGATTTTAATAATTGAAGAGCGTAGTGGAAGAACGTGTCAAGTTATATTTTTGAAAAAAAATTAAACATTTTGTGTCAATGAACATGTTATTACCTCCTTTAGAGATAAGAAGTTTCTCCTTTTTCATAAGTACATTTTTTACCATTTGCAAGTATCTTTTTTTTAACCTATCTAGGTGCAAACAAAAAAATTTTTAAAGCTTTTTTCACCTTTTTGTCATTTAGCATGTTCTTCCACTAAGCTTTTCAATTGCATCCTATATAAATAGGGTGAACAGAGCCATAACAGTACCATTAGAGCCATAAGCAAGACATTTCCTTTGTCGTCAAGTAACTAAAAGTTTTTAAATAATTAGCAATTAAATTTTTATCATACTAAACATTTTATTTATACTATAAAATGAAAGTGATGCTGTGGATTCCCCCCACTTCTTTAACACTGTACTGCATTGATGTTGAAAATATCTAATCAACTTATAAGGAATTACATGGAATAAATTAAAATATAAAAGGCTGCATGGACATAAAAGCTTTTATAATTATACCCTGACGTTAGAGGTCAGAGATAAAAAAAAAATAGGGAAAGACAAGGTTCTTTGGAAGGCAGCAATATTTTAGCACTCTTAGCCAATGGAAAATGAATAAGTTTTCGTCCTTAAATTATACTATATATATATATACATATATATACATATATATTATACATATATATATATATATACATATATATTATACATATATATATGACATATCATAACTTAACCCCTCAATATAACTTATAAGTTTAATTATCTTTTTCATATCCTTAATATCACTTAGTACTTTAACATCCCAACCACACCCTGTAAGCGACAAACAGTCGCACAGTGGAGTATTTGACCCTAAATCCTGGCCAAAATTATTTTTCAAGGTGATTTAAGTTTTAGTGACTGTTTTTCAGTTTTTACTTACTTTATATCAATATAAACACTTAATTAGTTTAAAATTTAAAGGTTTCGATAAAATATGTGCAGGGCCGTCACGTGACTATAGTGCTGTATGAAATTAATTAAATAAAATACATTTTATGAAGTTTAAAGTTTTCAATTTTACAAGCAAAAAATATTTGTTTTAAAGAGTAGAAATAATCTTTGTATTTTCTCTCTTTTATGGACTCCAGCAGGGCCGTCAGGGGGGCAGGAGATGGGGGCGGCTGCCCCTGTCTCTTGCCCCTTCAACCATACTTAATTGGAACATGAATATCGATGACTTAAAGAAACATAAAAATATCAGATAGAATGTGCTTTAATAAGTTAGTAAACAAAGTGAAAAATTTTATAACAGGAAAAATGACATGATAATAAGTTTGCAAATATATATTTTTAACACAAATTGTTTATTACAACGATATGAATTTTTTTAAACAAAATTTTAATAATGAAACGGTAACAAAATTTAGCAATAAATAGCGTTAATATCCCATGTAAATGTTTGTATTATTAAAAAAAGTTAAGCGCTGGACTTGCAACTAGGGTGGCCCAGGACAGAAGTGGAGTCAGAGGAATATAGTCGGTATCTTCACATTCTAGCCACTTACCCTTTTTTTGTGAAAAACTTCTGCTCAGTCCTATCTACTTGCTTCAGTCCATGATGTTACTGTTTCTTTTAAAGTCAAATTTAAAATGCTTCCAGCGAATTTTTGAGTAAACCTCTATCAGCATCTGAACATCTATGGTGATTTCAGCAACTCCCTCTTCTAAAAACTCAAGTTTTTCATCGAATGATGTTTGAGGAGAACCCTTGAGCAGTTTATATTATTCAATCCTACCGAATTCTGTTTCAATTCTAAAATCTTAACGAGTTTTATTAATGCTATGCTTGATATCGTAAGAATAATACAGAGAAGCCGTTGATTAACGTTACTAAGAGCTTGGCAGCTTACTCTCGTTTAATTACTGTTAGATAAAAAAAAAAGTACTAAGCAATTGTTAGTGGAATCGGTAACATCACCCTTTTCTGTCATCACAAAATTTTCGCCTATCACCAAACACTTTTTTGAAGCTGTTTCCAGATGTTTTTCGACCCCCTTCCCCTGTTAAGAGGATGGTGGGTTATGTGTTTGTGACCCCGCCCCCTCAGTGTCTCGGAGATTATCGACCTCTTTATACACTGTAATATAAACAAACCAACTTGCCTATACTAGCATCACCCACTTTTGAAAAAGGTTGCTAATTTTATGTGTACAAATTTCAAACCGAAGTTAATGGATTTTTTAAATTAAATATAACCACATGGTACGCATGAACGTGCATGTTTGTTTTTAATTGCACCCTTTTACAAGGTTTTACATTTTGAATAAGGTGTAAAGAGAAAATTTAAATACAAAAATAATGCTACTATATTTCATTTATTTTCAGAGTTGGCGCTTAAGTTCACAATAAACACATACATACGAATCTTTTAGTAACATAACTTTCACAAACAAAGTAGCTAATGACATAGCGTGCATTACTTTCAAAATTATGACTTAGCAAAAAAAAAATATTTCTGAAAATGGGGCAAACATGGGCAAGATGTTTTTGGTGAAATTGTTTCTAGACATAATGACTTATAATATCCAGGTCGAAAATCAACTCGACCTTGCCCGACACATTTTCATAAAGCTGTTTAAATTTTAATTTTCACATTAAAACGGTTTAAAAATTATGAATTTCATTTTTTAAATATCTATTTTTTTCTACAAAAAAAAGGATATTCCGAATGGTTTACATTTCAAAATAAAGATATGACATTCCTTTATAATGTGGGCAAGAAAGATTTTAAATTTGTGCACTTATAAAGTCACAAAAAATTAAATACCACATCAAACAAAAAAGCAAAAATTCATGAAAAAATTGAGCCGCGCAACATAAAAAACTGCCTTTGACTGAATTTTTGAAGAATATAAATATCATTTGAGTTTCGGAAATTCATGAATATGAATGCACTAGTTAATAATCTAATAAAAATCACTAATTTCATAATTGTAGCTTAAATTTTTTTTTTGACATTTTTGGCCAGGATTTGGACCCAAATACTCCACTGTGAGTCGCCTAGATCAATTCGTTCCCACAGAAACTATTTAGTCAGCACATATTTTTAATTGATCTTTCAACTCTCCCATGGATGTAATTGGTCAGTGAAACAGAGCACGGAAGTTCATTATATATATATATATATATATATATATATATATATATATATATAATATATATACATATATATACATATATATACATATATATACATATATATACATACACACACATACATACATATATATACATACACACACATACAACATATATATACATACACACACATACATACATATATATAACTATTTTAAAAAGAATAAATTATTTTACTTCTAAAAGGGTTCCAGTTATTGGAATAATTGTCTGGTATATTTGTCATAAGTAAGAAATTGTTGTAGCCACAGAGAGTCCATTCAATTATAATTATATATTGAGAAATCTAAGTAAAATGATTATTATCCATTCAAAACTTTCATTTATATACATATATTTAAACAATTGTTAAAATATCCTGAATAAGAAGAATAAATATTAAATTTACTAACTGGTCTATTTCAATACAAATTTCTACTTCTTGTAGAGCATTATCTTTAGAGCGAGTCCTTTCAATGTCAACTTCGGGAGGTGGTAATATGTAAATGTTTACATACAATACTTACAGAGAGTCATCCATTGATTGAGAATCCATTTAAGGTTTCGTGAGGGATAAGCTATGATTTTATCAAAAAATAGATGCCTGTAATTGCAGGGCTTATAGTGTGATATACTTGGAAAGGTAAACAGACAAGGAGAAACATTCCTGGTTTAACAATTCTGGCCGAAAGCCGCCGTCACGCCTTTAGCAGCCTAAGTGGACAATTCTAATATACTTTTTCCCCTCCCAAGAAAAGCTTGTATTTCGGGAATGCGAAATGTTCACTAATCTCTCTCTTAGAAGTTGAATTTCAAAATTGGCATCAGACAGCCTTCGGAAAGTAAACAAAATTTTCTTTACTTTGTTACCACTAAAAGTAACTAAGTTACAGTTACTGTCTGAAAAATCTAACTTTGTTACCTAAAAAAGTAACTGTTACAAGTAAGGTGTTACTCTAACCCCTGGTAAAAACAATAAAAAAAAAGGATACAATTTCTATATTATGTATTAAGAAAAGATTTAAAATAAATACCCGGAAGAAGCATCATCATTTTCTGCATTTTGAGAAGAGGTTGCGACTTGTCGAGGTATGTTTTCTTGTAAAATATGAACTGAGTCATCCAATGCATTTGCTTGTGATGGCTCTCTGAAGAAAAATAGGATATTAATAAATGAAGAGCTTAGTGGAAGTACGTGCCAAGTGACATTTTTGCAAAATAGAGAAGTTTGTGCAAATGAACATGTTATCACCTCCTTTAAAGATAACTAAGTTTATGAAAAAAGGGAAACTAGTTAAGTACTTTTTTACTATTTGCAAATATATTTGTCTACCCTTTTTTGGGTACGCATATCAAATAATTATATATTATGTAAAAGATTCCTTGAGTACCCATTTGGCTTGGGTGCAAAAAAATAATAAAGTTCCTTTTCACTTTTTTGTCACTTAGCACCTTCTTCCACTTCCCTCTTCATTTCTCGGTAAACTTTAACATCTCTGTATACTTTAACATCCAAAGAGAGCTCGGATTCATTTTAATCCGAGCTTCAAAATTAGTAGCAAGAATCGCCTTGGTACCAAAACAAATGGCTCTCAGTTCTGGGAAATATGCAGAGTCTGCAAAGGCTTAGCTGCCAATAAAGCAGCCAAGTTGGAAAAAACTTCTATCTTTAACACCATACTGCATTAAGGTTGAGAATATCTAGTCACCTTATATATATAAGGAATTACATGGAATAAATTAAAATATAAAAGGCTGCATGGACATAGAGACTTCAAATAGTATTTATAATTTTACCCTGACGTTGGGGGTAAAGGACAAAAAAAAAAGAGGAAAGACAATGTTTGTTGTTTGGAAAACAGCAATATTTTAGAATTCTTAGCTAATGAAAAATGACATGTGGGATACAATCTAAAAATAGAAAGTTCTAGAAATTCTAAAAGTAGAAATTGATTGGGTTTCTAAAAATGACTGTTTGCTATTAAAAATATCAGTTATCTTTCTAAAAATATATACTCTGAAAAACTTATTTTTTACGTTCAGTGTAATTAAATAAATTATATATACAGTGTAGGATTAAAATAAATTTTGCTATTTCCATAACTAATTAATTTACCGTACATACTCGTATATAACCCGACCCCCTATTTCTAAACCAAATATCCTTCCAAAATCAGTAACCCGTGTATAAGTCGAGGTAGGAAATAAGGCCAGAGCCTACTGAAGAAAATAAGAAGAAACCGGTTCATGACAGGACCATAATTTTTTTTGCAAGCCAGCCAGGGCGTACCCAGGATCCGATTTAGGGAGGGGCAGGTAACACTAGGGGGCCCCTATTTTCTTAATTTTGAATGGGCCCCTTTAGGGAATTTTCCTTTAACATCCCCCCTTCCCCCCCCCCCCAAGTTAACTCATATACAGAGGCGTCCATAACACATGTGATGCTATTTTGATGATTTTTAACCCCCTCGCCCCCCCCCCCCCCACCCCCTCATCATCATATGTGGCTTGAACCCCCTCCCCGTAATCTCACAAGACATTTTTCAAAATTCATATAATTGAAAGTTTTTATTTGAACGTTTGATACCCGGATAACTTAAAAACACATACTAATCGACGTTACACCCCAAACTTGGGTATTCTAAGCACCAGCTGTATCATCTCATGGTGGTGGGAAAGTACTTATCACATACGATGCACATTTTGCCTACTTTTCCTTTGTTAAATGTGAAAATACTTTGAATAAGTATCCTTTGGACTTGAAACTAATAAAGAAAACAGAAATAAACAAGCGTCAATCGAATCTATATAAAAGAACGGGTCTTTTTTCCCTCTTACACTTTTAAGTATGGTTCGGAAAGCCATGATTGCTTAAAATTAGTGTGCCATTTCAAAGTGCACTTATTAATTAATTGAATCAAATTGACCAGAAATAAATTGTATTAAATTTTCTTTAGAAAAGCTAATGTGAAAATTGAAAAGCAAAAGGAAATTTAACTCTAATTGTAATAAACAAGAAGCAGGCGAGAATCTTGTATTTGAATATGAATACGAATACATTCGCAGTCGAGTTGAAGTGACAATTTATAGTGCGTAGAATGGGCAGACCAATCTTTAAAGAGGGTCTTTAAATATGTTAAAAATTCTTTTTCTTGAAGAACCGCTAATTTATCAAAGCCAACCAAGTTTGGTAGAAAATACTTGTGAGTAACATAAACGAAAATAACATGATTTATCCATTGAGCTAGAAGGGAAACTGGAGTGAAGTGTCAGCGAGCCGAAAACCCACTCGCACCCTTTTGAGCGAACAGGGCAGAAAAGGACTACTTTCCCTACACTTGTATGCAATGCTTGTATGAAACCCCTCTATCATATGGACTTGGGCTCCTAAATGTGTTTTAACATTTTTAGTTCGAAAGAAATTAAGTTTCTTTAACTTTAAATTCCAACTTTTTAAAGAAATGACCATGTGGATCACTAACTAAGAACCAGCGAAGACGAACCCAATAGCGAAATAGGCAAGTTTCTAGGTTTTCTGCCCGGTTCGTTTCTGCTACAGTGCCGTGTATTCCTCTGTGTTTCGTTATTGAACCGGCTCGTTTGCTGCCCTGTTCAGTGAATCACACACCTCACTCCACTTTTCTTCTAGCTCAATGGATTTATCTCTTGTGCACATTTCTTGTAAATTATATTTATTTTTCCATACAATTATTTAGAACTATAAAAAAAAATCGATTTTAAGCACTCAATTTGTTTTGCCAGTTTATTTGCAAATGCTGCAACCAGCCTATGCGTTCTCTCAAAGGGGCATCTATTACTTATTGTGACTTTAAAAGGGGACCTATACTTATAATACTTGGGGCCTACCCAACAGCGAATTCGGGGCCTTCTGCAAATTATTCAAAAATCAATGCATTCAATTTTATAATTATAATAAAGTGCTCAAAGAAATGCAATATTTCAACAATCTTGAACACAAGTAAAATTTGTTTAAACAAATATTTGTTTTCACAATTAATTCTAAGTTTGTTTCATCTCTAAAAACAATAAAATCTTCTATCTTAAGGTTGAGAAGCTAAATTTTGTCTGAAAATTTTTCATGATTTTGAACAAAATTCGGAGCCCCTTCCATATACATTGTATATTATATATTGTATATTATACAATATATAAGGGCCCTCCAGGGCCCGATCACCGAATAGGCAATTGAAGACACATGGCTTCCTCTTTAAAATTTAAAGGGGCCCCCCAAATCAACCCTTAAATAAATCTGTGCTATCACCTATTACTTTACCATATTGGATTAAGAATATAACAATGGTTATATAAATTTGATACAACAATTACATAGTCTTGGTTAATGTATGGTAAATTTAACCATTAATTTGACACAAATTGGTTTGTCCAATATAAGTTTATTGGCCCATTAGTTGTCCATGTATTACATAGACGCTGCGTTCAGGGGGCCCCCAAATCCAGGGCAAGCATCACTTGCATAAAAGTCTTGATCGGGTCCTGGGGCCTCCAAAGGCAGTTGGCCCAATTAGGATCATATTCTGCCCAATTTGAACAAAATACGTAAACTTCTTTTTCATTTAATAATATACATTAATATGAGGTTTCAGAGGAAAGTGGGCCCGATTTGAAAAATATGTAGGCCCCTTTATACATAATATATTCGGTCCCACAGAGGCAAAGTGAGAACCAATCGGGAACATGGGCCTCAATTTGAACATAATAGGCCCATTTAATATATATTATATATAGGGGCCTCTAGAGGCAAAGTGGGCCCCTGGGCCCCGATTGTGAACAAATGGACTCGATTAAAAAAAATTATCTCCCTTTTCACAATCAGACATGAAAGTGCAAACTAATAAAAAAGGCTGAACACTGAATTCAATTTTTTTTTTGCACTATCGGCAAACGACGTGCAAACCAATTAAAATTTTAGTTATATTAGTTTCTTTAAAATGCACACATAGAAAAAAATGCTATACTGTAATTTAAGTTAATTACTTTAAATCTGAATATGGATGCCATATTAAATCATATTTAATAAAAATCTGATAACTAATGAATTACTCTTACTAGATAAATATAAATCATAACAACAAGTATCATTTAAGAGCTTAGATGTTCCCATTACGTTGCAAGCAGGGTTCGATTTAGGGGGGGGGGAATGTGTAGCCATAACTGCTACTCAAATCAATCTTTGGGTAGCAGTTGATTAATTTTGTTTAGCAGCATAGCTTAACAATACATTGATAATTTTTTTAATGAATTTTATGAATATTTTTTATGAAAAAAAATTCTTGACTGCCTCTTTGGAATTGAAATCCCCAACTTTTGGTCTTTCAATACATATCCTTATTAACATGGTTAATTCAAAGTTAAAGAAATTAAAGCATTTTTCCAAAAAATTCCAAGGACACAAAATTCACTAAACAACCTAAATACATAAAGCGTGTATAAGCGGACACTCCATTTTTTTAAAAACTAAAAATTGTCTTAAATCAGAAACCTCAGTATAGGCTGAAGTAGAAAAAAAAAGGTTCAAACGTAAACAAAGTATCTTTTCCATTCCAGCTGTTTTTGTGATTACGAACGAATTCAAGGACACCGTGATTCAGACACCTGATCAGAAGAAAATATTCTGGTTACTCGACTTGACCTAAACTGGAGCTACGAAAAGTAACGATACACTCTTCCGATTAGAGCCAGAGAACTAACAATCATTCTGTGCAACTTGACGTCATTGGTAGATTTCGCAAAAATTACTAGGTAGCAAAATAAGTAAATCAAGAATTTTTATTGGACTCTTCTAAGAGGAGATTGAACTGGCTGGCTGAAAAGTAAATAAAACTTGGTGTAATATAATCTTAATTCATCTTTACATTTAATTCAAAATTTCATCTTCATTATTAGAATCTGTTATTTGAACTTATTGTTAATTGAAATTTAAGTTTAGTTTCACCGAACTACGGTGCGAAGAAAAAGTAAACAACCGTTTAAAAAAATGCATTGCAGTTCTAGCGAATTAGTTCGCAGCGAATTCGCAGTAGTAGTGACTAGTTTTTTTTATTGTTTTAGTTCAAACGGACCTGTCAATCAAACTTCAACGCCTCGTAATTTGTGCTTATTTTGCAGCGAAATAGCAGTACAGTCAATTATTTTTATAGTTCAAGAATCAGTGAACCAAACCTCGATGCCACGTAATTTTTGCTCGCTAATTTGAGGCGAAATGACAGTAGATTTTCTTATTTTTATAGTTCTAGGACGAATTCGTCAAAAAAACATTTTCCCATCATAATGTCTTGTTTTGTCTCGCCTCGTTCGATCATAGGAACCCCCCCCCCCCCCTCTATATGGGTCACAATTTCTCAACGGTTCTGCATCAATCTCAGGATCAGCCAAAATGACATTAAAAAAGGCGGTTTTCCGCCGAAAGGCGGAAAACTTTCATGCCTGATATATACAGGGGCCCCCCATAGGACAAGAGGGTCCCTGGGCCCACTTCGCCCTTTCTAGCGAGGGGCAGCTGCCCCCCTCTGCCTAATAGTGGGTACGCGCATGCGGCTTGGAGTGTCCTTGACATTGCTGACTCTGAGTGGAAAAGCTAAGTTAAAGCCATGTTCAGTGAAGCGTGAAAACCATGCTGCCAAGGTCACGGATAAAGATTTTCTTTACACCTTGAAGACTGGTTGACTGAACTATCCTGTGCCAGAGCTACATTTACAAAATACACATTACGGCGAGAACCAACAATTGAGCATCATTATGGTGGATAGCGTGAATAGATACCAATCTTATTTCATTTTAAGAGTTTAACTGCTTTTGTGTCTATTTTTAATAGATAGTATTTAAACCTTAAGTTTGATTGAAATTTAGTTTAAGGATCAGGGATTTTTTTTTTTGAAATTTGAGGTCTCGTTTTCAAGTCGACCCCAATTTTTACGGCACTAAAATTTGTCCAAAATTCTTGGCTTATACACGAGTATATACGGTACTTCTAAAAGGGTTCCCTTTGAAATACTGGAATATTTATCGCAACCCAGAAAGTTTTATAGCCACAGAGTTTTTAAAAAATTGTTAAAATATGCTGAATAAGAAGAAGGCCCAGTGATAGTGCTTTACATTGTCGTGCCCCAGGTCCAGGGTTCAAATCCCGGATTGGACGAGGTTAACTCAGCCTTTCATCCCTTAATTGGGTCGATAAAATGAGGACCAAGCATGCTTGGGAACTAAACGCTCCAACCTAAACTTCTAACCGGGATACATTCCTAACCGGGACACATGCCTTACACCCCAGTGTCCTTGGTCACGAAAGCTGAATTGGGCATGGCAGGCCTTGGCCCACTAGTGGGCTGTTGCGCCGAGGAGTTTAGTTTAGAATAAGAAGAATAAATATTAAATTTACTCTTACTGGTCAAATTCCATATAAATTTCTACTTCTTGTATTCTTCTTCTTGGGACATTTTCTTCAGAGCAAGTCCTTTCAATTTCACTCACAATTTCAACTTTGGGAGGTGGTATAATACTTTCATAAATTATACACAGAGAGTCATCCATTGACTGAGATTCCATTTTAGGTTTCGTGCAAGATAAGCTATGACTTTATCATAAAATATGATCCTGAAAAAAAAATTGATTGTTTAAAAAATTTTAAGCAATAAGAAAACTCCACACACATGACAAGTTATTCAGCGAAGCAAAAACAAGTTAAACTTGAACAATTACATGGCAAAAAAGATGTTCCTATGATTTAAGCTTTGCCCGTACTAGGTTGACGAGGTATGAAATTTTGAGCAAATATTAAGTTAGGAAAAAAAATGTTCTAAAATAGCAAATATTTTTTTTAGAAATTTGTATTAACTTCTATTATCTTTAAAAAAAAATTGAAAAATTAAAAGTGAACAATTCATTGAAGGGATTCAGTAGCTACTACACTAAACCGTGTACAAGGTTCCGAATCGCGTTTTTAATGAAAGTTCTGTGCTTACTTTTATATTTGGATTAAATCACAAATATTAGAGTTCGAATGAATTAACAGGAACTAAAACAAAATCAAATAATATCACTAAAACTTTGCGCATTTAATACAGAATATAATAAAGTCATGTAGAAATTGGAATTCACCGGTGCCCGCTCAAAAGCAAGGCATTTGTTTTGTTTTGACTTCGAATACGATACGAATTCGGAATCGGAGGCTCTTGCTAAACAGCCGAACATCGGCTATTTAGTCCACAGGCTAAACAGCATCGGCTATTTAGTCCACAGGCTAAACAGCATCGGCTATTTAGTCCACAGGCTAAACAGCCGAGCAGCGACAACAGCGCCACTTAGGATAAACTATTGTTCGGCATCCAAGCTAAATAGCCGAGCAGCGACAACAGCGCCAATTGTGATGAACTGTTGTTCGGCAAAATAATTTTCAAGCTAAACGGCCGAGCAGCGACCCAGCGACACTAGACACTATATTGTTCGGCAAAAGCATTCATGCTAAATCAATGTGCTAAATGACCGAGCAGCGACAATAGTGTCACTTATTATGAATTATTGTTCGACGAAATAACATTCAAACTATTGAAACTATATTTTAATTAAAAACTATATTTGTCTCTTTTAATTTTATAAGGTTTGATTAACATTTTTTTTTGCATTGTTCAGACGACAACAACAAAGTTGTAATAGAACTACGCGAGGCATATATTCATATTTAATTCATATCGACAAACATAGCTTAATTTCCGTCAGGGCAAACGGGGCATGTGCAAAGAGCGCCCCACATCAAGGGGACTCCCAAATTTGCTTAAAATAATAATATTGTTCAAAGACTGTGCCCTGTTCCACTACAGTTTCCATACAACCCTTTTTTGTTTTTTTATAAATTATACCGTGGCCATGTGAGCAAGGGCGGATAATTATTAGAAAGCAAAGAATTACCTTTTACTAAGAAGTAAAGGGACAAAACAAAAACTAAATTGTCAGCTGTTTCAAATAGCAAATAAAGATCTCGAGACAAATTCTAAATGTAAATATTGATGAATAAAAGGTTTATTTCTTGAAATTGGGGTTGTTTTCTTTCTAATTTTCTTTAAAGTACTGTTAAAAATGATAAATGTTTGATAATTTTAAAAATATCTTTTCATGTGACTATAGTAAACTAGATGAAAAAAATAGTAAGCTGATTTGCTAACTATTGTAAAGCAAAGAAATTCCTTTTACAAAAAAGTAAAGAGACAAAACCATAAATTGTCAACTATTTGAAGTAAAAAAATAGATAAAAATAATAAAAGAAAAATATCTCAAATTGTAAATAACAATAAGTAAAGTAATAAGGTTAGTGTTTATTAAAGTTGAAGTTTTATTTCTAATTTTCTGTTAAAAAAATAAATGTTTTTTTTAAATTATGTTT
The DNA here is from genome assembly GCA_019343175.1 of Oedothorax gibbosus. Lineage (NCBI taxonomy): Eukaryota > Metazoa > Arthropoda > Arachnida > Araneae > Linyphiidae > Oedothorax > Oedothorax gibbosus. Next base: position 6,030,386 of record CM033282.1, on the reverse strand, counting down.
CTTAATAATTTTTCATGTATCTCTAGTAAACTAAATGATTTAAAAATTAGTAAGCTAATTCAATATACAGCTTTCTTTTAAATACTTCTCTATTTTAAGTTCGTAAGTTATTAAAAAAAGCTGTAGACTACCTAATCTTTCAGTTTAAATACACTAATATTTAGCCTCCAATAAAAAAAAATTAATTGAAATCAATATCGGGAGATAATTCTCTCGTAGGCCCACTTTGATTGCGCAATCTTTTCTGGTGTCAGGCCCTATCCCAATTCAAGAAGGCCCTGCCTTAACGGGTGCGTTGGGTATCGGCTCGTCACTTGACGGTGGTTATAAATTACGACGCCAATAGCCCTCTTGTAGCTCTAGTGCTACGATAATTCAAACTAACCTCACCGTAACGTGGCGAAGGTTTACATGTCCTGTCCCTCCGTATATGCCTAGTTTTAGAAGCGGCCACAGACAAAACGTTATATGGCTGTGATAAAACTCTACAGAAACTAGAAATAGATAGCCGGAAACGTTCTTCTAAACTCTTAATCATTTCTTTTCTCTTGAAAAACAAAAATCTTTCTGATTTATATTTATTATAAAAAATATATTATGAATTTCAGGAATTATACACAGATATTAATGATTATATTGTTTCGAAATCGCGTGTTACTGTATACTACGTGATCTTGAATTTTATCACTGTTAGCGAAGTAAAGTAAAACGAAAATCTACAAAGATGAATCCAAATTAATAAATTAGTTTGGTGCACTTGAAATTTGTGAAGTATCTTAATGCCCATGATTGATAAATTATGTTTTGCAATGCATTTTTCATGATATTCTTATAATTAGAACGGAAATTGTTCATAGGTGTTTTTTTATATTAAATTATGCCATGTTTGTGAATCATCTTATATTAAAATGCCTTTGTATATTAACAAATTATTTGTTTTAAAAGCGAAATTCTTTAATTCACTCCATGCAAGTTCTTTTTAAAAAACTTGTACACTTTGTAAAATACTATTTAAAAAATCTGTGCATAATAACTCTTACAAAATCACTTATTTATGATGTACCAGGTAACAAATCTCTCCTTTTCCTGGGGTAAAGAGTCTGCAAACTCTGCCAGTAAAGCCGCCAAAAATTTTGTTGTAAAGGTATTTTAATGGGAAAAAACAGAACTCACGAAGTTAACTTCTGTGACATGCTGCATCAACCCACCCGGCCACATCAGTATTTAATTGTATTACATTTGTATTGTTTATCGCATATTTTTTTCTTTGATCTCTCCTTTTGATAACTATAAATATTTGTGCCCCATATTTATTTAAAATATATAATGGGTGATAAGTTGATAGAAGAACCAACAGAGTCAACATTTGAAGTTGCAGGAATGATACAAAACTCTTTTAACAAACTGTTTGAGTTTTGGGAAAAAGATATTTTGTGTGATGTAGTTATAAGAGCTGGTGGAAAATCCATCAGGTGTCATCGTAATGTTTTGGCTTGTTGTAGTCCATACTTTCAAGCAATGTTCACATCACCACTAGCAGAAAGCCGACAAACTGATATTACCATTAGAGATATTGATGGAGTTATATTAGAAATGCTTATCAAATTTGCATATACAGCCAAAATTGTTCTTAACCCATCAAATGCACAGGCATTACTGCATGCCTCATCCATTCTTCAGCTAGACAGTTTAGCTAAAGCCTGTTGTGACTTTATGATTTCTCAGCTGCATCCAAGTAATTGCATTGGAGTACGAGTCCTTGCACTCAGTTTAGGACAAACTGAATTGGTTAGTAAGGCAGATGTGTATACAAAATTAAATTTCCCAGAAGTAGTTTTAGAAGAAGAGTTTTTTACAATTAATGCCAAGCACTTAGAAGAAATTATCTCAGCTGAGGATCTATTTGTCAACAATGAAGTTGAAGTAAGTGCAACAAATATATATTTGCTCAAAAATGGTAAAATGTTATCTCTACTCCAAATTGTAAAACTCTTTAAGTCTAACTACTCCAATGCACTGTCTCTTATATAGTGCCCTGTTTGGAAGAGATTATTTATAAGTAAAGAGGGCTTGTTGAAATTAGTAGCAAGGACCAACAAATAAGTTAAACTTTACTATTTCACTTCCAAGTTTATATTGTAATCGTTCTTGTACAAGTTACTTGTTATTTTGTGATATATTTCAGGAGTTTAGACTTAATTATTGTAATTTTTCTACAGTTAATAATTTTTATGGAAAAAGTTTAACAGTAGTATTTTCCTATATGTTTTTATACAAATTTCCCTTCGAAATACATGAAATAAGAATTTACTGAAATATCATAAACTTTCATCATTAAATCAATTGGTAATGTTGGAGTTAAATATATTTATAATTTGATAAATTATTTATTGTGTATATTTTTGCTTAGTGTTTTACCAGTTATTATTTTTTTTCAGGTATATGAAGTAGTAATGAAATGGGTAAAATATGACGTTGATAAAAGAAAAGAATTTCTACCAAATCTGTTATCAAAAGTACATTTACCACTTATGCCAATGGAATACCTTCGTATGTTTGTGGAATCTGATTCACTAGTCCGTAAAAACTTTGAATGTCGAGATCTACTGGATGAAGCAAGGCATTATCATTTGTGGCAAAAAAGTCGTTTACCAACTACACATTTGCCTGTTAACAAAAGAACTCAACCAAGGAAATGTTATGCTGGTAATATAAATATTTTTCTTAGCTTTCTAATGTAGGTTCGTTGGGATATTATGTAGTATGAGCTAGTTTATAAATAAATTAATGTAAGAAAAATGAAACATAAATATATTAATTCAATTTTTTAAATCTAAATGCTGAATAAGTTGAAAGCACTTTTCTCTGAAAATTTTTGATTTATGAATGATCTCAAGGCAACAAACAAATTTCTACAAACTTCTAATTACACTTGATTTGAAATATTTATTTGATTTAGATAGATGTATTTTCCAATATATACTATAAATTTTGGCAACATTTTAAAGTAATTGTATAAGAATTTGTCTTTTTTTTCATTGTAATTATTTTTGGGTGGGGTAAATGAGTCAATGTTGAGCGTTACTGAATTTTGTACCATAGTAAAAAAATTAAAAAAAATTACAATATAAAATACTTATTTTTTATTAGCATTTCATAACACTAAATTTATATATGGGTCCTTCTAAAAAAGTAATATATTTTAAATCATATTGTTCAAAAATGTATATGGAAAAATTAATTTCTTAAGAAATTTTAAAGAATTTATGGACAATATGAACCTCTACAACAAATTGATATTTAATTTCCTTAATTGTTTATAGATCTTAATATTTTTGATAGTTTTTTTTATAAATGCAAAAAATTAGCTGGAATTTAGTTTAATACTTTCTAAAAGTACAAATCCTTTTTATATTTTTTTAAGATCAAGGTACTCCAAACTTGTTTTGATCTTTTGCCTAATTATTTGTACCTCCTATTTACAATACATTATTTATTCAGGAAAATGTCTGCTGTAATATGCATTATAAATTGTCCTGTTGTCTGTTGCGTTAGTCTTAGTAGTGATTAAGAAAAAAAAAATTAAAATTTCAAAGTGTTTGCATTGTATTGTCCAAACCCTTACTTGGACATTGAATAAACATAAACACTTTAATATTTTTCAATCTTCCATTATTTTTCTAAAAACTTAAATTCTTTTTTGATAGTAGACAGCTATTGCAGAAGTAGGTGACTATGGTAGGTAATCATTGCACTAAACAGTACCATTAATTATCGATTTATCTTATGAAATCTTTTGTTACATAGTATGCAAAAAACATATGTTGGTAAACACAGTATTAAAAAATTTCATGACACAAAAAAATCTTTGTAATTTAAAATTATTACGGTTGTTTAAAGCTTCGCCTATGTGCTTTGAGTAGTTTCTTTTGTTGTTAAAGGTATTATATTTTGTGTTGGTGGAAGAGGTATGAACGGAACACCATTTTCTTCCATTGAAGTTTTTAGTCCTTTTTTTGAAAAATGGGTGAAATTACAAGAGATGTCTACTTGCAGGCGGCATGTTGGCTGTATTTCTTCAAATGGTATGCATTCAATGTTCTTGAACCACAATGTAAGTTTAGTTAGAAAATAAGTTCCTATGGTATATTTGTTAATTGTGAATTTTAATGTTATACTAGCTAGTATTTAAAATATATACAGGTTGCTCAAGAGTCCTTTGATAATCTCAACAGATCAGCTATCCCTAAACAATCTGCTTTCTTAATACAACACAGTAGCAAACAAAATACTAAAAAATACAAGTATTGAAGACCAACTATAGGCCAAAAGCCCAGCAAGGTTGTCTCATTTCACTGTCTCTTTACCAGCTCCAATGTGTATCTAAATATTTTCTAAATCATTAAGCCCTTTATAATAAAAAAATCATTGTATAAACTGTTCCACCTATCAATATTATTATCTATATAATATTATTTATAATTACTATTATATAAATTAAAAGTTTTTTTTTATCTTTTAAATTGCAATTTTTTCGATTTGAGACCATGTCCCTATGTTTTATTATCTGTGCTAAAAATTAGCCGCTCCATATCTTATCTTCTTAATGAAGTTAAACAAATATAATAAATCTCCTCTAAACCTTTTCAGTTAATACAACTGTCCTACCATTTCAGTTCTTAAAGTTTAAAATAAATTTTGTAGTAACAGGGATATAAAAAAACATCCATTTCGACAGATGCCATTTTCAGGCTGCGTTTATACACCCAGAATCTTATCCAGGTTTTTTCCACCCAGTAGTGGGGATATTCACAATAATTAGGAAATAATAGACAACTTGAGAACGAGTGTTCTCACACGTCTTTGATGGTTACCCGTATCTTCGGCAGTGCTGGCATTTTCATCTGAGTAACCAAATAATAACTAATTATATTCTAATAATGAAGAAATAATTTATGTATTTAGAAAAATACCAAAGCAATAGTGCTGCCATCTATTATTTAGAATATTTATACTATCTTATTTCTATGACATTTTGATCAACAAAAAGTAATACAATCCATATCTCAACTATTAAATAAAGTAGCTGAAAATATAAAAAAAAATTTAATAATCTGTTGTTTCTAAACTTTTTCAATTAAGCTATTCTCTACACGCAACACAAGTTCACTACAACAAAAATAGTAATGGTGGGCATTGGTTTTCCCTACGGATCACTGAATATACCAGGGTACGCTAAAACCCGACAATCACCTAGCCTTATTCCCTACCCAGGTGGATTGTTCTTTAGTCTTACCCAAGTCTCACCCACCAATCGCGGCATGTATAAACTTGGCTTCAGGTAGTTATACACCCTTAAGGATTTCAAAACAAAAGTATGAATTTTCAGTTATTTTCACCCATTCTTTTAAACAACGCACTAGTGCCTTTGCATGCGAAAGGTCCCAGGTTCGCTTCCCGGCCTCGCCAAAAATAACTGCCGACCTATAAACGTCAGCCCCTACAGCCCAAAAATGTCCGATGAATAATACCCCATGTAGAGGGAGTGCACGTTAAATATTCTCCAATGTCCCAACGCTGCATATGATGTCGCCCTTAACGGTTGCGTTGGGTGCCTACTCAGGTGTCGTCTCGTCACTTGACTGTGGTTCTAAATTATGACGCCCGTCGCCAATAGCCTTTGTGTAGCTCTAGTGCGACGATAATTCAAACCTACCTCCCTAAACAACTCTCTAGATTGTTTTATTTTGAGAACAAGCAATTGTGCGTTTTTACTGGTACACAACTCGTATAAAGCTATTGATCCCACAAGCATTCAACTTTATTTCCACCTTCCGCAATAAAGAAACCCAGTGTATCCTTAACCTTATATTTTATAGTTCAATTTAGAACATTGATTCTCTTCTCTCCTATTGCCTGGTAATTAAATCCGTATCTGATGATGCCCACCATTACCCATTTACAGTGAAGCATTTTTTTCTACCTAATTTTTGCAAGTTAATTGTTACTTTGTTGTGTTTTTTGATCACGAAATTTAATAAAGTTTAGTTTAATCAAGTTTTTAATTAATTTTTTTAATATATTGATGCAAGTTTGTAGACCAGACTTTAAAATTAAACTTTAATGAAACAATAGGTTCAAGTTTATTGAACACATATTCACAAGTTCAAGTTTATTGAACTCATTTCATTCACATAGAAGTTTTGATTATCAAAACTGCTCATATTTACAAAAAAGCATTAATGATAGCAATTGTGACTTAAATGTATACAAGTAATATTGGCAACAGGTGATCCAAACCTTATTTTTAAACACAATTTAAAAATTATTTAAAGATAAAAATATGCACACAGTATTTTCATTAAAAAAATATATAGGTATCATGATTTATAGAAATAGGATAAATCATTCATTTATATTTTTAATTCCTTTTTAAAATATTATCTTTTTAAGACATCATTTAACAAAACTTTCAATGTTTAAGTGTTATAATTTGTTTTTAGAATAATAAAAAAAATAATATGATTGTGTGATAGCATGAAAAAAACATACAATTTTTTTCAATTATTAGACAATACCAGCTTCACACTACTCTGATTCAATGAGATTTGGTGGCAGTTATGAATGCGTTCTACTAACATAATATAGTTTTCTACCAATGTAATATGTTTTAGTCAAATTTTCAAATTTACCATGTATTAAAATTTTTTAAGTAGTACATGTTTGTCAAAATTCATTTATTTAAAATTAAATGAAAAAAAATTAAGTTCTGCTGAATATAATTCCCATAACACAGATTCTATGATTGTAAAATTTTAATTTAAAATTTGTTCTTCAAAGCTATCTATCTTAGTTTAAAAAATAGGGTCAGTGTCCAATGTTATAATATGAGACAGTTGCCACAATATCGGTCGATGAAAATTGGCTGTATGTTTTATTATGTTATTAACACTTTTTATAATTTCTGATTTTGAAGGCAAAGTTTATGCAATTGGAGGTTGTGATAATTTTGTGCATTTAGCAAGTGCAGAAGTATTTGATCCTGTTACAAACAAATGGTCTGATCTGGCACCTATGTTTACTCCAAGGTAATAAAGTTTAACAGAAGTACTTTTTAAAGTACAATCAATTTAATATTTTTTTAATGTTGTTTTAATTTTTTTATTTACATTTTAATAAATATTAGATAAATCATACTTATCTTTAAAATAATAATAATAAGCATTACTGTTGACAAGTAAAATCTGTTATAGTTTAAGTAACAATGTTTATTACAACTATTGCATATTAGATTGGAATTATTTTGTTGTTTAGAAATTCATGTTTTATAAATGTTCTGAACCTTGAATCCTTTTAAATAAATTTTTAATACAAAAAAATTCCTATCTTTTTTTTGTGGCTAATTTGTAAATGCAATAGCTAAGTAATTCTAAAGAATTATAAGTAATTTTCCATTTTTTTCTTTGTTTTTTTATTTTTGTTTAAACTCAATAGGCGAGGCTTGGGACTTTGTGCCATGGGAGGTCCAATTTATGCTGTTGGTGGCCTGGATGACACACTATTTTATTCAGTTGTAGAAAGATATGATGTGAATGCAGATATATGGAGTTCTGTAGCTTCTATGAATTGTGCTAGAGGTGGAGTAGCTGTTACAAAGCTAAAGGTTAATATGCTTAAATTTTATGTTTTAAACTATAAGCAGTTAAATTTATGTTATGAATGCATATTTTAAGGCAATGTCACCATTATCAACCCTGAATCTTGTTAAACGAAAAAGTTTCAATTCAAGATGTAGAGATTTCAAGCTGGTACCTAGTTTTTGGTGGTAATGCTACTACATAAGGTCCTCAAAATTTGAAGGTAGTAAAATTTCTACAAATATTGAATTCTAGGGTAAAAATGAGTATAATTATGAACTAAGATATTATGTCTACAGATATTTTTGTTTAATAAACAGTAGAAATAGTCTATTAAAGATTTTTGGTGTCTTATGTCTTATTAATTTCTAATATTCATTTGCATTTTTACAGCACAGGCCTGATTTTAATGTCTCAGGCAAAATGAAAATGTTGTTTAAATGCAAACACTCTTTAAAAAAGTTAACAAAATGAAATGAAAATATCTATTAGAAATATTAATTACTGGGATCTTTAAAAGTTTCCCTTTGTTTCCAAGCTCTCATTTCATTTTTTACTCAAGTAAGAGATTAATCAATAATTATTGTCTGCCCTAATTTAGCTTCCACGCTACGTTTATAACTTAAAAAGTGGAAGGTATTATAATTGTTCCGTCCGTCTGTCAGTCACCCACTTTCATAGCCAAACTACAAATGCTACAGGCAAGTGTGATACGTCAAAAAAATCAGCCCATCAAAAATCAGAAACATTGAAAATCTCAGAAAAAAAATCAAAGTACTTTAATTATTAAAAAAAACTGCAAAATTTAATGTTCATTTAAAAGCATAAGAAGCCATTTTTATTAGAATTAAATTACTATTGCCATTCGCAACAATCACTCGAGGATCTTTAATTCTTTTAAATAATAAATTAAAAGAAATTTATTTTTTGCAACCAATCAGTTTGAAATGACATCAAGTATATTTCACTAAGAGATTCTTTGTTTGTATGTTGATATGAAATGTTTTGGTTCTACTTACAAGAGAGGAATATTACATATTTATTCTTTGAAATATAAATTAATTTTTGCGAACGATAATAATTATCAAATTTTCGAAATAAAATAAATGAAACTAGCCAAATTTAGCATGTAAATGTTTATAATAGAATTAATATCGTGTTTGGCGACATTTTTCCTGTTGAACACCAATGTTGTGTGGAAACGGGATGAGTAACAAATTCTGTTACAAACCTACTTGTTTCTTTTGGTTGCTGGGAGCATGCCTTTGAAGTGGCGGTAGACAGTAGTTAAAGGTAATACTGTCTGGATTCCTTAGAAAATTTTCCTCTTACCAACACAGACAACAGTAAATATTTTACTTTGTGTGAGGTTTTTCTGACTCTCAATATTTAGAAATATCTATTTTAAAATTCGAGATTATGAAGTTATAAAGAAAATTATTTTAAAATAGACTTGGATATTACATTGAACTTTACTTCAAAATGAAGGCATGCTTTAGAAAAATTTTAAAGTTAAACAGATTTTAGATAGATAGGTATTATAAAAAAGTGTTCTTTTTTCAGGAAGTTTTTTAAATTCATTTCACACAACACATAATTCTGACAATTTCCATAATAAATATTGCTTTTAACAGTTGTGGGGGTGCTTTATTTATATTTGGTTGCTATTAAGTCAGTAGAGTGACCCTTAGTTCAATGCTGCTTGATTACCCCCATAATACTCTATTACATAATACTCTACTACTATTTCTTATAGCTTATATTTAATATTTTAACAGGGTCTAATGTTTGCTTTCGGAGGAAACAGTGGCTCAGTGTCTTTAAAAACTTGTGAAGTCTATGATCCTCATCTTAATAAATGGAACTTTATAGCTTCTATGAATCAGGCTAGAGCTGGAGCTGGTGCTGTTGTTGTCAATGGTTTTATATATGTAATTGGTAAGTTATTTATATAAATGTAAACCTCTACACCCCCTGCTCATTATTGCTCACCAACCCCCGGAACTGCTTGCACAGTTTCCAATCACTAGTTTTATCCAAGTTTTTAATCGCTCATAGGTCAATAAAATATCATGACTGAATTTTAGGGACTTTTTACAACAATAAAGCTATTTCTTCTTCAGGGTTTGGCAATATTTAAGCTTTGTGTCGCTTCGCTTTGTTTTCTTGTTTGAAAAGTCGTAAAATTTTGATATTTTTTGCTGGATCCCAAAGAAAGTTTATTCTAATAAAGTAATAGATTTTTCCAATTTAAAAAAAAAAATCATCCTAGAAATCATCATTGGAAACAGTATCTTTAAAAATATTTTAGTTAAAATTGTCAGCAAACTATGTATATACTATCAAATCTATATGACATATGTTACTAAGCAAGCAGTATGGGCTTGGGAGCCCAGGCGGAAGGCGTTCGCCCTTGCATGCGGAAGGTCCCAGGTTCGGGTCCAGGCATTACCAAAATAACTGCCGACCTATTAACGGCCTGTGCAGCCAAAAATGTCCGACGAATAATACCCTGTGAAGAGGGAGTGCACATTAAATACCCTCCAAAGTCCTGACGCTGAGCACAATGTCGCCCTTAACGGTTGCGTTGGGTGCCAATTCAGGCGCCGGCTTGTCACCTGACTGTGGTTCTAAATTACAATGCCCGTCCTCAATAGCCTTCGTGTAGCTCTAGTGCGACAATAATTCAAACTAAACTAAACTAAGCAAGCAGTAGTAAAAAATTTATCGTTAAAAAGCAGTACCTTTTGCGGAATTATAACAAGCAGATGATTAGTCGCCAAACCAATTTTTGCTAAAATTTTTGCCCGAGTAATTTAATACTTTAATAAAAAAATCTACGATTAATTTTGAAAACTACATAAAACCGAAATGAAAAATTAGCAAATGAAGTTTAATTTTTTGATGAAACTAATAATTATAAGGAAAACAGGGATAGGAGTGCAAAAGTAGGAGCTTTAATCAATTACTATGGAACATTTTAAGACAAACCAAGAATTGCTATGCGCTAGCCGTAAAAACGCACAAAACTATTTAGAACATTGTAACCAATTTTATATTTAAATCATATAAAAAACAACATAATCGAAAATTACGAGGCGTAATTGGCTGTGATAAAGCTCTTCACAGAGGCTAAATGGATGGCTGGGAATGTTCAACCTACAGGGTGAGGCAATTAAAACCGGCCCCGGTCTAGAGATAGGAATTAGTTGAAATGCTTGGCGAGAAAAACTCTTGAAGCCGCCTGAAAGCTTTCAAGTGGAAATAAAAGATTATTCAAGCGTGCAATGGTTTCGCTTGACAAACCTGTTTTTGCATTGGTTGGATTGGATTAGCATCACATTAGAGCTACTCATGGACTATTCTATTGGCCAGTTCAGATGGTAGTGCGTCAGTGTGAGTTGCGACTGTGTGAGTTGCGACAGTGTGAGTTGCGACTGTGTGAGTGTAATGATATCAATTCACAGGTGAAGATGAAACTCGCAGTACAGCCGAGAGTGTTCATTGTAGAAAATTATATTAAAACGAATTCATGGAAAAAATGTGACAAGTTGTTTGTTCAAGAGTTTAAATGTGTAAAAGTGCCAAAAAAGAGTACTAGGCAACGATCAGTTACGAAATGCATGGCGTCAGCCAGGATCTGCTGTCAACAAGTTCAAAAACATTCTGAAACGGGTCTGAACACCAGATTCTGGGTTTTGCAATCAATTTAGAATGTTTTACATTAACAAAAACGAAAAGGTCCGATTCTTTACGATAAATAACAACCAAAATAATCACTAGTGGGAACTTTTTTGATCAGCTCTACAAACCTTGTTTATATTTCATTTCAACTAGCTTTTCCAACCATAGCGTAGTTGCCCGCAAATAAGTCGCCAAGTGTTTGTTTGGGCTTAATATTGAAGCAATCAATCGCTTCATGTTAGCAAACCTGTTTTTGTATTGGTTTTTGACTTGGAAACATTTCTGTCGTATTCTTATCTCCACGTTGGGGCCGGTTTTATTTGCTTCACCCTGTACCTACAAGAATTGGCTGTGTTAAAGCTTCTCACGGAGGTTATAGAAATAGACAGACAGAATCAATCAACCTACCAGAACCGGTCTTTCAAAGAAAAGACAATATATTCCCACTATTAAAAAACCTACAATATTCCCATTATTAAAATGCCTTCAATATTATAAAATCATACACCTTTGTCAACTTAAGTAATCATACCCCTTTGTCAACCTAACTGGATTTTATGCTTGACACGTGCTTACAAAAAGCGATTACTCAGCTCGGTTCCCACGAGAATGACCAACCACGTGATCAGTCTCCACTAAAACAATTCCAGTAAATTAACTGCGTACTGATTAACTAGCCCTCGACCCAAAAGGCCGCGTTTTTGTCCTGCTGAGTTTGGCAACTGCGCACTTCAAAATCTACCTGCTCAAACCTGATAATAATTTTCATTTTAAAATCTTGAGTTTTTCACAATTCTATTATCAAAATGAAATAAACTAATCTTGATTTTAATTTTCAGGTGGTTTTGAAAACAATGTTCCTCTGAATTCCGTAGAAAAGTATGATCCCGATAATAATGAATGGAAATATGTTTGTTCCATGAAGATTGGACGTGGTGGTGTAGGAGCAGCTCCTTTAGGTGGATTTATATATGCCATTGGTGGTCACAATGCTACGCACTACCTTAATTCTACAGAAATTTATGATGTTAATCAAGACAGGTATTTTTATTAATATTTAAAACTAAGAGTCCAAAATAAACACGTAGTAATGAAATATACATAAATACTACTTTTTTTAGATTATTAAGAAATTATTTAGGTTTTCAATTCGTATATGTTTAAATTTATTGACTGATTTGATAGAAATCATTGATAACACCACATAATACCATAATAATAAACAAGAATAAACTCCTTAGTTCTTCGCTGATGGCTAGAAAAACTAAACAAAAGTTTTCTTGAAAAAAATCTGGTAACTGATTACAAATTTTAAATGAATAATATTTTATAACTGGTCACTTTTTAAATTTTACTGTTAATATGTAGTAGAGTTCTTTTTCAAATTTAGAATTACTGAATATGATCTCATATAGCCCGAGAAATTTTGGACGAAAATTGCTCCTTAAAAAAAGAAATGGTAAACTTACCAACATGGCTTAAAATTAAAAAATAAAAAAGCTTCAGATAAAATAGTTTCCCATGTTCTCGGTCTATATACATGTAAATTATGCTTTAATTCAAATGGTTCATTTTAACAATAAAGATACAAATAATTGAAGTTTGAAGATGAATTTCGATAAGAAAATTTTAAGATGTCTTAAAATATCAGCCCAATTGCTTGTACAATACCTACTCTATTTGGAAAGGAACATCTTCACTTGACTAAAAATAAGTGGTCCATTGATTCTTCTTGTTATTTTCATACCTTATCACAGCATCCAACAATGACTTACTTACGGCTCTTTACGCCTGGAAGGCGCATGAGGCCACAACCATTGTTCTCCATCCTCTCCTGTCCAGTGCAGATTCTCTGGCCAAATTCCAGCTGTTCCAGCCCATCTTGTTTTTTTCACTTATTGTCAAACTCCTCCAAAGCTCCTCCAAGGTCAGGGCAATTCTTTCGTTTTCTTTTCCATGTCTTATCAATACGAGTCCAATTCAATTCCATCTTCGTTCTTTTATGTATAAAGTTATAAGTTTATAAATTTTTGAATGATACAGTTCATTGTTGGTAATTTTCTTAGACCAGTATACTTTTAAAATCTTTCTTAGACATTTTGTTTGAAAGGCATTTAATTTTGTTTCTTCCTCTTTGGTTATCTTCCAAGTTTCATTGCCATAAAGCAGGACAGCTTTGACTGTTGCATTAAACACCTGAATCTTTTTTGTATCCAACAGTGACATTGTGCTGCAACGATTGTGATCAAATTAGTTTCTCTTATTTTTGTAGCTCTGTTTCAGGTCAAGATAATATTTCTTTTCATCAACTGTCTGTAACCTTGTGGTGGCAAAACCATCTTTTTTCTGATTAAACACATGGATTGTGTCAAATGGGGACAGGGAAAATACTTGGCTTATAATTTTTTATCTCATTTTTTGATCATTTGAGACTGTCTTTTGTGCAAAATTTCTACTTTGGCACATACACAAGTTTCCGATTTTAGCATATTTTTTGCTTAAAAAAGTGTGGATTCAGTTATTATGTGGATCGGTTTACATATTATGTACTATAATTACGTTCATTTTTACCCTAAAAGCAAGTTGTTATGTTAACGATCTATGTAGTTAAAAAAATTTTGAATTTCATTTCATTAAAATTTACGTTTACTTATTTTAGATGGATAATGGGACCAGAAATTAGTGATTACAGAGCTGGTGCTGGTGTTACAGTATGCTCCCTTACTGCTGAAAATATGCATAGCATTTTTCAAAGTAATTTGCTCAAAAGTTGCATAGAAGAGCCTGATTAGCATTTTACTGCTGATAAACTTCTCTAGAGTTGAAGTTGTTTTAAAAATACTGTATCAATATTTGACATTTTATTTTTTAGACAACAATTTTTAACCAATATACCAAGTTCCTTTATATTTCTGTGATTTATTTAACTAATATTTTAAATGGTATATTTTCTGTTTATTTTTTTTTATATCAAACCACTTTTTAGTTTTCTGGATGTTGTAAGGAAAGAGATGAATTAAGAAAGACTCAACCCATTCAAAAACCAAAACTGTCCATTTTTCCTAGTGATAGCCCCTGAAAAATTCTAAATGCCTTTTCTGTTTATTATTCACAAAATCATGGTCAACAAGCTTTACAACTAGATGCGTCCTGGTTCCCGGTTAAGTTACGAGAAGCATGTCAAAGAGAAGTAAATTAAAAAGTAGCCAATATAATAAATACTTTTTCTCTTATTTAACAAATACTTTTTATAAAAAAATAATTGTTCAATTATGGTCTTCAGACCATTCTCATATCTACTAGTAACAAAATATGCACTAAATTTTTTTTAAGTTTCTCAATATTCATGGATTGTTGATTATTTAAAAAATCATCCTTTCTTTTTATGCAAACTTCATGAGGTTTAAAACTAAAACCACTAGATGAGGATGGTTTAAGTTGGGTTTTAAGTTTTTCAACCAATCTCAAACAATTGTCAGTTTGCTAAATATCTTTCCTTACTCTATACTCTACTTTTAATACATACCAAATGATTTAGTCAAAAGAAAGTACTGATAAAACTTTTTATTGTCTAATACTGGTGTAACTTAGTCTTTTTTTCCTAACATCCACTTAGTTGGTGACTACTTTTATGGTATATTAGTCGTTTATATTTTATTAAACAAAAGTTTTTTTTATGCTGTAGTTCTTTAGTGTTTTTGTTTACTTTATATAAAATGTTTTACATTGCTGTTTTCTGAGTTCAAAAGTTTGCTAAATATTTTATAATGTGGTATTAAAGTTTCCAATGGAAATTTTTTTTGGTAAAATATGTAAATTTTAATTGTGTTGTCATGAAACGAAGTATTATAAATGTACTTTACATACTAAAATATTTCAACAAAACATAATGTGTTGCTGATTAAATTTTCCCCTAAAAATTGCTTCTAACAAAAGTGTCATTGGAAATTGTTTTATAATTTAAAAATATATGAATTCAAAATTTATAATTTTTATGAATTTTACAGAGTATAATAGTATTTATTTGCACGATAATTAAAAAGGCTTTAATTGGATAGGCAATACTTTAGTGTTTTATCAAAATAATAGGAGGATTTAAAAAGTAAGATTCCTGAACGTTAATACAAACCAAAAATGGAAATTTCTGGGTCTAATTGATTTGACATGCAATGGCTAGATTTGAATTTTTGTTTAACGCTCTAATTCTTTAAATGATCGAATGTAATATTTGATGCATAAGTTTTGGAATATGAAATTTGCAATGACTTTTAATTTAAAGTTTTATTCTATGGACAAATTACATAAAGTTACAGAGATAAAAGCATTGAAGTTTTGGAATATTTCAAGCAAACAAAAAGAATTTACAAGCAAGTAAGATGGAAGTGTTAAAAGACTGGTTTCTGGTTTTGTTCAGGTTCTGAGATTTTCTACTCAGCCTACTTCTTATACTGCCATTTGAGACTATTCTTAATACAGAGAGTGGTACACTTTAAAATTTCATTTTGAGTATTCAAGTATTTTGACTACAAGTTTGCAATGCTGTTCCCTATTTAACCTACCCACGTGGCGGCTCAAACTTCTTGCTATGAAAGCACCACCAATTACCTATTAAAACATACCTTTCTTTATCAGCTCGTTTTGCATCAATCACTTGTGACTTGAGTGGGGCGGCCAATTATAGGCTAACCATCCCGACTCTTGGTCAGTTTTACAAACCATTTGTGGGACCTTAAGGGCGAATGAGCCAGACTGACCGCAGGTCTTCAAACCAAAGTGCCTCTGTGTTAATCCAATGGAAAAAATTATTTTCTAAGCCACATTTTTCTGGCTCTGTATTGAATATTTTTTTTACGGTTTTCTTTATATGATAAATGTAGCTGACTTACAGGTCTCTTTAGTTACACATTTTGAAATTGGTTGGCATTTTTTGTGTAAAATTATTTATTGAAAATTTTAACCAATTTCTAAAAGTGGGATTATAGAGACCTGCAAGTCAGCTACATTTATCATATATAAAAAAACCTTTTGTAAAAATATTCAATACAGCCTGAGAAATGTGGCTTAGAATTTTTTTTCCCATTTGATTAACACAGGGCCACTTTGATTTGGAGACCTACTGTCATTCAGGCTCCTTAGCTTTTAATATCAGGTTGATAGCAATGCTGCCTGAGTTTTGCGGCACAATGATCAGTATTGAAATGTTTCAATTAGAATACCTGTGCTAAACTTGAGACCAACTGACTTTGCACTTTTTTTATAGCTTGTTATACACGATAATTTCCATGCTTTTATCTTAACTACTTTTATTCAACTTTTTATATACCTTTTATTGACAAAAGTAAGATAAGGTTTTTTTACCAAAGATTTTTTTATTGCTTGAATTCTCTTGGAAGTTTATTAATTTTGTTTTATAAATTATGTACTTTAAATTGTTTTTTTTCTGAATTTTTTAATTAAAATTTTCAGTGCAATGATTAATTGTAACCAATTAACCATTATTGAAATCCAACTATCTAGTTTTTACACTATCTAGTGCATAAAAAAATTATCAAATTAAAATATAACTGCATTTTACAACTCATGCAGTAATAGCTGGGGCTCTGATTTAAATAAGTGGTGCCATGAACAATTCTGGATAGTGAGGATTTAAAATTGAAAATTTTTTTCTCAAAAATGGACATAGCAAAGTTTTGCAGTTTTCCTGAAACAAAATTGGGACATAAACAATCATGCTATCATGGCATTTTTAGGCCTTTTTACTGATAAGCATTACTAAGCAAAATTATTATTCATTCCATTTTATTCAGGTATAAAACTTATAAGTTATGAAAATGATTGTGAAATATTCTATGATTGTTTCAAATAGTATAAAATGAAATCACCTATATTCAATTTTGTGTGAAATTATAGTCTTTGGGTGTCCACCATTTAGTTTTTAGGAAGAATTTCAATATTCTAGTACCCTTGAAAACTAGTCACTTACTAATAGAATACATGTATTAAAATGCTAGTTCTACTAATCATGTGTACCAAGTTTGGCATTACTCATTTGCACCTATTGCTATCTTTTAAAATATTTTTCTAACATCTGCTGTACCACTCTGTCTCCTATCTATAATATGCTTGATATGGATAGGATATTTGAGCGGTTGAAGGTGGCTCAAGAAAAATCAAATTTATCAGCCAGGATTTTTGATCAAGATATGGCAGTAAAAAAAGTTAAAACAAGATTTTAAGTCCCGTATTTGGGGAGACCTATGGCTAAATCTCTTCTAGCTCCTACCTGTCATAGGACTTGAAAACAAGAGAATTAAGATTTCAAAATTACTTTTTGAGCTTCCTATCAATATACTTATTGAACTTTAATCTTTCATGTTCTTTTTACTAATGTACAGTATTAAGTAATATGTTTGGTTACATAATGTAATTATTGCATTTTGATATTAGCTTGTTGTTATAAGTTCCACTATGAAAGCTCAGTATACTGTATTGGATGTTTTATCTTTCTTATTACATGAAAAATTGTACTCTAGTCTTATGCATGCCATAATAATTTGTAAAGAAATATTCCTTTACAAAATTTTAAAGAATTTTATACGCAGGGAGGTAAAGTATGTATAAAAAAGTTTTACATATATTATGTTATATTCTGCATATTCAGCTTGAATATTTTCATGTATACACTGAAAATCATGCCAAAGATTATATAAGAACAAATTTATGAATTATGTGTGATAGTACATTTATTGCCAAAAACATTTGTTTTAATTTCTTAATATTGAGCTTTCTCTTTCACTCTAGATTTATTAAATTGATTATTTTGCTACTTTTTTACACATATTCAAATAAAAAAAATTTGTTTAGTTAATAAAGTGTAGAAATAATTTATTTTGATAAAAGAATTAATGCATAATAGAAGATAGTCATATAGTAACCAAAGATAAAAACGACAAAAAAAGTATTTCAAGTGTCTGAAATCATTGTACAGCTCGTACGAAAAGAGACACAGACTTCAAATTTGGTACACAAGTTCCTAGTACAGTCGGGCGCCATAATAAGATTTTTTTGAAAATCGCATTTGCAAAAAGGGTAGCTGCCGTAGAACTTTTTAAGTTATAAAGTTATTGAAATTTCCTTATCAGGTATATAATTAACTTTAAATGGTATTAATTTATCGAGTGGTAATTGAAAGTTGTGTGATGTTACACACCCCTAGTTTTTCCTGTAATTATAGCATAAATTTTAACTATACAATTTTAAGAGGTAGTTGACTTGACTTAAGTCTCTTAACGCTCAAGTGGCGCATGGGCATTGCATTCCATCCCTTCCGGTCAAGTGCTGCATCCCTGACGATCCCCTAGTTTGGCCAGCCAAAACTGTTCATTTTTTTACAACCATCTGCCGCCAGGTTAGTCTAAGTGTTCCCCTTTTTCTCTTTGCGCCAGGTGCTCAAATAAGGGCAATGCGAGTTAGACCTAATGGAGGCATTCGTAGCACATGTTCTACCCACTGCCATCTTCTTTTTCGAAATATTGTGGACATAGGTTTACTATTATATTTCTCATATATTTCTGAATTTGTTATTTTGTTCGGTTAGTATATTTCAAATATTTTTCTAAGGCATTTTGTTTAAAAAGTATCAAGTTTGTTCTCTTGTTGTTTGGTGAACTTTCATGTTTCACTATCGTAAAGTGGGAGGTAGTTAATAACCACAAACCTTTATTCTCAAACTTTATTGATTGCTATATTCTTATCTTCATGTACGTTGCAATTTTAACAAAATAAATAAAAAATGATTAATTTTCTTATGTGTTTGTTCTATTATTACATAAAATTAAATGTTCATGTTGTACTTTGAAATAAGTCTTATACAGTCTAGTTAGTTTCACTAAGGTCATGAGCTCGGTGAACGCATGGATTACCGCTATTAGTCAGAGGGAACATGACTGGAACTAAAGTAGTGGAAACCAGGTATACATGATCCAACTAGTAGTTTTTGGCTGGTAACTTTAAAAAAACACTATTTATGGATGTGCAAATGCAGTCAATTTATACTTTAATAAGTATTACAAAATATATATTAGTATTTTTCTGAAGTATTAACTGCAATATTAGTAAAATATAAATTATTTAAAACTTTAGTTTTGGGTCATGTATCCCAATGCATAGGGATACATGACCCACCCATTAGGGATACGTGATCCAACCCAAAAATTTGGTAATAAGACTTATAATTATCAAAATAATTTTACCTAATAACAAAACTAACATATAAAGTTTAATTGAATTTTATAGTTTTTAAAGACAAAAATATTACTTCTTATTTTTAACACATTAATTATGCTTATATTAACGAACTTATAATCAAATTTAAACGTTAAATCTTGTTCAAATACAAAACTGAGGATTCTTTTATTTTGCAGAGAAAACACAGGTGGTTGAAGAATCTTCTGTTTGATCAATATCAACTTGGGTTGTATTATCCATTTCAGGCCATTTAAAACGTTTTCCATCGATTCTTTCTGCATACTGAATTGTAAGCTCGTTAAAAAAAAATCCCTTGTACTTTCCCATCAAACCTTGTACTCCCAGAAGAACCCAGTTATTTACGTTTGGGACTCCTGTGTTTTTTTAATAATTTACTTGGTCTACTTTTGTGTTGTTTACTTGGGCACGTATCTCTAATTGGTTTGGGTTAACTATCCCTAGTTGCACTTTCTTTGATTAACCCCAAAACAAAGATATTTGCGAATAATTACATTAGCACTATTATGCACGTAATTGTAGCTAATAGCATGAACAAAACAAGTAACTAATTGAACAAATCTCTCATTTAAACCAAAAAAAAAAAAAGGAGACCGAAAAATCTTACGGCACCAAAAATTTACTTTCAGTGCATGAAAACGTATTTCTTCGTATAGTTAAACACGTACGCAATGATTCAGCTGGTTGTTTTCACCATGTGATCAGCTGAATGAAAGGAAAAAGTGATGCCACTTCCAATTCATAAAACTTTTCCAATGCTGAGAAAAAGGCATTGGGTCATGTATCCTTATGGGTCAAATGTTCCTACTTCCCCCTATCATTGGTGGTAAAAGGGGGACGTACATAAATTACGCCACGCAAAATTTTGACTTTTTTTACCCCTACCTTCACCTATGTCACGCTGCGTCACATTTGGTCGAACCCCTCCCCTTAAAATTACGTTACGTTGTTGCACTCCCCCCCCCCCCTTTAAAAGCAAAAGTTAATTTTAATATATCCCTTTGTTTCTGAAATATGGAAAAAATGCAGATATTTTCTTTTCTTAAAAATTAACTCTGTAAGAAAAAAGTAACATTGGTTAAATCATTTATTCATGGGTATAAACCATATATTTACACTGACTGAACAAAACTCATGGGATACCCACCTAATATCTGGTCGGGCCCCTTCTTGCTCTGCGAAGTTCAATGATACGGCGTGGAAGTGAGTCTGCAAGGCTCTGGAACCCGTCCGAAGGATTCAATGCCCTGAGCCTGACGTCGAGGGCATCCCAGATATATTCAATGGGGTTCGTATCAGGACTTCGAGGTGGCCAATTCAGTCGTTGGATCTCACCATCATGCTCGTCAAACCAAGCACGGACGATATTAGCGCGATGTGGGGTTGCGTTGTCATCTTGATACACAGCAATGCCGCCAGGGTGTTGAAACATGGCAAAAGGGTTTAGATGGTCTGCAAGCAGCTGAAGATACTGCTGACTAGTTAATGTGGCATCCAAAATGACCAGAGGGCCCATTCCATGCCACGAAAATGCACCCCACACCATGACTGGATAGGCCCTCTCTCATAGGATTTTTAAATGTGTGAAAAGTCACGAAGATTGCAATAATACTAACGAATTTTACAAAATTAATAAAAAAAATTTGCAAATTTCTTTTGATAATGGAATGCAATTTTAGGTCCTTCCGACTAGGGGCCCTAATCCTGGGCATTCGGGGCCCAATGTTAATTTCGAACCAATAAATATTTTAGTGATTTGCGAATAATTTGTTTCCTTTAACTTTTCACGGGCCCCTATGCAATGCATAGTTTTGCCCCCCTCCCCCCTCTGTCCCCCGCAGAGCAATTGCCAGATCCTCCGTCCCATTAAGGGTAACAATTAAGAAAAATTTAATTATAGAATGTTTTTATTTAAAATTTAACTACTTAGATAATTTAAATCACTTGATTTGTTGTACAGAAATTAAACGACAAGCTTCTAATATTAAATTTAATTATAAAATGATTTGTGTATAAATAATTTTAACATTTATTTAGTTTATAAAAACAGTAGTATATTTAACATATTTCTAAACTTAATTATTTAACTATACTGGTAGTTAATGAACACATTTAATTAAATAGTAATTATTAAAATATTAATCAATATTCTATCTAAATTTTTAAAAAAAAACCTTCTTGATTTGCATAAGAAGTTTATGTATCCATTTTAAATAGTAACTACAACTATGGCAACCAGTCGCCAATAGCCCTCCTATAGTTCTAGTGCGACGATAATTCAACATAACCCTAATCATTTATGTCGTTAAAATATATAAAAATAGTAGCTAGTTTTTATAAAACATGTACTTAAATTTTAAACAGCAATTAAAATGTAATGAAAACAGAAAGCTTATTATAAATATTAAATACATAATACATCTCAATGAAATAAATGTTAATCGTGCAACAAATTGCAGTTTTGATGCATTATATCATTATCTCGTTAATCATTTTAATATCATTGAGTACAGGAAATATCAGAAAATGTTATAAATTGGAACTTACTCATTGATTAGATGAAAAAACCTAAAAACTATTCTTCTTATTCTTACTCGTATGACATCTATTTTGATCCTATTTATGTAATTGAGACATACGAGACAAAAAGGCGCGAAAAACTCCGATTGAAGCATTGAGTCACCTGCTTAGACGCCACATTTATTCCAAAAGAAAAAAAACAACCACCCGTAATATGGTCTCTTTGGTATCAGTTTAAAAAATCCAAGTAAAAAAATCAAAAATCTTGTTCGCACGAAACAAGCATAACTCATAAAAAAAAACAGTACAAATAAAAAAAAATCGACGCCCCGAGGCAAATGGGGATGTAGTGGCATCTTCCAACACATATAATAATACAAAATGAACATGACTGTCGCGATGGAGTGATACAATTGTCGCGATGGAGTATTGCGTTGTGTTGAGTTTAATAATAATTAGGTTTAGCGACATAAACCTTTCCAGATTCTATATTTTTTCCCACTAAAATCATGTACAATATTGCCAAATAAATCACTACTAAAAATAAACTAATCTTATAATTACTAAAGAATCATTTTATTGAATTATCAAAATGAAGAGCATATTTAAAACATGATAACTGTATCTTGGTAGAAGGCAACGGATTGAGAGACATCAATAATTTTTTTAAAACAAAATACGCGAGATAACCCAATCAAAATATAAACTAATGGGATCTTTTGCCTAACAATTGAACAACTATTTTTTTAAAAAATAACTCACAGTGCAGAAAAGGGGTTTGAAGTGCAGCTAAGGGGCTTATGGCTGGGGCTTGGTGGGATGAGACATCAAGGGCGCAGACATCAGACACACATTGAAGGTGTCCGACAACAGGAATGGCTCAGACTTGCTCTCTCCCTCAACCCCTTCCCGTGCGTGGGATGTTTTTGTAATTGTATTACTTCTCTTGTGGTTCGCGGGCAGTGTAGACGTTTCTCGCTGCTCGGAACATTATAATAAATCTTTCTTGCCTCATCTGTTTGTTTTACTCATCTTCACCAATTATATTTACTGCTATCACGCAATTCATGGAGGCCCCGACGAGATTTTTGAACTTTATTCCATAAAAAACCAACGATGAGCGCGACCGAGAAGGATTTAGTCGGGAAGAGAGGGCGCGCAACGGCCGCCATTACGAGAACATTACGCCTTCATTGAATCTACAACTAATTTCGATGCTAGCGAATTGAAGATTCGTTCGGAAAGACTCGACCTGAGTTTCAACGATTTTCAAAAATTAGACGAGCAGTTGTCACAAGAACTTTCTGAAATAGCAACAGTTGAGGTGGACTACTTCAAAGCAAAATCTTTGCTGGAAAATGCTCTTTCTGGCTGCCAGAAAACGAACCAACAAACTACCTCAACAGTAGAAGTGATCCTGCAACAACTGGCAGATCAACAGAAGACGTTGACGGATCTTTTTAATCCACAAACCACCAGGTTCAAGGAGAGCTATCTTCCAGTGATAAACATCCCTACATTTAGCGGAAATTATATCGAGTGGAATACTCTTTCAAGGACTTATACACATCATCTGTCCACGAGAACGAAGTATCTTGACAGATATCCAGAAGTTTCACTATCTGAAAGGACTTCTTAGGAATGAAGCCGCCACTTTAATACGGCACATTCCAGTATCGGAGTCAACTTACAAGGAAGCTTTCGATAAACTTGTGGAACGTTTCGACCGGAAGAAAATCATCGTGTCTTCTTTGGTAAAGACGTTTATGGAGCAGCCTGCAGTGTCCGCCGCCGATGAAAAATCCTTACGAAACATCGCCGACACCTGACGAAGTACTTCGGAGTCTGAGGGCTATTTCCGAAAAGGCTACTTCCAGAGATCCCTGGCTCATCCACATCCTGCTGGAGAAAGTGGACCCGGAAACCAGACTCCAATGGTCCCAGACGAGTTCTGCCACGGATTTCCCCACCACAGACCAGTTCCTGACGTTCCTAAACACCCCGATGCTCCGCACTCGATGTCTACAACCCCGAAGCCTCCAATAAAGGGTTCGGCCCACCTTCCAACACGACAAGACCAGCGGCGGCAAGATCAAGTACTCAACAGTCGCAACAAAAGTGCCCCATGTGCTTTGGTACCCATCCGTTATACAGATGTGAAAGGTTCAACGCTTATTCCGTGAGAGACAAAAAGAATTTTGTCCGGAAGAAACAATTGTGTTTCAATTGTTTTTCAAGCCACCACAAGTTGCCCGGATGTCCATTTAGCTTCCGCTGCAAAAGCACCACACTGCAATTCACGAAGACCTCGTCAATAACGTTGCAACATCCTATCCTCCGGTATTACTTGATCCAAATGACCAAAATTATCAACGAATTATTTGGAGGGATAATCCTAGTTCAAAATTAGAAGTGTATAAATTGTCTACTGTCACTTTTGGCTTGGCATCTTTTCCATTCCTAGCCACTAGGGCTTCATATCAAATTCCTTTAGACTGCAATAAGGAAAATCCTGTTATTTCTAATATAATTAAAAATAGTATTTATATTGATGATGTATTAACGGGATTTAACGGTCTGCAAGAAGCAATTGACCATTCCTTACAACTTATTGATATTTTTGAAGCAAGGGGATTTCATTTAAGAAAATGGAGGTCAAATTCTTTAGAATTAATGGAGCATTTGTCTCCTATTGATAGGGAAATTTCTTGTATTGATATTGGGGAAAATGATCATCCTAAGGTATTGGGTCTACAATGGGATTCCATTTCTGATGAGTTCATGTTTAAAGTTTGTCTGAATATTGATACTCCATTAACTAAGAGGAATATACTTTCAGAGTCTTCAAAACTATTTGACCCTTTAGGCTTGCTATCACCTTACGCTGTTGTAATTAAAATTTTCTATCAGCAACTTTGGCTAGAGAAATTGCAATGGGATGATGAATTGCCAACTCATTTACAAGAAAAATGGGCTAAATTTCAAGAGGAATTTCATTGCTTACAGATTGTTAAAATCCCCATATGGTTATGTATTATAAGTCATGACATTGAATTGCATGGGTTCTCTGATTCATCTGAACTCGCCTATTCAGCCGTTTTGTATCGCAGGCAGAGAAATGAAAATAACCAATTCCATGTCAATCTACTATGTGCTAAAACAAGAGTTGCCCCAATCCGACAAATTTCTATTCCAAAATTGGAACTTAATGGAGCCTTATTATTGGCTAGACTGGTCAAATTGGTTCTAAGTGCATTTAAAAGTTACAATGTAAAGGTATATGCTTGGTGTGATTCTAAAGTAGTTTTAGCTTGGTTAGCTTCACATCCACGTAGGTGGAAAACATATGTAGGAAATCGAACTGAAATTTTGGATACATTACCTCGTGAAAATTGGCATTATGTACAATCAAAACATAACCCAGCTGATGTAGCGTTTAGAGGCTTAAATCCCTCGCTACTAGCGAATCACAGTCTTTGGTGGAGTGGACCTCCCTGGCTGATTAACAGTGAATCAAATTGGCCTGTCGATGCATCCACTGACGAGCTGAATGGGCCCACGATATTGTCAGAGGAAAAATCCAAAAATGTATATAGTTTAGTGACAGTTCCAACTAATGATTTGTATGAGGGTTTGTTTTCCAACTATTCATCCCTATCAAAAATGGTACGCATTCTTGCATATTGTAAAAAAATTATTGATATTTGTAAAAATCGCGAGTAGAGAGGAAACGAGAGTTCTGCATCAGGGAGGATCAAATGATCAGGGTCAGGGTCAGACCCTCCACTGATAACGCCTATGACGTAGTTGCCACTGATAAAGCCTATGACGTAGTTGCCACTGATAACGCCTATGACGTAGTTGGACTATGACGTACGCTCGTGGTGCCATCTATCGGTAGGGAATGGAAGTATAAATAATGTTTATGACGTACGTGGTGCCATCTACCGGTGAATAAATAAATGATTTTAATGTAAAATAGGGTGAAAATAAATAAATTTTAGCGCGAAAAATATTAAAATGTGAGTTTTTGACGATTCGAACCCCCGATCTCTGACAAAAGATATTCATGAGTGAGAAATCGACGCGTTTGACGCATAGTAGGATAATTAACGTTTATCTATGAGTGTATTTAGTAGGAGACGTCAGTTGTAATCAAGATGTTGACGAGTGAGCTTACCTGGGCTTCATGCTTTTACATGTGTTAATGTATAGTGATATTTATTATATATTTTCTAACCAATTCTTCACGATTAGCTGTTGACTTTACGTTAAACCCTAATTATACTTTAAAACTTAACAGTTCAGATATTACATTGAAATACGGATAATGAGGTTTAAAATACATATTCAGATTCATACATCTGACAATGAATCAGACATATCAAAACCCTTCAAGCGTAGCAAGTTTTGGTGGTGTCGATGCCTTATACCGTGCTGCAAACGGAAAAGTTCCCAAGAAGGTGATACAGAAATGGTTGGAAGGAGTGGACGCATATACATTACACAAACCTGTTCGTCACAAATTCCAAACTAATCGAGTCATTGTATACGCTAAAGATCAACAATGGCAAACGGATTTAGTAGATATGCAGAATCTGCAGAAATTTAATGATGGTTATAGATATATATTAACATGCATCGATATATTATCAAAATATGCATGGGCAATACCTCTAAAGCAGAAGACGGGAAGAGATATTACGAATGGTTTTAAAATTATTTTTAAGGAGCGTCAACCAAAGTACTTGCAATCGGATAAAGGTACTGAATTTAAGAATGCAATATTTCAATCATTTTTAAAATTGAAAAAAATCAAATTTTTCACGACCAACAACGCGACAAAGGCTTCCGTTGTGGAAAGATTTCATAGGACACTCGTGGTAAAATGTGGAAATACTTTACTAGTAAAAATACATATCGTTATATTGATGTATTACAAGACTTGATATTCAGAGTTATAATCAAACTTATCATCGGAGTATTAAACGCGCTCCATTCGAAGTAACTTCGGAAAACGAACAAGACGTATGGTTTACATTATATGGGGATGACAAGAGACCATCACCCAAATGCATTTTCAATGTAGGAGACATAGTACGCATTTCACGGAAAAAACTAACTTTTGAAAAAGGATATGAAACGAATTGGACAGAAGAACTGTTTATAGTAACAGAGTGTGTGAAACGTCAGCCAGCGGTCTATAGAATAAAGGTTCTATTAGATGAACCCATTGAAGGAACTTTTTATCAGCAAGAACTTCAAAAGGTTAGCATGAAAGATACTTATCGCATAGAGAAAGTGTTAAAAAAGCGTACGAGAAAAAAGAAAACAGAGTATTTTGTAAAGTATCGTAGTTATCCAGACAAGTTTAATCAGTGGATCTCTGCTTCAGACATGACTACTGTATAAATATCAGTGTTATACATAATAAGAGTCATTTAGCATTATGAGTTTCTACATTACATTAGTATCGGACAGCTCCATGTCCTATTTCCCCGAGAACAAAATTTCACATTTTATCACTCGTTTACCTATTCCAATCGAATTAAAAGGAGAATGGGAAGTTGGAATGGTAGAATTTGTTTACCCTCACACATGGTATAACATTAACGAACAGAATAACTTGTTTGGATTTGAAGTAGACGGACGTAATACAGTAGGAAGGCGTATTCCTCATGGATGCTATGAAACTGTTCCGGATATTTTAAAGGCTATGTATGTGGATGAACACAAGAACAAAATCACGATGAGTTTCAACGAAGTTACTAAACGTGTTCAATTCAATGTTAAAAAGAAAGCTAAACTAATTCTGTATAATGGTATTGCACAAATTCTTGGATTCAAACCTATAGAAATAACTTCATCAGACTATAACACGGAAACAATACTTGTTAGTCCACTCGTAGCAGACCCCACTGCACATTATCATGTGTTAATGGTTTATACAGATATTGTAGAACCGCAACTGGTGGGTGATGTTTTGGCACCTTTACTTCGAGTAGTGAGAGTGAGAGGACGAGATGGAGAGACGGTGAGTGAACAATATGACAGACCTCATTATTTACCTGTGAATCGTAAAATGATTGAGACTTTAGAAATCGTTATAAGGACACACATGGGATGTTTAGCGCCATTTGAACGTGGACGCTCGTACGTGAAGTTACACTTTCGGCAAAGATCACTTTCATAATGTATGTTCCATACCAATGCTGTCAGCAGTCTCTTGAAGACTATTATACCAATCAGAGAGGAAATGGGTTAAGCTATTATCAAGGAAGCCCCTATCAAAGAGGATATGGATTAGGAGGACTATTTAGATCCTTTTTCCGATCGGCCGCACCCTTGCTCAAATCAGGTGTTAAAGCAATTGGAAAACAACTGTTTCACAGTGGAGTGGACTTGATGAATGACATTTCTCAAGGTCAAGATTTGAAAGGAGCTGCTAAACGTCGTTTCAAGGAAGCTGGTAAAGTTTTGACAGATAAAGCCGCCTCCAAAGTGAAGAATATGATTGGTAGTGGGAAACGTAATAAAAAGCGTAAGCGCGGTAAGAAGACAGTCAGTTTACGTTTAGTCAAGAAGAAGTACACAACTCCCGACATTTTCTCCCCTAATGGCTTCGCTCATCTATAAAGATTCACCACCTTGTGTGAAGTCGGAACTAGACCTGTTTACAGTTCCACCTACCCAGACTGTTATCGAAAAGGGTCAATTTGTTGAATTTTTTCCTCTTTCAACTGTTAAAGACGGAGGAGGACCGATTGAATTTTCAATTTCTGGAAGTGGAGAGGAATATGTGGATCTCGCCGCATCTTATCTACATGTCAAAGTTAAAGTTCTCAAAGCAGATGGAAATGTATTAGCAGACACTGATTCCATAGCCCCTGTCAACCTATTTCTACATTCTTTATTCAGTCAGGTGGATATCAGCCTAAACGAGAGGAATATCTCATCAGCCACCAACACCTATCCCTACAGAGCCTACATTGAGACATTACTAAATTATGGGGAAGATGCAAAGAAAAGTCTACTCACCTGTGAAGGTTTCTTCAAAGACACCCAACCGGAAAAGATTGACTCTAAAGCTAATGATGCAGATGCTGGACTGGTCAAACGCAGCCAACTCATTAAAAATAGTCAAACCGTGGATTTAATTGGTCAACTTCATTGTGACATGTTTCAGCAGAATCGATTATTGATTAACTTGGTAGATATAAAAATTAAAATGATACGTAGTAAGCCGGAATTCTGTCTCGTCTCACCCACTACTGGTACAACTGGCTTTAAAGTAGTCTTTGAACATGCTTCTATGTTTATTAGAAAAGTGAAGGTTAATCCTGCTGTATCTATTGCACATGCGAAGGCTTTGGAAAAAAAACATCTTGTAAATTCCCTATTGATCGTGTCATCTGCAAAACTTATAGTATTTCTAAAGGGAGTTATTCCTTTTTACAAGATAATGTGTTTCTAGGACTCATGCCTAAAAGAGTTATAATAACCTGTATCGAAAATGTTGCCATGAATGGAAATTATTCAAAGAATCCTTTCCTATTTGCTCACCACAAGCAAGTACTGTGGGGATTTACGTAGATGGACAACCTGTTCCGGCCAAACCATTAGAGTTAGATTTCAATTCTAATAATTACACAAGAGCTTACTATAGCTTGTTCTCAGGATTCAATAACGATAAAGGAATTTATTTATCACAAGAAGAATATGCAAAGGGACATGTATTATATTCATTTGATTTAACCCCTGATATGTGTAACGGAGATCATTTCAATTTACAACATCAAGGAAATTTACGTGTGGAAATCAAGTTCTCGGAAGAAGTTAAAGAAACTTTATCTGTGTTGATTTATGCAGAGTTTCAGAACGTTATAGAAATATCAAAGTCTCGGCACGTTATATGTGACTTTCCCAACTAATGGATACCCAACAAATTACATCCATTCTCTCCAATCATGCAAAAACAAAGCACTCCTTTCTGGGTGTTTTCCCAAGTGATCAATTACCAAGAAATATCTCCCACTATCCAGCATGCTTTGTTGCTAACACTGACAAATCGTCGGAAGAAGGTAGTCATTGGGTGGCATTCTACATAAATTCTCCCTCATCTATATGCTTCTTTGACTCTTATGGGAACTCTCCCATGTACTTTGAAGGTGGAATATCCAGTTATGTAGTATATTATGAGAATCTTGAATTTAATACTATGAGGTTACAATCAAATGTTACTTCTGTTTGTGGTCAATATTGTATCTATTATTTATATGGTAAATGTAATAATTATTCTTTGAATGATATTTTATTATCTTTTGTGTCTAATCAACTCTGTAATGATAGAAAAGTGCATCATTTTGTAACCAAGCACTTTAAAGTTGTAACACCATTTTATCAATAAAAGTATTTAAAGAGTTTCATTCTGTGTCGTGTTTCATTATACTATGGAATTTCCAAAGCTTCAGACGCCTTTTACTCTAGTTTCCGCTGGGCCTACCGGAAGTGGTAAGACATATTTCATACGTGAATTACTCAACTATAAAGATGAAATGTTTTCAGTAGTACCAGATAAAATCGTATGGTTTTACGGTATTCATCAACCCTTATACGATGAAATCGAAGACGTCACGTTCGTAGAAGGGCTACCTACAGACTTTAAAGATTATTTAGGAAAGAATACATTGTTTATCATTGATGATCTCATGCATTCCTCTAATGATAAACGACTGAGTGATCTTTTTACAAAAGGAAGCCATCATTGGAATTTAAGTGTTATATTTGTAACTCAAAATTTTTTCTATAAGGGGAAAGAAATGCGTGACATTACCCTAAACGCTCATTATCTCCTACTCAATAAAAATCGTCGTGATATGAGTCAAGTAGGTCATCTAGGAAGACAGATATTTCCAAGACACGTGAAACTTTTCCAAGAAGTGTTTGAAGACGCTACGAAAAATCCTTATTCCTATCTATTTATCGACCTACATCCCAACACTCCTGAAGATTTAAGATTACGTACCAACATTTTACCTCATCAAACACAATGTGTTTATCAATTCAAATAATATAAAAACATAACACACACGAAAATATCATCATTTGTCGAGATGGCGATCGAGAAGAAGCAGTTGGATCAGTTACGCTTATTACAGATATGCCCCAAAAAGATGCGCAAACAATTTATAGAAAAAGTGAATAAACATTATATAAAAACAATATGCGAATGCTGTCTTAATACATTAAGAGGGAACATTCCACTGACAACACAACAGAAGAAAAAGCTCTCAAGACATAAGTCAACGCTAAGAAAATTAAGTAATAAACGACTTGCTCTTTCGAAGAAGCGGAAAATTATAAATCAAAAAGGCGGTTTCCTTAACATTCTTATTCCGAGTGTGTTGAGTGTTCTCACTTCTCTCATTCATGGCTCAAGTTAAAAAGTTTTCCCTCATACCAGAAGAATTTGTGGTGAAACATACTGTTTCAAATAAACGATTAAGTGAACTAGATAAACTTATGATAAAGATATTAAACAGTAACTTGCCGGATCACGAAAAATTGATACGATATCATGAAGTGCTTCAAACAAGTTTAAATTTACAAGAATTTAACACTCATGGGAGCAGAGAAGCATTATC
This sequence comes from Oedothorax gibbosus, assembly GCA_019343175.1. Lineage (NCBI taxonomy): Eukaryota > Metazoa > Arthropoda > Arachnida > Araneae > Linyphiidae > Oedothorax > Oedothorax gibbosus. The sequence goes on along the minus strand of CM033282.1, from coordinate 5,998,636 downwards.
CGAAATGAAGAATCCATTACCTGAAAAGAAAGACTCGTCAACTGAAAAGAAAGATGTCAATTACCAAGACATTATTCTATCTTCCATACCCAAGAATATGCGTGGAAAAGCTGAAAATGTGTTAGGTCTTATCAAGAATCAACCCGATATTTTATCGTGGAACTCTAAAGGACAGCTTATAGCAAATAAAGAAGAAATACCCAACTCTAACATAATTGATTTCTTCGCCCACTTGTATAAACCTAGAACTAGTATATCAAATAGTGATACCTATGAAAAAGTTCTGAAAGATTTAAATATACCTATGCAATTTATTAGAAATACTAAGACAGCAGAAAAAAAGAAAGTTGTACATGAAAGAAAACCTGGAAAACGAGTTGTAAAACCTACCATCAAGTGGGAAAAATTATAAATAAAAATTTTATATATATATAACTGTTAGTATTATTTCTAAAAAATAATCACACAAACACAATTAATTCCAATAATATAAATATTTATTTACAATATCAATTTATCTTTTATAGAATCATAAGTGAGAGCATCAAAAAAGGCTGCATGGAAATATTGTAAAATATCTTTGGCACGTAGACCATCAATTATTCTTTTAACATTAAATATTATTAGGGGATCTTCTCCACAAAAAGGCAAATATCTTCAGAAGATTTACACATACAATCATGATTAAATTGGGAACAATCGTCAATCTCACAACCGTCACAATGGAATAATTTATAGGCAATAGATTCAAATTCATCTTTTGCATCTGCAACTTCTAAAATTTTAGAGGGAAGTACAACAGTTAATAAGGTAGACTTTATAGTATCAGTCAGTTCAGGAACAATTTCTCTAATAGCAATAAGATAGTCAGAACCAATTTTAAGTGAATGTTCCTTCAGTTTGATTTCATCAGATAAATAAAGTTGTTTAAATATCAACTCACCCTGGTTAGAAAGAATTAGCAGTTGATTATTATACACAACACTTGAAGTGACATATTTACAATTCACATTATATATTTTCTTCTTAAAATCTAGAAATGTATTAGTTTAGCAATGATTAAATTTCTGTCACGAAAATGTACCCCTACTCAAAAAGAGTAAAAAAAACTTTTTAATAAAATTAAATATAACATGTATCAGGATCCATAGATGAGCTTTTTTAGGTGATAATATCAAAAGTTACTATACTCCATTTTAATAATATGTGAGCAAAACTCAATTTTTTTTAAATACAGCTAGTCTTGAAAATAACATTATAAGAATTACAGCAAAATGGAATCTATCAGTCTTAAAATACAAAACTTTTTGAACCCTAATAGGTATAACAATATAATATCTCTAGAATATTTGAAAATAAGTGATTGATTTGAGTCTTTATATCCCCGTACAAGTATATCCGTTTCAACATAGGACCTTGAGATGATTACATCACACCTATTCTAAAAATAAAGAATAAAATAAATCGTAACCTAAATGTTATGAGGTATTTGTTTTTGAAAATATATTATAAAATGTTATACTTACAAAAATATAATAATTCCCCATTTTAAGAAATTAAACTAAAAATAACGAAAGACTTTCACAATTTTATATGATAAATTATAGACTAGTAATCTATGGTTTATAACAACCTCATAGTCATTAATCCACTATCCATAATGACGATTTTTTGAAATTTATTAAACATATAAAGTTTATGAGGGGAGTTTAGTCGGTTAGGTACTCTAAATAACTATCGACCTATAAACGATTCTCTACAGCTAAAAATTTTCAACAAATAATATCCCGTATGTACGTTAAATATCCTTCAATGTCCTAACACAACGCACGATGTCACCCTTAACAGTTGTGTTGGACACCTACTTAAATGTTAACCCGTCACTTGACTATGGTTCTAAAAAAATACGATGCCCACCGTCAATAACCCTCATCTAGCACTAGTGCGACGATAATTCAAACCTGACCTATAAAGTCTTTGTATGATATCCTCACACTATAAGTTTTTATTAAAATATATATTATAACGCTACAATTATAAATATCTTTCATTTTTACTGATGATTATTCAAATCTGAAAACATAGCACTTAATAAGAAAACTGTCCTGATTAGAAGTTTGTGTAGACTACCATTCGATTGATTTGTAAATATAAGTTAGTTTTAAAAATAAAGTAAATGTTTCTTTTTTCAATATCCAGAAGATTCATTAATACTTTGAAGTATTTAAAAAAAAAAATTACAGCTTAAATAGTTTTTATTTATTTCTAAAATCTTAAATTATACATATATATAGTCAAGAAAATATACAAATATAGACATTTTATTCTCTTAAATTTTATGCTATATAAGCTTCGTAAACTCAACGTTGCATGGATAAAGGTGTCAAAATAATTTAACAGTCAATTTAACTATTTTCTTTCATGTACAACTTTCTTCTTTTCACTAATTTTTTTTAATTAGAGACTATTTTCTAGTTATCTGAATTAGTATTTTGTAAACTAATGATGACTTTTTTAGTTAAAGGTTATTTAATTTTTAGCTATTACATTTGGGGTTTTAGTTACTTATAAATGATTTTGAAAATATATTTACAGTTTAAGATTTTAAAAAGATATCAAAATTAGTATTTTAAAGTTGGTTTTATACTATAAAAAAAAATTCTAAAACTTAAATATATATTTAGCTTTTTAGACAATAAAAATACAAGAATAGGGGGAATCAATCAATCTTTATTTTTAAATCTTCAGACATATTATTATTATACAGATACTTCGAACAGTTTTGATTTTATATGGAAAAAGTGTAAACCGTGGAAAAATGATTTTGTAAAACATTCTAATATACCCATTGCTTTTAAATCATTGACAACACGTTTCACATTCGTCATTAAAAAGGCATCTGTGCCCTTAGAACAAAGTTTTTGATTGTAGTCTACTGTATTGCAGATATGGTTGATGTGCGAGGGGTCCATGACTTCACATCCTGGGCACTTGTAAAGGTTATTGACATTCCGTGTAATTTCACGTTGTAATGATGAAATGAATTCTTCCATCAGATCGGGATCGGGAAAATAAGTTGGTAATGGATCAGATTTTTCTAAATTTTTTTTCTGGTAGTACATCAGAAATTAAAGCGCTTTCGATATTTCTATCAATATCAGAGATAGTTTCGCGGATTTTCATGAGGGTGGTATATGAGATTTTAAATGGATTTGACTTTAATTTAAACTCACCGCGATGAAAAATCTGATGCATCACCAACTCATTTTTTCTAGAAAATATGATAAGTTGGTTGTTGCAGACGATAGAAGAACTTTCATATGTAATATTCACTTTATGAATTTTATCCTTAAAGTCAACGTATGTTGGAATGTTCATTAATATGTAAAAATCGTCCATAATGGAATGTTTTTGAAGATGTATATACAGTTTACAGTCTATTTGTATGAGAGTCAGTTGTATACAATCGTTCAGCGACCACTCTTGTAAAGTTTTAGACGATTCTCTGTAGATGATTGACACATATTTCTTCTTCTGAGGATTTGTAGGATGAAGTTGATCGATCTCGTTGTGGGCTGTTGTCGATTCATCATCGGGGAGATTCGATGCGGATGGCTCGTCTACGAGCCCGGGGCCTGCTGCTGCTTTGATGGAAAGTTGAAGTTGCTCGTCGCTGGGCGTTGTTGATTCATCGGATGTGGTGGGGGTGCTTGTAGGTTGGGAGTCAATGACCGGCTGGGGATGGTCATCATCTGAAGTTATGTCGATGACAGGAACTTCTCCGAGAGACTGGCATATATCAGTTAACCAATCTCTCTCTGGGATTCCACTGCAATCGTCTATGGAGGTGGATACAGGAACTTTGTTGAAAGAAGTCTGCAATTTAGACTTTTTACTTGACGGATACATGCTGGATGATCGTTTTCGTTGGATTTTAGAATTCATTTTTTTTTACGATACTGTAAGTTGTCGAAGGCTAGTGAAGGAATGAATGTTCAAGTTCTGACACTAGGATGGGTCGGAGGTGAAAGCGCCCTCTATCTACATTTTTCATTGGCTGATGGGAAAAACAACGCCATCTACATCTATGTTCATTGGACGATATCCATTATGTCATAGGTTTTGCATACGAAACCTTTGGTACCTACGTGACTGTGATTCTAGAGATTATCTTAATTGCTGAGTAAATATACATCCACTAAAATCTAAGATATATATCTAAAGTATTCAGACTAAGTGTCTCCATCTAGACATGTGCAATGTCAATCAGATATTACTGATTATCTTAATTATTAAGTAAATATCCCCCAAAAGTATTTCGAGTTTATGTCACCATTTAGACAGGATTAAATGAAATATTTTATACTAGATGGCGCCATGAGCACTTATAGAAACCGCAAATAAACGTTAATTCTTCACATATTGTCGAGCGGACGTGGCCCAGTTCACTAAAACGTAGCAAGTCGCTGGGCCACGTTCGCTTTTGGAGATCGGGGGTTCGAATCGTCAAAAACTCACTTTTTAATATTTTTCGCGCTAAAATGTATTTATTTTCACCCTATTTTACATTAAAATCATTTATTTCCTCACCGGTAGATGGCACCACGAGCGTACGTCATAAACATTATTTATACTTCCATTCCCTACCGATAGATGGCACCACGAGCGTACGTCATAAACATTATTTTTACTTCCATTCCCTACCGATAGATGGCACCACGAGCGTACGTCATAGTCCAACTACGTCATAGGCGTTATCAGTGGCAACTACGTCATAGGCGTTATCAGTGGAGGATCTGACCCTGACCCTGATCATTTGATCCTCCCTGATGCAGAACTCTCGTTTCCTCTCTACTATCGCGTATTTCATGTGAAGAATACTGATGTGTCTACTGATAATGCTATGAGTAATAACATAACTTTAAATGAGCAAAGCAAAGCTCAAATGTTATTGATCAAATATGTATAGGGACAGTACTATGCTGATGAGCTTAAATGTATAGCAAAAAACGAGTCTTTAAATGCTAAAAGCTCTTTATGCTCCTCACTACCTTTTGTTGATGAAATTGGTATCTTACGGGTGGGAGGACGTTTACAAAATTCTTCATTAAATTATGACTCTAAACACCCTGTCATTTTGCCTCGTCAGCATGTTATTAGTCTTTTGTTAATTACACGATATCATGTTACCTATCTTCAGCATGTTACCTATCTTCTTATGCAGGTCCAACTGTTTTGCTAAGCATTTTGAGACAAAATTTTTGGATAGTTGGAGGTAGGAGGCTGATTCAAAGTGTAATTCACAAGTGCATTACCTGTTGCAGATATAGATCAAAAACATCTCAGCAGGTAATGGGTAATCTACCTGAGAATCGTGTCAAATTAAGTCGAGCCTTTAAGAATTGTGGCGTTGATTACGCTGGGCCTATAAGTGTTAAACAACACAAGGGACGTGGCGCTAAAATAACAAAAGGTTACAGCGCTGTTTGTCTGCTTCGTCACTAAAGCCGTGCATATTGAGGCGGTAAGCGATCTTACTGCTGATGCTTTCATTGCCGCGCTTCGTCGATTTAGTTCACGAAGAAATGCTCCAAATCATACTTACAGTGACAATGGTACAAATTTCGTTGAAGCCAATCGCAAATTATCAGGAATTTCTAAAGTAACCGATAACATCAATAAAGATGATTCAGTGTCATATTATTTAAATCAAAATTCAATTGAATGGCACATGATTGCTCCTGCTTCTCCCCACATGAGAGGTATTTGGGAATCAGGCATTTGTTCCGTAAAATATCACCTTCGTAGAGTGATTGGCGAAACGGAACTTACTTTTGAAGAGTTATCTACTCTTTTGTGCCAAATAGAAGCAGTGCTAAATTCCAGACCACTGACTTCAGCTAGTGAGAACGACATCGATAGCTTAGATGTGCTCACTCCATCACATTTTCTAACTGGCGAATCATGAATTCCCCACCAGAATTAACTGTCGACTCTGACAAATTGAAATACCACACACGCTGGGAATTAGTTAAAAAAAATGAGGCAATGTTTTTGGAAAAAATGGTATTACGAATACCTAAATACCCTACAAAATCGAGCTAAGTGGAGGAGCAGACAACGCGATTTACAGATCAATGACTTAGTCATTTTAAAGGAAGACAATGCCCCACCAGCATGTTGGCCTCTTGGAAGAATAACTGACACACACCCTGGTAAAGATGGAATTGTTAGAGTGGTCACTGTCAGAACCTCAAAGGGAACTTTTAAGTACCTTACTTACCTTTGTATCAAGAATAATTTCTTGATAGGGTGGGAGTATGTTGGAAGATGCCACTACATCCCCATTTGTGGCCCCTCGGAGAGAAGCACTCCACCCCCTTCCCGTGCGTGGGATGTTTTTGTAATTGTATTACTTCTCTTGTGGTTCGCGGGCAGTGCAGACGTTTCTCGCTGCTCGGAACATTATAATAAATCTTTCTTGCCTCATCTGTTTGTTTTACTCATCTTCACCAATTATATTTACTGCTATCACGCAATTCAATATGTTATTATTATGGTTACCATTACTATTATTATTGTTATGATTATTTTTTACATGTGTCTTGCTTATTTTCTTTCACTCGCATAAGATTCTAACAACACCTAGAGTATTCTATATTGTACTTGTTGTTTCGTTTTTTGTTAATAAAGAATGATTAATTATAAAGTTATAGTTATAAAAAAATGACGTTTTTTTGCTGTATAGGAATTTAATAAAATTTTCAAAATCAGCTTGATAACAGTTCTGTGTGTTTATATCATGTTTAAATTGCCCTAGGAAGTATGAAAGTACCATTGATGAATTATGTTAAATATTTTTACCAAAAATTCGGCTTAAATATGGCTATGCATATAATTTTGAAACTAGTAATTACCAAAGTAGAAAATTTAGTCTAATTTTGAATTCGAATTTTTTTTGTCTGTTAGACATTCCTCGATCATTGATTTGAGAGAAAACAACAAAAGATGACAATAAACGGTTTGCAAACAGTTTTGATGATATTCCCTGCTTTTTCTTTTTCTACACTTCAAACAAATACCGTTAAATTTTACGGTTTTAAAGTGGAATTGGCAATAAAAACCAGCAAATAAAAAAGAACCGGAACTTTCTGTATGAAGTCAAAATTCGGTTTTGTCACGTAAAATATTCGTACTATTTATATTTAGATTCGCTCGAATAGATTTCGCTCGAGGCTATATATTCGAACCTGTAACCTTTGAGTTATAAGTGAACGTCATACTACCGAATATCTCGACATAATGGACCCTTTTCCGCCCCAGGCTAATTCCATGCATTGTACTTTTAGAAATAATTTCCAAGCATTTTTGTTAAATTTTATAAATTAAAAAAAAATAGTGTTAGTTTAAAAAATTAGGACACGATTAGGATCCGGGTGGATAACTTAGGACCAAACATGAAATACATAAGAAACATACTTTTTAACATCCTTAAAGGCTGTGTTACCGAATTATATAGTAATATAATGTTTAAACATAAAAAAAGTTATAAGATACATAGTTATTAAAAATGATAGGGGAGACCGGGCTAGTTTTCCATGTTTTCTTCTTTATGATTGTATATTTTTACTTTTACTTATTTTGATTAAAACAAAATGTCATTGCCTTTCTCACTCTTTTTGGCAACAAGTGGTTAAATGCAAGTATGTTGAGCTGGAAAACGTTCCCCGTAGGCATGGTAAATTTTCCCAGACTGCCAAAAAGTGCTGCGGCAAATTTTCCAACTATTCTTAAAAATATTTAACAGATTTGATAAACATTTCGTTATTTTTTTTAACGAGCTTTATTGTAAACTATAATGCCTGAAAAGAGTATACCCAAAATATAGGTAAAAATAGTTTAAAAAAAGCCATTTTATTATACCAAACGATTTGAACCAATTTCAATAACATTTGTTATCACCTGAATCCATTTTAACTTTCATAAAACTTCCCCTTTTGTGTAAATATAGTTTGGTGATCTTTTCTAGAGGTTGTCTAAGTATTGTTAAAGATTGCAAACTTGATTGACTGAAGTTTGGTGTGATTGCTCTCTCTTTTTTTTATACCACCAATTGACTACAAACCTTGGGTGCAACATGACACATTGCTATTTTACAGTGTAGTTATTCACAATCTATGGGAAATATTTAAGTTTCAGAATGCTTTCCTGCTACTACAACTGATAGTATTTATAGCGACGTATATTGCTTCAGAATAGTTCGAGTTCTGTCAGCTGTCTTTTCTAGTACTACGGTGCATTGGCGGATCCAGGGGGGGTGCCCCTTTCCCCCCAAAGAAAATGTAAAGTTACACTAGATATTATTGAATTTTCTAATCAAATAGTTGATAAAGTCTATTTTTTCATAATTTTTGGTGGGAAAACGTATATTTCACATTCTGAATGACGTCATAATCAAGAAGACACAAATCTGTCAAGGTCACGATATTACGCAAAGTTAAAGAAAAGAAATAACGAAAACTAGCCAATCACAAAATTCGGCGCGAAAAAAGTTTCAGAAATGTTATTTTTATTTTTATTTATTTGGAGGGTGGCGCCGTATATATTCCACACGTGCTATCTAACGATGCATATTTTTGTAAACGTTCTATTTTTAATGTTTTGAGTTTCCTTATATTAAATGCAAGTAACTTTAAGTGTAGTTCAACTCGGGAGTTTTTCGCGCCATTCTCTCATATATTATACATCAAATTTCATAAGAATTGGATTATAAGAGTAAGTTATTAAGCTTTCATACTTAATCAATAAATGAGTTCTTATTTATAAAATTTGCTTGCAATTGCCTCAATGATATTAAAAAACAAAAATAATGCGTTACAATTTCCTTAGTTGCTGTTTAAGTTGCTGATTTATAATATTTGTGAAGGTGGCATTTTAAAGACTATCTTGTGGGTTAGTTAATGTTGAATTATCGTCGCACAAAAGCTACACGAGGGCTATTGGCGACAGGTGTCGTAATTTAGAACCACAGTCAAGTGACAATTAGACACCTGAGTAGCAACGCAACCGTTAAGGGCAACATCGTACGTAGCGTTGGGATTTTGGAGCATATTTAACATGCACTTCCACTGCACGGGGTATTATTCGTCGGATATTTTTTGGCTGCACGGGCCGTTAGTAGGTCAGCAGTTATTTTTTGTGATGTTTGTAAGGAACTTGGGCACATTTCCCCCTCTTTTTACTGCTTTTGTCTGAATGCTTAATACAAATCTATTAAGGTAGGGGGAACCAGGGACACATGACCCAACTTGTAGTTTTTGACTTGTAACTTTTAAAAAACACTATTAATTGATGTGCAAATGCAGTCAATTTATACTTTAATAAGTCTTACACAATATATTGTAGTATTTTTCTGAAGTATTTAACTGTAATATTAGTAAAATATAAATTATTTAAAACTTTAGTTTTGGGTCATGTATCCCAATGTATAGGGATACATGACCCACCTATTAGGGATACGTGACCCAACCCATATATTTATTAGTAGGACTTTAAATTTTCAAAATGATTTTACATGATAACAAAACTAACATCATATAAAGTTTATATGTATGTTTTTTAATTTTTGTCAGCAAAATTATTACTCCCTATTTTTATCGCATTAATTATTCTTATTATAACGAACTATTTCAAATTTAAACGTAAAGACTTTTTAAATACAAAACTGGGAATCCTTTTATGTCACAGAGAAAACACAGGTGGTCGAAGAATCGCTTCTATTTTATCATTATTAACTTGGGATATACTATCCATTGCAGGCCATTTGAAACATTTTCCATTTATTCTATTTGCAAATTGAGAGTTCTAGGCTCATAAGAATTTTGTTCTTGTGCTTTCCCAAAAAAACTTCTTATATTCCGTTTTCACCGATATTTGGTAAGAACCCAGTCATTTTCTGGACTACCGTGATTTAAAAAAAAATTTAGTTGGTCTACTTCGGCCTATTTTTTGTTATTTACTTGGGTCACGTATCCCTAATTGACTTGGGTCAAGTATCCCTGGTTGCACTTTTTTTTCTTAACCCGAAAACAAAGTATTTTGCAAATAAATACATTGACACTATCATGCATGTAATTGTAGCTAAAAGCATGAACTACACAAGTAACTAATTGAAAAAATCTTTCCAAAAAATGTAGACCGAAAAACCTTACGGCCTCAAAAATTTACTTTCAGTGCATGAAAACGTATTTCTTCGCGTAACTAAACACATACGCAATGATTCAGCTCGTTTTTTCCACCATGTGATCAGCTGGCTGAAAGGAAAAAGTGATGCCATTTTCAACTCACAAAACTTTTCCATTGCTGAGAAAAAGGCATTGGGTCATGTATCCTTATGGGTCAAATGTCCCTAGTTCCCCCAATAATTAGTTCTGTTTTCATTAAATTTTAATTGCTGTTTAATATTTAAACCATGGTTTATTGTTGTTGTATAACTACATAAATGCAGGCAATTTTAAAATTATTTCACATTGGCGATTCGCGCTTGTACGACGTCGTAAAATTAATTAAAAATATGAATTAGATTCCGTGAAGTTTTAAATATTAAATCATCTAATTATTTAATTAGTTAGCTTTTAATATGTCGTATTTAATTTGTTAGTTAGTTTCTAATTGTTTATATGTTAGCTACATCGAATCTTCGAAAATTTGCGTGAATAAACATTTTTTTTTACTTTCATGAAATATTTTGCTAATACTTGTTCCAAACCTGTTATTGAATACACTTAATTTCTTAAAAACTAATTTTTGTGCAATTAGTTTTGTATTTAGTACATTTTTATTATTTAAAATTTTTACAAATTAAATAAATGTTAAATTTAATATCCCGGAGCTAATCGTTTAATTTCTGTACAGCAAATAAGGTGATTTATTTAATTATTTGTAGTTAAATTTTAAATAAAAACATTCTATAATGGGGTTGTTTCACGTCGTGGATGTCAACCGAAGCAACCAATGATATCCTCGCAGTACGCAGAAAAATTATAACAAGAGCGTTACATCATGTGAAACAATTAATTGATTTTTTTCCTATTTAATGCACTTAATTTTTATTTAAAAAATAAAGCATTATTATCGATTTAACATATCTAGTTATATCATATCTCGTTATATCATATATAAGTTATATCATATTATATTATAGTCATATCTAGTTATGTAAAATAAAAACTAATGTTAGTTTATAAATAGTAATAGTAAATAAATAATAGTAAAAATCTGTATTTAACTATGATAATGAATTAAAAAATAAAAAAATTTTTAAAAACTATTTTAATAAAAAAAATTAAGTTAAAAAATTTAAGTTAAAAAAATTTAAGTTAAAATTAATTCCAATTAAAATTAATTCTAATTAAATTAATTCATCTAAAATATTTTTAATTAAAATAATTCTAATAAAAGTAATTCAATTAAAATATTTTATTAAAAAAATTCAGTAAAAAAATTAAAATTAAAAAATAATATTAAAAAATTGACCCCCTCCCCCCAGAAATTATTTCTAGTTGCGCCCCAGCACGATTGTTGTGTGAAGGGAGAATTTCTGGATCCGACACTGCTACGGGGACAATTTTTTTTAATCTTTAACAAAACTTTTCTGCATTACGTATTCATAAATTTAATTTTAAATTAATAATTAGGTTTTTGTAGTATTAAACTTAGTTCACAAAGGTTGGACCACGTTTTTCTACGAGGCATTGCTGGAAAATTGCCCCCTAAAATTTGGGAAAATATGCCCCGTCACCACATTTTGACTTTAATAGTACCTTGAAGAGAGTAGAATTTTAAATTATTTTGAAAACAAATGCATAGTTAGGTAGATAGAGGAACCACATTTTAGTATACACAATGATAAAACTGTAAGTTTAATAAAAGTACGTTTGATGTAGGTTTGAATGTAAGCACGAAAATTTACTCAACGTTGAAAAAAATCATAAAAACAGCTCTAACGAAAATATTACTACACCAACTGAACAAAGGTTCTTGTGAGTGACCTCACCAGTTGACTCCCATTAATTGCTCATTTTCGATATAAGGCCAGGTGGAAAACATACCCCATGGGAAAACTAGCCCCGGTCTCCCCTATATAAATTAACATTTACATTGCAGTGCATCGTAGAATAACATTACACTATGAATACCTGTATTGATTGTCGCTTAAAAGAAAAGTAAACTTCAATTTTAATAAGGGGAAACAACTTATTTTTGGAAGCAATATTTAATAACAAATACCTTTATAAAATGCAAACGATTTTATTATAAAAGGAAAAAAAATAATATATTCGTAATTAGGAAATTTGAAAATGTTTACATTTCGACATTAGCGATTTTGAATGTTGTACATTTCTTGCATTTTATCTTTATCTCTTTAATTTTTAAAATCGTTTAATTTACTTTTAAAAAATCCTCTCAAAAATGGGTTTCATAAGAGTAAGTCTTTTTCAAAAATAGATAAACAGAATACACTTTTACATACATTTTTGAAAGTGCAAAGTTCCATAAAGAAATCGCCCAGGCAGCACACCAATGCGGGATCCACATGGTCCGACGTGGCCCCACGTGGTTTAGATGGGCACTGGTGGGCCCCATCAGCCCATCACCAAACCATGTGAATCCCATGTACTAATTTTTAGCAAATTATGCGCTAATTACGATAAAATATGAGTCAAATATTATTTATTTTGTAATAATTAGGGGACATTAATGTATTTGGATGCTAAAAAATTTATATTTTACCCTTTTTCTAGAAACAATATAACCACGTTGATCTACATGGGACATAATGGGCAACCCATATAGATTTCTGTGGGCTATCCATAACAAGCCCACGACATTGATTAAAGTAGTTTAGAACTCGGTTTTCATTCGTAGTCAAATGGACTGTTTATAACTCAAATAAAATAGGTTTCATTGGTAACTAAAACTTATTATACCATAAAAAATATGCATCCGTATATTATTCTAAATTAATTCCTCGAGGCAAATCGAAATTATATTTGATAAAGAAAATCAATACCGTGAATTTCACGGTGTAATAATTGATGTTGTTCAGTACCAATGCATTTTTAGAAAAAAAATTAGTACAATTTATAGCTATTTTAATAAAACCGAGCTTTATAGAAGAACCCGAATGGGCTGACATGGGACAACCCAGGTGGGCCGATATGCGACAACCCAGGTGGGCCGATGTGGGATGGCCCATCTAAATCTATATGGATTGCCCATATGTCCTATAAAGTGAACTGCTGTCCAAATACAATATTTTTTTTATCCTCCAACTGTATATTATGCAAATTAGTAAAATATATATTAATTGTTTCGGAATACTTTTTAACTAATAAATAGATGTTCAAACTTTGAAAAGCATAAAATTGCTCCGATATTATTGTACTTTATTTCTCGAGGCAATCGAAATAATTGATAAAGAAAATCAATATCGGGCCCATGGTGGGATGGCCCATGTGGGCCGACGTGGTTTCACCGAAAAAAAAGGGGGTCGTTTCTTTCTGGTCCCCATATGGAAGCCCGCACTAGGAAACCACGTGGGCCCATATGGGGGTGCTACCTGGGTCCTTACATCTTGGACCAAAGTTACCAGCATTCATCAGGGAAAGTTTCCCAGGGACCAATAATTAAATATAGCATAAAAAGTATTCAACTTAGATTAAAACAAATGGTGTAATATTCATCCCCATAAATAAAATAATAGAATAGAGTGTTTTATTTAGCTATTTTCAATATTTTTTAGGTGTTTCAGGCAAAAGTGGAAGAAATAGATTTTTTCATTAAATGCTCGTAAGAATACAAACGTCATTTGTAGTATTGCCAAAATTAGAATAAGAATGTTTTTTACATGATATAAAAGGCAATGTTTCCACCTTTCCAAAAATGTAAAACAATTTAAGATGGGATCCTTTTATGAAGATAAATTAAGAAACAAATCTTTTTCCGACGTGTGGACCAAAGTTACCCTCCATGGCCAAAGATACCCGCTTCGACGGTAAATGGAAAAAAAATAGCGGAACAGCTGATCTGCACTTAGTGCAACTAAATAATACATTTGTATTAGTATGAAAGAATATTCGATATTTTATTTATATAAAGTTGCCTTAAGTAAAATTTTAGCCTTAAGTTACTTTTTTTAAATTAGTTTTACCCCATAAAAAGTGGGATTCGTGTATAATGATTATATATCATTAGTGAAACTATCATGATAATTACAAGAACAACTACTGTATTTTTTGTAAATAGTTTAAAGGAACAGTTGATTTCTACTTTACGTATTGAAATCGAGGATTCTGAAGTACCTTGTTTGGCGTCATTAACTGGTTGGCGATGTAGTTTGGCACGTTCTACTCGCGCCAAGATATTCGTTCCCCATCATCATTGATGTTGCAGCAGCCCGGTAGACAAGACGAGCCTGCATCAAGTCCTAGTTATCGATCGTTAATGGCAGCTGAGGGGGCGAAGGTGAGGAAGACCCTTTAAAATTTTTCTTTTTTTTAGAAATATTTTAAGTGCACATTTAACTTAAAATGCACAATTTTATCAGTATTTTGTTTTATCTATCACATTTTTGGGGCTAGTTTAATTTGATGTTTTTTTAAAAAAAAGTGTTGAATTATTAAGTTAGATGGTTTAGATACATTTGAAGAATATATAATGAAATGTGTTCAAATAAGAATTGCAATTGTAGGTGATAACGTATTGCAAAACGTAATGGATTCGTTCGCGAGCTAATATATATATATTTAAATTTGTTTATGGGTTCTTTTTTAAAACAAAACTAAAATATAAGTAATAAATTTTTGTTTTTATGCAAACTAACAATAATAGATAAATATTTCGGTATCAACATAAATTATTTTTCAATTTTTGGCACATTTAATTAAATAGCTTTAAAAATTTGTTTCAATATGTAAACACCAACACGATTTTTTTACAGAAGTACCTCTTTTTCGATCGATAAAAGGTAACCAAGAAAAATATTATCTATTTAATAATGGATTCATTGAATATTGTCTCCAAATCAATTTCCCAGAAATACAATTTTAGTTTCAAAGAAAAACTGTACTTTTTATGTCTACTGTTCGATGTACGTTTAACTTTAGTACGTTACGGATTGTATATACATACATATTTAATATCTTTTAACTATTGTACAATCTCTTTTTTTAAAAAAATAAATTACCAGTGCGAATGTAATTTTTCAGAAGTTTGGATAAACTAATGGTTTTCGTATTTTCTTTCCTGAAGTTGCACTTCATTATATTTTGTTATTATTTCGTACGTTTTAGTTAAATTTTAATTGAGCATTTAAAAAAATATTCGATGTAATACTTATTTAGATCTTCAAATATTTTCTTTAGTTACTAACTGTTCCATAATTTAAACCAATTAAAGTAGTGTTAATTATAAATGTATTTATTAACGTAGTGAAAATGAAGAGTTTTCCTGTTCAAGCACTTCTAATTCGAAAGAATAAAAAAAAAATTAGTCGTTGACATGTGGAAATTTCTTTCCGTCAGTCTGTACCCCCTTTCCAAATTCCATTTCTATGAAATGTTGGTGTAAAACGTTACATTAGAATTTTTGAGTAGCATTATACCAAAATTATGGAGTAACGTTACACCGCAGAATGGGAGAAACTTCTTCTCTTGTATACCGTTACGCCCGGCATAAAATGAAGGGAGCTAGGCTTTCACCAGTTTTAAGGAGAAGCGTTACCCAGTACAGTTTTACAGTGTTCCAACCGATTTTAAAAACTTATGTTTGTTTGAAAGGTATGACATTAGATACCTATCTTCTGTACTTTTTGACCGTCTGTCTGATCGCTTTTCTGTCTTTTTTCCGTCCGTGTAGATACACGGACGGAAAAAAGACAGAAAATGCGATTTTAATTTTGTTGTTGTTTTTGTTTGAAACGTATAACTTCCGACACTTATATTTCATACTTGTTGTCTTTATTTTATATCCTTTCATCATTTTGACCATCCGCCTGATTTTCAAAGTTTTTTTTTTTGTTTGAGAGATATGAGATTAGAGGCATATCCTATACTTTTGGTCCGTCCGTCTGTCTGTCCGTACTATACGAATTCCTGTGATTATTAAAGTAAAAGAAATAATTTACGTTACTTTAGTTCTTTTAGAACTTCTTATTTTTTTATTTTTTTTTTAATTTTCCTCAAATAGTTTCCGTTTGCAATGTTTTCAGATTATTTCTTACAGTTAACGAAACACACATTGTGTTTAAAAATTTAAGAAATTTTGCACTCTGTCTCTCAAATCTATTATCTGTAAATGTTTTCCCTCGTTATCTGAACGTCTTTTTAAGTCTAAAACGTAATTTCCAGTAAAGTTTAATTTACACTTGTCGATAGGATCTCAAAATTAATGAAATCACGGAACTTTCTAGTATCAAATTAATCAATGCTGTCTGGTGTAAACCTTATGAAATTATTGTGTGCGATAATACAATTGAAGAGCTTAGTGGAAGAACATGCTAAGTGACATTTTTGAAAAAATTGAGATTTTTGTGTCAGTGAACATGTTATTGACTATTTTAAAGATAACAGGATTCCCCCTTTTCATAAACTTAAAGTTAAGAATACTTCTTGCCTTTTGTATGTGCTGTTTTTAACGAATCTAAATGCAATCGAAAACTTTAAAACTCATTATCTCGTTTTCACCTTTATGTCACTTAGCATGTTCTTCCACTAGGCTGTTCAATTGTTTTGTTGAAAAAAGTAAAATGTGTAATAATGTAACATCTGCGATGCCTTAGTTCAATTAAATATTTAAAGCTAGCATATCATTTTTACTCTATATTTTTCTACTTCACAAAAAGTAAGAATCAAAGAAAAATTCATTAAAATTTCCAAACCAAAAGTAAGAGAGCGATAACGCGCGCAAGCGCAACGAAAGAGAGAGAGAGAGAAAAAAAGAAAAACGATACGAATTCTTAATTCAATTAAGAATTTCGAATTTTTATTTATATTGTAAAATGTTTATCAAAACTTAATATAAATTTTATAAACTTTATTCTCAAAAGTTCTTTTTAATTGCGTTTTATAAATTAACTAGATAGGAATAAATGAACCAAAAATATTAATAACCGTCTCAATTCCGTCGAAATTTTATCAGCAATTCTAAAAACTCCTAAGTAAAGCATTACATTTGCAAGGTATACTAAAGACGGTTTAGTGAAGATCTCATGTTTAATATATTAATTGAAGATTAACTTTTTTTCTCAGTACGATTTAGGAAAAAACATATTAGGTAATATTTCTGCCTGAATCTCATGTCGGCTTCGTGTTTCACTCGATTTCATTTGAAATACATAAATTCCAGAAGCCACATATACTAGTATATCATATTCTACCTTACATCATTTCCCTAAAATAAAACGAAACCAACCACTCACCTCAGAGATTATTTTCCTGGAATAAGGGTTCTGCAAACTGCAAATAAATGTTACTTCTTCATTTGATTGACATATGAATCCGTTTCATTTGAAATTTTAACGATCTCAGGTATATATTTAGTTTCCTGTTATACACAACAGATGGCGGCACCAAATATTGGTAAACACTGAAATCCCCTTCTACTCCCACCCACTGCATCTTATTGCTATAGCACTTAGAGTTTTTTTTTCTTTGGTAACATTTCCGAGACTGCTTATTTCTGACGCACTTACGCAAAAAGACATTAATAGTTGGATTTTGAATACATAAGAAACAAAAATTTTATAATGATAGTTGGGGAGAAAGACCAAGGTTGGCAGGTTGCAGCACGTGATGCAAATATTACGAATGCAACGATCAACGTAGCAGAGAGCGATCGATTCTGGGTTTCGAGGAGTGAGATTACATCTGGGACGCGTGGTAAGAAAACTAGGAAAGGAAAATCGAAAAGGGTTAAACTAAAAAAACAGGTTTTTGGCTTCGGTTAAACTGACAAAGCCGGTTCTTTCACAGAATGAAAGAATACTAAATAATAATAAAAATCTCGAATAGGTTATTAAAAGATCCGGTTCTTAGTTTCAGTTTAACCGGTACGAGTAAAAACTATTAATGGAAGAACCAGTTTGTCTTCAAAAACCGAAAATCCCTAAGACACCTGAAAGATTCGATGAAAATTTAATTGAGAGATTAGTTTTAAAAAAAACACACACGTTGAAAGCGATAGAGAGTACCCAGGTTTTACTTTTAGAATATTCCCCAAACTATGGTTAATGCGACAATCACCAAATTATACTATGCATAACTTCAAACGAATTATTAGTTAGTTTACGGAATGAATTAATTTTATATGAATTATTACTAATAACTAAATTGAAAAATAGCATTATTCATTGCTGTTATTATTGTTTAATTACATTATTTGTTGTTGCAAACAAAAAATACGGATGAAACACGCAGTTTGTCGACTCATTGTGTGCGTCTGGGGGGGGGGGGGGGGAAGTTGGCTCCACATCCAGCATTTATTGATTTTAAAGCTGTGCAAGAAGAATCCTTGTTCAAGATAAAACAAATATGTGTCCGAAGTCTTATGTTGCCGATTTCTTTTCAGAAATCACATCCTGAATGCAAAAAGTTTGCTCTGGGTACGCCTAATGTTGGCGTACCTTTGCCCCTTCCCGAAGATGCTTCATCGACCCATAGCAGTAGTTTTTACACGCCAGTTGAGGAAGGTACTCGCGGCAACTGGGGAAGTCAGCTGGACTTTTTCTTGTCTTGCGTGGGGTATGCCGTCGGACTAGGCAATATTTGGCGATTTCCTTACTTGTGCTACCAAAGTGGAGGAGGTAAGTTGTGAAAGACAATTTTGATTTCAACAAGGATACAAAAAACCCTTGTTTTTATTTCAGAAAAAATGGTTTTCTGGTTTAAATCAGATTTTTTTGGTTTAATCCAACTTTTTTTCCCCATTTTGTACACTTTTTGGTTGTTGTTATTCAAGGTACTATATTTTACACGGTAGTGAAAAGCTTAAGGGACCATTCGGGATATTTTTTTTTTGGGGGGGGGGAGGGAGCCTAAAATAGTTGAAAAGAAATACTGTCCATTATGGGGCCTCGCAAAACTTAAAATAATAAAATAAACTAGCTGATAAATTAACTAGTTAAATAAAACTAAATTGAAACATAAATCTTTTATAGAACTGAGATATTGAGGTTTTACATTTTGCAACTTCAAACAATTCATTTTTTTAATTCAAAAATTTGAAAATAAAATTCAGTTTTTAAAAAAAAAAGACGAGAATCCTTCAAAATAGCATCTAGCAAAACCATATTTTAGGTGAAGTAGATCACATCAGCCCTGTCGCAATATGTAAAAAAAAAATACTTCGTAAAAAGCTTATTAAATAATATTGAATGTGTTTTGTTATAATATTGACTCTTGCGTTGAACTAAGTCAACTGATTAAATCAGTTTTTAAATTTAAAAATCTCTTACATTTGTTATATCATAAGTATGAAGCATTTTACATTGAGGATATAAATAAATAATTTGTTTTAAAAGTATGAATACTTTTCAGGAGCTTTTTTGATACCCTATCTGATATTCCTGGTAATATGTGGAATGCCACTTTTCTTCATAGAAATGAGTTTCGGCCAGTTTGCCAGTCTTGGACCAATTTCCATTTGGAAAATTTCACCTATTTTTAAAGGTAAGTAAACATAACGATAATTAAAACTCTCAAGCCTTTGTGAATATTTATCTGTTGTTACATCTTCTTTCTTTTCATAGGCCTAGGTTATGGAATGGTAATGATATCTGGAATTGTCTGCATATATTATAACGTCATTATTGCTTGGACACTCTATTATATTTATCAGTCGAGTTACGTCGCTTGGGCTACATGCGACAATGAATGGAATACCCCAAGCTGCTCCAACTTCGACGATAGTTTTCTCAATACAACCTTGCAAGAAACTGCAAATGATACCAGTTTTTTCAATAGCACTGATAAGCTTATTTTGAATACCTCGACAACAACATCTAGTGAAGAGTTTTGGTTGTGAGTTGATTATTGTATATTCTTAATCTATCCTAGTATAACATCCATATTCAATTCGAATGGTGAAAATGAAATCAAAGTGTAAGCAAGTATGCAAGTGCAAATAAGTATGAGAGCCCTTTCATGTTGACTTTGGTTATTCATTCATAAAATATCACAAAAACAATTGGAGACTAGACATCAATAAGACATATATAGGTGGTAAATAAATTTGAATTATTGAATTCTCAAACCTATAATCAACGATCATGTTCGTTAACTGTTCAATTTTACACACGCCATTTCTGCTCTCCTAACTGAGCTAGAGTGTGTTTGTATGATAGAACTCTCACACTTACCCATCACTCACGCTATACTAAAACACAGCCTTTCTTTGCAGTAGGTTTACGCCTTGCGGAAGGAAAAAAAACCTCGCTGTCGCACAGAACAGTAAAAATGGGTGTTTTTGAAAAAAAATCATTATCTCATCCAATTTAATTCATATTGCTTATTATATTTAAGGGTATGTTTCAGACACCATGTAAAATATAGTATTTCTAGAAAATAAATAACATATACGGATTCCTGCCGTGTAGTCTCTACACGGGCATCTCTCCTCAGGAACCGCACCCATTCGCCCTTATCCTTTCCCGCTCCGCGGGAAGAGCTTGGGTTTCCTAAGGGGCATTAGTGACAACAACAACAACAAATTATTTTTGAATTTATGATTAAGAACTAAAAAAAAGCGCGCTTTTGATAAAAATTATTTTCTCTTGAGAAACTTTTTATAATCACTTATTATTTCGCCAGTTGATTCTCAAGTTTTCCGCAGTAAATCGTTGCGAAAATCGTCTGCAAACTATTTTTTTTTTCAATTTATGAAAAAAGTTAATTACTATCGTTTTGCAAAACATTTAAAACTACTTCTGTGCTTGTGGTGGAGTGAGAAAAGTTCAAATAGATGAGGGCGTTAGAAGTGAATTTTTAATGTGTGATTATAAAAGATTGACCCCCCCCCCCCAACGCATGAAATAAATTAAAACGATTTCAATTTCCAGCAGTGCCAAATCAAGATAGATATCAATGTCGCCAAGTCGCGTAATGGCCAAAATTTAGTCTTCTTTTTATAGCTTCTAGTTTGATTTCGTGTGCTCTGTTCTTTCTAGATGAACTAACAAAATAATCAGCATTTCACTTTATTTACGGTAATAACTATTACAAATAATAATATGTGTTGAATTAAGTAAATTTATAGGTTTGCAATACCTTATTTCACTCAATCATTGCTTTCGTCAATGGGAACAATTTACTTGTTTTTATCATAGAAAATTTCTCTACTGCTAAGAAACACTGTTTTCAAGTATAGTTGTTGGATTTAACCTTCTTAATGGATCCCTTTTTCAATGACCGGTTTATTTTAAAAGAATTTTTCGGGTTTTAGGCAGCTATTGATGCCCAGTCTCTATTTGTTTTATAGATTGTACATATTTTGTAAATTTTTAATTGTTTTTTTCACATTGTTTACATATTTAGATACTATGTGCTTCATCAAAGTACTGGCATAGAAAATCTAGGCAAAATTCAAAAGCCTTTGGCATTTTGTTTACTCCTGGCTTGGATGGTGGTTTTTCTCTGTCTCCAAAGAGGAATTAAGACTTCTGGAAAGGTAAATGCATTTTCTTCATATATGATAAGAAAAAACATACGAATGTCTGTTTTAAAGTTGCTAAATAAATTGACTTATTATTGAGTTGATCCTTTTTCAAATTGCTTAAACTATTCTCTGAATTTGAAAAGATATTGTTTATAGGTTGTGTATTTTTCTGCGACATTCCCTTACGTTGTGCTGGTGTGTTTTTTGGTACGGGGAGTGACGTTACCTGGAGCTTGGGATGGCATTATGTTCTACCTCAAACCTAGATGGCATCTTCTGCTCTCTTTCAAGGTAACACCTCAAATAATCCGAGATAGTTATAAAATCTTGTAACATTGTAATTTATATAAACATAAAAAAACTCAATTGCTTAATAATTCATGCGTATTTTGTAATATCCATACTTTAAAAAAAATATGAATATTACAAATAAATATTACAAAAGTTTCATAAATTTATTTTATACATATACTATGAAATTCTATAAAAATGTATATTCTTTATACTACGTACTACTATATATACATATATATATATACATACATACATACATACATACATACATACATACATACATACATACATACATACATACATACATACACACACACACACACACACACACATACATACACACATACATACACACATACATACATACATACATACACCCGGAACTGCCCAAACGCAACAAACACCTAATCCCGAACACTCGTCGGGACGTCGTCATGTTCGGAGGGGAAGACTGTAACAGACGGTCGTCTCGCCAAAAGGTCGATCTCGCGGCAAGAATTGCGGCGGCGCGCGACCGAAGAAGAAGCGATCTTTTTTCACCCACGAACTTTCCATTCGAAATGACTAGACATTCCAATTATAGGTGTTGAACTGTGTGGTGTTCGTTTTGACTTTTAAGTGATGTTTTGTTTTGAATGATGTTACGGTTCTCGAAGGTGTATGTAAAAAATTTCAAGTAAAATCAGTTTAGAGTGATGTTGCTGAGTTTATTTTGCGTGTGAACTAATAACTCAGTCACAAAATGACGCCCAACGACGGTACGAACTCGCTTCGATATGTGGATGGCCGTTTTTAACAAAATGGCGGCATGCTATTCAACACAACGTATTTTCGTGAAGGACAGTACCATGGCCACTGACCAGGTACTATATGGAGCTGCCAATCTTGAAATTCCCATGCAAAAATAAGTAAAAACTTTCTTTAAAAGGAACTACTGAAGGAATAACGTTCAGAAATTATATTAGCGGTCGCTAATAAGAAAATTGCTGTTGGCTTTACAGCTGAAGAATAGCCTTCGCTATTACGAATACGAAAATTGAAAATTTTCTGTCGCTTTCACAGAACTGTTTTCGAATACTGGAATATTCATATTTGCATACCATTCCTTTAGTAGTACCTGACAAATCTTTCTTGAAAATTTTGAATAGAGAAAATATTTCATCCTGAAATAAAAATTGCAGTTCAATTGTTTTTATGAATTATCCTAATAATTCAGGTATAAGATTATTTCATCTTGAAATAAAAGTGCATATGGTTATATAAAAGTAATTAATCAAATAATTCTGGTTGTATATATTTATTATTTCGTCTAGAAGTAAAAGTGCATATATCGTAGTAAAATACAAAGAATTAATCAAATAATTCTGGTTTAGAAAATTTATTATTTCATCAAGAAATAAAGAGTGTATATATGTTATTAATACACTGAGAAGAAAAAATCTAAATTCTGGTTGTATATAAAATTTGTTTTATCGTAAATTCAAATGGTTATACAAGTTTTATTGGTTGTCGTCACTAACATTGTGCACGTAATAATTTTGTTCGTTAACACTACGAGTATTAAGTTTTGAAACAAAAAGTGATTTTTTTTATGGTATTGAATAGATAACCAAATATATTTGAGTAATAAAATTGTTATTTATTCGTATAAATTCCGAAATAAATACCGAAGTGTCACAATGGCGTACCTATCTAAAGGAAAAAAGCAAGATATTATTGAGTTAGCTCATGAACTTGATATACCAATTGATGAAAATTTCAGAATTTTCGATATTAAAGATGCAATAACTAAATCGGTCTTATATGACGAAGAATTCACACGTGGTGTATTCTTGAGGATAATTGAAGAGCGAAAAGAAAATGAAGCGTTACAAGCTTCCGAGAAAAAGAAAGCGGAAGAACAAGAAAGACTTTCTAAAGAGCAAGAAAAGCAGAACAATTTTGAGTTGGAAAAACTACGACTGCAAATCGAAGCCCAAAGAATGGTTCAACCATCTACTATTGCAAGTGTTGCGTTCCCTACCCAACCCCAGTTGCAACTGAAAAACCTTATTCCAGAATTTGATGTGAAATAAGACGACATGTCTTTATACCTCAACTTGTTTGAACGTCAACTGAAATTCTTCAAAGTTGAAAAGTCAAGCTGGGTAGCATATTTGCTAGGAGTACTGCCCACTGATGTTGCACAACTAATCGCACGTGAACCAGAAGAACAGTCACAAGACTACGATTACATAAAGGGAATTCTTCTGCAGCGTTTCCGATTGACTGCCGAGAAGTTCAGAAAACGGTTCTCCGAAGCAAAGAAGAATCCTGAGATGACATGGAAAGATTTTTTCTTTAAACTGCGCACCTTTTTCGAAGGCTGGTTGGAAGAACTGAAGATTACAAGTTTTACCCAACTCAAGGATCTTATCATTTGTGACCAAATGAAGAGAAGAAGCACCCCAGAATGTCACCAGCACTATCTGGATGTGTGGGAAAATCTGAACAACCCGTCAGAACTAGCTGAAAAACTTGATAGTTATGAAGGACTTCGACCAACAACGCTCGGAGCACAGAAGAAAATGGTTCAATCAAAAAGTTAACAAACTCAAGAAGTCAAACGAAGTGCTCCTCATCCCAGTAGAGGAAGTTTTGGTTCCAGAAACTTTGATATTCAAAGAGAATCCCGAGAATCGTGGATCCCCAGTCAAAATGCAAGAAACCACGCTTACCCTGACAGAGCACAGTTTCCAGCTGCAATACCCAGAGAAAACAGAACTGAAAATCATTCGGAAGAAAGACCAGTGATTAGCTGTTACGGATGTGGAAAATTAGGTGTTATAAAACGAAAGTGCCCCACATGTTCTCCAACTTCAAGAACTGAAACAACAGAACTGAGTTCTTTGCATTTTAAGTCACTCTCACTTAAAAATACCCATCAAACTTTGTTGAAAGTTTCAATAAACGGAATTAATGGTGTTGCTTTTGTCGACACCGGAGCAAGTAATACAATAGCTGGTGAGATGTTGTACAACCTACTGAAAGAAAACGGGACAACATTCCAAACTACAGTCTTAAATGTTACACTGGCTGATGGCATTGAAAAAGAAACCGAGGCACACCACACCGAAGTTGACATCAACGTCGAAGGACAAAATATCAAGACCAAGATTTTTGCTTTACCGACAGCTAAAGACAATCGAACTCTTCTCGGAACTGACTTTTTGAAAAAAGCTGGAATTGTTCTAAATGTACCACATCACAACTGGCACTTTATCAATAGACCTGGAGAAAAGTACCCGTTTGTAGAAGACCCTTTTCCGAAAACGTCAAATGCAACAGCTGATTTCCACTCAATCCATTTGAGAGAAGATGAAGGCCAACATCTCACAGAAATCCAGAAAGCTGAACTGAATGGTTTAATAGAAGAATTTGAAGATAACTTTCAGCCAGGGGAAGTTTCGACGCCTAAGATCCAACACTTTATTGACACAGGCAGTTCAAAACCTGTTTCACTACCCCATACCGTATGTCTCCTGCGAAAAAGAACTTTTGCAAAAGGAACTGGATATTCTCTTGGAGAATGGTACCATAGAAAAATGCGAATCTCCGTACGCATCTCCGGTTGTGCTGGTGCCTAAACCTGACGGGAGTAGTATGCGTCTTTGTATCGATTATCGAAAATTGAACGCAGTCACAGTTAGCGATAAATATCCACTACCCAGAATGGATGATTTGCTCCATGAAGCTAGACATACGTCATACATGTCCACACTCGATCTAAAGTCAGGTTACCATCAAATTGAAGTAAATCCCGCTGATCGTGATAAAACAGCTTTCATTTTCCCATTAGGAGTCTACAGATACCGCCGTATGCCATTTGGGTTGAAGAATGCTCCGGCAACCTTCCAGAGATTGATCGACAATTTTCGAAACTCCTTGAAAGACATTATGGTTCTGTCATACTTAGATGATATCATCGTGTTATCTGAGACTTTTGAAGAACACATTTCTAACGTTGAAGCAGTTTTCACTAAGTTACAAGAATTTAAGCTGCAAGCAAATCGAGACAAATGTCACTTTGGATGTAACCGAGTCAAGTACCTTGGACATTACATTACCCAGAATGGTTTAGAGGTCGACCCAGGGAAGACTGCTGCCATACAAAACATACCACCACCACGTAACGTTAAACAAGTTCAGTCATTTCTTCAAACATGCTCATGGTATAGAAGATTCATTGAGAACTTTTCGGAAATTGCCAGACCCTTGAGCAATCTTACAAAGAAAACTGTAAAGTGGAATTGGGGACCAGAAGAAGAAAGGACATTTAACACCCTGAAAAGTCTCTTGGTGAAACCACCTATTCTTCGCCAAAGTGATACAACAAAGCCTTACATTCTACGAACTGATGCGAGTAACTATGCTTTGGGTGCAGTTCTCTTACAAGGTTCAGGACCTGATGAACACCCAATAGAGTACGCCAGCCGATTGCTCAATCAGGCTGAAAAGGACTACTCAACTACAGAGCGCGAAGCACTAGTAGTTGTTTGGGCTCTAAAGATATTCCGTGCATACATTGATGGACAGGAAGTTACTGTTGCGTCTGATCACCAGCCCTTGAAGTGGATTATGTGTCTGAAGTCTCCAACAGGAAGATTGGCAAGATGGGCACTAGAAGTTCAATCTTTCAATTTAAAGGTGGAATACATTCCAGGAAAAATAAACGTTGTAGCTGACATGCTCTCTCGTCCCTTTTGTCAACACGCTGAAGGAACTTGTGAAATTTGCACCGTTTCCATTGACATGCCAACACGTAGCTCGAAGAACATCCGAGAAGAACAACTGAAAGATGACAATATAAAGAAATTATCAAATCCTTCGAAAATGTAGCTAAAGATGAAAACTTCGCAAACTACTCTGAGAGAGGATATCTCATGAATCAGGGAATCCTTTACAGATATTCACCGGATTCTGACTCCGAAGAGGCTCAACTTGTAGTCCCAGAGCAAGAACGAGAAAATATCCTCAAGGAGCACCACGATGCCCCAACAGCTGGACATTACGGAAGTGAAGGCACATACACCAGAATAGCAAACAGGTACTACTGGATTGGTATGCGAAAATATATAACCGATTATGTCAAGAATTGCCTGGAATGCAACAGATACAAGGCATCGAATCAAAAAACCTGCTGGATTACTGCGTACACCTATATATTCCCAGAGGTTCGAGACATTAGCAATCGACTTGTTTGGACCACTTCCCGAGACTCCAGATGGAAAGAAATGGATCTTCATAATAGAAGACACCTCAACGAAATGGGTAGAACTCTTCGCATTACAAGATGCCACCGCCCGAGAATGTGCCATAACATTATATATATATATATATATATATATATATATATATATATATATATATATAATATATATATATATATATATATATATATATATATATATATATATATATATATATATATATATATATATATATATATATATATATATATATCGTACATATATATCGTATATATATATATCGTACAACTCTCTATTAAGTTTTAATATTAACCGCACAAATCATTATAATATTCTAATATTCAGTTCTTTCTTAATAACTCTCAGTTAATGTCTTGACGATCCATCGAACAGTTCCCACGTTTTAATAAAGCGCGTCCGCGATAAGAATGAATGAGACAATTCGATTGGCTAAGTTAATGCAAGAAATTTGCAACATGCAAATTTTTACACTACTAGCAGAAAGTAGATCACGTACACTTTAAAATATCATACGATTTTGATTGTTGATGCTGCAAGGTTCGCCATGCCAGCTCATTTATTGAATGCTATTCGGAAATAAATTGTACAATTCTATAATTTCGACGCAAAGAGATGCAAAAATATAGTCGTTAAACATTTTAAACAGGAAAAAAATTTCAGAAACAACTATATATATCGTATTTTAATAAAGTATGATGAACAAGGAAACATCAAACTTTCTTGAAATTTCAAAAAAGGAATCTGGAAAAGAACCAAACTCTTGTAACGGAGGTTAAGAAAGTCGCGCGGAAAAGAAACTTAATACTCAAGTACACCAAATCGTCCGAAAATTGAAGTTATCTAAATCTAATGTGCACAAAATCATTAAAGAAGATTTGAATTTAAAAACTTTTAAGGAAAAACGGTTCTGAAATACATAAAAGATCAAAACAACGAACAAAGAAGAACTGTTCAAACATTTATCGGAAATTAATTCCATCCGGATCAGGACTGAAACTCGTCATTGATGACGAGTCTTATTTCATGTATGATCCCAATGTTGCTGGTGGCAGTAAGTACTACCATTCTGCTTCATCTGATTCTGCTCTCGTAGAATATAGAATCAAACTTAAAGAGAAATTCGCGAGAAAAGCGATGGTGTGGATGGTGTATATTCGTCAATTTGAAGTATCAAATGTAATTAAAAATGTTCGTTAGTCAATTTGATGCAAGTAGCATTCATGTAAGTAATATTTTGTTGAATTTAAAAGAAACTTAAGTTGTCTCATTCTTATCGCGGACGCGCTTTAGACGTCAATACATTCTTTCCCAGAGAAATTGCAGACGTAGCAGACTTTGTATTGACTTCTTATCCACTCTTCTCACAACCATTAAAAATAGAGTCACTTTTTAATTAAGCCTCAAGATGCGAGGTTGTGTGTGCTTTGGTGGCCGTTCGTGGCCCTCTCTTTTAGCCGTAAAAGCTTACTGCTTTAAATATTTAATATGAACTAATAAAAGATCTGGACGTCCAAAATCTCTCCTTTTTAGAATCAACTACAGAAATAGTATATGCTCTGTTTTGATACTTTATATATTTCTATATAATAATTTTTTGATAGGTTTGGGGTGATGCTGCAACTCAAATATTTTATTCAATTGGTGCTGCATGGGGTGCTGTTCTCACCATGGCCAGCTATAATAAATTTAGCAATAACGTCTATAGGTATGTTTTTTTTTTACTAAATAACGTTCATTATGAAGAATTTCTAGTTTTTATAAGTAAATATATGCATTTATTTTCCTTTACAGGGATGCCATGCTTATACCTTTAATTAACTGTGGAACAAGTATTTTTGCTGGATTTGTAGTTTTTTCAGTTATCGGATTCATGGCGTATGAAACTGGAAACTCTATTGAAGATGTTGTGTCTGAAGGTATAATTAATTTTAAAAAATAAATAAAAACACATGTGGTATGAGCGCTGGAAATGTTCTAAAAAACAACAAAATTTTTAAAGTTACCTTAACTTAAAACCAAAAATTTACTGCATGTAAACGTTAAACATCAAAACAGAACATCTCCGAATCGGTTTGTACCTAAATTCTGCTTAAAAGATCGTAAAAACCACAAAAGGGATTAGTGATACCCACTTAATGCACAAAAAGCCAACCGCAATCTAAAATAAATACTCTACGTCTTCTAAAACAGATGATCTACGTATCTAAAACTCAATGGTATTTTAATGGCATAAACTAGCATTAAACATTTTTTCGATTTTGAAAAATGACAACGATTATCGCGCCATGTGTGTTTCTTTTATGTCCGAGAATTCCACATGAATTGGTCCTTCCGTAGCCTAGTGGTTAAGGTGTCTGAGATTGAACCTTTTCAGAAGGGTGGAGCTTTGAATTTCACCTACTTCCGGTCAATTTTATAGGGTAAAAAAAAATCTAAAAACGAACAACAACTGACTCAAATCGGGTTGTAAGGCATCTGTTTGCAGTAATGTTTCAAATTGGAAAGGGTATCTTTGTGATCCAAAATAAGTAAAAAAAGTGTCAATTTTGGCTTTATTTCAGATTCCAAATTAGAGCTCGAAGTATGCTTAAAATGGGTTAACATTTTACTAATTTCGGATAAACTCTTACTCTGTCTACTATGGGCTCTACAATAAACCTAGAATTAGTTTTTTCCCCACTAATTTTGGATTAAAAAGAGACGCTTTCCATTTTGGAATATTGTTTGGGATGCCTTACAAACCGAATTGGGTCAAGTTTTTGTTCTGTTTTTTACAGTATGACATAAACTTTGAAAAAAAAAATCAACTAGACAAATCGGATTAGTTATGCGAAATCGCTGAAGAATAAGCTAAATAATTTTTCCTTGATAAAAAAAAAATCATGTGTTAAGAGGACTTCCGTTAGGGGTAAGCAAAAGGTTCTTGCTTAGATTCCAAAAAAATACTTATAAACTAATAAAAACAATATTTTAAATAAAAGCAGTATTTAAAAGTTAGATTGAACTATATTAAATAGATAAGACGAGATACTAAGAGACAAAAGAGATAAGAGATAAAAATTATAGTAATAAAATTTGTACTATTAATTTAAATAACTTAATAAATTCCTCGTATAATAAAATAAATATCTCGTATTAATTGCATTAAGTAAAATATATAAATTTTAATTAAATGCTTGTATCTTGGGGTAATAAACTGCTTTTTGATTTAAAGTGAAAAAAATTAGACTAGGCCTAACACTAGATAAACTAGTCCTGGGTGTGTCTTAGAGCAACATTTTAGACTTTTGAAACCAAATTTATAGTCATCTTAGTTATACTCACGCGCGCAGGACCGCACCTACTAAGGAAGACCTTCTGTAAAAATAGAAACGTAGACTCTTTTTCTGCTACACAGCCTATTTTAAAGCCTTAATATTAACGAATGTGAGCCTTCGTAGTTTAGCAAGCGATTTGTGTTAGTTTTAATCGATATTTTTATGTTATTATTAGTAACAAAATATTCTTTATCACTGAACTATTTCAGGTCCTGGACTGGCCTTCGTAGTTTACCCAGAAGCGATTTCCAGATTACCTTTATCACCATTGTGGGCTTTTCTGTTTTTTATAATGCTTTTTGCCATTGGTCTGGATAGTCAGGTAGTTATATATTCAAATTACATTACGACCAACATATAAGCAATTCCCTGGGTCAGAACTTTTTATATAAAATAAAGTTATTCTTATCGGCGTCCATAAATTCATTTTCAAAATAAAAAAATACGTATTTGTTTTCACTAGGTTTTACAAAACACAGCCCAATATTTTAATTTACAGAGAAACATCATTAAAATGAATTAGTTTCACAAATTTTTAATTAAGTAAACTATATTAATACGCACTTGTTAATGTTCCATGCACCTAATGGGCAACAATGCTTAAATTAAGTGAAATTATGTAGTTGCTAAATCAAGTGTAAAAATAAATCGCCAAAATATTTAAGTTTTGTAATATCATAATTCTTTTGAAGGCAAAATATTTTGACAAATTTATATAAATTAGTGCCTCGAATTCTTCCAATATTTCTTGAATTTTCTATGCACATAGGTTATCATTTGAGGATAACTTCATTTTTGTATAAAAAGTAGACCTATTGGAATTGTTAATAAATTTTCTGTATACTTCAATTTTATAGATTTTTTTATTGTCCAATGGAGAAGGATGTTTCAATGAGTACATGTTTCATAAAAACTGGTTAGCTATGTTTAGGTTAGTTTTTTTTTAAGTGATTTAGATTTTTTGTAGGAAAATCTACTGTTATAAAAAAAATTTCGAACATTAAATTGAACATTCAGACTTTCTATGGAGTTGGGCTAAAATTTATTTTTCAAATTAAATAACTTAATTAAAGTAATTATATTACTCATTTTTTTAGAGATTAACATTATATTATAGCTAAACACTGAAAGACAAGGGTTTAAGAAAAAAAGGTATCTTGTGCCAAAATCGTCATTAATAAAAATCGTCTACTAAACGCTTTAGTACTTAATATTATACCAAAAATATTTAAACCACTTTATTATTATTATACGTTTTTAGTTTTTTCTTGCAATCATGGCAGTTCTTTTTTTTACGGACATGAATAAGTTTACGTTTTATTTTAAGATTATTTTGTTTGCCACATGTATTTTGGTGCGCACTGTCTGATCCAATCAATCATTTGGTTTTTACTTTTCAGCCTTTTTTCGAAAACTGACTGTGTTTTCCAGAATGTACTCATGAGGCATTGCCTATAAAAAATGTCGACATGCGTTTCTTTCCCAACTAGAGAACACAGTCAGTTTTGTGGCCAAAAAGGGTCCAGCGACACAATGCCGCATCTGCACTGCAGCAGCTAAGGAGGTATCTTTTAGCTCTGTATGGTAAATATACACTACACACGTACTCCAAATACTGGAGGAAAACCTTTAATAAAAGGGAATGGGCAACTTTCGATCTACGTACTCTTTAACAAAAGGAGTAACAGAAAGTCTTATTTCTCCTACGTTAAAAATACATTTGTTATCTATCTTTTCCTAAAAGTCATATAGTTCTAGAAATGAATGTGGCATTTGTGTAATCGTGAAATAATTTATAACGATGAACAACTTCTAAATATGTATAATGTTTCTTTTGTGTATAATTGTTAGTTGTCAAATCTTAGGCTAATCTTTTTCAAAATCTTTAGCAGTTTTTATAAGCCTGATATTCGAAAAAAAAAGATTTTCCCACATATTATTAGATACCTTCTTCAGCGTATGAAAAATTCTTTTATAAGAACATAGATACTGAATTTGTAATTGCAGCTAACCTAGTTTCTGAGAAAATTACTTTTACTGGATCTAAGCACAGAAGTATAAGACTTTCTGCGACATTCCCCCCCCCCCCCCCGTCAATTGGGATAACTTTGCCACTTTAGGGAATCGCTGCTCCATGTGAGCTTTTTATAAGTGACAAACGAAGGAGAGTATGAAGATCGGAAGGAATCCTACCATCCCAATTCTATTTGACGTACTTTTCCACCACATTATTGATTTTCTGTGGCTGGCTTGTCCTTTTGGCTTACCCATTTATTCTACCCAGCTGCAGCTTGCACTTCTGTTAGTGACGTTCTGCTTTTCTTAGACGCCGAGTGAAAAAAGCTTTCAAATCACAGTAGATTTAAATTTGGCTATGATTATGTGGGCTAAGTTTTTTCAGCAAAAAATCCCTTTGAGATAAAAGCAATAATTCCATTTACATTTCTAAGAAACAATTAAAAATTTCCTTTCTTGCAATTTGCCCTATTTGCAGAGAATGAACCATCTCCATATAATAATAACGGAATTTGTAAATCGCACTAATTAAAGTTTTAAGAAAAACTCAAGTTAATATTATTTATTTGTTTAAAGAAAATTTCCTAAATAGGATGCTGTGAAAAAACATATTTCGAAAGAAATGTAGAGAAAAAAAAATTGAAATGAAACTATTTTAAAACAAAATATTACATTTTTCACATTTTCTCACTCACTAAGTTATTTTAAAATCAGTGAATTATTTCGAAATCAGTTATTTCACATCAGATGTTTGTCTGTCTTATAATTGAGATGTTGACTCGACTGACAAATTTGACGATCTCCCTTTTTCATCACTTTATCTATGTCGCCAAATTCACCAAAATCGCCAAATTAATGAAATGTGCTATTTTTATGTTTAATGTGGTTGGTCTTTTGGAATTCGACGCGCTACATAGCTGTACAATAGGCACTTTAGAAATCTTAATTTTTTCGTCAAAAATGTTGCCAAGCTCGCCAAATTATCATGAAAATTTTTCCAAATTATATAATTGTGTATTTTTCTCCTTTTATATTGGAGATTTAAACTATAATGCGATTTCAATTTTCTCGCTAAATTATACCTTTTCGGAATTCATCACGCAATGGAGCTGGAGCTGTATATTGAGTCATTTGTGGCGATCTAAAATTTCTCACCAAATAAATCCCCAAGCTTGTCAAAATGTACGCCAAATGTGCAAAATGTGTTTTTACTTCAGAACTAAGATTTTAGCTTAACTATGACCGATATAAATTTTCTAGCCAAATATTTAGACAAGCTCATCGTAAGTCATCAAATGTGCACAAAGTGTTTCTTTAAAAATTATTTTGATACAGGTTAGTCGTTTGAAAATCATCACTCAGCTGTTATTATGGGCCTTTTGTATCGATCCGCTCTAACACATTTTATTGCCAAATTTGCTATTAATCTAGCCAAACTATTTTCATATAACGAGCCAAATGCGCGAAATAGTTTTTTTACAACATAATTGAGAATTACATAATTTTGAACATAACATTTTACAACCACTTAAAATAACAGTATATTTATACATTTAAAGTTTAATTAGGATTTATGAGGGAAATTAAGATGATAGTTAGTTAATTTTTAGGGCAATTTTTTTTGTTTTATAAGGTGCGTATTATATAGCGTATTTAGGTTTTGATATTATAAGTTTATATAAGTACTGGGATATAATACATTATAATGGGCGGGATCAATAACATAAGCTAATTATCCCATTGCAGGTTTAATGGTACGTATACTTGAATCAATTTGATATTTTTTAGTCAGTGCGAAGAATGGGTATTTATTTACAAGTAAATAAAAAAAACGCTCTATTGCTATCCATGATTTTTTTTAACATATTTTTTTACATTTGTATGAACAAAAGCATATCGTGTTAAAATTCTAACATTTGAAATTCAAAATTGTTTTTATATTGAACTGTGTTATGTATTGAAACTATAAAAAATGTTTTCTGAAAGAATGCACATGTATGAAAGTCATAGGTCATTCATTTTTCTCATATGTTTGTAGTGTAAATGACTATTCGTTGTTGAAAGGAAATAACGTATGATTGGCAACAATGCATATTTATGTTTTCAAAAATCACTAAATATGTTTTTATGTCATTTTTATATTATGAAATATAACCACTTAGTTTTAATATGGATTTATATTTAAAATATAGTTTTATTTTAGATTTTTATCTAATACAGCCATAGGAAATATATGTAGTATGTATTTTTTTTAAACAGTTTGTAGTATACTTTTAGGTAAAAAAAAATATGGATTTCAATCAGTAAGCTTATCTTTTCATATTTTAACAACATATAAACCATCAATAAAAAATGCTTTTATTATGATATATTGCCTACATTGCATATGATTATATTTTTGTAGTTAATAAATATATGCCATAATTTTTTTTAAATTGTTTGATGAGCAAGACAAGCATTCTTAGATAATTTTTAAAACTAAAATGATTAATTTTCAGGTTCATAAAACTATGACAGGTTAATGAGAAATGAAAGCGAAAGAAATTTTGTTCCAAAACCTGGATAATAGGGGTTCCACAAAATATATATCTCCCAAATAAAATATTTAAAAATAAATATGCCATCAAAAATGCTTGTAAAGGAACCTCTTATTATCATTTTTCAGGGCATTAATCAGTCTCTCATAGAGACTGCTTTTTGAGCTACCTTGTATTTAGATTTCCGTTTATTTAACCACCTACTAAATCTACGCAAGGCTACAGGCGATGGGCCTCGTAATTATGAACTGTAGTAAAGTGGTGAGGGTGATACCTGAACTGGCACCTAACATAACCTTATACACTCTTAAAACAAGAGTGAAATTCACTCCTATAGGAGAAGTGCATTTTCAGCACCGGAAAGGAGTGGAAATTAACTCAGACTGAGTTAAAACCGCTCGTTTTAAGAGTGTAGGACGCAGATTGTTTTCTTTTATTTCTTTTACCCACTCCGAAAAAGAGTGAAATTCACTCCTATAGGAGAAGTGCATTTTCGGCACGGAAAGGAGTGGAAATTAACTCAGACTGAGTTAAAACCGCTCGTTTGTTTTAAGAGTGTAGAGGGGGACTGGGGAGCCCAGTCGGTTAGGCATTCGCCTAGCATGCGAAAGGTCCCATCGCCAAAATAACTGCCGACCTATAAACGGCCCGTGCAGCCAAAAATGTCCGACGAATATACCCCGTGTAGAGGGAGTGGGAGTGCACGTTAAATATCCTTCAAAGTTTAACGCTGCTAACGATGTCGTGAGTTGGGTGCCTACTCAGGTGTCGGCTCGTCACCTGACTGTGGTTCTAAAATACGACGCCCGTCGCCAATAGCCCTCGTGTAGCTCTAGTGCGACGATAATTCACAAACTAAACTAAACTAAACTAAACTAAACTAAACTAATAACCTTATAGAGACATCATAAGCGGCGTCATTTGTTTGTACCATAACAAACTTAACTTTCACCAGTCCCATATACAAGGCGTTATTTATTGGCTGTATTTTTTTAAAAAAAAATTTTGGTTGTTCATGTTGCTTTCATAATGATAATCTTTAAGATTTTCGTTTCCCAAATGAATTTCCTTTTAATGATTAAAAGCTTTCAAGCGTATAAAATTCAATTCATAAGTAGTCATTCAGCAAAGTCTAAAGAGAATTGCTTTTCTATGCTCATGTACATTTCACTAATATCTAAAATGTATAAATATGATTTTTATTATGTGTCTTTACTCTGTTCACGTGACATTAGATTATTTGATATTTATGTATAATGAATATATTTTTGGAGTCGTCATTATGTATATATATTATATATGGTTCCTTATTTTTAAATTAGCGTCTGTCCTCAGCAGTGGTGGTTTTTAGGACGTTGGAGGTATTTTCAAAAATTTAACAAAATTTGGGAAAGAGAATGATTCAATAAAATATTTCTTTAGTAAAAAATAAAAAAACTGCCAATTTCTTTACAATTTCATTCAAAAACACAATTTCACAAACAGATCACGACAATTTTATTCATAATAGAACGATAATAATATTAAACTAATAAAATAACACCCCAAGAACAATTTTTTTTATTGTTAGGTTATAACAATCATAAGTTTAAATGTTAAGTTATAGTTTTTTGTAACAATTCAAGTAGAGTTACATAGGGACTGCAATAAAGTTTGATAAAAAAAGGTGGACATAAATTTAATCTATATCCCTTAAAAATAAGTTATTTCGAAAAAGTGTTGATGCATTAAAATATTAATATTTTTACTAAATCAATTTTTAATTATAAATTTTTTAATAGAACTAAGCAAAAATTCCGTTGTTATACTTATTTTTTGTCGCTTTTTTAAAGTACTAACTTATTTGAATTTATAGTTATTACAAAAGACAATTTAGTGACATAGAAAAAGTACAAAAAGGGTAATTATATTACATTTGGTAAATTTTTATTCTAATGCTGAATACAGTTTGAATATTTAACATTTTGCGCCTTTTAAAGCTATATACACACATTATGCTGAGGATATGACTAAGAAAATATTTTAAAATATAGATCATATAGCTAATATGATTAGATTAGTGGGTCAATAAGATTATAACAGCACGTAAAATTAATTTTCAGTGTATATTATTTAGCTGAATAATTGATAAAATGTTTATGCAATTACGATATATTTTTTAATAATTTTACTTTGTATTTTTGATGAACAAATAGTAAAAATAATACTTTTAAACTATTTTCTATAACAAGTTCCTTTGTATAATTTATTTAAAAACTTAAGTAAATGAACTTAAAATCACTTCTGTGACTCTCCAGTAGGTAAACGTATTCTTTCCAATATGAAGCAAAACGCATAGAGTTTTTAAGGACTTTAATATAAATTCTTTAATCGTGTGTGGTGTTAGAATTTTATAGTCTATGTATTTATAATACAGTTTGTAGTCACATGTATAGTTTTTAGTTTTTCTAAACCAGTGTTGTTATTTACTTTATTTATGCTTAGATTGTTTTTATACATGTTATATAATTTGTATGTAATTTAAATACTTTTCTTACTGTTTAAAATGACTTTAAACTAAAATTGAGTCTACAAACAAGTATACTATAAAATGATGCATTAGAGTATCGTTTGTTAAAAATATTATTTAGTCATTATAACACATCAATTTACAACAAAAGAAATATTTAAAAGTACAAATTGCAGAAATAGTAATTAAAGGATAGTATACAGTACACTGTAAAAAAAATATCCAGGAAGGTTGCTTAAAATAAACTAAACAGCTAAGCTGCCCAGTATGTTCAAGTAACCTTCCAGCAAATTGCAAAGAACCTTATGAAACTATTTAGAAAGTTATCAGTTTATAGAAACAATATCTCCATAGACAATAACAGATTTTTTTATATGGTACAAAAAGTTTCACCTAGGAGGACGCTACTGTACTTGTTTTGCTCGTCATTTGACCAGGCTTCTAAATTACGAGGCGTAATTGGCTGTGTTAAAGCTCCTAAAGGAGGCTAGAAATAGGCAGCCGAAAACAATTACATTACATTACTAGTTTTGGACTCATTTGTAAGCTACGGGTTGCCGGATTCGATCCACCAACCTCAGGTTTTCATTTATCACTTCATAGCATTTCACTGCCGTAGCAAATTATTTTGAATACTAACAGTTATACAATTACGTTACATAAAACTTTTCTTATAACCAAACTTTTTTTTGACAAAGATCAGTAATAAGAAATTGAAATGTTTATATCTTGTTTACCATTTTAGTTAGTTATTTAAAGTCTATTTTTTTTAAAAAGTTTATTATTATTCAAACTGAATTTGTGATTAATTTTATGTGCTGTTTAATCTTACTAGTTATATTTAAGTTAAGTTAGAATTCTACAACCCCAGTAGGTGATTCTTGAAATACCTTTATATATGTTTTTATGATAATAGTATTAGGCTTCTGTGCGCCCTTGGGAAAAAAGGACGTCTCGACACAAGCTGCAAGTCTACACAACATTATGACAGTGTAACTTTTTGTGCACTATTTATATACCTTTATACTTTTGATAGAAACTGCAATGCAAAGTGGTCATTTAATATCTAAGATTTGTTATGTATTAAATTGTTGTTTAGGGGAAAAATCAGAATAACTGAGACTATTCAAAATTTTATGAGAATTTATTCGCTAAAATAAGTTAATATATTACCTTATTTTAGCTTTCAATGTCTTACGTCATTAGAGAATATTTAATAAAATGTATGATATATTCGTCTATTAGCTATGTAATAAGTAATTTATCATTGAAAGTTACAATTTGTTTAAATTAATTTATTCTAAAAGTACAGTAAAATAATGCGTATTGCCATTCCGTCCCTCCTAAAATGTTGATTAATTTATATAGGTTTTATCTTGAACTTTAACATAAAAAACCTTGACTCAAAATTACACATACAACTGTGGTAATTAGGAGACAGCTTGGGGTAATTAAGAAACACTCATTCTAGCTTTAGTTTATTATTAGGAAAAATACAACAGAATATATCATTCAACAGACATCATTTTAGAGTGTTGTAATTTTTAATCCACACACTACGTTTCATAAACGACACTCGTGGCCAACCTAACTTGGGTAGAAACAAAGAGTAAAAAGGCAGAGGGAAAACGCGGTTCTATATATGATACAGGACAATAAATCATATCGCAGCCGCGCCGATTCAAACGAAACAAGAAAAAAAAGTTTCAATCAGTCGCCTGGTTTGGCGTCGATATCGCTTCAGTTGGCCTATTGTAAATTAACGCAATTATAAATATTTTCTTAATGCGCAATAAGGCGCTTTTTTTAAAGCAAGTTTGCAAATACAAAAAAATATAGTTGTTAATAAAAAACATCTTTAAATTGTTTAAATTCTTAATTCTAAAAAGGTTTAATTAATTTATAAATTATATTGTAAAATAAATGATGCTTATGAGATGTTTTGATTTCGTTAATAATATTACATTTAATTTCATTGTTTTGCTTTGAATAAAAAAAAATAGGGTGAGTGGGGTGGGTTAAATTTATTAAAATGCACAATTTTGATTTATAGGCTCTTATGATTTATAGGATTTTATAGGCTCTTATATAGAATAGTAGAATAATAGTTCAAATTTTGATGAGAAATTTATAAAAAAATATTTTTCAAAATGAATACTTAAAAACAATATATTTTTTAATTGTAATTGTAAAAGGGTTAATATTTTTAAGCTAAAAATAAACACACATCTCCAAAATATAATAAAAAAAATGACGCAGTAGGGATTCAGGGCAGTATTCAAGGCAGTAGGAATGTCATTACTCTTAAAAAAACCATGCACAATCCGTTTATGTTGGAAAGGGTAAAGTCGTCATACAATTCTTGCAATCCTTTTTCCTGAACGTTTTTTACCAGGTGTAGTCAGGCATGCTTTACTTTTATACTCAGTTAGCATGCGTCTTATGCTATTAGTAGAAAGGCCAGTCAGTTAAAACGTTCTATTTGTCAAGATGTTATCACTCATCAAAGAATTTTCTTCCTTTAATTTGTAATAGACATTCATAGCTATTACTTTTTCACTACTCTTTAACGGCTTCTCTTTTTTATGGAGTTGAAAAGTATAGTTTCGATTCGTTCTTGAAGGAGTTGCCCATTATATTGTAGGGGGAACCAGGGACACATACCCAACTTGTAGTTTTTGGCTTGTAACTTTTAAAAAACACTATTTATTGATGTGCAAATCCAGTCAATTTATACTTTAATAAGTCTTACACAATATATTGTAATATTTTTCTGAAGTATTTAACTGCAATATTAGTAAAATATAAATTATTTAAAACTTTAGTTTTGGGTCATGTATCCCAATGTATAGGGATACATGACCCACCTATTAGGGATACATGACCCACCTGACCCCAACCCATATATTTATTAGTAGGACTTTAAATTTTCAAAATAATTTTACATGATAACAAAACTAACATCATATAAAGTTTATATGTATGTTTTTTAATTTTTGTCAGACAAAATTATTACTCAATATTTTTATCGCATTAATTATTCTTATTTTAACGAACCATTTTAATTTAAACGTAAAGACTTTTTAAATACAAAACTGGGAATCCTT
Organism: Oedothorax gibbosus; assembly: GCA_019343175.1. NCBI lineage: Eukaryota > Metazoa > Arthropoda > Arachnida > Araneae > Linyphiidae > Oedothorax > Oedothorax gibbosus. Next base: position 5,957,875 of record CM033282.1, on the reverse strand, counting down.
TTATGTCACAGAGAAAACACAGGTGGTCGAAGAATCGCTTCTATTTTATCATTATTAACTTGGGATATACTATCCATTTCAGGCCATTTGAAACATTTTCCATTTATTCTATTTGCAAATTGAGAGTTCTAGGCTCATAAGAATTTTGTTCTTGTGCTTTCCCAAAAAAACTTCTTATATTCCGTTTTCACCGATATTTGGTAAGAACCCAGTCATTTTCTGGACTCCCGTGATTTTTAAAAAAAATTAGTTGGTCTACTTCGGCCTATTTTTTGTTATTTACTTGGGTCACGAATCCCTAATTGACTTGGGTCAAGTATCCCTAGTTGCACTTTTTTTTCTTAAGCCGAAAACAAAGTATTTTGCAAATAAATACATTGACACTATCATGCATGTAATTGTAGCTAAAAGCATGAACTACACAAGTAACTAATTGAAAAAATCTTTCCTTTAAACCAAAAAATGTAGACCGAAAAACCTTACGGCCTCAAAAATTTACTTTCAGTGCATGAAAACGTATTTCTTCGCGTAACTAAACACATACGCAATGATTCAGCTCGTTTTTTTCACCATGTGATGAGCTGGCTGAAAGGAAAAAGTGATGCCACTTTCAACTCACAAAACTTTTCCATTGCTGAGAAAAAGGCATTGGGTCATGTATCCTTATGGGTCAAATGTCCCTAGTTCCCCCTACAGCAAAAAAATATACGAACAAATAATAAAAATACGAAAAATACGAGAGATTAAATACAGCAAAGAAAATAAACTAAACAAAACTTAAAAATTACGAAATTAAAAATCACTAAACACAAAACACTCAGAGAATATATAATTAAATCTAAAAAAAAAGCCAAGGAAACAGTAACTGTCGAAATTAAAGCGGACCGAAAAATTCACTAATACGCAATGTAGCTATAGTAACAAAATGATTTCCTCTTTGTGAGAAATCTAAGACGAGAGAAATTTCCAATCCCAAGAATGTCAGTACTCAAGGGACATTATTTTATACCATCCCCTAAAGTTTATGACGATTCGGGAACATATGAGGGTGCGATGAAAAAATTACATGCTTCAGAAAAAAAGCGGTGTAAGTTTTAACCGCTAGATGAAAAAAACAGTGACCGTTTGCAAGAACAGTTACTGCTATTTTCATGAAAGAGATAAAGTATTTTACACTACTATATATAATACAAATCAGAATCTAAAATAATTAATTTTGACAATTTATTAATATAGTTAGTATATCTGACAATTATAACTTTCTTTCAAAATAAACTTCATCTGGGGAAATATTAAATTAAAAATTTGGCAGGCTTTTAAATTTTTTTCTGGGAACGAATTCCTACATGTCTCATAGACCTTGCCTCAACCTATATAAACTAAGCTTAATATGCTAAAAATGTAATTTTTTTATAATTAAGACGAGATAATATATTGTGTTAAATTATGTATTAAAAATTAAAAAAAAATTCGAGCCAATTTCAAAAAGTGGGATTATAGAGACCTGTTATTCATCTACAATTATCATGCAAAAAAAAGTTTGCAAAAACATTCTATACAGCCGGAGAAATGTGGCTTAGAAAGTAATTTTTGCCATTGGATTATCACAGAGGCACTTTGGCTTGGAGACCCGCGGTCAGTCTGGCTCATTCGCCTTTAAATTAGAAAGGTTTAGTTTATCAAAATTATTTTAATGGTAATTGAAAGGGTGTTTTTTAATTACCCCAAGTACTATCGACAAGAAAATACCCCAAAACAGCGTATACTTCTGAAAATATAATATTATATCAAAATTTACAAAATTTATTATTTAAAAAAGTTGTAATGCACCCCTTTTTCTCTTGTTAAAATTAAAAAAGAGTTTATGAGTACTTTTTTCTCGTTTGAATACTCTCTGTAATAAAAAGGAATTATAATTTATAAACTAAATGCATTATTTTATGTATGGTTTTCGTTTTAAACTTAAGTTTCATGACATTATTACTATTTATTATTAATGTAATGATTTTAACTGACCACTCAGCAAACTTAAGCATTTATATATATATACGTTATAGAAAGCGATGCTTTTGCTTAACTTTAAAAACATATGGCGCCATAGACTTATTATCTTTCATAATAATGCTCATAGTTTTATGATTTTAACTAGAAATTTTTAAGTTCTCTAACTTAATTGTGGTTTACGAAATACTTGTTAATTTTCATTGATTTCTATTGCTAGCATGTTTGTCAGATTTGTGGTCGGCATTAATTATTTGCACTTCACTTAAAAATTTGGACTTTGGTTAATGGAATTTTGACTAACAAAAAAAAAAGCTTACGTCTTTTAAATATATATACTTTGCGCATTTTAAATTTAATTGTTTAAAATCCACTTCTGCTTTAACGCAGACCACAAGGTATGGCAGTTATGTAATTAGTTTTTCATGTAGTATATTTCACAGTATGGATAATCGATGAGTTTCCATGTCTTTTCAGTTTGGAATGTTTGAAACAACAGTCAGTGCGTTTGTAGACGAGTTCCCGACTTTGCTGCATAACAGAAAAGCTATATTTACGGCGTTTTTATGCGTTGTAATGTTTCTTTTAGGGTTACCTCTTGTCACAGAAGTAAGTAATATGTATTAAAATTTTAAAACAAGTTTTCTTTTAATTAAATGCAACTACTACATTATTTTCCCGGTTAATTTATTTGTCATGTTTAAATGGCATGAAGTACATTATTAAAATTACTACAATAGCGTACGATTACAGGATTTAACAAATTTCTTTTATATAAATGTCTTTCAAAACATTTATATTTATTTGCTTATGTGGAACCCTTGTGCCTCGAAATCTTAATATTATGATTAAAGTATTGTTTTCAGGTAAGGTATTTTTAGTTCTTGTTATATTTCACCTAACAAATATTACATTTTTTATAACAGCATTTATAGAAGGTTTGTTATAAAATGTTGCAGAAATGATTATATGGTGAAAGATTTTTTTCCATTCGTTTTAATGTAAGACCTTATTCCAGAGTTTAAAAAACCCACCCTTTTGCGACATATTTTAAAATTCTTCTAAAATTTTAATAGTTAAAACACAATAATATGATACTGTAAAGACAGCAATTTCTTTAAAATGTTGCATATAAAATAGCTTTTTTTATATAACTTCGTGGGTGTAGGACGTTGTATTGAATCTTTCTAACATTTATATATTTATATGTACCTTTAACCCATTAACGACCCATTTGTGAATACCATAAACACCTACATTTCCGAATAAAAACTTTAACCTAAAGTATTTTAAATTCGCTTTTCGTGTTACTTAATTTGTTTTAGATAAATTGTCCACTCTTCATTTGTCTCAAATTTTGTTTAGTTAGATAAATTTAAACAAGAAGTGCATTTCCGGGCGGCTAATTTTCTTGCCGATCATCGCTATTGGGTTAAAATTGTGTTACTTGGACATAAATTAGTAATGGGATAAGCCATTTGTAAAATAATTTTTTAAATTAAAATAAATTAATATTTCTTTTAGGGTGGAATGTATATACTTCAATTGATGGATTGGTATAGTGCAACGTTCTCTCTGATGATTATTTCCTTATTGGAATTAATTTGTATATCTTGGGTTTACGGTAAGTAACGGGGTGTTCGTAAAGTTTTTGTACAAAGAAAAATGTAGTTACTGAAAAATAATAGTTATTAATTTACAAGATTTATTGAACTGTCAATGATCTATATATATATATATGTGGAAAAAAGGTTTAAAAAATAGCTCAAGTGAATATATAGTGGTATTAAGCTTTTTGTACAAAAACTTATTGACCAACCTTTATACAATACAATACTTACAATATACAATATACTTACAATATCCTTTGCCCTGAAGCTGAATTCTAGAAAGAAAAGCTCATTAGAATCGAATTATAATAAAAGCGTCCATTAGTTTAAGTGAATTTATTGTGGCATTAAGCCATTTTGTACAAACACTTTCCGACCACCTGTTAACAAATCCTTTCCGTTAAAGCTGAATCCTAGAAGGAAAAGTACTTTAGAATTGAATATAATAAGTGTGTTAATTTTGTTTTTGTACTTATACTCACCTAGAAGACTTATAGTTGGTTTCTTTGTGCAGGAATGGACCGTTTCTTAATGGATATATCGTTGATGATCAAGCGTCCGATTCCTATTTGGTGGAAGATGTGTTGGTGTTATATTACCCCTGGTACCATTATTTGTCTGCTAATTTTTATTGTAATCAACCATGAACCAGTTTCGTATGATGAATACATCTATCCAGAATGGGCAATTCACATTGGCAGGTTTATTGCTATGTGCTCGATTCTTCCTATTCCGTTAGTAGCTGCATTCCAATTGTATAAAGCAGAGGGTAACTTAAAACAGGTAAGAAAAGTTAAAAGAAATATATTTTACTGTTGGAAGTAAAGGGTTTTTAAAAGAATATTTTTTTTATTTAAAACATAACTGATATTTAATTGAAATGAATTTTTCAGGCTTAAAATAAATAAATCGAAAAATTAGTTGATTGAAAGCACGTCTTTTAAAATTCAAAGTTATAGCTCTGTCTGCATATTTTAAATGTAGAAAACTCTTCTTAAGAGGGATGGTTAGTCGGCCTCAGCCCCATAGACCTAATGCATTCATTTTGAAATAGAAAGTTCTGCAAAAGTATTGCTGTTCAATTATATATTGAAATTAATTATTGCTGAATTTTTCTTATAAAATACATTTTTCTTACATTTCAAAAAAGTAAACATTAAAAATATTATTTCGATTTCAGAGACTTCTCGCTTGCTTACGCCCTACTCCTGAATGGGGACCAGCTTTGGAAGCCAACAGAATCTCCTACAGAAAAAGTCTCAGTATTGTTTCAAGCAGATTTCCCCAGCAATCTGAACCTGAACCACCTATTGAAAATGGTGTCGCTCATGGAGGCAAATTACGCTTGGTTAAGATGGAAGGCGATCTTCTTTCAGTCGAGTCTATCCTGTAATGTTTTCAGAGAGTCACCCTTGTGTGATATTAAGCTGAGGCCCTAGTCACAAGTTCTCGTTGTCGATATAGACAGAGCTACAGAGCACATGGAAAGATTGCTTGATAATCCCTTTCCAAGAAACTTTTCAGAGAACACCCACGTTTCAATGGAATATCTTACTGAAAAAATAAAAAGTATTTTTAAAGTCATAAGTTGTTTCTTTAATTTGATCTACGAGGAATGACCAAAGAATTCCATTGGGAAATAAAAAAACAACTTAAAATATATTTCAAATGCCCATTCAATATTATCTATTGTTTCAATAAATAGCATGTATCTTAATGCCTCTCTACATTTCTAAATCATTTCCAAAATTATTCTATTAAGTTTTTCCCCTAAGTCCTACATGTTTTAGAAATGCTTTGTCGCAGAAAGTTGCCGTTATATAGCCTGTGAAGACTTTAGTGTTTTTCCCCCTCTCATCTGTCATTGTCCCATTTTTAATTTTGGTGATAGAGTTCTGGATTTTTGTAAACCTTTTAACTTGTAAAATGGAATGTAAATTATTTTTGAATAACTCAAAAACGACGTTTTTGCTCTTCTAAAGGGGAAAGTAACAACCGATGGCCATTGCTTTGATTACGGTTGTAAATGTACAGCTGGGGAAAAAAAAACGATCCACCCTTCGTTTTTCGGCTGCTATTGATCAGGAAATTTTGTTTAAGGTGTCATTTTTCAGGAAATAGCGTAAGGAATTCAGAACTGGCAACCAAAATTGTATAAGGGGTCGTCTACATATTAAAATGAGTACCAACTTTGAAAATTCCAATGGCAACACCCAACTTTTTTTATAAAAAATGTTTATCATCTTCAAAATACACCAGATCCAAAACAAAATTTATTAATTTGCATTATTTGTTAAGATATAAGCATTCGAAGTTGAAAGCCCATAATGTTAAAAAAGTTTCACAAACTTTTATTCATACCTCCACAAATAAAATGAATTAAACCAACATTTTTTTTTTCATTATATACTTCTTAATCTTCCAAAAACAAATCACACAAGTTTTTTCATCAATTTTTAATTATTATTATTTATTTTTTTAATTTAAATAAGAAAAAATAAAACATGAATAGCAACCCCACATTTTTGTTACATAAATCGATAAAGTAGATCAAGTAGAACCGAAATCCCGAATTTTTTAATTCAACAACAATTATTTGCCGAGTTATTGTAAAAAACTAAAAAAAAAACGAATTTTAGGGACCGTGTAAAAAATTACTTAGCAAATTGGATCATAATTTGCATTATCGTTTGGTGGTTGAAAAGCGTTTTTGGTAAATGTTTAGTCAAATTATTGATGTCTGTCAAATGTCTAAAAATCTTTTCTTATTTCAAGTGCATATAATGTATTTTGTTTGTATAATTAACATTAAATTATATCGATTACTAAGTTTTTGAATGTATGTTATTTCCAATATTATTTATAATTATTTTATTATAAAATTTCCAATAATATGTTATTTCCTCGATTTTTTTTTAATTATTAGAGATTACTTATTTATTTAGTTATTTAGTCAGTTAGTCAGTCCGTTAGTTAGTCAGTCAGTTAGTCAGTCAGTCGGTTAGTTAGTTAGTCAGTCGGTTAGTTAGTCGGTCAGTTAATTAGTCAGTCCGTTAGTTAGTCAGTCCGTAAGTTAGTCAGTCAGTAAGTTAGTCTGTCAGTCAGTTAGTCAGTCAGTCAGTCAGTCAGTCAGTCAGTTAGTCAGTCAGTTAGTCCATTAGTTAGCCAGTCAATCAATTAGTTAGTCGATGAGTCAGTCAGTTAGTCCGTTAGTTAGCCAGTCAGTCAATTAGTTAGTCAGTGAGTCAGTCAGTTCACTGACTAACAAATTGACAGTCAGTTAGACTAAGGTAGTCAGTCTGGACTAACTAAAGGAGTGACTAACTAACGGAGTGATTAATTGACTGACTGACTAACTAACTGACTGACTGACTTACTAACTAACGGACTGACTAACTAACTGACTAACTGACTGACTGACTTACTAACTAACGGACTGACTAACTGAATAACTAACCGACTGACTAACGGACTAACTAACGGACTGATTGACTGACTAACTAACTGGCTGATTAACTAATTGACTAATTAACTGACTGATTAACTAACTGACTGATTAACTGACTAATTTACTGACTGATTAACTTACTGACTGACTAAATAACTAACTAACTAACTGATTAAATAACTGACTAAATAACTAAATAAATAAATAATCTCTAATATTAAAAAAAATCGAGAAATGGACAAAAATCTATTTTCGGGATTTAGACCCATTCGGGATTTTGACTCATTAGGGATTTTGGCTTGTCGGGATTTCGGCTGTCGGGATATGTCCCAGACCCAGTGTGCCGAATTTTAAACCAACCTTTTGTAGCAATATGAATGAAACAAAAATTTGCATAAAATGTAAAACATAAATGTAATAATCATGTTTGTCTGATTGTAACTAATCGCATTTGAAAATTTGTTCGTTATAAATAATCGTATATGTGACTTAATTTAAAATTAAAACTTTTTCTCGTCTACCCTTTATTTTATTTCTGACTTTTAAAATCCAAAATTTTAAAAAAAGGTAAAAACATAAAAAAAAATCACAATATTAGTGAAGAAGGTATAATTCTAGCATCCTTTGGCGAGATTGTGGTAACCCTTTCGCTAGCTTGTCGTTTCGAAAAAACACCCTAAATATTACCTTTATCAATTTGGAGATTTCCCCCCAAACGAATTGAAAATTAATGCTTTAATATCTCAGCAAATAATGCAAAATGAATAATTCTTTTTTATACCTGGGGTATTTTGAAGTTGCTGAACATTTTTATATAAAAAAATTGGGTGTTGCTATTGGAATTTTCAAAGTTGGTACTCATTTTAATATGTAGACGACCCCTTATACAATTTTGGTTGCCAGTTCTTAATTCCTTACGCTATTTCCTGAAAAATGACACCTTGCACAAAATTCCTTGACCAATAGCAGCCGAAATATGAAGGGTGGATCTGTTTTTTTCCCCCAGCTGTACAACTGCAGCGAAGTTCAACGACAGATTTTTTTTGGAATTCTTTTATTTTCCATATTTTAAATATCTATTTAGATTTATAAAATAGGGGTTTAAAAAAATTCTTTACACATTAAATTTCAATTTTTTAAACATATATTATATAGCTTGGAATAATTTTATTGTTTCAATTATGTTTTATTTATTATATATATATTATTATATTATTAATTATAATTATATATATATATATGTTATATATTATATAATATATATATTTAATATATTATATATATATTAATTTATTATATAATATATATTATATATATTATATATATATATATAATATATATATATATATATATATATATATATATATATATATATATATATATATATATATATATATATATATATATATATATATATATATATATATATATATTATATATATATATATATATATATATATAATATATATATATATATTTTATTTACTTCTATTAGATCTTAATTTGCAACATGGAGAAAATTTGACTGTGTTATGTTTTAAAGAAGATGAGTGCAATGCTTGTTACAAAAATTTATAAAGTCATTAATTCTATCTAGTTGAGAAATGGATTGATTGAAATTAAATTCTTCCTATAGATGCATAGAATTTCGGAGCCATATAAAATAACAACTTTATAAACAACTAAAGTGAATGTATATTTAACACAATCAATTCAAACTTTATATCATTATCTAAAGTTCAATATTTAATTGGTTACAGATGAAAAGAATGGTGTATTTCTAAGATGAATTTCAAAAAGACACTTTGTAAAATATTGAAATATATATTTTTATTTTCATCACATTGGCAATTAATGATTTTGTAATATTGTTAAAGAGATGATATTGTTATGAGTTATAAATAAATTATGTTAAAGTATTAACACTTGAAAATTATAATACCGATAATCTTTACCAGGTTTGAGCCCAACTTAAAAAAAAAATACAACATTGAACTTTTTACATTATCACGTATTGTATCTATGCTTTAAGAACTCAGAAGCATAAGAACAAAATTTTTAGCAATATATACATTGAAACCTAAAAAACAAAGCTTAGAATTACGAATCAATGACAATCAATTTATTCTAGACAATTAACAGTCGTGCTACAAACCAGAGAAGTGAAATAAGGATTTCTTTCCCATTGAACCTTGCGTTATGCCAATAGAATCAAGTAAATTAATTTCTCCCTATGCTCAGATGAATAAGCGTTACTTGTGCAGTGTATTTAGATAGTCAAATGATATATTAAAAGAAAAACATTTTTAACGATATTTATGCCTATTTTTAAAACTTTTTATCATTACACAAAAAACCCCATGTAAATTGAAGTTTACCTGAAACAATTGTGTCTTAAAAGATAGATGTTTCGGGTTAATTAAAACATTACTAAACCCTTTGAAGAGTACAGGGGAAGAACCCATTCATTGCATAGGAATCTGTCTGCATCAGGTCTGCTTGAAAAAGATAGCGAGTCATCGCCTAAACTGGTGTCAAGAAACCAGTTTTGTCTAGGTTCTTATCTCGCGGCGCACGGGCTTACTATCTCTATGATCGAGATTCACGCCAGAAATTGTCTGACGCTTGAACCGCGGAAGCAGGACCAAAGAAGAAATCGTTTTCCGATCGCCACTACTCGCCAAGCCTACGTCAATAATACGGACAGATTCCCTGTCGATGAAGGGTATTTTCCCCTGTACTCTTCATTTGTGAAAATAACACCATACTATAGAATAAAAGAAGTACTCCCCCCTCCCCACGAAACACTCAAACTAAAAACACGGCGCAGTTAGAATTAGGACTAACTAAGGATCTCCCCTTTTTCCTATTCCCAATATTTACCTCCTGATGGGTTCTTCTGTTACATTTAAGCATAAATACAATAAAAAATTATTTTAAATATAATTCTGAAAGTGGTAAGCAATTTAATTACAGTCAAGCTTGGTTATAATGACCTCATTTACAACAACAACCTGTTTATAACGTTATAAATTTTCGGTCCCTAGAAATTCCCATAGACCTTAATGGTATAATATCTTGCTTTCAACGGCAGTTTTTAATAAATTCATTGGTTATAACGATAAAAATATACGTTTATATAATATCCAAAACGCCTTCATAATAATTTTTTTTTTAATTCGTTTACACTATTTATATTTTATTCTCCAAATGATGCAAAAAGTCGCGAAATTTAAAATTTACTTCCCGTGTAAAAATTTATTGAACGGAGGAGGAGAAATTAAACTACAACTGATAGCACATAAGGTTACAGTTTATTCGATAGATGTCATTTTATAACTATAATTAATAATTTGAGTGTATAACACATATTTTACATAATTTACTACACTGTATATTTAACCTTATTTATAACGTTACTCGTTTAAAGCGTATTAAACATCGAGGTCCATTGAAGAACGCTAAAACCGGGTTATACTGCACTAGTATAGTGATATACTTAAAGTTAAAAAAAATGAATACGGTTAAATTATTTCGTAAGAAAGATTCAATATTTACAGTCTCTGTTCTTGCAGTATTATACTTGTGAACCATGCAGACATTTAATAGAGTTTAAAAGAAACATGAAAAAAAAAATCGAAAGTAGCATGCTCTTGCGAGGGCATTACAGCGGTAAAGAAAATTTGAGTAATAAAATAATTTAAAAGGTTTGTTTACAATTGTCTAGTGACATTTTCTTTCATCCATGGAGAAAAATGCAGCAGAGCATCTGAAAGCAAAACACCGAAGACCGAATAAAATATTTAAAAAAAGATCAAAATTAATCATACTTAAAATACAAGCGAACTAGAAATAAATCGCCAATGCCTGCTGCCTCTTGTTTTCTGCTGGGCAGTGAAATATCCTCCAGAGACAACTCTCTGCTTGCAACATACGAGTTGACTGATAAACGTGTAAAAATTATTGCTACGTAATTTTATCAGAACTTTGCACACACATCGATTTAATTACAATGTTCACGGGCATTTTTAGAAGGACTAATATCGTCTTTAGAACATTGGTCACATGAGTCTTAACCATCTGCGTATCCCACTATCGAATTAGCTTGTTTCAAGTGACGTACTTTTCCAGATTTTATTCCTGCTCCACTTCCGATCGATGCTCCGATTGGTTCTCTATTCCCAACTGGCGTTGATTCATCAATAGGGTACTTGACTAAAAAAATTTTATTGACTTAAAATATTCTTATGCCAAAAATATTAGACCCGTATTTTTTTCTTTTTTTCAAATACCCCATAAAAAGGGGAAAAATGAATTTTAAAATTAGGACGAAAAATCACTCCCGAAAACGCTTTGTGGCTGTCACGTGGTATCTATGATGTCACTAGTAACTATAAACAAATTTTGAAACACCATTTTGGAATCTACTTTAAGCAAATTTGAACTATCCGCTTCTGTAAAACCTCCACCCATTATCTATATAATTCTTATGTTAATGGTAAGTTAGATTAAAACCAGTTTAATTAAAAACAAAAAACTTCACACCGGTTTGTTTATACATACTGATGACGTCACCAAATCGACGTGTTCGTGATCACGTGACGTACCGATGAAAAAAAGCCATTTGAAAATGATTTTTATTAATTATTAAAAGATTTATCTTGCAAAAAAATATATACGTTTATTATATTTGGGTGCAAACTATAATTTAATTAATATTGGAAGGTATTATAGCGATACTGTCAAGTACCCTATTGAGGATACATAAAGAATTCATTTCCGTTCAGCATTTCTATTGTCACCAAGACCTGAAATATGTCTATTTTCATAAGTATAGAGTATTTCAATATCTTAATTTTCAATAATTTTTCCTTATTAAAGTGAAGTAGTAATACAAAGTATTATTTGTATCATATGAAATTGACTGCAAGAATATAGATTCTAAATGTATTTTATTAGTATTTCTTTCAGTTTTACGGCGCATCATAGTAATCTAGTAAATGGGGAGCGATACTATGACGTCACAAATGTTTCATAAGCGCTGATGTTAACATTGGAAACTCTCATACGAAACTGAAGTTTCGTGGGTGAGTCTCTTCTTTGTAGCTCATCGACTCAACCAATCAATGAAAGCAATCGTACTTCTTTTTTTTCTTTAGTATTCCAATCTAATATCTTTGAACCGTACTCGTAAACCGTGCCTGTTACAGAAACCAAAACGTAAACAATTGAAGTGATGTGATGTGGTAGTTCTAATCATACAAGAAAAAAAAAATCACTGTTATATTTTATTTCTGCTCGCCTTGAAATGCAGCTTTCAAAAGTAATTCTCAGGTTTCCTTCCTTCTCCAGTTTTCAATCTTGTGTTAATTACAAAGGGTTGAAAGTTCAGGAATCTGTTCGCGATAGTTGACTTATTTAAATTATTGACAATGTTTATACTTTTTTGATAGCAGAATGAGGAGGCCGGCGTTCGCGTTTTACATTGGCGTATTAATCGCCACTGTACCATTTTTCACTGTGTTTATTCTTCTCAATGGACCTGGTAAGTAAACTAGTTTTATTAAAAATAAATAAAAAAAATTCTGAAATTCTTGGTAGTATGTTGAAATCTATGAGTTCACAAAGATGTTAACCTGTTTAAGTTAAGTTGTATTAATTTTCAATGCCTTTATTTAAATAAATAATTTAATACAGCAGTTATTATATAGAATGTTTGATATTTATTTCAAAAATGTAAGAGAGAACTTTACTGTCGCATCTAAAAGTAAAATACTTTATCATATTAGAATTAACTACAAAAGATATGTTACTGCGGAATAATACTTTTTTTAAGCATTTAAAATGTCAGTTAAACAAGTTGTTAGAATGAGCACAAAACACCTTTTATACCGTTCAACACTGAACACCACTGATCATATACAATGTTAAACACCACATGCCGTTCGTTATGTCCATAACTCTAGATTAACCTGTCACCACTGATCTACCTATAGCAAACTACCTCACGTATGATAATTTGAGAGCCTGAGATTAAAGTGGAGATTACTTATTTTAAAAATGAGGATACATATCAGGAAATGAGAATTTACATGGCATATGAGATACACCTCGTAAGACTCAATATCAAAACATTGGACTCAAGATCAATAAATAAAAGTTTAAATGAAAGCATCACTATAATAAAAAACTTTATTTTTTACATTAAATTTATGAAATACAGAAAAGCCCCACTGAGTGTGAGTTGTTACAAAATAAAAACACTAATGTTTGCCTTGTTATGCAAAATAATTTACAAAATAAACATTCTTAGTTAAATTTTTTAAGAAGTAGCATCACATATTGGAAGTCAATATTTGTATCTAAAATCATGCTTGTCTTGTTAGGTTATCATTACACTAACTGTAAACACAACAATAATAATAGCAGACTTAAAATATGTATGTATAAAAAATCTTTTCGTAATTTTCTTTTTTGTATCAACTGTGTGTTTAAGTAAGGACGAGAGATGCTCTTTATCTGGTTAAATTCTTTGGTAAAGTAAGGTAATAATAATTGCTTCCCAGGAACTGGATTTCCATGTTTATATAGTCAAGGCCAAAAAAAAGTTTGCCAATTGCCAAAAAAATATGTGCCAAATTGTCCAAAATTCATTTGACAAGTGGCAAAAACTTTTTCACAACAAGCTTCAACTGTCAAAAAACTTAATCGTTCAATAACTATACATCACATATAATCTACAAACAGACAATTGTAAAAAAATTGATAATTCAGATTAGACCATTTCTGTTCTTGTTGTGGCATCAAAACATTCTATAAAGCCCCTGTCACACGTGCTAGTGAACCGCAGGTTCGCCATCATAGACCGCGTATACACGTATACGTCTGACACCCCAGAACCTGTGAAGACTGTGGAATGGAGGTCTTTTTTGGTGGATATGACGGACCGTGGTATCCATTCGAAGACCGCATATACACGTATACGTCTGACACCCCAGAACCTGTGAAGACCTTGGTATGGAGGTCTTTTTAATGGATATGACGGTCCAGGACCGTGGTGTCCATTCGAAGTCGGTAAATTTCAATGGAAACCTGTACTACACGGTCCTTTCGTGGCAGAAAAGAATTTTTTTTCCGCTTTCGAAAATGAATTGTAGGGTTGTTGGTTGGGGTAATTACAAGACAGTGGCCCTTTGAGTTAATAGACAGCGTTTTTTTTTAGGTGTAAATTATATTAAAATAGTTTAAATTAACTCAGATTAACAATAGACGTTTTGGTAAATACTAGCATAGAAAATTATTTCATTTTATAGATACTCCCACCCCCTTTAAAAAACCTTCAAATGACCCTTATATAGTTCCAAATATATGGGCATTTTCTCACTAACATATCATTTCAATGAGCATGCGATCGACTTACAAAAAAAAAACAGAAGCCAGAAGCAAACTTATCCGATCCCAACCCCACCGGAAACGGCCAAAGGTCAACTATCCCCCTTGACCTTGTGTTTTTTTATCTTCTCCCCCACCCACGCCTGGCCTTATTGCATTCTATTTCCCAGTGGGGTTAGTTTCTACTCTCATAAGAAAGTGGGCGAAATATTCAGTGTGATCTACATTTCAATATGGATGCATATGCTTGGTCGAGAGAAAGAACTATGGTGTTTTTGGACTTGTACGAGGAAAAGTGTTCCATATGGAACCCAAAACACCATCACCACATGGATCGGAATATGGTCCACGATTCGTGGAAACGAATCCAAAAAAAATTCTCTTTTGAATGTTCATTAAAAACCAAAAAAGAATATCTACTCAATAGATATAGAAAGCTGTCCAGCAAAGTTAAAAAAAACCCAAAACAACTGGTATAGCGACAGACCAAGTATACATCCCAGAGTGGTATGCGTATGAGAAATGGATTCTGTCTTACATGATGTATATAATCTACGGAAAAGCATATATTCTTAGGTAAGTTTACTTTTATTAATTTAAAAATTTAGAAAATCTTTTTTTTTTATAAACCCTGCAAAAATTATTTCTTGAAATCAATAATCTTGATTAAAGTAAAGCGTTTGAAAAACAGTGTGTAAAAGTTATTTTTAAGCACATAAGTCGTAAAAAAAGTAGCTTTTTTGATCTGGTAAGAAAAAAGTATATCGCGCTCGCTTTAAATTACTCTCTTAAACTTTAGTTAATTATTATTTAAACTAAACTCTCCTCGGAGCAACAGCCCATTACTGGGCCAAGGCCTGCCGTCCCCATTTCAGCTTTCGTGACCTAGGGCTCTGGGGTGCTAGACATATGTTCTGGTAAGGTGGCCATCCTCACGCGGAATCCCCAGTGTTTAGTTCCCAAACATGCTTGGTACCCATTTTATCAACCCAGTCAAGGGATGAAAGGATGCATCGACCCCGCCCAATCCAGTATTCGATCCCCGGATCTGTGGCGTGGCAATGCGAACACTACCACTAAGCCTACCTAATTATTACTTACCAACATAAAATATTCTATGCAACGTTCAAAATATTCTTTGCACGAATTTATAAAAAAATATGTATCCAAAGGCTAATGCATAAAATAAAATTCATAAAACTCGGGTAAAGTTTTACTTTACGCACTTGTTGCAAACAATTTGTATTGTAATTATGCAAAGAACTTTTGTATAATTACAATATTATTGCTGGTTCAATGGAATCAACAAAATAAATATGTTTGTAACTGAAAAATGGGACTTTCAATTAATGGGCTATTCTAAAAAAAAAGCACAATTACAATGTTCCCTCTGTTACCAATAATAATACATATATATTTTAATTGTTATTTATAAACTTGAATTTCATTCTTCATGCACACTTTTGAAATAATTGGTCAATTTTTCAAAATTAGCAGATAAACATAATATTTGGAACAGAATATTAGTGCAGAAATTTAAAAGTTATTGAATATTATTGGTTCACTTTCTGGGAAATTTTGAATACATTTTAAATAGATTTCTATTGAACTGTTTTCGTGAAAATACGAAAACATTTTGTATTTTCGATTAGGAGAAAGAATACTTCCGCTAAATCAACTACCACCCTTTCTGACGTCTGACCCCCTGTTGACGCTGTTTTATAATGTTTTTTTCTGAGAATCGCCACTCAAGTCTGAAAGTATCGCATTCCTAGTGGGGTTATTTTCAACTTTTCGACTCCCAAAAAGGTTTCACCCACCGGAAACGGCCGAAGGTCAACTATCCCTAACTTTTTTTTTACCCTCGTCCCCACCCACGCATGGCCGTATTGCAATTCTATTCTCATTGGGGTTAGTTTCTGCCTTCATGAGAAAGTGGATGAAGCAGTGTAAACTAAATCACAAGATGTATGCAAAATAGTAATAAAATCTTGTATGCAATGTTTAAAATAGTCTTTGCACGGGATTATAAAAAAGATGTATCCAAACGGCTCATGCGAAAAATAAAATTCTAAAAACTCCGGTAAAGTTTTAATTTACGCACTTCTTGCATCAAGAACTATTGTATAATTACAATACTATTACTGCGTAAATGGAATCAACAAAATAAATAAGTTTGTAACTGAAAAAAGGGACTTTCAATTAATGGGTGATTCTAAAAAAAGTGCACAATGACTATGTTCCCTCTGTTTCTAATATTAATATATTTTTAAGTGTTATTTTGTAAATTTGAATATAATTCTCCATGCATACTTTTGAAATAATTGGTCAATTTTTGAAAATTAACCGTTTTACTTAATATGTAGAACTAATTGTTAGTGAAGAAATTTTAAAATTATTGAACATAATTGTTTCAATTTCTGTGAAATTTTGAATTAATTTTCTTATAAATAGATTTCTATTGACCTTTTTGGGAAAAATACTGAAAACACTTTGACATACACAATGAAATTTTGAAAATATTTACAATAAAAGACTAATTCTGTGTGTGATGTAAATATCAAATAGCAACACATAAAATACACGGAACTTTTCCACTCATCCACTCCAAAAAGCCTAATAAAGGTTTAAAAAAACCTGCGGTTCACAGGCACGTGTGACAGGGCCCAACCCTCTTATGCAGGTTCTCTCCAAATTTCGGATTTCTCTCGTTTACTAGGGAGACCGAAAACCTGAGGTTCACTAGCACGTGTGACAGGGGCTTAACAAAGATTTTGTTGCTGAGTAATAACATTGTGAAACCAAAAGTTATATTTGGAAGTAATCTGATAAAAACAGTAACTTTCAGATGTAATCAGACAAAACCAATAAGTAAACAGAAATAACTATCAGAACACTGGAGAAGAATACTTTATATCTATTAATTTGAAACTATTAGTACTGGAATACGAGCAGTGTGTCCAATTTGAACTGTCAATCATTATTTCCCACTTGTCTCTTATGTGCAAACACTATTGAGCTTCTGAATACACATATACCACTAAACATATGCGTGAACAAAAAATAATGTATACCAAAATAGTATATGTATTAATATTACAGAATATGTGCATATGAAGACCATATAACATTTTCCCCAGAAGCTGTGCATGAATGCTGCAAAACGTGTCTATAAACATTGCACAACGCATGCTTAAAGACAGCTGACCATTTGTGCATAAAAACTACAGAACCTACACATATAATATATACCTATTATGACCTATACATAAACACTAAATAACTTGTGTAAGGATATCACAGAATCTATACAAGAGCACCACAGATCATATGCAGAATAGCAAGAGATCTCATGACTAAATATGGAATCAGTAACTTTCCCCGCCATTCTCTTTGCTATACTAAGATACATTCGTCCTTCAAATCTCTCTATTGCCAGACGCGAAAAAAATAGACACCATCCCTTATCTCCTTTGTGCCCATGCACTTGAAATTTTTTTAGGTTTTGCACTTCAGAATTCAGCTTTTTTTATAACTTTAAAAAAAAATTATTTTATAAGTTATTATTTTTGGCTTACAAGCACTTGGTGCATTTTTATCTTAAAAAAGCCACCTAAATCTTCAGTATGGGAGTTCATCAAACGTAAGTGGAGGGCTATGACGTCAAAATATTTTCTACGAGGGTGCAGATATTCCCATTTATTGCCCAATTGGTTTCTGTAAGTTGCTGTTGCTTGTTTTTTTGTAAGTAGGGTAAAGGTTTTAACCGGTTAACAAATCTTTAATGAAAATCCTTTATTTTATCAATACTGTTGCCATCTGTCAATAAGTATTTGTCATATTAAAACTTCAAAAAATTATACTTAGATAACCATAGGGGAAACCAGGGCTCGTTTTCTAGCTTTTTTTATTTTTAAAATATAATTTTTTACTTGTATCTATTTTAAGAAAAACCTCAAATCGAGGTAAGTTTTATTCTTTTATCTACAAAATAGCTCCATTATTTTTCAAAAACGTAGATAACTTTTTGACAGCACATGTATAAATCGCATTTGAGTTGGAAACTGTGCCCCTATGCATGGCAAATTTTAAAAATTACTTAAAATGTACACAGAAAAATCGTTTACAGACTAGTAAATTTTTCTGACATTACAAAACACCCTGGCTTATAACTAGTACGGCATTTGTTACTCCTAGAGTGTGGTAGTCACTCATTCTTCTTTTAAAAGATATGACAATTTCTAACTGGCAACATTACAATTTGAAATTTACAGTTTAATTTATGGTCGATTGATAAATTAAGACAAGCTGATTTAGCCAGAGACAATTTTTTTTTAAATGTAAACAGTGTTGGGACATGTTCTCCAAATGCAGCTTGGAATATTTGCCCATGCAACATTGGAACTTCGACACTACCTTTACGAGTAGGAATGTAGCATACTAAATACATTGCTACGTTGAGGAAGAACCCCACCTTTAGTATATAGAATGTTGAAAAAGTTAATTTAATGTAAGTAAATTTTAAGTTCCAAATAAAGAACTGAAAGTTATTAATGGATAAATTTTTTTTTAAATCAGGTCTTTGATAACATGACAGCTTCTACTAAATTCTTTCGTCCGTTGATGTATGCTGAGTTGCTACGCTGGCTAGTACAACCACAACTACTAGTGGCATTTATCGGTCAATTTTTAAAATAAAGATTGGTGGAAAACCTGCTCCATTGGAAAACTAGCTCTGGTCTTTTGCTGTTATTATGCTTTTAAACCCTGGAAAAAAAAATGCTGGTACAGCAAAGCAATACTTTTAAAGATCCGAGTTTTTCAAAAGTAATGCATTTATGCAGGTCTATGGGGTCTAAACCTCTTAACTTACTTTTGATATTTAAAATTTACTTTTTAACAAATCTCTCTTGCCTCTTGTTACCGCTTTCGGATTTCTTTGACTTCCTTCAATTAGCAAATGTGAAAAATACAAATGTAGTGAAAAAAGATTAGACGAAAAATTCCAAATTACAGTTGGTTTTGCGACAGATGTGGGACGGTATTTTGTGAACGCTATATACAGCGGGTGGGTAACAGTTGTGATACAATCAAATGAACATGTAGCATGCCACATAGGATGAAAGGGTAATGTTTGGTGCTGTTCTGTAAACTGAGATTTTAAAACCTCGATTACTGGGGTAGTTTCTAAGAACTTATATAAAGCTGTATATTTTTTTGGTGCATTACGGTGCAAAGAAAGCTTCCTTTTCGAATGTTTGTGCATCCCACATTCAGCTGCTTAATGGGTTATTTTATTTAGATAGGTTATTGTTTGTAGAAAAGGGGTTGAGTCGCCTGCTCCTGATTTAAGTGATGTGCTAGTGCTGATATCGCACACTTTAAACTCTTCAATAGCAACAATAATTTTTCAGAACATATTTCAAAAATTATAATAATTTCAATGCTAAAACCAAATTTCAGATATTTTTTGTTAAATATTTGCTGGGTTATGAGAAAAAGCCCCTGTAATCAAATTTGGTTTTATATCTCAATTTACATATCAGCACGAAACTGGGCCATTTTATCTTTATGTATAATGTGGTATGTTATAGGTTTCTCAATTGTTTTATGCCAATCCTGCCCAGCTGCTAGAACTGCCTCTGATTATGCATCTTTTTATCATCTTACCAAAACATAATATGAAAAAGATAAAAAAGGTAGAAAAGGGATCGTACTTAAACTCTAATGTATTCCATTTTACTCTGATGGGGGAGGAGGGTTAAGATTTTTTTCGTTAGTTGGAACAACTTAACCACAGTGCGTATACAAAATTATTAAAAATTTATATATAAATGTATTTATTCATCTATATTTTGTTAAAAATGCAATCCTTCTGAACCGCAAAAAAACTTAAAATTTACTGTTTCTCACACGCCGCTGAGCTACCAAAAAAGCCCCTTAAAAATGTTTTCCTCGTTAAATATTCGTACTTTTTGAAATTAAGAAATCGTCACTTAAGTTCCCACTTTCATTTCACTTTGAGGTCTATATGTTGGCCTAGTTGAGAAAATGCGATAGCACATGTGTGACGAAATGGTTTTCCACGTCAGGCGCTATTCGAAACCGTATTCTTTAAGTTACAAGTGAAGCGCCACAACAATTCGACTACCGTGGTTCTAAATTACGACGTCCGTCAGCAATAGCCCTCGTGTAGCTCTAGTGCGACGGTAATTCAAACTAACCTAACCAATTCGACTACCGACTCTTGACACATTGAAAAACCTAAAATAAGTAATCGTTTTAATGTTTAACACGCTTCCAAATTGACGTCATAGAGAACAAGTTTTAGACCAATAGTTTTAAATTGTAAACGAGTTTGATAAAACGGTTCAAATACCTTAAAGTAAGCTAAATGGTTTTAAACCATCGAAAGTATTGGAAAATTTTGTAAAAATATTTTTTTTTTGCACTGAAATATTAGTATATAAGTATATAACACTTCAATATACTAGGATTATACAGAGCAAAGAGCACTTTTCTAGAGCATCTGGTTATTTTTAGTTTATAGGAAACTGAGGAGTAGAGTTTTTTTTTTGGCACTTTTACATCTTTAAATTCTTTAACAAACAACTAACCACATTTTTTCAAGAATTCGTTTTAATAAAACTTTCTACCATGAACACCCTCTGCTGTATTGTGAGTATCATCTTCATCTGTGCATTGATCAACTCGCATACAACTCACACTAAGATCTGAATTCGCCAATAGTCTATGAGTAGCTCTAATGTGATACCAATCCAATCCAACCAATGCAAAAACAGGTTAGCCAAGTGAAGCCATTACACGTTTGAATAATCTTTTATTTCGACTTGAAGGCTTTTAGACGGCTTCAATAGTTTTTCTCGCCAAGCATTTTATTACATTCCCATCTCTACGCCGGGGCCACTTTTATTTGCGCCACCCTGTACTTGTTTATTACAACTATTGTTACAGATCTATCGGTTTATTTAAAATTCTCGTGTGGAAAAAAGGGCAATCTGATTTGATGATTGAAAGCGACGTGAAAAGGTTCAAAATGGTTAAGTAAATCTCTAAAAGATTTTATGATATGTTGATATGCACTTACAGCCACATAAATCTTATATTTTTACAATAAGCTTTGAAAAAATTTTTGTCATAAAAATATATATGATCCGCAAGTAGGTAATTATGTGTTAGGTATTGCAAATAGGCCGAACATTTCTGTATTTTTATTTTTAAATGTTTTTGTAAAATGGCTAGACACTCAACGACTGAAATGCTAAAAATATGTTTTTACCTAGTTTTGACTTGTTTATATTCGTTTGTGGGTGATTTTCTCAAAACGTTAGATTTTGCCAATAAAAATGTGAAAAATTTATCTTCCATATTTCATCAAAAATGTTGTTTATTACAATTATGCAACGTATCTAAGTATTCAATTAATGATAAGCAACGAAAAACAATTTGATGTAAATTTTAAAGTTTTACATTTAGAAAGCATGACATGAATTACGGGACAGAAATAACAATATCACTAATATATTTTATTTTATATTTTCATCACAATCTATCATGTGATGACTGGATATATAAATTGAAAAATATCATTAAATAAGTGAAATAAATGTCTTTAACTCAAACTTCCCTCTAAGCAATCTAAAGTTCAGACATAAATTACAAAACAATAGATTTTATTTGATAAAAAGTTATGTTTCTTTATTATTGTTATTCATAGTTCATAAATGTATGTTACTGCAATACAGGGTGTTCCAAAATTGACCGGAAATGGAAAGGATGCAATTCCGAAATATTTTCCCGGCACCCGCCAATGAAAACGGCTAAATAATTGGCCGCACTTTCGGTCGTGTATGAAAGCTTGCACTTGTGATACACAATAATGTAGTACTTTTGGTTTGGTTGAATTTACATCTGATTAAAATTACAGGTTCAACAAGTTTTCAACACATATCTTTTTTAGGAGGCTGTTCATTTTGATAGGTTGTTGCATTGTTACAAAACTTGATGTTGACCATCAGTCGATACATAAAAATTATTGTAATTTTCTTATTTATATTAATAAAATGACAGAAAATTAGTAAACAGCACAAAGAAGGAGGGTTTGTATGGCTTAAAGGTGCATGTATGTGTAGTGGTTCTGCTATTGTTTTTGTATGAGTCGATCCTATTATAAGAATCGACCCTTCAAAAATTTGTACATGTGTTTGCATATAAAATAGCTAAGTAAATAAAGGACGGGGAAACTTATGGGTTTATTCATACTACGATATCTTCCACATATCCGCCATCAGCAGAAATAACGTGACGCAGTCTTAGAGCAAAATTACCAGCCGCCCGTTTGAAAATTTCTGGTGGGATCGCGTCACATGCAGCAGGGATGTATTGCTTTAGTTCCTCAATTGTTTCGGGATTGCGACGGTATACTTGATCTTTTAAATATCCCCACAGAAAGAAATCACAAGGTGTCAAGTCTTGCGAAAAAGGAGGCCAATCCATACCACTTCCTGTATGTGTGGGATAGTCCAACGCAATCACATGGTCATTGAAATGTTCGCACAAGAAATTAAACACGTCGGCTGTGCGATGGGGTTGGGCACCGTCTTGCATGAACCACGAGGTGCTTTCAGCGTCATCTAAGGCATTTTGAACCGCCACAAATTCACGAAGAATTTCCATGTAGCGGAGAGCAGTAATAGTTCCGGTTCTGAAAAATGGGCCAATAAGTCCTTTGGATGAAATGGCGGCCCAAACCATTACTTTTGGTGCATGCAGAGACGATGGAACTGCAACATGGGGTTTTCTGTTCCCCATATGCGCCAGTTCTGTTTATTAACGTAGCCATCCAGCTGAAAGTAGGCTTCATCCGAAAACCAAATGTTTTCTACATTTATATCACCAACATCAATCATTTGCATTATATCGTTGGCGAATATCTCCCTTGAATTAGTTGAATCAGCGGCGGTGAGAGGTTGCCGAGTTTGAATTTTGTATGGAAACACGTGTAAGCTCTGGCGCAGGAGAAGATACGTCGACGTTGGCTTGATTTGAACCGTAGCTTCAACATGGCGAATGGATACAGGCTGCTTTTGTATTACACTTTCCACCAGCTGAGCATTGGCAGCGGATGTTGTCGAACGCGGTCTCCCAACATTTCCAGCTTTTTCATCATTTAC
This sequence comes from Oedothorax gibbosus, assembly GCA_019343175.1. Taxonomy (NCBI): domain Eukaryota; kingdom Metazoa; phylum Arthropoda; class Arachnida; order Araneae; family Linyphiidae; genus Oedothorax; species Oedothorax gibbosus. Next base: position 5,934,230 of record CM033282.1, on the reverse strand, counting down.
GTTCCCAGTTTGTTGAAATTTCGCAGAGTTCCCTTATTGTATCGGTTTTTGGTCCTTTGGTAACACTCAACTTCTGTTGGAAACTTCGTCTTGTTGCAGGAACGTTGTGTTCTAGGCGGTGAAATTCCAATACCAGAAAAATCCTCTCTTCTAAAGTCAAAGAATAAACTATATCTTCACAGCAAGCTGGCGATTAGTTAACAGCACACGCTTTCAGCAGAAAGGTGACTTACAGAATGGCGATCTCACAGTCTGCGTTATTTTATTAATCTCTTATATCACCTACAGATACAGTTATACAAATACATGTATATCAGTTGTTATTCAACAAATTTCAAAAACCTTTCCACCAGAAAGCTGACTGTTGTCCCGTCCCAACACACACATTTCGACGAACTGTACATTTCCATCGCAAAAACGTTTAGTGTTTATTGAATTTTCAAATATCTTGCTCAAATTTGAAATCAACCAAATCATTTTAATTGAAATCCAAACACAAAAATACCATTTTAGTAGTTACTAATCATTTTTAGTAGTTTTTTTTAGAAACTGTGATGTAACAGAGTCTGCAAACTGTAAAATTACTAGACGATATGTCAATTCAACCAAACTCAAAACGAATGCATCCCTTCGTCAAAGCATTCTTGTGCTGCCCTAGTTCAAGGATGCAACCACGACCAAAATGCGTGACCAATTGGCTGTGTACTAGTTTTTGGAGGGGTTGGGTAAATATATTTCGGAATTGCATCTTTTCCATTTCCGGTCAATTTTGGAACACCCTGCATATTCATAATAGAAAATTTTCACTTATATTTAGTGTAAAGGATAATTAGCTAAACTGAAATTACATTCAATCAAATCATGTACTGAATTTCAGATTTTTATAACTCTTAGCACGTAGTAAAAGAAAATATTCAGCAGTTATACTATTGCTCTAAGGTAGATGTTTCTTGTTTATCAGAAAGTTCTTTTTAAACATTAAGAGTGATATATCTCCTAGCGTATTTTATTGGCACTTTTGTAGTTTTTGTGGTGTTAAAAATAAAATGCTGGGGACACGTATAAAATGGTGTATTGAACAAAATCTATTTATTAGTTGATGGTTATTGATTATAAATATTAAAATACATTCATGTTGTAATATAAATGATTTAATCTCTGCGACAACTCCATGATAGTGAATTTGTTGTGAAGTTGAGAAATGTGTGTTGGGGACACTGGGTAGAAATTGCATTTCACCTATATTTTATTTTTAGGTACAGTATTATTGCAATAATATAATAGTCATGCACGTATTTTTATTCCCTGTGTGTATTTAAATAAAAAAACCCATTAAATAAGAAAAATAAATGTTTTCGCAAAATTTTTTGATCAGGGACCCAAAATCTTACGATTTGTGGAAATCGCTGTTATAAATTGGCGTGTAGCTGAATGGAATGTGTTTCGATTACAGTTCTTGTGGTCTAAGAGTCAGTCAGGCTGCACACAGGTTATCTAGGTCCATTCTTTTGAATATAATCATAATATTCACTTATCTATTGATAAAACGTTTCGATGCAAACAATTATTTAAAAGAGGTTTTTTTTTGCTTTATTGCTGAAGTTGTTAGAAAATTATAGTTTAGTAGTAAATATGTGATCTGTGTTTGCAGTTTGCGTGCAGACACAAATGCGAGTGATCCCTATATTTAGAATTGATTATATGTATCGTTAAAACATTTCATACGTGTCATTAAGATAAACAGGATTCAGTAATCTAAAACACTAATACAGTTACAATAGAAACCAAGTCTCATCATGCAGATAACATGGTTAGTTAATATCGAGGGTAGAATTTTAACTTGCGTATGCTCCACAAACAGCGCATGTTCATTAAAATAAATTAAATATTAAAACAAAATATTAATCTATACAAATGATATTAAATTATTTTGTACTTCAACCGTAGATTGCGCAAGATTGTGTTTAAGAGCGTGCATATAAGTGTGTTAAAAAAATCACAAACAATTGTCCTGTTAACACATTGAACATTTGGTTCAGGATGTTCTGTTTTAAATTTTAATATGTCTAAATACAGTATCCCTTTATTATTTTTTTTACGAAATAACCAAGTAAATTTTCGGATAGGCCTATGCCCTCTGTTTATACAGGCCGCGTGAAAGTTGGAATGTCTGGAGAAAATGATAATTGGTGTCTCTCCATTTAGAAACAAATATCAAGGCGAAGACATTGCATTGGAAGAAAGTTTCAAGGCCCCTATATTATCCGGCTTGAGGCATAAAACCATTGTGCCTCTCTCTCTTATCTCATATTGGTCTTTTACTGCGCAAACAATGTCGCTCCTCCAAAACCAAGATTTTTCAGAATACATTTGTAGCTCTAGTGCGACGATAATTCAAACGAAACAACAAAAAAACTCAATACATTTGAAATTTATATATTATATTGAATTTTAGAAACGCGGGGAACGTTAAAAGCTCAGAAACGACACTTTATTAGTTGAAAATGAATAGTTTTTGTTATTCTTGTACTATTAATTCAACAATCACGATTTTTGTGTTATGCTATACGTGGTGGGAGGAAATGAGCGGTACGGTTTGTGCCTAACCGTTCAAAACGCACCTGTATGTACCTCTTTCAAAATTCACTCACATTTTTCCTCGTTTCTCTTACATTATAGAACTATTAAAAATATCCGATTCATTTTGCAAAGCTTTATTTTGGAACTTTGTCAAGTCACGTCTAAGAGTGAAATACGGATAGGTTGCTAATGCAACCGATAGAAAAAAATATTGATAACTAATCACCTTAAATAACGTCGCTAAGTAAGATTAATAATATCTCGCCCCATTAACCAACAATTTACATCAGTTCAATTGTAACAAGTTTCAATGCAAAGTATATATAATGACTTAATATTTGATTAATAATGAGATCGGAAATGGTTTCGCATCGAATTTTCGCTGACCTTTATGATATAAAGAGTTATACTGAAAATAGGTGTTATTCTGATTGATGACATGAGATTTTTCAAAACTATTGTGTGATTGTTTATGTATAAAAGGGGGTGCGCCTAAAAAAGTTTTTGCAATTAAGTTTACTACTATTTATGATTGTTAACAAAATATGTTTTACAAACGCATTATAATAAGAATTTTGTTATTCCAAACACAACATAGTGCATGATTAATGAAAGGTTAAGTTCTGCTACTTTTTTTAGTGGCAAACGAGGGTTTAAGCCACCGCCCCCTGTCCTTGGGTTAATCCACCCTCGCAAGGGTCCTGTTTTTGAAATATTATCGTATTACCCCGCATCAACCGGCATACCGCAAAATTCGAAAAACACAATCTTCCCAAAAGTTTGCTTGTCCACACTGGGACACTTGTATCAAAATCTTTTTAACTAGGTTTCGGTTAGTTTGAATCTTAGTCGCACTAGAGCTACACGAGCATTTCGTTACAGGACGCATGCAAGAACTTGCAAGTTTTTTTTGTGCCAAATCTTAGGATTTTCAAAAAACAATCCTTCGGGATATATTTTTCTCTCTCTCTCCGATTTTTGCATCATGAGTTAAATTTTAGCTGTCCTATATCGTTGTTAATTGTCTCTTTCTGTTAACGCTGTATAAATTATTGAGGATTTGTCTTATAGATGATTGCATTCGTAAGAATATTTTGAAACTTTCAATCTTTTGTTGTTTGCTCAATGATTCTAACACGTTGATATATATGTATATTTTTTAAATGGGACGATGGGAAAAGTTTACACACGATGCATGGGGCAGATTTACGCAGCCTGTAAACATGTCCCTGATAAAATTTCCGTTTTTGTTGGACGTTTTAGGAAAGTAATTATAGATTATTAGAACTAAAACACACATGAAATGAGCTTTAATTAGTATATGATTTGATACATGAGCTTACAAGCTGTATTTTTAGTAGAGTTCAATGAAAAATATCGAACCTCATTTTGTGAAAAAAAAAAGAAAAAGGTATGAAGATTTTTAATTGGGCTTATCAAAACGCTTTAACATATTTAACTTACCACGGGCTTCTCATCCATGACTACAGATTTGTTTAAATAAGGGCAATTGGAGTTCGTATTTACCCATGTAAGTAACAACGCTTAGACCAAATATTAAATTTAAGAGCGGTGAACACGGCGTCCCTAATAAATTACTTTTGTACCCTATTAGATAGTAATTTTTTAGTTACTTTTAAATATTTTTTTAGGGGAAGGTGTGATTAAACATTGCTTCATTTCGAAGCAACGCACATTTTTGCTTTGTTCCTGCTTCATGCGAATCTTTGTTTTTCTTCCTTTTCTTCACCATTACATTTCGTTTTCTTCACCATCACATATCCATGGGTCGTTTTTAAGAACCCTGAGACACTTAAGTAAGTTCGTACGAAAATTGAATGGACAATTACAGCGTTTTCCACAAACATATTTATTCGATTAAGCATATTAAAAAACCTCTAAAACTCAAGTATTTCTGGTTTTAAAGATGTATTTATTTTTAAATTCATTTTTAAAGTTAATGATACGTCACTCCTGTTAAACCTCTCTTAGCATAACAGATGACGTCACGGTTGCCTTTTTTTTTGTTCTTGGCGTGTTATTTCGTATCACGTTTCACTGTATCGCTTTTGAAACTGTGAAACGTGCTTTCATCCTTATCAAACTCTTAAAAAAGTTATGCTATTTTACAGAAACATGTCATGTTCATTCCAGTTAATTTCTTCAAACGTTGAACGATTTCACTCGACTATTCCGATCAGATCCAACAGTAAATAGTTCTGCAATAGCTCATACGCGCTCTAGTGTGTGTATTTTAACTAACAACCAAACTTGGAACAAGCTGTTTAACTTCCTTGATATGAACTGATTAAAAATAATATTGTCTTCTTCTTTTAATGAGGTTTCGCGGAAATTTTAAGGTTTACTATTTTATAAAGTGTATTACAGCATAGATCGAAACATCGCCAAAAACATAACAGTTGACGTCAGAGCTGTTTTCAGAGACGTACATTTTCAGCAAATTTCAAAAGCATTTTTTGTTGATATTAAACATATTTGTGAATATTTAACCTTACATTCGGAATCTGCAGCTTCTAATGTACCAGAAAAACACATATATTATGAATTTCGCGTTTCATGCAACTTGTCCATTGCTCCTAAAATTGAGTTTCGTAAAAATATTAGTCTCTGCTGTGCAAATAATTTAAATGAAATGTATTCCTCAGTTGATCCTTTAAGGTTTGTAAGAATTATATTTTGGTGTAAACTCCCATTACAGAATTGCCCTCATGAACCGATATTGTTTCATCACATTTTCGAGGTTGCTTCCTTCACGACTGCCTCGTTTCCTAGGCAACTATTGTGCATTCTTTGGTCACACTGAGGTGTTGTCCTAGTCATTTATGACCATAATTTGATGTCTTTTATTCTGGCTAAACCTCCAAATGTCGCTGATAATCCATTGTGTTTATCTTCGTTGATAACTTTTTACGCCATTGAAAACGATGACCTGGTCATAATCCGTAATGTTTTTCGACTTCATCTAAGTAAGTGGTCCTGACACTAACGACCACGCGGATTGTCCTTTATGACATTAGGCAGACCATCTGGTCATACTTGAGTGGAACCTGTTGATGCAGAAAGTGGAACGTCTGGCACTTTCATTTGGGAAAGAAGCAGTTACTAGATCACATTTTTGACAGTCCGATAAGTGTACTTAAATACTTGATAGCTTGCTTTTTTATGCTATGGACATTTATTTACAATCTTTCCGAAATGGATAGGGTTAAAAAGGCCCTACTAAATTAAATAAAATGTATACTAAAAAGTATCGTTCCAATGCTGGTCAATAGTACAATTTTTTTTTATATGAGACCCTTTACCTTGTATTGCTTACTGTTTCATAATTTATTGATTTTTTTTATAAAAATAAAACAGTGTTTCATTTGAGTTGGATAGAATGAATTTTTTTTGTTGCTGAAAATGAGTTAAGAGAGAAATTTTGTTGTCAAACACCAATTTTATTTAAAATTTCATTAGTTCTAACTTTAAATGTTTAAGATATTGTTTGAAAAATTTATTGAACTTTGACAATTTAATAGCTTCGTTAACCCTTTAATAACCCTTTTTTCACGCCATATCTAACTTTTTTTCATAATAAAAACATTAAATCGAAGTTTTAAAAAATCGTTTTTCATGTAATTTAATTTACCTGGCATGCATATTTGTCTTATAATTTGTTTATTTAGTTAAACTTAGGGGAAACTAGGGACAAATGACCCAATTTGAAGTTTTGTGCTTGTAACTTTTAAATATGTAAATGTATGTTGACTATGTAATTGTTTTTATGAATGTATAAATGTATTAAATTTATACTTTATGAACTGCAATTGTAGTAAAATATAAATTGTTTAAAACTTTAGTTTTGGTTCATGTATCTCAATGTATTGTGATGCATGGCGCACCCATTAGGGATACGTGACCCAACCCATACAGTTGGTATGACTTAAAATTATCAAAATTCTTTTACCTGATAACAAAACTAACATCATATAAAGTTTATACATTTTATATTTGTCAAACAAAATTATTACTTATTTTATATCATTATTCATATATTAACGAACTATACAAATGTAAACGTAAAGTCTCGTTTAAATACAAAACTAGGGATTCTTTTATATTGCAGAGAAAACACAGGTGGTTGAAGAATCACTTCTATTTAATCAATATCAACTTGGGATATATTATCCATTTCAGGCCATTCAAAAAATTTTCCATCGATTCTTTTTGCAAACTGAATTGTTAGCTCGCCAGAGTTTTATTTCTTGTACCTTCCCAACAAAGCTTCTTATATTCCGTTTCCCCCTATATTTGGTAAGAAACATGTTATGTACTTTTAGGACTACCGTGATTTTTGAAAAAAATTATAATTAGTCTACTTCTACTTTTTGTTATTTACTTGGGTCACTAGGGATGCAACTAGGGATACTTGAACAAAATCAATTAGGGATATACTTAATTGATTTGGTTCAAGTATCCCTAGTTGCACTTTTTTGCTTAACCCCCCCAAAAAAGTCATTTGCAAATAAATGCATTGACACTATTATGCACGTAACTGTAACTAAAAGCGTGAACAAAACGAGCAACTAATTGAAAAAATCTTTTCTTTAAGGGGAGTCGGATGGTTCTATCTCGCCCATGTTAATTTTACTAACTTTAGGAACATTTTTCTCAGGAGCTATATGAGATATTATGATTTTTTTAATAGTTTTTTCCTTACATATAGGTCTTTGATTAAAACTGAGGATATTTCACAGTATAAAATAATACTTTTACAGTGATTTTTTAAAAAAATATGTATTAAAACCCCCCGAAAAATCCGATTCAAAGTTATATAACTTTTTTTTTAGCAGAGATATTTAAAATTCCTCAGTTTAAATCAGAGTATTAATGGAGAAGAAATAATAAAACAAAACATGTTATCTTTTATAGTTCCTGAGAAAAATGTTCCTAACTGTCGAAAAACCTTATATTTCAAGAAACGCTAAAGAAAATTAAGGTATCGTTAAGAACTGATATACAGAGTTTCTGAAAAATGCTTATAAAAAGAAAATTACTAAACAGAAATCGATAATCTTGGTCTTAAATTAAAGCTATGTATATGCAGATTAAAAAAAACAGAAAATCGACATTTTTGACCCAAACACCCATCCGACTCCCCTTAAACCAAAAAATGTAGACCGAAATATCTAACGGCACCAAAAATTTACTTTCAGTGGATGAAAACGTATTTCATCGTATAGCTAACCACGTTGGTGGTTCAGCAATGATTCAGCTGGTTATTTTCACCATGTAATCAGCTGACTGAAAGGAAAGAAATGATGCCACTTCCACTCATAAAACTTTTCCAATACTGAGAAAAAGGCGTTGGGCCATTTATCCCTATGGGTCAAATGTCCCTAGTTAACCCAATGGTGAAAGCTTAATTTTGTTTGGAAAATGTTCTTGCCAATGAGTTAGTGGTATCGATACAATGATGGCTCATCTAACTAAAAATAATTATAAATCTATTGCTTATTAGAGTACCGTGCAAAAAGTTGCGTTTGAGGCATAAAACTTTGTTACGTAACTTCATTCACTAGGGCTATTGAAATATTTGTTTTACAAGAAATATGTATACAAATTCTTATGAACAGGGTTCGCACGCGGCCTGGAAATCCTGGAAAAGCCTGGAATTTCATTTTTTCATTTCAAGGTCTTAAATAGCCTGGAAAATCCACAGACAGCCTGGAAATTCCTTGAATTTCCAGTTTTTATTCTGATTCAAAATTTAATCGAACTAGCGTAGCGGTGGACGAAACATCTTTTTTCTGCGCATTTCCGAACCACCCCTCAAGTGTCAATCACTTGGATCGCGAGATGTGGACGCGATCAGAACGTTGTGGAATTCTTACTGTTTTGCACTTCTTGTACTTTTTAGGGTGTGGTGGTTTTTGAAAACAACTAGTTCTCAGGAAATTTTTCAAATTAAAAAAATATATATAAGGGATTTTTTTTCATTTTGGGTTACTTAAACAGCAGGTTGAGGTTTTTCTTGTGATCACTACTAACGGATCAAAAGAAAATGTTCTGGTTGGTCCGATTAGCCTGAACCGGAACTACCTTCCTATCAGGCGAAAAAAAAAACTCAATCATTAGGAGACAATGCAACCTCATCGGTGGTTGCCGTGAAAATTACTAGGCAGCAAAATAATTAAATCAGGAAGCATTATTGGATTGCATACTCTTGATCAGGTATAGACGATCCTCTTCTAGTGGGAGATTGCACTTGTCGGCATCCGATATTTGAAGACACCTTAGTATAATCTTAATTCATCTTCAAATTTTAATTAATTTTTGTTCTTAATCATTAAAATGTATTATTTAAACTTGTTTTTTGTTGAAATTTATTAAATTTCAACATTAACACCCCCGAAACCCGTAACATTTACACCCCGAAAAAGTTTCCTCCTTTCTCGGTCTGTATCAGTGAAAACTATACTTAAATTTCAATAAACAGCAAGTTTAAATAATAAATTATAATAATAAAAATACAAAAACTAATTAAAATTTGAAGATGAACTAAGTCTGTGAATGTCTTCGAATATCGGTTACCGGCCAGTGCAATCCAATAATGATTCCTGATTTACTTATTTTGCTGCCTAGTAATTTTTACGAAATCCACCAATGATGTTGCATTGTCTCATAATGATTGATAAGTTGTTTTTGCCTCTGCGTGATCGGAAGCGCGTCGCGTTACTTTTGTAGCTGCGGTTCAGGCCAATGGATCAACCAAGTTTTCTTTTGATCAAGTGTTTGTGAGTCGTGACCTTGTGAATACAAGAACACCTTGATTGTTAAGATTTTTTTTTAAATTTAAGTTTGAAACTTTTTTTTGACATTTTCTTTACTTCGGTCTATACTAGGGTTTCTGCTTTAGACAGGTTTTAGCAACAACAAAAAAATGGAGATCTGGAAATTTTCGGATTATCGCCGAAATTCAAAAGTGTCCGGATTAGCGGTTTAATTTTTTATATTTGGGTACTAGTTTGATCATTTCATATATTTTATATTTAAGCTATTAGAACAAGTTGATTCAATTTTGTCTACACATTAACATGATTCGTTATTTTATTTCCGTATAGTTTCAGAAATTAGTTTGATTTTTCTGGTCTGGGTTAAGGCAATATGGTTGATAATAAGATCATTTAACTCAATATATAGTTCTGTAACTTACAGTAATTTTACATTCGAATTTTAATTCAACTAGTTGATCTTCAATAACTCTTAAGTTGATTTTGAGTTATCGAAGTTTCATTTCGCTGTGTAATATGGTGGCCTGGAAAATCCTTAAAAAGGCCTGGAATTTGGATAGCCAAAAGTTGTATGAACCCTGTATGAATTAAATTCTGAATAATTCTAATTTAAAAATTTAGTTATTTTTAAAATAATTTTTAAGAATTTTACTTAGATTAGAACTTTGATGTGTTCAGCGTTATTTTTTTATGCCTTTTAAAATAAAGCATCCAAGGTTTAATCTGCTTTAACTTTTTTTTTCAAAACAAGAACCACTAAAATCCGGTTAATACAAGCTTTATTGTTCGAAATAGACTAAATATTAGGTAGATAAGTGAAAGTGAAATTAGGTGGCCATTGTTATCTGGCCACATTTAAATATTGTCGTAAAGTGTCTGAATTTTTTTAAAGAATAAAATGCATATAGTAGTTTGTTCAACAGCAATGTATTATTTTAAGTATGGTGTTATTATCATGGTCTTATTTCAATTTCTTTGTTTTCCAGATTTATCTGAAGAGCATATTTTGAATCAAAAAATTATTGAACTATATGCAAGATTAAAACATGCAGAAATGCTTAATTTAGAAAGGCGGAGTGATATTTTTCATCTAAGACAACATTTTACTACCTTGTTAAATGCTGCTAGCAAATTAGAAACTGTTAACAATTCGTTGCATGATGGTATTAGTAATTTATTAAAAGATTCTCAACAACTACTAGCTGATATACAAGGAGGTGTAGATCTGCAGTTGCCATCCATTCACCATTTTCTTCCACATTTATTAAACTCGCCAAATAGTTTGTCACCATCAATAAAACTCTCTAGAGGAAGATCCGGTGGTAAGTTTTATTCATTTACTTAAAAAAAGATGTTTCCTGTTAAATTATTAAAAAAATATCTTTTAACCTCTTTCGACATTAAGTCTCCATTTTGAGATTTTTTTTAAAACCTCCCCAGAAACATTATCTTCGGTATATCAAAGGGTATCCATTTGGTCCAAGTCCATTTTAAATTATTCCTTATAGAATTGCTCATGCAAAGTAAGGTTCTTCATTAAAGTGTCGAGATAGCAAAAAACGCGTTTTTGGCCTTACTCAGTATTAGAAGTGACGGAAAAGAGGTAGGAGGACACCTATAATTTGGCTGCATGCAACTTCCCCCTATCCTTAAAAAATTGCTATTTATTTAATTTGGACAAGGATCATATTACAATTTTTCAGTGCATATTATGTATCCTTGTTTTACTTGGAAAAATAAATGAAGTATTTATAACATCACTTCATTATGTATTTAGTGGTAGTTTAGAAGAGATTTGGAGCTGTGTGTTGCACAATTAACTGGAATTGATAGCATGTTTAAATAACAAGGACGAACAACTAAAACGATGCCTATAGCTATAAATACTTTTGTTTTCGTGCAAAGTAGCTAGAAAACTAGCTAGCTAGTGGGGGAATGGATAACTGATTTTATTACTTTCATCAAAAGTAAATGGTGCATGTTCATTTTACAAAATTTATGCTCATAATAACCCCTTTTAACCGATTGAGGAAAAGGTAATTATCAAGCTTTATGGTCATAAAGACCCAATTTGCAAAATTTTAGACTTGATAGTTAGCATATTTGAATTTTAAAATGTACCTATATATTTTTTTTGTGTGTAATTTTGTTTTAATAATGTCAGATCAGTATATTAAAGTAAAAAAAATAGCAAAATATTCAAAGGGGATTTTTCTTGCTTCACTAGTGATCCGAGTCAAAGTTGGATTTATAATTACAGCTGGGGAAAAAAACCGATCCACCCTTCGTTTTTCGGCTGCTATTGGTCAAGGAGTTTTGTGAAAGGTGTCATTTTTCAGGAAATAGCTTAAGGAATTGAGAACTGACAACCAAAATTGTATAAGGGGTCGTCTACATATTAAAATGAGTACCAACTTTGAAAATTCCAATGGCAACACCCAATTTTTTTTTACATAAAAATGTTCAGCACCTTTAAAATACCCCATGTATAAAAAATAATTATTGGTTTTGCATTATTTGCCGAGATATTAAAGCATTAATTTTGAACGCGATTAGGGGGAAATCTCCAAATTGAAAAAGGTAATATTTAGGGTGTCTTTTCGAAACGACAAGCTAAGAAAAGGATTACCATAATCGCGCCAAAGGATGCTAGAATTAAACCTTCTTCACTAATATTGTGATTTTTTTTTATGTTTTACCGTTTTTTTTAATTTTAGATTTTAAAATTCTCAGAAATAAAATAAAGGGTAGACGAGAAAAAGTTTTTTCTTTAAATTAAGTCACACATACGATTATTTATAACGAACAGATTTTCAAATACGATTAGTTACAATCAGATAGACAAACATGAGATTATTACATTTATGTTTTACATTTTATGCACATTTTTGTTTCATTCATATTGCTACAAAAAGTTTGTTTAAAATTCGGCGCACTGGGTCTGGGACATACCCCGACAGCCGAAATCCCTTCAAGCCGAAATGCCGACTAGCCGAAAACCCGACAAGCCAAATCCCGACAAGCCGAAATCCCGAATGAGTCAAAATCCCGAATGGGTCGGAATCCCGAAAATAGATTTTTGTCCATTTCTCGATTTTTTTAATATAGAGATTTTTTAATATAGAGATATTTTTTAATATAGATATTTTTTTTAAATATTAGAGATAATTTATTTATTTAGTTATTTAGTCAGTTATTTAGTCAGTTAGTTATTTAATCGGTTAGTTAGTCACTTAGTTAGTCACTTAGTTAGTCACTTAGTTAGTCAGTTAGTCAGTCAGTCAGTCAGTTAGTTAGTCAGTCAGTCAGTCAGTAAGTTAGTTAATCAGTCTGTTAGTAAGTCAGTCAGTTAGTCAGTCCGTTAGCTAGTCTGTCAGTCAGTTCAGTCAGTCTGTTAGTTAAAGTCAGTCAGTTAGTCAGTCGTTAGTTAGTCAGTCAGTCAGTCTAGTTAGTCGTCCGTTAGTTAGTCATAGTCCGTTAGTCAGTGAGTTAGTCAGTCAGTGAGTTAGTTAGTCAGTCCGTTAGTTAGTCAGTCCGTTAGTTAGTCAGTCCGTTAGTTAGTCAGTCAATTAGTTAGTCTAGTGTCTTGTTAGTAGTCCAGAGGCTGACTAACTTAGTCTAACTTACTGTCTTAGTTAGTCAGACTGACTACTCAGACTAACTGGCTGAACTCTAACTTACTACTGAACTGACTGACTGGACTGACTAACTGGCTGACTACTGACTAACTGGCTGACTAACTGGACTACTGACTGACTGACTAACGACCTGACTAGCTGACTGACTGACTGGCTGGCTGACTGACTGACCTGCACTGAAATGTGACTAACTAACGGACTGTAACTACCGACCTACTAACTAACCGACTGACTAACTGACGACTAACTGACTAACTAACGAGACTGACTGACTAATAAGTAAATAATAATAACTAAATAACTAACTAAATAAGTAAATAAATAAATAATTAATCTCTAATATATATATATTGTTTGAATCGAAAAAAGGACAAAATCTATTTTTTCGGGATTTCGTCTATGTCGGGATTATGGCTTTTCGGGATTTCGGCGTTCGAGATTCTGGCTTGTGGGTATTTTGGCTTTCGGGATTGTGTCCGGAACCCCGGCTCACTTTATCGGTAATATAAACCACATATTACAAAACGAGAGTTACGATCTTAACACGATATTTAAGGAAAGCAAAATAAAATTACGCAGAATGATTTGGAATTGTTTTTAACCAAGGCAGTGGGCTCTAATCATTTTAAATTATCAATGTGGTAACAAAGAAATATACTAAACACCGAATTCCAATAATATTTTATGGTATTTAATTTTTAATATAAAACACACTTTTTGAAATTGTATTGGAAATAACATACATTCAAAAACATAGTAATCGATATAATTTAATGTTAATTATACAAACAAAATACATTGTATGCACTTGAAATAAGAAAAGATTTTTAGACATTTGACAGACATCAATAATTTGAATAAATATTTACCAAAAACGCTTTTCAACCACCAAACGATAATGCAAGTTAGGATCCAATTTGCTAAGTAATTTTTTACACGGTCCCTAAAATTCGTTTCTTTCAGTATTTTTACAATAACTCGGCAAATAATTGTTGTTGAATTAAAAAATTCGGGATTTTGGTTCTACTTGATCTACTTTATCGATTTATGTAACAAAAATTTGGGGTTGCTATTCATGTTTTATTTTTTCTTATTTAAATTTAAATAAAAAAATAATAAAAATCAACAATTGATGAAAAAACTTGTGTGATTTGTTTTTGGAAGATTAAGAAGTATATAATGAAAAAAAAATTTGGTTTAATTCATTTTATTTGTGGAGTTATGAATAAAAGTTTGTGAAACTTTTTTAACATTATGGGCGTTCAACTTTGAATGCTTATATCTCAACAAATAAAGCAAATTAATAAATTTTCTTTTAGATCTGGGGTATTTTGAAGATGATAAACATTTTTATATTAAAAAAATTGGGTGTTGCTATTGGAATTTTCAAAGTTGGTACTCAATTTAATATGTAGATGACCCCTTATACAATTTTGGTTGCCAGTTCCCAATTCCTTACGCTATTTCCTGAAAAATGACACCTTTCACAAAATTCCTTGACCAATAGCAGCCGAAAAACGAAGGGTGGATCGTTTTTTTTTTCCCCAGCTGTACCTAGCTGAAAGTTTATCATGTGGGCCAAAATTGACTGGTCACTTTTCGAACACCTTCTATTAGCTATTTGCAAAGTATTTTTTTTTTTTGAATATTAGTTGTTTTGATTTTTTTCCAACCTTAAAATGGAGTTTCCCTTTATATTTATTAGGTAAAATTAATAAAAAATCCTTTTTATTAAAAAAATTAATGTATTCATTTTTTTAGTGACCATGGTTTTAGGCATACCTACTGTCAAACGAGATGTTCAGAGCTACTTAATGTCTACATTACAGAATCTAATAGAAAACATGTCACCTGAAGAAAAGATGGATGCTGTTATTATAGTTTTTATAGCAGAAGTAGGTTTTCAGTAGAGTTTTAAAGGGAAAATTCTTTAGACTATTTTTAAAAATGTATATAAAAAAAAGTCAGTCTAAAATTTGCTTAACATTGCTAATTGTTTTACTCTTAAAAAAAAGTCGTTTTTCAAGTACGTAGTAACTTCTTTATATTGCGCTTATCGGGAGACAAGCAAAAAGCACGATACAGCAAGCGACATGTAAATGTTGTATATTTGATGTATCTATACGTACGTTTGAAGAGCTCAAGCTAAAGCCCATTAAAAAAAGGCAAAATAAAATTGTATTTAAAATTAAATTATAGGGAATAAATAAACAAACCTAAGTGACACTTTAATTGTTTACTGTAATAAAAAATATTTTTTAACTTCTGGAAATATATATATATTTTCTGGTTGTGCACATCAGGCACCGTGGATACATGTCTAGACAAACTTACTTTGTAACAACTCATTGTATTATGAAGTTAAATCTATTTTTCTATAATTAAAAAAAATATGTATCAGTTTCAATTAGGTAATGCATATTTTTATTATTATAAATTTTTTTACCTACTATTCTTTTACAGACTGACATTGAATATGTGACTCGTCAAGCTGCTGATATTGAAAATCAGTAAGCTAACTTTTATTATTAAATCTTTTTTCTGAAACTGAAAACCATATTTTTATACTATTGATCTGTTTGATTTAGATTCCCAGAACATATAAACTCTGGATTGTTAGAAGTTATTGCTCCGCCTAGCACCTACTATCCTGATTTTGATAAACTGCGTCAGACATTAGGTGACCCGTTAGAACGGGTTAAGTAAGTTTTTGTAATTTCTAATTTTTTTTTCATAATTGTCTGCTAGGTTTATTTCAATTAAATTTGAATATTATACATTTAATCTTTGAAAATCATTTTCTATTCAAAGCTAATAATAAATTTTCAGACCAATCATTTTGCCATCAAAACAAGATTTTTTATTTTTTTTGTTTGAATTTTACTATTAAACTTTTAATTTAAGTAGTATATGTGTTATTGTAAATATCAATTAATTTAAAACCTGTTTGTTAGTTGAAACTTGTTTGAACTATACCCTCTAGCTAACAGTGGTTTCACTGGCTAAAACTAGATCTTCCTGCTGGGTAATATTGATTTTGACAGAACATATAGGTCAAAACCAGATTTTATTTATAAAATAAATCAATTATATCTTTCTGGGACCTGGCATCAATTTTAATGGTTTTGATTTATGTTCCTGTTACTACAGAATTTATTTTAAACTTAAAAAACTGAAATTCATTGATAGAAGATTATCTGAAAATCCTATTTCAGACTTTGATTGCAGGCATCAGTAGTTTATTCATGTAAAAATAATGTTGCAAAAGGGTCAATCACTACTTCAAAAGCAAAGTTCTATACAAAGCTATTTCAAAAGCTTCGTTCGTACAAAGAACTAAGATTTTTCACAAGTAAATTTTTAATCTATTTTCAAAATTATTTTCTTCTTTGAACTGCTGTTTAAAAAATTCTATTCCAAAAAACGTTGCTTGTAATTTTAAAATGCTGTCAAGTAACACCATTAATAGCCATAGTATAACCCGATTGTAGTTATACGAGTAGTAGTTAAAATCGAGTTTTACTTTGTCTACATCAAAATTATTGCCTTTTCTAACTGCTTATTCAAATATTTTATTTAAATCGTGTGTTAAATCTATAACGGAAAAACTTATTTGCCAACAGGTGAAAAAATATACCACATTCTTTTAAAAGTTTTAAAACTTTTAAATGTTTTAAAACTGTTGTTTGCTGAGTAAAACATTTTATTAATAATGCCACATGCTAAATCCCATACTAGAAAATCCTTTACCTGATCTCTAGGCAAAGAACTGTTGTCGAAGGAATTTATTGCCTATATAATGATTTTTAAAAATCAAATTAAAAAAAAAGTAGGCTAAAAAAAACCCTTTGGCTATTTTTAATAAAATATTATTTGCCATATATTTTCAATTGCAAATTGTATCATAGAAAAAAAGAAATAAATAAAAATATGAAGTTATCCAATGCGTACCCTCCTCTCCTTTATCTTAAGAGAAATATCACTAAATAGGTTTTTTGGATCCCCAAAATTCTTTGATTTTCAAATTTTTGTTTTGTTACTTACATGCTCTAGCCTATAAGTGTACTAATTTTCAACATTCAAAGTCCATGAGAACAATAAATTAGTTTTGAAGACTCGCCAGTCAGTGAGTAATGATATATTCGTAGTTTTTCTGGTTAATTTTTCTCTGTTTTTAAGGAATGTCGAACACTGGAATTTAATTCTATGTTAAGTGTCACCAGTTCACACCAAAAAAATCCACACTCGAATCTATATTTCACAGAACAAAAAAAAAACTGGATCTGCAAAATAACACAAATGATTCCAAAATTGGGTAGTCAGTGCAGCCATTGTTCTTGGGGTTGCGCTGCCATATACCCAGATACAAGAAACTGACAAAGCTTGTCTCTGTATTTGTAGCACAAAAACATATTTTTAGAATACACCATTATCTATGAAAATTGATGTGTCGCTCAGCGAATATTAAAGCTAATATTTTAAAAATTCTGTGCAAAAACAACTTTTAAATATATATTTGGTTGAAAAATATAATTATTTAAAGAATATGTGTAAGATTTTGCTGGGGTCTCAAGAGGATACGAGAGGGTTGTTCATTTTTAGCATTAATTTTATGATTGAATATTTTTTATTATTACACACGAGATAAAAAATATCTTAAAATCAAAATTTCTATTTAGAGGAAGAAAATAAATTAATACCTACTTATACTCAGTTAAATCTAGTTTTATCTGAAGCATGTAAGTTATATACAGTTTGTTGCTACTAAGTTTTTGTTTATAGTTTCTTACAATTAGTGCTAGCGTGTGAGATATAGATTTTTAATTTTAGTTAATTAAAATTAGTTTTAACATAAGGGCTTATTTAAAACTATTTCGGGTTGGAGACTACTGTTTAACATGAAATAGCAAGTACAATTTTGAGAAAAATTAAGTTAATATATATGTGTGTGTGTATGTATATATATATGTTGGTTGTATTTTTTTTCAGGTGGAGAACAAAACAGAATTTAGATTTTTCCTATTTAATGATGTATGCTCAACCAAAAGGAATGTTTTATGTTCAGGTACTTTTTTTAATTGTTATTAATAGCTTTAGCTATTGTATATGTTTTTGAGTTTTATTTAAAGTTTTGACTAGCAATGTTTTAGTGTTGAAAGTATTCACTATTTTGTAAATTTTAGCTTTCCTTATATTTGTGCCATTTGGTTACATGTACTTAAATAATTATTAAATCTTCCCTATGAAATATTTTTAAAGTTTCGACACACATTTAAAAAAAAAGCAATATCACATATATTTTTTTATCCCAACCCCAGAGTTGTGCTTCAGCTCATTTAAAGGGAAATTTTAATTAGTTTTTAATTTGATATATAATTGAAATAGTTTAGTTGGGTTTTATAATATATACATATGTGTGTGCGGTGTGTGTGCGTGCATACGTGTGTGTGTGTAACACTTTGGCTTGCTTATATTTCAGATTCTCATGAAGCTTGACTATTAAAAGCAATATTTAAAAAAAAAAAAAACTTGCTTGTACCCTATTTATATAGATTGAGGCAGAATAGATAAAAGAATTTACTGTCTGACAAAAATCAGTCTTTTAATAAGTAAAGAGGAAATATACACATTAAGTTTGCATTTGTCAAAAAAAGTTAATAACTAAAAAAAATAATTTAACTATGATTTTGACCTTTTTAGCTGCAAATGTCTATGTTTTATTTGTGTTTTAAAAAAAAGTTTTAAAACATAATATGTAATTGTTAATTTTAAAATAATTGTTTGAAATCTGTAGATTAATATCACATATTCTATCAATATTTTAATTTCAATTTTATAAGACTATTTCCTTTGATACTCAGTGGCTGTATTTTGTTGATTAAAGGGTTAACTTATGTACTAAACAAAAGTCATATGCATTTGCCCCTCTTAAAAAGTAAATAAGGAATTTTTGTTTTACAGTTGGAGGATGATATTTTGTCTAAACCTGGCTACATAGAAACAATGAAAAAATTTGCCTACAAGCAAATTGCTGATAAAAAGGATTGGATAATTTTAGATTTCTGTCAATTAGGATTCATTGGTATGTTTACTGTTTTTTTTTTAAATCAGTAATATAGTCCAATAACCAGATAGTTTTTTCAGGAAAATAATAGGAACATTGAACAAAAATTCTAAAATTTAACCCCTTTTTTCGGTTTTTCCTTCTAGCAGGTAAAGTATAGATTTTTCTGAGGAAAAGACAATACAAATGTACTCTAAGCAAGCTAAAAAAATTCAATTACAGCATTTCTGTCAGACTAATATTTAGGTTATTGGAAAGCGCAATATTTAAGACAATTTCATCATATCCAGCAGAAGAGAAATATCCAGATATAATATTTTAGGGTCCTGAAACACCATTCTGTTTTAGGTTGGATGTTGGGGTACTATAAAAGTATACTCTATAATTTATATATAAAATAAAACATAATAAAATTAAAATAAATGCTTTGTTATTGACTTTTGTCTCGCTGCACTTATCAAGCAATGTGCTATAGCCGATGATTTGTTAAAATTTTCAAAGTCTCTCTGTTGTGTGTTTATAACTTTAATAAAAAAATAGCAATACCAGTGAAAAATAGTTTTGAAATGAGACGTACATGTATTATTCGTAAGGAGAGTAGTGTGTTGTTGTGTCATAATTCATGCAATATATCTTCCATACTTTTCTTGGAGGTGTTTTATTACAGTTTTTAGGATGAAGTTTATACTTGGTTTCAATCTTTTGCTCATCGATTCCTTCAATAAAAATTGACACTTTTCACTATTTTCAAGAAAAGCTTAAATTCCATCATAGGATAATCTACTTATTTTGGCTTGCCACATTCTGTTGCTAATTTGGGATGGTACAACTTCTTCATGCAAGAGAGATGATATTGACCATCTGCAGCAACCAAGTCAAGGTCATCAATACAATTACTTATGGAAATCTTTGCTGTCATCCAAAATTTCTAAAACCTTATCTTTCATAACTTACTTCCTCACTGGATGTACAGGATTTCGTTTTGAAGGTTCAACCCTCGACTGTTTGCTGCATAATCTTCTGGAATTTTCTTATCCACAAAGAAAGTAATAAGTTTTGAAATCTAATGTTGGAACATGGTGAAACGATCAAATCCTCAAATTAAGCTATCTTGACATATGCAGCTATGCATTTGTCACTGATATACAGGGTCCTTTCACGGAAAGAGTTCTTAAAAACATCGATTTAGGAATATTTTTATCTTACTTGCTTAGATGAAAGTTGCTAACCCCCTTGTTTTTAACAATAGCTGTCTTGAAAATGGAATTTTTTAATTGAAATGCGAAAACAAAAGTCCGCTGGAGACATCCAGACAAAGATAAAGCCCATTGCCTGTAATCAGTGGTGACCACCTATGAAAAAGGACACTCCACAAGTCCCCCCATAGCGATAATGACACTGCTCCGCTTGTTTTTCGAACCACAAGCAAATTTTTTTTAATATTCCACTGCCATGCTGAAATTGTCCAAGTTTCAGGGCACTGTAGCGGCCAAATTATTAGTTTGGATAGAAATGTTGTAATTGATTTAGGTTTAGCTTATTAAGAGTACTTTCACTTTTGTATTGACTTTTTTGATGAGATATCTATACTTTAAGTACTAGAAGGAAAAACATAAAAAGGGTAAGTTTTATGATTTTTTTTCAATGTTCCCATTCGAAAATTTGTCAAAGTTGATATTCGGATTCAGAGCACCCTCGAAAACATATAAAACCATTGAGGAAAAGGTTTTTTTTTCTCCTGAAATGCCCCTTTTTGACTGCCGGATTACTGAACTACAATGTTAATAAAGTAACTCTCCATGAGTTTGCCATATTTTTGAACCCAATCAGTATAGCGTTTTTGTACTCACAATAAACATTTTAAAATATTAAGGTTATTTTCCCACAATTGCATAAAAGGTCATTTTCCCCTTACCACACTGTAGTACCTCTGTTTTTAGAGCCTGAAGATCACACTTGTCTCTTTCCTCTTTGACTGATTGTCAAGGGAACAATGTTGGCTCTCTGATTCTTATATTCCTTCCTCAACACTTGTGTATGAGTAAGGTGTATAAATAAGTGGGGTTTGGTAAAAAAAATAAGAAAAAGACGATTAAACCATTTCTTTGACAGCCAGTTGAGAAAGAAAGGGATAAGTGTGATCTTCTGACTTGCAAACTAAGCAAAACGATTATATTTTTGGGACAAAGTTCTAGGTTTTCTTTTTTAATCAGATTGTAACAGCAAGCAAAAGAGGCTCTAATCCTTTAAATTAAGCAAACAAACAAGAACAATGCCTTATATTTTTAAGCCTTTATCATATTTGAAGAAAAACACATGATATCTGTTTCTAGTTAGAAGTAAGCACAGAAAATCTCTAGTTAAAGTTTGAACCATTAAGCTAGCATATATTTAGTGTTACTAGCTGTTAAGTTCTAAAACAATGCTATAATAATACAATAAACATAATTTAATATTAAGGTCTAAGTTCGATACTAGATAAATGATTTGTGTGTTATAAAAAATTGTCATTGTAAAATAAACAATCTTTTATAACCAGGTTCAGTTATACCAATTGTGCAGTTTCATTCATTTTAATTTTTTTTCTTTCGAATTCATTGTTAATTAATGTAATTTTTTTTCAGGCAAAATGTTCAAATGTGTAGATTTGTCAAAGTTGATTACATTTTTCATAATTTTTCATAATGATAAACCAGTAGATTGGTTACTTGACCATGTTGTGCAAACTAAAGTATGTCGCTTTGATAAGGACCCAGTAAGTATAATTCTTCTTCTACATTTAAATACATGTAAATGAATGAAACATAAACACATTTTTGTATCAGTTTGTTAATGTTAGAAATTATGTTACTGCAATAATAACAACATGTTACAAGCTGTTAATTTCTTTTTATAACCTGTTAAAGTAAGTATTTGTTTCACTTTGGTCTTTAAATGCAATTCATATGAAGATTTATATTTACTATAAAAAATTGTTTAGTGTCACCTTATGTATAAATTTGTTTTAACTGCATTTAATTAAATATTTTTGTTTTGTTATTTTACTTATAACTAAAAGAAATTATCTTTTCAATTAGAAAGATTGCAAAAAAAGAAAAGACCAAGTATGGCTTCATTTTAAACCTTCATTATTTCAACATGTTGGTACTCATTCTTCTTTGAAAGGAAAGGTTCAAAAGTTAAAGGTACACATTCTTAAATATGTTGACACATAAATATAATTTATTATTAATCTTGTAATTATCAATTTAGTTTTTGCCAACATGCTTTTTTAATAGCATTTATTGCAAAAAATAAAGCAATTGTAAAAAATTAATCTGGCATTTAAAACTGAAATAGTAATTAACTATATCCTGTAAAAGTATAAAAAATTTAATCAATTTTGGATAAAAAATGGACTGCCCAAGTTAATAAAGTATAAATGTAATAAATGTTCAAGTTTTTATTTCAAATTATTAAAAGTTATGATATCTTTTTTAATTTCAATCATACAATCAAACTCGATTACAACGACCTCGTTTACAACAATAACTTGTTTATGACATCAAAAATCTTCGGTCCATTGAAATGCCCAAAGACCTTATTGTTATAATATCTTGCTTATAACGACAATTTTTAATAAACTCCTCATTTACAATGTTAAAATTATATGTTTATATGATATCCAAAATGGCTTCTTAAAAAATCATTCACCATTTAAATTTTATTTTATACCCCAAATGATGCGAAAAGTGGCGACATTTGAAATTTATTTTACACCTAAAAAAAATATTGACAGACAGAGCATAGAGTTGAAATTAAATTAATATCTTTTAACAACTTTATTGTAATATGAGTATATAATACTATTTTACATGACTTATAGCAAAGGACATTCAATTTATTGATATTCAACCTTGATTATATCGTCATTTTTTATTTATGTGTAATGTATTTCTAACTTGTGATTAGTATACACATTAGGGTGGTCCGAAAAAACAAAATTTTCAAGTATCAACTTCAAACCGGTCTCAAAAGTTGCGTATTGTTGTGCTGAAAAACGGAAAAATAATTAAAAAATTCTAAACATATAAACATAATAGGCCCCGTTGGTTTGAAGTTTCGAAAAAACGGCAAAAAACGACTAACTTCGAAATTTCATCCAAAATATACAGATAAATTATTTTACTTCCAAACAGCATTTTTATGCGAGAAATAATTCAGTTCTTACGAAAAAAATAGTTTCAAACGTATATTTTTGTAATTTTAAGTTGCACAAAAGGTTTTAAATGTACAAATTTGACGAAATTTTGGTATTTTCCTTACTCTCCAAACCTAAGCTATATTGCACTCAACACCATAAAAAAACATTTTAATACATTAAAATATAAGATTTATAAAATAAGAAGTCGATTTGAGCAGTAAAACGGCCTTATATACCTTGAAAGTCTGGACCGTCGCGTGGTGCGGGGCTTTTTACCCCAAATGATATCTCCAAATAACAGATAACTTATTGAACAAAATATGAAAATCAGCTTAGAATAAGGATGAAAACATTTAAATTAATATATATTTACCTTAAAAGAATTCCTGTTAATGCAGCTCTTCGCCCATTTCATTTATTTTTTATTTTATGAAATGACGTAGAACTCACCACGGGGAGGTGGCTGCAATTCGAGTTCCACCCGCACCCTACCCAACCAACCATCCATATTTTTTGTTGTGTAGTTTAATGCACATTGCACAGATATGTAATTAAATGTGTAAACATATTTTTCCTTTTCTCAGTGAATTTGTTTAAAGGCAGATTTTTGTGACATTTTTGGCACATGACTTCTAGACAAAAGTGTCGATCTTGTGTAGCGATATCTAGATTCATGTCCGCATACTTAGGTTGAGGCCAATAGATGCTACACGACTTGTTCTCTGATCAAGAATAAATTTTCCCTCAAAGGGTGATATCTTTTTTTGTTTCTAGCATATACAATCTACCACTGCAAGGCAAGTACAATTATTTGCACTTTTGCCACATCCACAAGAAAAAGATATTTTGCGCTTGCATGCTGCAATATCAAAAAGCTTTGTTTTAGCTTCATTTACAAATGCGTTCAATTTTGCATGATAATTTTCATGTTTATTGAAACGTTTGTACCGCTTTTTCAATTTGAAATATTTATCGTTATACTGTTTTATCATCTTCACAACATAAGCCTTGCGATAAATTGCTTCAACCTGATTCGCAACATTGTCTGCTATTTTCGAAAATTTTACTTTTTCATTTAAATTCGATGAGATTTCTTTTAAGCAACATAATATCACATCTTCATATGTCGGTAACATACTGTTTCCTAACTTTTTAGGAAAACCGAAAATTTTACAGCGATTTTTCTGCCTTGTACTTCTTTTTCTGAGACATCTCACAACATCTCACAACAATTCTCACTAAACTCAATCGAAATCAAACCTAAGAACCGAATTAGTCGCTTTCTCTATATGTAGTAAGACATACCTATTGGTGGAGTCCAACTGCATGCGTTCTCAAGTGGCCAGAGAGATTTATGCGTTGCATCTGTTTTCAAGTGCCGACTGACGGACAAGAAAGCTATATGGTTTATGATCTCCCATTTTCCCTTTCCCTTTTCTATCGGTACCAGGAACGGAATCTTTCTTTTTAAACTTCATTACTTCATCCGATTTTAAAAATAAAGCAAGTAAAAAGAAAAATCATTGAATTTTTCGTGTAAAAATTAAGTTTACTTTTATATCTAGTTCAAGAACTGTCATGACTGGTTAAAACATAAACTTTTTAAAATTATACTTCCCTTGTGTGTGTGCAAAACTTAAAAGTTTTCATATTTATTAAAGGTTGATAACCGATATTTTTATAATGGGGTCATTGGTGCTGGAAGAGATATGGCGGCCTCCATACCAACCTTTGCTCAAATATCGTGCATTGAAAGAAATTTTACAATGAAATGATATAATTTTACGAATTTATTTTCTTTCTCATACCTGTTTTAAGTTCCGTAGCCCAACCATTGCATTAACTAGATTTTTTTTAGATAAATATATATCAATTTAAATGTTTTATCCTTATTCAAAGCTTATTTTCATTAAGTGATCTGTTATTTAAAGCCTTATTATGAAGGGGTAAAGAGCTCCGCACCACGCGACGGTCCTGACTTTTCAGGTAAATACGGCCGTTTTCCTGCTTAAATCGACTTACTATTTTATAAATCTTATATTTTAATGCATTAAAATGTGTTTTTTTATGGTGTTGACTGCAATATAATTTTGGTTTTGGGAGTAAGGAAAATCCCAAAATTTTGTCAAATTTGTACATTTTAAACCTTTTGTGCAACTTAAAATTACAAAAATATACGCTTGAAATTATTTTTTTCGTAAGAACTGAATTATTTCTCGCATAAAAATGCTGTTTGGAAGCAAAATAATTTATCTGTAAATTTTGGATGAAACTTCGAAGTTAGTAGTTTTTTGCCTTTTTTTCGAAACTTCAAACGAACGGGGCCTATTATGTTTATAAGTTTAGAATTTTTTAAATTATTTTTCCGTTATTCAGCACAACGATACGCAACTTTTGAGACCGGTTTGAAGTTGATACTTGAAAATTTTGTTTTTTCGGACCACCCTAATACACATAGTAATATTTTTTAGGACAAGCAGTTTGGCAAAGTTTTACTTCACCATCCACATAAAAATCCTGAAGCAGAAGTAAAAACCACTCTAAAGGCCTATAAAGGATATACAGCTGCAAGAGCTTATAAAGGAGATACATTTTTCTGGAGTTTATTGCCACAACCTGGAGATATTCTAGCATTTCATTTTCATACTCCGATTGTTATTGAAAGGTATTAGTACTTTTTGAATATTATTAAAATGCAGTAGAGTATCTTAAATTTAGAGGTACCCAAGCTATTCAAGATTTTGGGTTATTTTTTTTTAAGTCAAAAGGAGAGAAATTATTGAAAGGTGGTTAAGTTGAGGAACTTATTGAATTTTTGCGATATGAAAAACTAGCTTTGGAATTTATCAAACTTTTTAGCTAAATAATAGGGGTTCAAACAGATTATGTTCCAATACTAATGAAAAAAAATTGCAAAAAGATGCAAATATATGCCTGAAAATAAACAATTTTCTTTTGCAAAAGGTTTTTCAAAAAGAATTCTTGAACAAGAAAGAAATTGGTCACATTTTAATATAATGAATATTCTATCTGTTCCATGTAATGTGTATAGTAATTTTTCTTTTTAACGAATATCATTACAATGAAACATCCAGTATAACAAAATAAGTTTCGAGCCGTTTTTGAAATCTCATAAGAATAACGGTTTAAAATTTCCATTTTTACGAAATTACTAAAACTCAAATTTTCATCATAACAAATGATTTTTTTCTTCCTGCAACTTTGCACTTTCCTGTTTCTGCTGTTTTGAAAAAGCCCCAACTGAGTTTAAAATGGGTTTGTTTATCACCGTTGTCACATGGAAAGAGAGGGAGGGGTGGGGGAGATCAAGTACCTCTATTTTTCTGTTAATCTGCCCCCCTAACCTCCTCTCCAAGAAAGCCCGAAATTGATAATCAATGGGTCAAACCCAAACATCTGTAGCGAGAATTTCAATCCCCTTTAGAATTCCCTAATGGTAGCCTGTCATTATGATACTTTAACATTATGGTAATGGTGTTCCTGCCATTGAATTTGAAACCCTGTGCACATGGGCGTGCGTTACTTTTAGTGTTTTCACAAAGGAAGTCTTTTATGAATGAAAACAAATGTTAGCATTGCTGTCACAGAAAGGTATTCCTTGAGGACGCTTCTACTAAACAGAGACTAATGGTTTGTTCCACATTCAACCTGCCTAACTAAAAGGGGTAAAGGGTGGATTATTATTGGTGGCTTATTCATTCATTTTTATTCACTTCCATTCTCTCTAGTGTTGCCTGACTTACTCTGTCTCCATCTAGAAAAGGCAGCCACCAAACGAGAACAGTTTTCCTTAGAGGAAAAGGTGACCATAATAACGGATGTTGATAAAGGATTTAAAAAATCAGACGCTGCAAAAAATATATAATCTCTCCTTCAACGTTATCAACCTTGTTGAATTACCGAAATAAAATCAAAGCACAATTGCAGTCTTTGATGTAGGGCTGAGTAGGAAACGAATACAGATTGCAAATATTTTCAAGATGTGGATACAGTCGTCTTCAAGTTATTAATACTTAGTTATATGCTTTAATACTTATTTATTCAAAATATAAATATTATAACTTGTATATTAAAGAAATTGTTGCATTTTTTATTGACTTTTGTAACATATTAAATTTAACAAAATATTATTTTTTTATGTTATTCCGTTTTAACGAACAATCCACTATAACGAAGAACTTTTCTGGTCCAACTTTTGGAATGGACCAACAACTGGAACTTTTTGGAATTCGTTGTAACGGAAATTTATTTTAGTTTTTGTAAGTGTGGGTGTGATAAAAGTACTAGGTGTATTTTTTTATTAAAATAACACAAGTTTGTTTTAGGTATTTATTTCGAAGTGGTAATGCTGAACACCCAGAAGATAAGTTTTTGAATACTTCCGTTGAAGTTTTGCCTGTTTCCTACCCTGATGAACTGTTATATCCAAAAACTAAAGATGGTTTTTTAGTAATTGGGCAGTTTAAAGATTCTACTGGAGTAGCAGAAGGCAATGTTAGTTCTACTGTTAGCTTTGTTAAAGTAATGAGACTATATGTTCATTCTGAAAGTGATCGATGGGCTATTTTGAGTGAGGTAAGATAATCGGTTAATTTTTATTAAGATAACTAGTTATGTTTTTCAGTTGAGTTGATTCTTAAAAAAAAACCATTTATCCTATGCCAGTACAACCTCTTTTCAGTATTGGATTAATTTCATTTTGTTGGGGAAAAGAGGGCTGTGCCAGAAGGGGTAGAATTTCCTTAAAACTGTTCATATATTGTATTTAAAGTTTCATTTACTATTAACTTATTATTTATTAAAATAGCTTATTAAATATTTCACATAAAGTCAATAAAAATCCATGTAGAACCATTTAGGACCTTAAGGAATAAGTGCTTTAAAAAAAAAATTCAACTCAAAAGTATCTCTGAGCTATTCCTTTTAAAAATTGAAACATTAGAATAATACATAAAGCCAAAATGTACAAATCTAGAACCACAATATAATTTCCTAGAATTGTCATGATCAAAATGCAATTACTGTAACCAAAATATAGAAAATAAGTGTAAGAATGTACAATTAAACGGAAATATCAATCTATAAGATAAAAAGGCAGATTTAAATGAGAATAAAATGAGAGTGTTGGAGCCAGTGACCACAAAGACTCGGTTTACCAGAGTGAAATTTATTCATTGAGTTATTCTTCCAGAATTAAAATTCAGTGCACCAAAAGGCACAAACACTTAAAGGTTAAAAACAAGAGCAATGCCCACAGTGGCCTGACAACTTAAATACAATAAACTGGTAAGTTAATTCACAAGAAATGTGTAAGTATCACACAGAACAATAGCCTGAGAGAGAAGTTAGATTGTTGGACTAGAACTATACATCTTCTACTCGCCTGAAATTGGCAAAATATCGGTCTTCTGTACTGAACATCCTCTTAGGACGAACCCAAAGTATACTTTCTACCTGTTATTGCATGAAAAACTACTAAAACAATTGCTTAACCTGAATAACTTTCATAAAATCTGGAATTTTTTTTTTTAATGTATGTTATACAACTTTTTCAATGAAATTCTTGATTGTTTGAAAAAAAGAAATTTTCTTTACTTTCTCATTTGAATTTTTGTATAGTGATAAATTGATAATTCATTAAAAGTATAAAATTTCTTTGTGGTTGAAATTAAATTGGGTTATCATGAACTATTTTGTGGCTAACTATAGTTCTTGTTTATGCAGTTTGACTGCATTTATTTTTTAATGTTTTTTTTTTCTGACAATTTTGAAAATTTTATTTACTCAATCGATAAAAATGCATTGGAACCATATTTAATCTTGTTATTAATTTTTGAAGGTATAATATCGCCTTCTTAAAGAATTCTTCCTTTAAGTTTTAAATTAATTTTTGTTGATGTACTGTCCTCTTTCTATTGCAGATTCATATTCAGCCAGCTGAAACAAAAGTGGGTATCTTTGGTCGGTGACACAAACTCATTTCTTGATATTGATTTTGTTATGTGTAAGCTTTTTTTAAAAATATTTTTTCCCTTTTTTTTTGTGCCTTATTCCAGATAACAAAAAAATCAACTGGAAAAGTGCTCAGACATGCAGTGATACTTTTGTATAAAATAGAGGTCTTTAAAATGATATAAGTTTTTACAAATTTTAATATTTCTATAATTTGTTTGACATTTTAGTTCAATAACTGGAAAAAGTTTAGATGTGAAATATTCTTTCATATTGGATTAACATAATCATAAAAATTACTAAGATCGTAATTAGTGCCAATAAACTGAAATATCTAAAAATTAAAAGTGGTGATTTAGTGTCAAAAGTGTGTTTATATCAAAAAGGAAATCAAAATGTATTTTTGTAGTTTTGAAAATTTATCTAGCTTTATGATTATTTAAAAAAAATACAAACAAGAACAGATTTTATTTTGTAATGTGCTAAGCTCAAAATAAAATTTGTTAATGAATCTTAAATAGGATTCGTTATATAAAAAATTGAACTTATCATGGTTTCTTTTTGCAGTTCTCACTATTTAAGATAATAAAGGGTATAAATACTTTATATTAACCTTATATTTACTTCCTTACTTTATTAACTACTTAACTGACTTACTATGGTTTAAATATATAGTCTTAAATTATATATATAATATATATAATTTATGTAATATATATAAAGAAAAGATGCGAAATGAAATAATTTAAGTCTTGTAAATATTATTGTTAACCCTCTGAAATATAAGTTTTTTTGCCAAAGTGTAAACTTGTTTTACTGCATTGGTGTTATAAATTAAAATTTTTGAATCATTATTTGAAATTTTTAATATATTTTTATTATTTATATAGTGACTAGGTTTGAATCATTATTTGAAATTTTTAATATATTTTTATTATTTATATAGTGACTAGGTTTGAATCATTATTTGAAATTTTTAATATATTTTTATTATTTATATAGTGACTAGGTTTGAATCATTATTTGAAATTTTTAATATGTCTTATTATTTATATAGTGACTAGGTTTGAATCATTATTTGAAATTTTTAATATATTTTTATTATTTATATAGTGACTAGGTTTAAATATCTCTTTAATATTTTAAATTATGAAAATTGAAAAATGAAATTAATAAAAGTATAATTTTTTAATATTGGATTGCTAAAAAAACGGAAAGTTCCTTGACGGTTTATTTGTGATTGCTGAAATTCCACAATTATAAAAACCTAAATGTACTTTTAACGGAGTATCCCGGTGAGATCGCAGGAGTTTCCCGAATGTAAGATCGCTACAGTTTCCTGATTAATAGGTCACTCAAGTTTCACGATTATTATGATAGTCCGAGGTTCTTCTCAACTCTATGACAATAATATATTAAATGAAAAGATGGTTGTTGTCTGGATGCCAGGTTTCAAGATTATGTGTGCATTTTAAAAGTTATTGTAATATTTTTTTTATTATATAAAACTCTTATTGTTATATTGTCATTAAAGTGCTAACTTATTGATTACTATGTTAAAAACAAGAATTTGCAATTTTTTTCTATGCTTTATATTGTCTTTTTTTAAAAAAATTTTTTGACATGTATTATAACTATGAATGTTGGAGACTATTTTTATAGTACTTATATTTTTATGCGCTTGATGTAATTTTTTGTTGTAGTTATAACTATATGAATAATTTAAAAATGTTGGGCTTGTATTTTAATAATTTTGTCATTATCCATTAAGATTAATTTAAACGGTTTTTTCTTTTAAAAATCAAATGAGCATTACATTTATAAAAGATAACTGTTTTGAATACAATCTTTTATGAATAGGTAGGAAATTTTAAAATATTCTAAATTGCTATTACATTAGTTAAAGCACAAGCACTGTCATTGACGCACTTAGTGTTGTGATTGTTGTCCATTAGATACTAGGTTTTTTTGCGAGATTATTTACATATACTTGAAGTGTATAAATAGCACCAGAAAATATTTTCTGCTAAGGTTTTAGTTAAATATTTGCTAGCACTCATTTATGTTCTTATAATGACAAATTTCTGTACATAAACACAGGCACTGGTATAAGGACAGTTTACACACATGCATTTATTAAAACTTTAAGTAGAAAACTATTTCTTATCTCCGAATAAGTCACTATAAGATAATTATGACTTAGCTTTATGGCAAACTTCATTTATATGCTTTTCTTATTTTAACATTAGTAAAGCTTAGATTCTTTGATAATTTATTTGTTTCATTTGAGGCTGTGGTAAATAAAAAGTGCAATATAATGTGTGTGGTATGCATTGTAATCATGTTTTTTTTTGTACAAGGAATTCTTGTTTTGCTTTTATTTATATGAAAATCTTTAATCTGACTTATAAAATACCTTATCCCATCAATTAGGGGAATTTTGTCTGCTAATATAAAATTGCATGTAACAAAAATTGAAAATGCTAGGCATTCTCTAACGGTGTTTAAATACAAAATGTAAGCACTAAATATTCTTAAATGCCTAGTCAACTAATTTTGACATAAAATAAGGGATTTGGTAGTTCTCCTAGAAATCCACAGTATTTTGTTTCAGATAAATAGTTCTATTACATAATGAATAACTTATATCATCATGTTGGATTGTTAAGCAACTGTTTAATGAAGTATTGGATGTTAATTGTTAATGCAATTTAAAATGTATCACTACAAAACTGTCACATGAGCTTGATTTATATGTTACATTGATGTATATTTACATAATGACTTATGTTTGGTAATTTATTCTTTATATTATTGGTTTAATTATCAAGGCAATGAATTTCTAAAGTAATATTTTTTTAAAAATTAAATTTGATCGGGAGAAGTGTGTTTGAATATTGTGTTTATAAGTTTCAAGTAATGTGTATAATTTTTTAAGCTAAGTTAAATAAATTAAATGAGATGTATTTTAACATCTTGTATATAAGTGTAAAATAAAACTCAAGTGCCAAACCATGAGTGTTGTTAGATGTCATTGGGGTATGGGGCAAAATATCAACTTAATTTGCATTCTGAAGACAAAGTTATAGAATTTTTAATTTTAGGCATGGACTTGATGTTCTTTAACTTTTAATCAACTGATTCTAATTTTTTTTTGTTATTTCTTTGGAAGCTTTTTTAAACTTGGTATAATTTATTTTAAGACAATCACCTTGGTCAGTTTTAGGAAATGAGTAGGTTATTAAGGTCATATTTAATTTGCTATTAAAAATTTAAATCTGCAAAATCGTTGTTTAAAAAAAGTTTAAAATCTTATTAAAATTCCTAAAACAGTTTAATGCATTCAAAGTGGTTAAAAATTCCCAATATTTGGTTATCAATAAATTTGTTTTATTTGTATCAAAAATAAGATACATAGTATTTTGTTTTTAGATATTTATTTTAAAATCATCTTTTGAAACATTTTATCTTTCAAGATGTAATAATTAAAATTTTTTCAAAAAATAGATATAATTTCAAACTAAGAAATGGTGATATGTCCCATACCCCTTTAAGACTTGTGAATATTTTTAACATTATATAAGTGATAGAAAAATTCACTACCTTTTCACACCTTGCATCAAATGCTAAAAGAACTATTTTCTACATCCTTTTTAGATATTTTGTTCCACATTTTATGTTGAATATATTTTATTACAATGTACATTGTATCTTTAACATATTGTAAAAATAAAACTTTCTAAGAATGTAAAAACTATCTTCTATTAAATAAATGTTTTCGTATAACTTTGTATAAAATTGTTTATTGATTGTTTAGCTCTCTCAATATCAATTATTGAAAAATATTTAAGATATTAGGGGTAGTTTTTACAAAACACTGAATAGTTACGTTTCTTTTAAAATAATGGGGATTCTATAACTATCGAATTTTTCTAGAACTTTCGGCTATTGGCGACGGGCGTCATAATTTAAAACCACACAAGCTATTTGATATACAATATAAACTGAAGGTTAGTACAGATGTGCAAAAAAAGTTCCCACTAGTGATTATTTAGGCAGTTATTTATCCTAGAGAATCGGACCTTTTTGTTTTTGATACAAAACTGTATAAATTGATTACAAGACACAAAATATGGTGTTTGGAATGTTTTTGGACTTATTCAAAACAGATCCTGTCTGACGCCATTTCGTAAATTATCATTGCATAGCAGTTACGCACTGTTTAGGCACTTTTACACCTTTAAATTCTTTAATAAACAATGGCCACATTTTCCCACAATTTTGTTTTAAGAGCCAGTTTTTTTAAAAATCGGGCAAAACATTTTTAATTTTACTGAAATTTGTAGAATATGTTCTTTATGTAAAACTATTAGACACGTATATTTTTGTTTTTGCAAAAAAAAAAATATTAAAGTTTTGAGGGGTCTAAGTTGAAGGTCGTCCGTTTTTTGAAGAAAAACGTACCAACTTACATATGGCAATACTTTTTGTGGCAAGAGTGAAAAATCTCTGACAATTTTTTCGTGTTCTACTAGTTCCATAATACATGTTAGGACATCAAAACTTATGGTTGACATTTGGCACAAAGGTCCAAGGTCATTCAAAGTTATTCGAAAAAATGTTTTTTTCTGAACATTTGACCTTCACAATTTTCTTGTGCCAACAGTGAACCAAAAGTGTATATGATGCAGTGAATACATATGAAAGAGGGAGTACTCAAAAATAGCAAGTGATGTGCGTTGCCACTTTTGGTTGCAAAAATATTTGACCTTGAAATTGCCGAAAATCCAAAATTCAAGGTCATTTATTCTTTGTGCCAACATTGAAAAGGTATAAAATTAGCTGGAAAATAATTCGTGTGGGGGGGGGGGGTACATATATATTCCGGCTTGTGTGCTTGATCAGAGACCCGCTAATGAAGCCATCGTCAAGTAAGACAGACACAGAAAGAATTTTTACTGTCACAGAGAAAGGAATATACACCCAGGGCGAAGGCGGGAATCGAACCCGCACCCGTTACAGCGCGCAGACTGCTAGCGTAATGGTCCAAACCACTCGGCCATCCGGGCCCCAAATTCGTATGTATTGTAGAAACAAAATCAATTCACAGACCTATGGGTATTTACTCCAATTTTATTTAATGAGGCTCTTAACTTTGCAAAAAACTCTAAATTTCGTTAACTGAAGCGTCCAAACCTTGAAGTATGAAAACGGCTGTTTTACGGATTCTTTTATGTTCACCACAATTACTTTCTTCAGAATGGAAAATACAAGCAGTATAATTCAACAGTTCCATGTTCAAAAATTGTCTCCATGGGGGCAAGATGGGGTACCTAACGTTAAAAAGTTAACAAATGCAAAAAAAATGTTAAAAAAAATTAAATGTACTACGATGGAATCAGGCAATCAGGAATTTTATTTAACTATTGTTTTTTTTTAAATTTTGAAGTAAAGTTTAACGCATATAAGTAATTATTACTTGAAGTAAAGTTTTACATAAGAAATAAGCTTTTATTGAAAATCGCCTTTGTCCCATGCTTCAAAACTAATTTATTTTGGAATTCTTACTATATTTTTTTGAAAATAAGAGAAAATAACTTCGTAATAAAAAAAATAATGTGAAAAATACTTTTGATAGCGAAATTTTACAACTTTTTGAGTATTTTCCAGACTTTATATCGAGTAATACTGAAATTAGAATGTTTTCTATCAAACATTTTGAAAACAGTATAGAAACAAATAGCTTATAAAATGTATAAATTTTACGCACTTACGTAGGATGCAAGCATCAAAGTCAATGAATTTTTTATTAGAAAAAACGTAAGACAATAAAATTGATTTTACTAAATAACAGATCAGTATAATCACAAAAAAATCTTTGAACATACAAGAAATACGCTTTAAAGAGTAAACAATATTTTTCATTTCATTTCAGGCAATAATTTAGGAATAAAAGTTTTCGCACTATCGTAAAAAGAAGAATATCAATTTATGCTAAACTATTTAGTTGAAATTATTTATTTCGCGATAAAACACTTTTTAATGTGACAAAACAAATTAAAATAAATCATACATATCTTTTTCTCGTTTTATCAAGACATTTATGGAACAATAAAGTTAGTTAAACAAATATATTCGAAATTGTACTGCAATATTTTCACATACAAAAGGCATGTTTCAGGCCACAAAATTGCACGAAATTTGGAGTTTTTTTGCAAAGTTTGGAGCTTCATTAAATAAAATTGGAGCAAATACTCATAGGTCTGTGAATTGATTTTCTTTCTACAATACATAAGTATTATTTTCCAGCTAATTTTATACCTTTTCAATGTTAGCACAAGGAATAAATAACCTTGAATTTCGTGCAATTTTGGGATTTTCGGCAATTTCAAGGTCAAATATTTCTGCAACCAAAAGTGCCACCGCACATCACTTGCTATTTTTGAGTAGTTCTCTTTAGTATGTATTCACTGGATCATATACACTTTTGGCACAAGAAAATTTTTAAGGTCAAAAGTTTAAAAAAAAACAACATTTTTTCGAATAAGTTTGAATGACCTTGGACCTTTGTGCCAAATGTCAACCATAAGTTTTTATGTCCTGTACTATGGAACTAGTAGAACACGAAAAATTGTCATTGCGATTTTTCAATCTTGCCACAAAAAGTATTGCCATATGTAAATTCATTTCAGTAAAAAACAAACATTTAATTCTTCAAAGGACATGATTCTTCCATCTAACAATAAATAAGTGCGAGTTCAACTTAGTGAGAAAAAAATCGCAAGCTGGATGATTCCAAATAGAATCATTGGGGGTGAAAGGATTTAAACCATGCATTCCCCTAATTCTTTTGAGCAGTGTATCTAAAATTTCAAAAACGCAATAGTTTAATGAAAAAACTAAATTTTAAATTAAAAAAACTTTTTAAAAAACTTAAAAAATTCTTTCAGATGTTTAATTTTGCATTTTTGAGATCCTTACGACCGCAGTCGGTCATATAGTAGAATTAATTAATTTTAGACAAGGCTTTCGAAATTCCAATTGAAGTGGTTAAGAGGATGACTGCTGAAAATGTTTTATGTTTCGTTTAAGAATTTGGATGTGCCATTTATATTTAGCAATAAATGATAAAAATCCTCTCCTTAAAGTAACAATAACTATTAGTTAATTTAAAAAATCATTTTAGAAGTAGAGAGCACATGTCTTTAATGTTATACTTTATTTTTTACGCTATAAATGATAAATATACCCTAATTTACAGAACTTGGTGAAATATTGCACTTAGCCTATTGATTTTCATTTTATTGAATTATCTATGGTTTATTAGCTCTAATTGCAGCTAGACAAATAAACTTAAAGTAATAAAAAACTACTCTCGAAATATTTTGCTTGTGTTCTTAGTATTAGTTTCAAAGAAATGTTAAAGCAGTAGCAAAATCTTTTAGAATTATTAAGACGAGTCCAGCCATTAGAGAAAACTCAAAATCATGCATATCATTTATTTTTGACTTACGAGATTATTTGATATTTCAGTGTTATTTTATTAATACGCAAGTTCTACAAAAATAAAGCGACCAAATTTTATTAAATTTCAATTTTATTACACATAGCAACAATACACACAGCAAGTCACTTTTACTTTTTGTTTTTTTACAATTTTCAGGGTTGTATAACTTCGTGTAATTGTTTTATGATACGTTAGTGTGGTGTATCAACTGATAGAACTTCATTGCAACCGTTACCGCGCTTTTCCACTGTAAGCATTGTAAAGAGGAACAGGTAAAATGATATACAGGTATTATGCAATACATTTATAAACCGAGTGAGAGGTGAAACTGAACTTCACAGCTCTTAAAACCACGAAGAGTAATCATTTTAAAATAATTCATTTGGCATTTTACAACCATATTTCATATTTTTACAGTCTCTCAAGAGAAAAAAAATATATTTATCAATGCGAGCAATTAATCATTTGTAAAAGAGAAAAGATTGTTAATGTACATATATTTTATAAATAGAAGACAAAAATTAACTTCATTTTACGATAAAAGAAAATTGGAACTTGTAATTTCTTTTTAAAAATTTTAGATTAGGTATCAAAAGTTAAAATGACTCATTTTTTCGACGCAGTCGACAATATCATATCTTAATTGTCATCGCATTTTCGCGTAAAATATAATTATTTAGCATTATATGCCATAAAATCAATGTGAATACTTTCTTTCTCAAACCTTTTATTTAGTTTTAATCTTTCTGTTATTTTGTCTGATAATATTTAAAAAAAAAACCTTGACAGATAAATGTTGAAGTGACAGAACCACTTTATGGTGTTTTATAGTCAACGATGTTTTTGAAGATAAAGTATATGAAGGGTCTAGGCGCAAAACTCACATTCTCGAAAGTATAACTGAGATAAAGGGCTCATTCTCTTCATTGGCGATTTTGCACAATTGAATTTACTATTATCAAAAGTCGCCAATGAACAGACCAGACTCTATAACTGCAACTAGACCCTTCATATATCTGTTGCATCTTAATTCATACATTTTGTAGCATTAAAAAAATTGCTCAGTTTTCCGAAATTTTTTCATTATTTCTCTTGAAACAGTTCCCTTTTGATTAGCCTGCAAGTAAAATTTTAAGCAACAGTTTTTTTAGGTGTATTTATGAAGTTATCATAGTACCTTAATAAAAACGTAATATACATTTTAATACGCAATATACTTAATGTAAATGCATAATATACTTGAAGGGTGTAGTTTCAAAACTCACATTCTCCAAAGTATGACCACGATAGGGTCCAGTCTGTTCATTGGCGACTTTTGATCATGGTAAATTCAATTGGACGAAAGAGCTAATAAAGGAGCCGGGCCCTATATCTTAGTTATACTTTGGAGAATGTAAGTTTTGCAACCATACACTCTCACTTAATGAATTCTAAAAAGAAGTAAGCTCGAATCTGATAGCTCAGATTGTTTTACGTTTCAATTTAACAGTAAATCCTTAAACATAGTTTAGTGTTTAATAATTACCATACAAAATTCTAATATTGAATCGAATCTTTACTAATGGTTGATCTTTTGAAAAGGAAATGCCTCTTTCTCTCTCTTTTTTAATGTTCGATATTTCAACATGTTTAAAACGAGATTTTTTTTTATATTTTAAGACATTCCATGTATTCAACTTTGAACATATTTATCGTAATAAGTAATACTGTTTTAAAAACTTAATATTAAAAATTGCCTGATTAAAATTGTAAGTGTTTATATATATTTAAAGAATTTGTATGAAAATTGGATTTTTTTTGCTGTTAAGGATAGGTACTACGGTGGAGAAAAAGTTCATTGATCAAAAGATTTTTTTTAATGTTTTACAATATTTTAAAGGTCTAGTTCAGTGGTTCCCAACCTGGGGGCGATCGCCCCCAAGTGGGCGATTTGTGTTATCAAGGGGGCAATAAATAGTTTGGGGGCGATAGGGGGGCGATGAGTATTCGAAGGTGGAAAATTAAAATAATATACTGTACCGTAGTACAATAAAACCATTCTAATTTTTATTGATCACCTTGACAAGTTAAAAACTGACATGCTTACAAGATTTGAAGAAGTTAGAAATTCCTGACTCTATTGTAGATCCATTCTCGTTTGAAGCTGTGGGCTGTGGATAACCTTGATAACTCTTAGCACTTTGCAGACGGAGTTTGTAGATCTGAAGTATGACTGTGAGGCGAAAATCATTTTCAAGCAGAGAGGTTATGAGTTAGCCTGCGTGAAACTTATTTACACTTATCCACAACTGTGGTAAAAAGCCGAACTACTTCTCATCTCGTTCCCGTCAACATATTTAGTTGAAAAGGATTTGGTTCTGTTATCACCCAGCTCCTTACTAAACAAAGAAATCAGTTGGACATTTGCCTCAAAGACTTGCGCATGAACTTGACAAAAGATAAAATAATAAAAAAGTTTTCAACATTCAATTTTTTATTTAATTTTTATTGTCAACTCTCTTAAATTTTGCAGAATCCAGTTTAAAGATCTAGTTAATTATTTCACTTTTGTTCTTTAAAAAAATCTGTTAAATATAAACACTTTATTTCTTTCTATTGTATTTAAGTGACCGGATACGGCTGCTTTGGTTGTTTTTATATATGGTAGTTAGTGTTTAAAATGATAAAATTGCTTTATTAGTTACACTTTAACTCAAATTATAATTGGACAAAGCACGAAAATTAAAAGGGGGCGATACGTGTTAGTCAAACTAATGAAAGGGGCGATAGTCCAGAAAAGGTTGGGAACCACTGGTCTAGTTGTACAACTAATTCTCTACAAAGTATATCTAAAATATAGAGTCCGGTCCGCTCATTGGCGACTTTGTTAAATAGAATTTTTTAATTTTTAATATAATCAAAATTACTGGATCCTATGTCTTAGTTATACTTTAGAGAATGTGAGTTTTGCAACTAGACCATTGATTTATTTATGTAATTCAAAATATATTAAAACTTTTACCGATTTTGTAGTTAAAACATTAGTATCTGGTGGATTTTTTGTAGTATATTCTGAATATATGAATGAGTGCTCACTATTGTCGAAACAAATATTTCTTTTCTTTCTCAGAAAATTGCTTTTATATATTCAGTAAAAATTATAAACACCAACAACTTTTATCATACAAATTTAAAATATTTTAAAACCTTTATTTTGTAACCTTTGAAAATTTATAATTTTAACTCATCTCACTCCTCAAATATAAATAATAAGCCTTTTTAACTTTTCCATTCCATTTTCTTTCACACGCAATATAATATGGCACTAAAAGGTAAATCACCAGGTCGATATATCTATGTACAGTTTTCTTAATTTGGTGCAATTTACTATCAGTAGGATTCGGAAATCATGAAAAAATGTATTTTTAATTATTGTTATGTTTTTGAAGGAATTTTAGAGAATTCAAAATAGTTTCCATAACATTTATTACTCTTTCATAATTTTTTTTTACCAAATATTACTTATTTAACTTTAATCACAAATGTTTTAATTTATTAATATTCGGAAAAAATAGTTATTTTTAATGAAAAAATGAGTGTTTATGCTTATTTCGAAGAAGATCACACTATTGAATTTATTTGCTAATATTTTTTTTTGTTATAGTGATTGATTGTTCATTTCTGTGTATCGAACATTTGGAATATACGCTTGAAGAATTTAGACTGAGACATCCATTTCTTTCTAACCATTCTTACAAAGTCCAAGCTCAGTTTACCTCTACACTTTAGCATGTATATAGTGGAAATGTCACACTTCAGTTCAATTTTGTTACAAAAAGTTCAGCCTAGAAACATTGCATCTCAAGCTCTTTTGCTGACTATGAAATAAAAAGTCCGTAATGTTGACCTTTTATTTCCTAATACTCTTGTTTCCATGTACAACTGTAGTTCATTTCCAATCTTACACTTTCACTTCTCTCGCTGAAACATTGTAAGTAAATAATAAAAACTTAATGTAATATTTTCTCGAACACTGGATGAATAAACGTTTGCTAATTATGGATTCCACCATTGTTGCTGCTTTGAAATATAGAACAAACAACATGCACTTTGGAATATTTTGTGGTTGTAGAAATATTGCAACTCTGTGTTCAAATTTTGAGATTACAAATAATTTGGGTATCTAAAACAGTAGTTAATCCTCTATAAATACAAATCAATATGAACAAATATAACACCCTCGGTAATACTTTTAACAATGGCATGGCGAAAGTACTCAATTTGAAGAATTCGCGGCCTGTATTGATTGACAATATTTTCTATAGGTATAAATATTGAGAAATAGTCTTTTTTGTTCGTTTTTTGAGGTTTTAACAGTTTAAGAAAAATATCATTTAGTTTGATATTCAAGTTACAATCAATCCGAAATGAACGCACGGAAAGCGCAGCAAATATTTTGAGTTTGACATTTCAGGATTTAGTGTATACACATGAAATATATTAAAACTGCTCCACAGGTGCCGACTAGATTGAATTCCTTTCACAAAATCCTCCGTGGAAGTGTGAACTCGCTGCCGCTGATTCTTTGGAAAGGATTAATCTCGTCACCTCTGTTTCTGGGTAGACTTATGAAACACCACATTAGCTGGGTCATCAGCCAACTCGGGGTAGAGCTCAATATCGTGGTAATAATCACCTCTGTACCCCGGTACCGTGCTTGTGGTAAGAATGTGCTCCTTTTCTTTCTCCGACCACTTTTGAGATCCTCTTTGGCTCGTCAAGATGATTTGTCGCTCCTGATTCCACCTCTGACTGAGGGCATGTTTCTTGGCATGTCGCAGTAGTCGTTGTCTCTCCTTGTGGGGGTGCGTGCCATAGCGGATCTTGAGGATTGCGTGCTCAGAGTGAACGCGTACATCCACATGATTCTCCGCCTTCATGTCTTCAGACTCGTGGACAGTGGTGTTGATGGCCGTCCCAAGTCTCTGGAGCTGGTTAAGATCGTCAGCAACGCGCCAGGTACGATCCTTCACAAAGTAGAAAACATCCTGGCCATGCATCACCAAGTGGAGATCCAGCAAGAAGGAATTGTTGAAGACGGAAGTGAAGACATCTCTGCGGATACTGTCGGCTTCGTTGGAGGTGCGTACTAAAGCCCTTTCTCCAATGCGGGACACCGTTATCCCAGACCCAAATGGTACGCTCATGGTGCTGATTTTTGGAAGGACAGTTTCGAACAATTGTTCACGCTTCACTTTTGGTTTGGCGACGCTTGTAAGGGAGGCAAAACTCTCCAATTTCTGGCGGATAGCGCAAGAGTAACCAGAAACCAACGGGACTGAGGGCATATCTAGAAACAAAGGCGTGGACTCTTTGTCATGAGCTCGATGGAAAACAGAAGTGGCGGCCAGGTCTAAACTATCAATGTCTATTCCCTGCATTTTTATCCAAGCAGTGAGGTCTGAAAATACAAATATTTCTTAATAAATTAAAAATGTTTTAAAATAAAGGCAAAAACATTATAAATTAAAAAAATATTTTATTT
This sequence comes from Oedothorax gibbosus, assembly GCA_019343175.1. Lineage (NCBI taxonomy): Eukaryota > Metazoa > Arthropoda > Arachnida > Araneae > Linyphiidae > Oedothorax > Oedothorax gibbosus. Next base: position 5,891,964 of record CM033282.1, on the reverse strand, counting down.
TGCATAATCCATGAAATTGATAATTCTGCGTGAAAAATATTTTTAACGCGCAAAACGCTACAAATTGGTTCCACAAATATTTAAACCTCTACCCTTGTTGGGAACTTTGAAAAGAAGGAACAAACTCAGTTTAAGGCAGCATTTGTAAGTGTTTCGTAAGCAGTTAAATTTATAATTTAACCTACAAACTGTGGGATTTCTTTAAATAAATTTGAACGCTTAAGAAACATAATTTTTCTTAAAACAATCATTTATGATAAATTTATGACGCGTTCTATTTCAAAATCAATCAACTGCTAGATTGATTTGAATAGTCTTGCGAAATAACAGATGAATATATAAGTGATCTTATGGAAATAACACGTTAAATAACAGAAATAAACGCACACACATATATTCTTTTAGAATATCAGTTTCTCCACACGAGTTCATAGAGTCTTGAATACAAAGGATATACTGACACTGAAAAGTTTTTAAATTTTATTTTTTTATATTGCTTTTTTTGAGTTAATTCAAACTATTTGCTGGTTATTTGCATCAAATTTCATATAATGGAATTAATACTAATTAATCGGAGTTTTTATGATAAAGTCTTAATTTAACTATAGCAATTACAAATTAGCACTATAATTAAAGTATTGTAACTCAGAAAAATTCACTGAAGTAAAACCAAAAATTACTTACCCAGTTTATTCTTTTGTTTCTTGTCTATATTGATTGGATCATTCTTATTGAAGCGATACAGATGCAAATGCTGAGGACTGGTGACATGATAAAGTATTTCATCCCATCTCGGAGTGAGCCACTGACCAGCTAAGGAATCATAAATCATTTCTCCAAAATGTAGCATTCCTGTTAAAGGATCCAATATTCCTCCTTGGAAATCAATTGGCAGGTAAAAATGTGGATTGGAATCAAACAGCACGTGTCCATAGGGACCACGATGGACTTCTTTGACACCTTCTCCTTTTTTATCAAAAACTAATAATGGACTACCATTGTGGTCGGTTGCTACATAATAGGATTCTTTATTGACTACCAAAAACATGAGATAACCACGATCGTCATAAATAAAGGACGTACTTTTCCCGTCGTTATTGTTGTAAATATGTGTGACTTTGTCTGGATTGGAGAAGTCCGCATAGAAAAACTGAGTTACATTTCCAAAGTTATCTTTTCTGACAGCAATCTGACCTTGGGTATTGTAGTAATATTCGACGTCATAACGACCATTACGGGAGGCTTTGGTGAGTTGTCCTTTTGTGTTATAAGCAAAGCTTTCTTCGCCCCTCTGAATGACAAAACCACGACCATCTACAACGTATGGAGTGTCTCCAAAGCTTACTATACGGTCTCCGACATCGTGTAGGATATCGATACGATTACCCATATACTGCATAGTGACAAGATTGCCGTTTTGATCATAGGTGAACTTCCAATGATCACGACCAACCATTTCCACAAGTTGTCCATCCCCGTCATATGAAAAATTTTGCAGGCGAATCTTCGATTTTCCTAAATGTGTCATATGCATTCGAGATTGAGTCACAAAATTACGACTATCATATTGAATGTCCATGCGGAACACTTCCTTGTCAACGATTATTAACGAAACCTGTCTCAAACGGTGCAAAGCGTCGAACTGCCTGCTTAGATAAGCAGTACCATCAGATAACACAGTTTCATTCAGATTCTTTTCGAATAACTTGAAATCTCCGATTTGCTCTCTACGTCCGGTTTTAGAATTATAAACATATTCAAGAACAGGCAATTGCAAGCTCCCAATGCGAAACAAAATGCTTCGAATGCGGAAAAGTCTATCGTATTGATAGTGGATGATTGAATTGGTAAGATGAAATTGGCTAACATAGTGAATTTTCGATGTCATCAACAAAGCCCCATCGTAAGTGTAGTCAGTCCTGATGTCCACTTCGAAAGTACTTGAGGATTCAGAGGCCACGAAACCTGGTGCGCTGTAATTTTTCTCTACTTTTCCTCCACCGAAAACAATTGCCTTCAGGAGATTTTGCTCATTGTATCTATATAGTACTCGACCCTGGTCTCCGGGGAAAATTTGCATCACTGGTTGTTTTAAATCATTGAAATGAATAACAAATGGACCACTGTTTCCTGGTGGAATGTAAAAGAATTTATAGAATCCGATAGAAATGAGTGTCAAAAAAGAGTGCCGAGTGTTTTTCGGAGTGGTAACAAATTTCAAACCCCCATTTGAATCATAATGAGAGGTAAAGCGTCTTCCACTCGGTAAAACCACTTTGCTAGGCTGAAAAAAGAAAAAAAAAACTAAATTACTAACTTATACGATATAGTAAGTTAAACTTAATAAAACAACACTAATTTAAAATGAAATTATTAAAACCTTTGCTCCTCCCCTACCCCCACCCCCCTCCCGGCTGGAATATAGACAATAGTTCTGAATTTACGAATCATTACGATTTCACATATTCCACTTTCTTAAAAATAACAATAAAAAAATATATATTTTATCGATAAAAAAAAAGTCCAATCGGAAGAGATACTCAATTGTTTATCTATATTTTTGTTTCTTCATTTAAAGTTTATAATATATTTTTCAGATTTATATTTTCTTTAAAACAAATCGCGTGTGACGGGATTATGTGATTAATTTACTAAAATGGATATCTTATATACCCTCGTCCCACCCAACCCTCACATTCCAGTGTTTTATGGTACACCGGTCCCATTGATAGAGGCGGATTTATGCGTTTTACTCAAGTTAAGATTACAAAATCACATAGATTCGAAGTCTAGATTCCTTTATTGGATGTTGCTCTTATATTTATATGCCGCCGAAATGCAAAAAGATGTCATCATTGGAGAAAGAATTTTAGCATCTGGAATCATTCTTACGTAACCTGTTAGTCAACCTTTATTTGTTCCATTTTAGTAAATTAATCACATAGTCTCTTCATACTAGAGATGTTTTTAAAGATATTCGTATGAAAAAATTATTAGAAACTATAAATTAATAAAGAAAAATAGATGAACTGAGTATCTCTTTCGATTGAACTTTAATTTTATACCAATTAAATATGTATTTAGATGGTTGTTTTTACGAAAATCAAATTTTTGATTTTTAATGATATTATATTTAGTTTATTTTCAATAACTCATTTGTAATGATGGTAAAAAACATGCTTAACTGTTTTTTTTAAAAATGTATTAGGGGGTTCACACAAAAAATCTTTATCAAAGAAGAATAAAAGTATAAAAAAAACTTGGTTAAGCATACAAGAAAGTGCATTTAATATCTGGGAAATTTTTTTGTAAAATAGTTAATGGTCTCTGAAAAACTGGCTTCGGAAAAAAAAACACAAACATTTTTATACGCATTTCGACGAGGCATCAACTTCTCCTTCCTAAATTCAGTCATTGGGAAGGAACTAAAATGTCAACTTTTTACCATTACGTGTCTCATCTAGATAGTTTGCGGGAGCGCACGGTTTTTCTATATCTATGGATTGTATTATGACAGTTGAAGAGTATAGGGGAAGAACCCCTTCATTGCATAGCTATCTGTTTGCATCAGGTCTGCTTGGCGAAGATAGTGAATCATCGCATAACTGGCCCGAAGAAACTAGTTTACCATTGGTTCTTATGGCGCGGCGCACGGATTTACTATCTCTATGATTGAGATTCCCGCCAGAAATAGTCTGACGCTTGAACTGTGGAAGAAGAACCAAATGAGAAACCGGTTTCCGATCGCCATGCCTACGTCAATACGGACAGATTCCCTGTCGATGAAGGTTTTTTTTCCCCTGTACTCTTCAGTTGAAAATTTAACAAATCAAATCTTATTGACTTACCATTGTCTTTCCGTCGTAGCTGAACCTCATAGCCGAAGAATCCGGATACTTGATTTCTGCAAGATGGCTCATGCGATCATATCCGAAGTTTTCCGAAAGTGGACCTTGTTGCCAACCAGATAATCGTCCTAAGCGGTCGTACATCACATTCAGGGGTAGACGTGTTTCAGTTGGTAGCCATTGAATAGGACGCGTGAAACTGTCGTATTGGATGACAAGGAAGGGACGCCGAGAACTGTTGTATAAAATCTCTCGAGCAGCGACCCAGTCGTATTCCATGGTTAAATATTGAATGTCGTTGGCCTGAAAAAGAATGATTTGTCACATTTGTGATGAGGCTTTTTGCATTGAAATAAATATAAATTTGTCCAATGCAACAAAAACGAATCAGTTTAGGTTAGTTTTAATTATTGTCGCACTAGAGCTATGCGAGAGATATTTGCGTCAGTTGTCGTAATTTAGAACCACACAGCCAAGTGACCTAACTCAACTTTTAAGGGCAACATTGTACGCTGTGTCGGGACTTTTTTTCCGCCATTACCGGCTGGGCTCCTCAGCCCTCCGCGAATCAGTTTAGATTCAACCATGTATTTTTTTTTATTATTAATTGTAATTTTTTTGCAGAACTACTTTAAATGTTAATGCGTTTTTTCATAACCTTGTATTATGCAAGTCTGAATAAATAAAACCATTACCATTAATACTCTCTCAACTGCAGAAATGCTTCTTTCAACTCTTGATCTTTCTTTCCTGTTGTATTTCACATCATACCTCCACTCGATTATATTTGCTGGTTCCAACCCCACATAAGTAGTCTGGCGGACTGGTAAGGGAAACATACCAGCCTGGACTGGGAGTATTTCTTGTAAAACGTAGTGAGATGCAGGCTCCCAAACGATACCAACTTGCCATGGAGTTTCGACTTCGATGGCACCATCTTGGTGCAATGTGGCTTGGATTAAAACACCATCTGTAAACACAAGTTGGAGTGATAAGGAAATTGTAATCACGTTTATATTGATTTATTTTTTCCAAATTCAAACTTTATTCTAGTTTTATCTCGTCGTGTTATGTTTTGAATATTAGCCAGATTCTAAATTGGACTGCAGCGATGCCTAAAGCACTTCACTATTTCTTAGTGTATTTCGCAGTGTGGATTGATAAGTGATGCTTCTTTCGTTCAATTAATACAACCCCTGACAAAAAGTATCCGATCACCGAAAGCAGTGCCTGCGATACGTTCACATCAGTCGTCATTTTTTTTTTTACAATTTTATTATTTTTTTCAAACCTTTGAGGGTTTTTTGTGAAATATGACTAAATTAGTCAAAGAATATTAAATATAAACAGAAAATAAAATTATAGTTAACAATTTTCACCAGAAAATACATTGAATCGTGAAGGAAAAAAGTTTCCGATCATCACTTTGTGGGGAAATAAATATTCGATCGCAAGCAAACGCAACGTATTTTAAGTGATATATGCAATTTTTTTTGCTCGGCGCATGCGTACAAGATCTAAGTAAACAGTATTAAAGGTTGAATCGTAATTTGACAGTTAAAACTAGTTTCGCATCAGCGAAAGTATGGCTCGAAAGAAAGAATTGTCGAAAAACCTAAAACTTTTAATTGTAAAACGCTTAAAAAACGAAATGTCTTAAAGAAAGGTTGCTCAGACTTTTGCCTGTGACCAAAGTACTGTTTGCGAAATTTGGAAAAAAATATCGCTCTACTAATGATGTCAAAAATCTTCCTCGAAGCGGTCGCCCACGTGCAACATCAAGTAGACAAGACAGAAAATTGGCTGATCTTGCCAAATCTATAAGAAGTTGTACGTCGAAACAACTCAATGCCGGGTGGTCGAAATATCGGGTAAAGGTATGTGCACGTAAAGTGCGAAATCGTTTAAACGATAAAGGATTTCACTTCTGCAAAGCCAAAACGAAACCATATATGACTGCAAAACATAAAAAAGGTAGCCTGCAACGGTGCAAGAAACATAAAAGCTGGTCTTTTGATGATTGGAAGAAGGTAATTTTTAGTGAATTGGAAATGGCGTTGGAATCTTTGTGTGGAGGAGAGCTGATGAAAAGTTCAAAAAAGAGTGCCTCAAAACTAAAACTAAATATCAGCGGTTCATTTATGGTGTGGAAATGCATGACTTCTGAAGGAGTCGGTAAACTGTGTATAGTGTTACGAACAATTAATTTTCTGAAGTGTATATTAACATTTAAGAACATTTTTTGATTCCAACCATCAAGGAAAGGTTTGGTGACTCCTCCGATTTCATTTTTCAGGATGATAACGCATCATGTCATCGAAGTAAACAGGTCGAGAATTTCTTAATTCGAAATGGAAATTCTCCAATAAAGACGATTGTCCTGCAAATAATCTGGATCTCAATCCAATCGAAAATGTTTGGAATAATGTTTTGAAAAGAAATATTGATAAGAGAAGACCAACAAATATGGAAGAACTACGCCTAGCCGTCAAAGAAAGCTGGTGTGAAATTCCATCAAATTTGTGCCACGAGTTGGTCGCATCCATGCCTCGGCGCTTAAATGCAGTAATCAAGGCAAAAGGAGGACCCACAAAATATTAGTGACTTGATCGAATACTTTTTTCCCTACAAAGTGATGTTCAGAAACTTTTTTCTTTGAAGACTTTATTTAATTTATTTTTTGCATCGTTAAATTTAACTGCAATTTATTGTATTATCATATATTATAAAACAAAATAAGCTAACTTTTTGTAATAAAATACTTTAATTTGAAAATTATCTCGAATTTGTGGAAAATAACGTTTTACGGTAACGTACCGTGGTCAATGGTTTCGGTGATCGGATACTTTTTGCCAGGGGTTGTATAGCAAAGCATTACTTTTCTACGTACGGAGCGTATAATATATATATCTATATAATATATCTACGTACGTATAACCATAGATTATACTGATAAAATTTAGCATTCAAACGCTATAATCAAAGATAATGTTTGCTTTATAATTATGAGAAGTACAAATCACTTGGGTCCAGATATAAAATAAAATGACAATTAACGATTAATAAAAACGCTAAAACAACTAAACAGAAATTCTTTTTTTTCATGTTTTTCTAGTTTCAATGAATAATTGTTTATTGTATTTGTTAATGACTGATTACTGTGGATGGAACTTGCTGTAGTCTCCAAATAACCAAAATATTTTATATGACCTGTTTAATTAACTTATATGCATTTTTTATACATTTGTTTTAATTCATTTTAAATTGATTATACAATATAGTCTCCAGAAAATTGAGTTTCCCAAATGTCACCCATTGTTTACTAAATTATTATTAAAAAATAATTAGAAACAATTTAATGTTTTTATAATTAGTTAAAATGCATGCCATTGCAAAATGGGAAGTTTTAAAAAAAATTTCTTACTTTGTGTGGATCGAACAGTTGTTCCCTTGACAGTTACCACCAGCTGACTATCCTTATTTTCCTCGTGGGAGAAAACCGAAGCCCCTTCTGGGCTGAGATCGAATGAGAGTTGAGTCACTTTTCCACTTGGTTTGATGACTTCTGTTAGGCGACCATTTTCATCGTAGCCGTAAAAGAACGATCGCCCGGCTGCGTCAGACCGACTGATTAAAAGACCGATGTTATCATACTGGAACTTGATCTCTAAACTGTCCGGATCCACAATTGTTTCCAAAAGCCCTTGTTTCGTGACCTGCACTCTGCATTTGGTGCCTCTAGCAGTTTCAATAGTGTGTAAACTGTTTCCAGAATCTCGAAGGAAGGATACTTTGTTACCGGAAGCATCCGTTACGGCATTCAGCTTTCCGAAGCTCGTATTGACGTTATACAGAAAAGTGTAGACTGTCTTCCCAGTTAGAATGCTTCTGGTTACAGAATGCTGGCCGTACTTGTTGAAAACGTAAACTTCGTGATTGTCTGGATAAGCGATCTGGAATTCGAATTGTTCATCAGGTTGGGGCAAGTAAGGGATGGCTGATAAGATTCTTAAACTTCCTTGATCTGCCATGTGTACCACACCATCACTCGTAACCGTCAGGGATGTGATGGCGAATAATTTTGTGTCCATAGCCAGGAATCCCTCGTCCTCCACTGGACAGGTGCAATTCTGCCATTCACACAAACAACCGTCTTCTTTGCCAGCAAAATGAAGCAGTTCGCCCTCAGGACTTAATCGGCGCACTCTGCAATAAAAAAAATAGGTTGTCAGAGTAGTTTTACGAGTATCGAAAACGCAAAAGCTTGAGGCATATGAGTACATTGTAACTGATTGTTATATTGTGATTGAATGGTTTAAATTACTTCAGGCATTTTAGAGTTATTAAATGTTATCACTTGAATCTGTTGTGACAGTCAACTTAAGCCTTGAAATTGTTTTATAGAAGATTCGACACCCGAATAATTTCGACATGACACTAAGCACGTATTAACGTTTATGGATGTCTTAACACATTGCCTAGTAAATAAATCAACTAATATCTCCTTCCCCCTAATAACTGTTATAGAAAAAAGCTGTGAACTGAAACACGCCGCAAAAAAACTGGTGGAACATTACTCTATAAAACTGGTGGAAGCATGTGCTGCCTCGCCAGCTTTAAGGAACAACGCTACATCACAAAATAGGAGGAAGCGTCATGATTGGGAATAATGAAAACATTTTTGGTTATTGAGCCTTACCTGTTGACATTCTTCTTATCCACTTCCGCAATATACAGCTCCCCAGTGGGTCCAAATGTGAAACTAATAAGGGACCCCAATGCAGTCTCTCCAGTCATTCGAGACTTGAGGGGTGTTGACGAAGATGTTTTGCAATAGGCCGGTTGTCCAGCAACCGCCATTACACGCTTATCGTGGGTTAATTTCAGTACCATGTGGTCATCGATGAAGTATAAGGCGCCGTCCAGTGGGTTGATAGCGAGATCAGTTGGCCAGCGTAGTTTCACCTAAAACATTAAAAAAAATCATAGTTGATATGACATTCTACTTAAATCAATTTTACCGAATTACGTGCGATATTATTGATGATAGGAACTGCGATTACAATTAACCGAAGAAAAGTTTTAATGTATCAATTGCTATTAAAGATATTATAAATAATATGCCATTTTAAATATTTTTATTATTTCACTTAAAATTTTCTTGAAATATGTTTACTAGAAAACTTTTGAGTTACGAAATGTACAGTTCTTACTAAGTAGTCTAATTTATTATTGATAATTTAAAGCAGTGATAATTTGTTTGTCGTTTGAAATAATAATCACCAACGTTACCTCTTCCATTTTTAATGTTCCAGAACACGGTATCGGCTTCCATTGTTTCTTGTGATGATGATCACCAATAAGCGTATGGATAATACCTTGGTTATCAACAATTCGAATGTTTGCTCCATCCGCAAAGTATAAAGTATTGTCCACTGCTACTGCCATGCCTGCAACGTTTTTAAGAATCATTATAACTACAAATTATTTTTAGACTTTGCTTAGACTTAATACCCCTATTTGGTTTTGCAGATGGCAAACCTTTTGCGATAGGCTAAACCCTACATATGGAAATATGGATATTTTTATGATGAAGTTATGAAATTTTTTTAAGGAATATTTCGTAGGTAGTTTACTTGTAGTTCAGTTATAACTTTCTGATTAGTTCCGTAAAGGCTCCTGACATTTTCCAGGAAGGCTACTTAGAAAAACTGAACAGCTCAGCTGCCCAATTTCTTTAAGTTACCTTCCAGGATTTTTTTACACTCTGTGAGATGTTATCTTTTTAAACAAGAACCCTAAAAAATGTTACAAATCCTTTCTTTTTAATGTTTACTGTTTGTGTGATTTGTAACTACGATCTATCCCTAGTAATATTTTGAAGGACAAGTGAACATCATTTTATTCTATCAAACCACGGTCAAAATGCTCCAAATAAGAGAGATTTTAAGTATATAAAATAATCTAATCGACTTCAAACACAAAAAAATGTGTTAACCTTTAGGATAAGATAGTAAAGCTTCCAATGCTGGTTTCCCATCTCCACAGTTATTCTTATCCCTAGGCAAGCATCGCACTCCGCTGCCCACAACCACATCGAAGTTCGAGTCTGGGTCTTCTACCTTGTCAAGGGAATGCACGCGCAAGATTTTATGATGCTCTGGTGCAGAAATATACAGATGGCCATCAGTGGGACTTAGGGTCAGATGATACTGACTAGAAACTTCCGATGTCCTGAAATTAAGAAGATTTGTTTAGGTCGAAAACTCAAAAGTTGACTTGATGATAAAGAAAAGATAAAAATGATCTTTTAAAAGATATATGTACTCTTTGTGATTCTGGACAAACTATGAACGCTTCTCACTTCGACAAATGCTCTGCATGAACTGTTTTTACTTCATCTGTTGAAAAATATTGGAGAGCAAGAAACCCAATGGGTCTAGTGGCCAACCACCAGGCTGGTATTTGTATAATAATCTTTTAAAGATATCGCTCTCATGGTCAGTTCATTCCTCTACCTGATGACATGGAAATGCAATTGTTTCTTCGTTTCCCTTCAGCCGAAGGGGGTGAATAAAAAGAACGCGAGTTTTTTTTATTTGGATAGAATATAAAGTTCTTGGAAACTTCTTTATAATAATTTAAATTTAAATGAATAGGTTAACCACACTATTTTCACTGAACCAGTCTGCATCACTAACTACCATGGAACGTATTAAAGTATTAGAAACAAAACTATTACGATTTTCTCCTAAAAGACGATATGATGATGACTTGAGATAACGTTCATAATTTGAAATTAATTTTTAATAAAAAATCTGTTAAAACTTCGCTCCTCATTAGAGAAATGAATTCACAGATAAACGAGCATTGCTACAAAAAAAAAATTGGGATGCTGAAAATAAAGAAGTTTTAGGAACAAACTAAAAGCAGCTATCATTGAGTAAGTTACCCTACTAATATATCTTATTTTCATCCAGTTCATTTCTCTTTTACCATGCGATATAATAACCATGTTTTTCAATCAACTTACTTCATCCGGAACACAGTATAAACTTGACCGTTAGATGTGATTCTTCTAACTAGATTGAAGTCGCCGACATAGACACTGCCATCAGGGCCACTGGCGAGAGCAACTGGGGATAGCAACTTGTTGTCTCGAGCCAGACCATTGCAATCTGGGCAGAGTAAGGGCCGGGGCTGACCATTGCCCATTAAGATGGAGATGACGCGAGGCTGCTGACGGAAATAGATGGTGGCTCCGTCGCCTTTCTGCAACACGCCTGCAACATTGGAATTTCAGATTGGAATTAATAGTTCAATCAATAGAGAGTGTGTCTCTAATTAAGTCGACACACTGTACAAATTTGTTAAACTGAAAAAGCTATATTTACAGAAAAATATTGTTATTTTTAAATAATTTTTCTGTAAAAATATGCGGTTTACAGTAAAAACAGTTCTGTTTTTCACCATAATAATTGACTACAACCAAATAAGCATTTGAACTGTTTGTTGATACTCTGTGCCGAAATAAAGCTCAGTTGGGAGAGCGTTGGACTAAAGACCTAAAGGTCCGTGGTTCGAATCTAGGTCCAACAGTTTATTATTCCCTAGGTAGTATTGTGTTCAGTATCCCCGCCTGTTCCAGGAGTGACCGGGGTTTCAATTTCCCGCCGGGATGAGAGTAAAATTTCGTTTTTTTCTTCACAATCTATTAAAAACCAGCTTTGCGTTTTAAATTTAGGAATTGTTTGTATAAAATAATTATATTTTCTCTTCAAATTATACAGCGTTTTTCTGGCACACCAACTGACAGTTTTTCCGTAAAAACAACATACTTTTTTTACAGTGCAGAGTCGTGACAACCAAGGCGAAAAGGCAACTCGCGTTCACCAAAATAATTTTTTTCTGGTTAAAGCAGATTGCTTTTGGTCTTGAGAGGGCTCTAAATTGGTGATATATTGTCTTGGAAGATAAAGAATGCTTTTCACCAACTTGCCAAAACTACTTGTTGTCGGGACCGTGCACTCAGTATAAGTTAATATTCAGTGTCTTGTTTCTAGATAATTGAAAAAGAGATCTTGTGCAATGTTTTTATATTGGTAAAGGGTGTTTTTTCCACAAGGATAGAAATGAAAGAATTTCTTGATTTTTGGAATTTCAGTTACTACTTGTAGTTTTGACTGTTAAAAACATTTTTTAATCAATGATAAATAAACTAGATACTAGTATAAGTCTGTTTTCTAAAATTAATTTGGTTCAAATTTTAATTAGGATAATTAATTCGGACCCTCAGTGAAAAGTTTTTTCATTAGTGTGTACAAAAAAATAGTTATTACTAAAATACACTTACCTTCATGAAAGTTGTATCTGTGATGTACGTCAAGGTTCCAAGATCCTAATTCCGATATATCCATATCGTATCCCCTAAGTGTTGTAGCCTGCACTGTCCAGACAATGCGATCGCATGTGCTGTATTTGTATCCAACATACACTGGAATAAGATAAAATACATTATTTGTTAGTGATTGCAAGGAACCGGATGAATTTGGACAGTCTTTATTTGTAGAAATTTTACAAAATGCATGAATCAAAAATCTTAACATTAATGACATTTTTGTTATTGTTGAATTTTCAAAATTTGAAAACTAGTTTCAGAAGTCTTAACCGGACTTACCTCTAGCTGTTGTCAATCCATAGACTTTTTGCTTGTAAACGTTCCGCTTATTCCATGCGAAAGTGTATTTGATATCGGGATCTGCTTCGAATGTGGTTTCAACCAAGAATCCTTCCACTACAATTCTCAAGTGGACGAGTCGCAATGTTTCTGGAATGTCCGATGGGGTCAATTGCAAGTGGATGGTCGAAAGGTAACCTTGCGCATGACTGCTGTGATAGACGAGATGGAGATCGGATCCAGGGATGGCAAAACTTTCTTGAAGAACCTTTAAATTTTTAAAGTAATATGTATCTTATCGATTTTAGTTGACATAAAAAAGGAATAAAAGACGAAAAAACTTGCAACAAGTAAAAACGATTGAATAATATGCAACGAATAATAATATTGACATTCTGCTTTCATCATGAAATATTGTTCTTATACACACTTATATTGAGAAAATTGATTTTTTAATGCTTAAAATAACAAATTGCTCCCCTGGTCTAACTTAAATCTTTATTAGTGTTAAATCCTTTCACATTCTTTAAAAGATGCACGTTTGAACATGCTAAAACCCAAACATCCTATGTACTTATAAATGCCAAGAACTTTCTGACGTAGGTTCATCAAAACTGAGAACAAATTAAACCATGAAGATCAAATGTCAAGTATTGCTTAAAAACAATTATTCATTTTAACAACACTACCAATACTAACCTGAGTTTCTGCCATTATAGCACTGTTCTCTGTGCAAGCTCCTTGGGACCCCGACCTCCATGTCTGGTAAACAATGGGCTTCATGACATCATAGTCATGGTCCCGGCATGGCTCTTGTTGTCTCAGCAAGTCCTCCTGCACTTCGGTCTCAACTGTGGCAGACATGACCACTGGTCCCATGACCATGACAGTGTTCCACGGCACCATGACAGTTCGTTTCAGGGGGTGGAAAGGATTGCGCTGGAATTGCAAGGTTACAGCTCCTCCACCATTCACCAAGATGTCGAACCTGAAAAAATACAACTTTTTTATGAAAAAAAACCCGAATAAGTTTTAACGAACTGCAATAGTATCATGGTTTAATATAGTTGGTCGATTTTGATAAACCATAATCACTTTGTGTAAATGAAATATTGGTTTTAAATTGTTAACAAATGTGTAATAAAAACTATCAATTGACAGGCTGTTTCATTAATATATTAATTTTTTTGATAAAAGTAGTTTTTCAACAATCGCCTTTATGTTAATCAAAATACATATCAAATAAATAGTTTTTGCAAGATCAAAATAATTGATACATAATTAATGCAGTGTTTAGATAACTTAAAATATTAATTTTCTTAAATCCAATTCGATATACTTTTTAAAAATCTTATTACTTTATGACCATATTACAACTAAAACAAACAACTTTATATAAATCAATAATTATTATAAGACACAAAACAAAATTTAAAAATATTTATACAAAATAAATAATATAGCATCTTGAAAATAGAATTCTAAAAACTGGAAATTATTCAAAGACATTTTGAAATGCGCTTAAAATCTATAATTAAAGTAGCTCATAAGAACATTTATCGGCACTTCAAAAACGAAAAAGTTGACGTAAGAACTCAAGTCCCTTTTCTAAAAAATACAATTCAATTCTTGAGAAGTCTTGAAATGTCTGGATGACTAAAATTAGAAATTAATTAGTAAGACTGACTGTTTACAATCAAAGACGGAAAAGGTTTATGATCGTATTGACTAAAGAATCTCTTAAAGTTCGAGGAGTTTTCGTAGGATAGAAGCTCGTTAAAGAACTGAAAAGGGATTATGTTTTCTCTTGTTATAAAGCTGTATGTTAACAGACCGAGTTTTATTTATACGCTTGTTATCACTAATACTTGTCTAAGTTCAACAGAAAATTTTTCAAGCAAAGAAAGCCGGGATATATCAATGACAAGCATTGCCCCAGTTGAATTTTGTAGGCTTTAACTCAACCCGAAATAACAAGTATGTTTTTGCGTGAGTATATGTATATTTAAAATTTAGTTAAAAAGTAAGCCTTTAAAAGTTTTTCAGCCATCTTTTATTGACAAGCACAAGGCACAAAAAGAAGAAAGTGTAACAAATCGACCAAATATTCTTTAAAAAAAAACTACTAGCATCTTATGTACTCGTATTTGTTCTTTTCTTCAGTGGACCATAAAATACTTTTATAGCTAATAGGAAAAGACAATAAAAGGCGTTATAAAAAATAGAGCACTTAAATATATTTTCATTTAAGTTCTTTTAAACTCCTAAGATTGCAATCTTGTTAACGTTAAGAACACAATAAGTCGGCAGGATAAGTGAATTGCAATAAAAGGGCAAGTAGAAATCCTGATTTCTTAGAGTCATCCAATACTGTGCTTGAGAGTTACGGGGTACATTCCCAAAAGTATATTTTTAAGTGTTGGAGGTAGAGTTTGAATTCGAATTTGAAGTAAGAAATAAGTTTAATGAATACAAACTTATAAATAAATAAGTGCATAAGGGTGTTTTTTATTAAGTATAATTATTGGGATAGTTTTTAATTTTATATGCTTTCCCAAAAAAGTTATTAAAAACCTCATTGTCTATGAGGTACCGATTAATATCATGAAATTTTAACTGACGTCTTCACATTATTGATTGCAAATCATCCAATTTATCATTGTTATGGCAGTGGGTTTCGTTTTTGAAAAGCTTTGAAATTAGGTCTTTTAGCTATATATAAACATAAACTAATGCATCCGTACAATAATAACAAAAAATACTGCTAGTATGCCATTACTATTAAGATATTTCAGCAAAATGAATAGTGTATAATGAATAATATATAAAATCTCTCTATAAAATGGATTAGGTGTTGTACTAATATGACAGTGAAACTTTACATTTGAAGTCACAGACCTTCTTCTGATATTACATGTGGTAAGCTGTTTGAAATTGATTAATTGCTCGGATTCTCTACAATGCATAAAAAAGTCTTACACTACTTAATTATTGGACACCTTGTCTGTGACTAAATTATTACAGCTACACTGCTCACAAAAATTAGGGGAGAGCATGGTTTAAAACCTTTCATCCCCAATGATTCCATTTATAATCATCATCTTGTAAATTTTTTTCTGACTAAGTTTAGCTCGCACTTATGTAACGTTATATGGAATAACCATGTATTTTGAAGAATTAAATAATGTTTGTTTTAATTAAATGAAAATATGAAAAACATGGTGAAATGAAATTCACTCTAAAACAATTTTAGCAAATAAATTGACCCTAAATTCTTCATTATTGCATTTTTTAGATGTATGAAAATCGATTTTAACTATTATTAACAAATAAATATTTGAAAAAGTATTTTCATAATTTTTTCAAAAGTTATGATTCCAATTTCCCCCCCTTAAATTTTAGTTTAAAAAATTAAGATTTTCCCCCCTGTTTTTTTCCATTTCATTTTGGATGCATAATGAATCTTTTTCAGAAATTTTAGATATTTAGAATAAAAAATAAAAGTTGAGACTGAAAGGGTAACAAAAGTACCCACAGTTCTCCCCTAATTGTTTTGAGCAGTGTATTATACTGGTAGATAAACCACTATTCTAGTTCAGTACTTACCATCCATCGCTTCTGCTAAGGGTGAAGCCAAACTGTGGGTCAGTAGCGACACTGACGCGAATACCGATGAGTCCATTTCCTTCCCGACTTACTACACGTCCCCGAATCACTGAAACACGGCTAGAAATAGCACAACAAAACAGATTAGACTCAATTCTTCGTGTGGAAACATAGTATATTATTTTCCATATTCATTAAGAAACTATTAGGTTTTAAAGCACTTTCTCAGATTGTATTTCCCCCTCAATAGATATAAATTTACGTAGCCGGCTTTAAATTTCAAGGTGCTATTAAAAACGATAGATTGACTTCTTTAAAATCAGCATAAAAGCGAAGGATGTTAAATTTATTGTAATTTTATGAGGATATATTTAATTGTTAGAAATGCGAACTTAGATAAAAAATTAATTGGGTTTATTAGAGATTTTTTTCCACTTGATTTTAGCTGTCCACTATTGAATTCTAACATAAATTATGTTAATGGCTAAGGTTACATTTATTAAGATATAAAAATGAAGATGGCTTTCGTAAATCTATACCATTATATAATTGGCTATGTAATCCTTTTTTCATGCTATATATACATTTACCATAACCGTAATCTTAAAACCCACAAATTCCTTGATTTAAACTAGCATTTCTTAGTATTGTGAAACATAGAACAAATAGTTTAAACAGATAAAAGAACAAGTAACACACACATAAACACAGTGGATAGAAATAAACAAATGAAACATTTATTTGTAAAGTTCAAAGGCCTAAACGATTTGAAACCAAAAACGAAAAGAGAAGCTCGAAAAAAACTTAAAGCAAGTGAGTTTTGAAAAATACAAAGCAATAAAATGAGAAGTATTAATTTTTTTGTTTAAAACAGGTCTGGCCACGGCTCCTGAGAGTTGCTATTTATAAATAATTATGCAGATAGCATTTAATAAGATAGCAAATAGCAAAATACAAACATTTAACAGCTTAAAACATGCATTTAAATGACTATGACAAAAATTATTTATGTTAAGCATTTAAAGTATTTAAACAATCATGCAATTATAATAGGGTGTGTTGGAGCAGTTTATTGAAACCTTTCTAATCTAATTAAATATTTTCATTAAATTTGTATAAAACATTAAATTTTTGTTATTTTTGCAGAACTTAGAAGTTTCACACTGAGTTTATATAAACACTTATTTATATTAAATGTCGACAGTCGACATTATATTAAATATCGACAGTCTTTGGGGTATTTTTCAAGACACTTTCAATAATAAACTAACAAAATTCATTATAATTAGGATATGATTCTTTATGTAGGAATTGTAACGAATGTCTTATGAATAACTGTTATCGTTAAATTTTAGGAAATTTCGGTACTTATACCAAATCTGTTTTTACTTGATAAGTTGTTATTAATAAAAATATAGTATGAAACTCTATTACTTCTTTTTTCATTTCAAATATTCATTGTGCAGATACGAGGAAAGTTTAATGTTTTCGCAAAATTACCCTTATCCACCCTACAAAGCTAGTTTACATAAAATAAACTTAAAGTTTATAAACAAAGCACATATAATATTGATTTAAGATAAAATTCGAAGAACTTTATAGGTAGAAAAATTATAATTCTAACTAACTTAAATTACTATTAAGTATGATTTATTTTTTAAAAAATGTGTGTTTTTAAATGAGTTACTCTTTTAATATATCACCACAATTTCTTTAAAAAAAACCGTGTAAAATATATAATTTTCCCTTTTTTTCAAATTGGAGTAGGTGGGGGGTGGAAGGGAAGACATTTGTAGCAATTGTTTGAACAATATACTAATATAATTAGATATATTTCAGAATAAAAAATATTTTTCGATTACATGTATTCTGTAAAACATGGTATTGTGACGTATTTTTGTGTGGTAGTAAATAGTTTACCACAATTAATCATTAGAAATATCCACAGAGAAATTCATCATAGTATTTTAATGGGAATCATATTATAAATCAACTATTAACAATTTGGTTTAGATTGGAAAGAACATTTTTTTTTACAATTTTTTAAATAAAAATTATGGTATTATATTTAAATGTACCAGAAATTTTAAATTAGTTTTACAAATCCTAAATTATTTTATATTAGTGTCATACGCAAAAAAAGAAAAACCTGCAACTTCTCATTCAAAAGAAAAAATCTGGATATTCGCATCTATCTATAGTCTGGAAATGTGTACTATCATTTAGGAAAAGCATATTTTATAAAATATTATACTTAAAACCGATAGCTTCGGTTATTATATCGGTAATCAAACCAAAATATCAAACATTGATTTACCATGCGTATTTTAAAAATAACCTTCAATTTTTGCATGTTCTTTTATACTTCCAGTACGCCACAAAGTTTTGTTAGGTTTTTCAATTTGTTTTATTGAATTTTTCGTGTTAATTGAAATTGATACATTTTTTTATAAATTAAATAATGCCTTTCTTATCAGGTAATAATTAAAAAATTGCACACATTTATAGAGTTTATATTAGACTACAAAAAAAATCAAATTTTGTGTAAATATATCAAAATTTGTTAACACTGACAATAAATTTAGTATTAAAAATAAGTTTATTTAAAGCATTTTTGAACTTAAACAAAT
Organism: Oedothorax gibbosus; assembly: GCA_019343175.1. Lineage (NCBI taxonomy): Eukaryota > Metazoa > Arthropoda > Arachnida > Araneae > Linyphiidae > Oedothorax > Oedothorax gibbosus. Next base: position 5,873,203 of record CM033282.1, on the reverse strand, counting down.
TAGTTTGCATTGCTTTGGAATGTTTAACATAAAAATATAATTTTAAACACGTATTACAAATCACAAAGCAATTGGATAAAATTTAAAAGCTTTTAAGTGTTTCAAAAAATTGAAGTAAACTTCTTCGTTGCAAACAAGGGTTGTCTTTCATATGTACGTAAGTATAAGTTAACATAAGTTTAAGTTGAATGGTTCTTAATCTTTAGTAGTGTACGCACAATTTAAACATTGTGTTTTATATAACTACTTTTTAAATGGATACATTATTATCTTAATCCTATATAGTCATAAAATTAAAAAAAATAGCAGTAATTATTATAACCAGTTTACTTAAGTAAATCTAAACAGAAAATAAAATAAACTAATTTTAGTTATTGATAGTTATTTTGTTTACAGTTCATTTTATGATTGTTATATATCTTATATAATTCACACATAATTATTTTGCAAAATAAACTAAACTTAAATTACAGAAGTCCTAATCGTAATTTACAATATTTTTATTATATTTCAAAAAAGTAAATTTCCTCTAAGCAAAAAAACCCCTTTTGGTTAACATTTAGCTAGTATTGCAATTTTCAATGTTTGTTAAGTTGATAGTCCCACATTTTCTCTTTATTTACAAAGAGCCACTGTTGCCTTACTCAAATTAACCTAATTACTCCCCAATTATTTCAGTGTATTAACCAATTAACAAAGACTTTATGAATACCATTAACACCATCATTTACGAATAAAAGTTACCCTTAATTATTTTTTTTTCTTATAACTGAATTTGTCCTGCATAAATTGTTTATTACTGTGGTATTCATTCGATTGTTTATTAAGATAAACTCAAGCAGAAAGATAATTTTCGTTTGGCAAACTTCCTTGAAATCGTCGTTAAAGGGTTAACATTTAACTATGATGGGAGGTCTCACAGAATTTTAATAAAATTAAATTAAGTTCTATCAGGACTTTTTGAGCGTCTATGTTGATATAGCATCAATCTTAAGGATAAGACAATCTTTAGAAGAAAAAAACTAATCTAAATCAAAATCAGTAATGAGGTAGACCTTAAAGTGCCAAGGCATGGAGGATATGAAGTGTATTGCATCAAATGTTCCGGTCAGTTGGTCAGAAAGTCTTTTTTGAGAGGATCAAATTTGACACTACCAAGTTATAAATTAAACTAAAAAAGCATTTCGTTCCAGTTATAGCTTCATAACATGACAAAATAAAGCATTGAAACTATTATTCGGGGCTTTTAAAGATCTTATAAAAGACTAAATATTGATGAACGGAAATTTTAGTAATTGCTGATTGGAAGAAGTTAAGTATTGAGCTATAAAATGGCAATGTAAAAACAATTAGGATATTTCTATGGGGATGGGTACTGACTGTTTTTGCTCTTATTTTTAAATACTTATTTTGGTTACTTTTGAGCATACCGAGTGCACTATACATATTATAAGGAATATGTACAAAGCATTTTGTTTTAAACTTACATTACATACTTATGATACATAGATTTTTTTCAAAGAAAAGAATTTGAAGTTTTGATATTCCTTGGATTTAAATCGCAAAAAATATGAAAGTGTAGGAATCATAATTATGAGAAATAATTTTAAGCTAAAAATACTGTAACAAACTATTTTAATGCTGCATTATTTAAAAAAAGTGAAATTAACAATCTACTTAATTTTCCGGCAACTGAGAGAATCAGAGACTACTAACAAAAACTACGAAAGAGAACGCTCTGCTTCACGTCATCAAAAGAACAAAAAAAATCGCCTCAATAAAGCTTTGCATAGATAGGGGAAAAAAAACCCAAAGAGTTTCAGTAAATTTCGTCATTTAGAACTAATTACTGCATTCTTTGGAAGTTCAGTGTTTTTTCGGCTGTAACTCATTACGTTGAAATCTACCTCTAGAAGTATATTTAAATCATTTCCCGAGAGTATTTCAGCTGGCGAATCTCATAGTTAATAATATGCATGGAAGAACTGCCTTCAATGCCAGGAGCTTGTAAGTGGAGCCCTTGATATGTTTCATAAAAGTAAAAATTAACACCTCTTAACCAGTTATATTACCGTTGTTTTTATGCATAAGATTTTTTGTTGGGTCTGTGTTATACCAATAGCTATATTAAAATATTTCATATAAAATTTAAGATACACTAGATGTACATAACCTGAAAGCGTTTATAGGTTTTGTAAGGAAATATGTTTATCTGTTGAACATCATTCGATGTTAACTTTCACAACAACTTCAAAAGAAGTATCTTATTAAAAAGATTAATGACATGGCATCTACAGTGCATATTGGGTTAATGAAAATTATTTGTTGTAACGGTCCCTTTTTTGTATAATTTAGTATAGTTCTAAACTTTAAAAGACAGGCGTTGACTTAACATTTGCTAATTGCAGAAATGTCTAACATAATTAAAAAATAAAGACAATAAAAAAGTTTTAATAATCTTCTATTGAACTAGTACAGAATTTAACTGCTGTCTTCACTTTATTTTTATAACGATGTTTTTATTATAAGTTCATTAAAAAAACTATCTTTCCAAGAAGAAATTGTTTTAAACCCCCTGCAGTTAAAATTTAACTATTTGTAAAAGTATTAAAACAAACTTGAATATCACTAATTAATTATCCTCAAAAACTTCCAGTTTTAAAATAGGGTATTCGTATTTGAGAAACTCTGAATATGCGTTTAAAATAAATTTTGAATACAGGTACTTCACGCACAAATTCAAGCATGCTAGAGGTCATTTGGAGTTTAAACCTTAAAGTAACTAAGCACACTCACCTTATATTCGGAGTCCAAATGCTGAACTTCTACTACGAAGCACCATAGGAACTACAGGGTGATCAAAAAGAAACGCAACCCGCCGAATAGGCCATAAGGGATTCTAGATCAATAGATAACAGTACCGGTGACGAGGAAAACAGCTCTGTACATTGGAACATGTAAAACATTTCAATTTCGTAATATTAATGACAAAAAACAAAACTTTATGCTCCATTGATAGAAATGAAAACCAGATTATCGAAATATGGCTATTTGGTGGCCATTCTGTAACTGTGGTTGCAAGACCATTTGTGCTGATGCATTGTTTTAAACTCACAAGTGTTGGTAACTGAGTTTGATTAGTATTTAACTTTGACACAAAAGCTCTCAAACGAAAACTAAAAGTCTGTAAGACTCGATATTTAAACTGGTAGAGGCACGGTATCTTAAGTCACATAAGGTGTCGACTAAAAGGTCACTTAAAAAACACATGTTCATGCAAGAAATCCTTATGCTATAATTAGTGACCTAGAAGCAAACATAGAACGTGTGGTTCACTATATAAACGTACGATTATTGAGAAAAACGGCCTAAAATATGAAAGAACATGCCTTTATGAAAGGTTTGGTTCAGATTTTAAGGAAGATATTCATATTTGAGCTCATCTAAAACAATATATTTTTTTTCTCGTTTAGACTCAGTAAAAATCGAAACATTTTCCTTCTGTTTTTGTTTCTTATTTATATCACGTATGCACTTAAAAAAAATTCAACGGGTTACGTGACTTTATGATCATCTTGTTTAAATCCTGTGCAGATTTTTTCTTTGTATAAAATACTTTGGTGCTATTATTAGTTTAAAAAGTAAATGTGAGCAAAAAATTCTAGACTACCAAAAAAATAACACGGCATCTTTTAGATAAATTTGACCCAGTAAATAAAAACCAATATTAACAATAAAAGTTCTCTGTTATTTTTGTGCTAATATAAAGTTTAACATATTAGATTAACTTTTACCAAAAAATTAGGTATTTTCTATAGCTTTAGAAAGTATTTAATTAAATTAAGATAATTTTTTTTTTAATTTGAAATTTACTTATACACATTTAATCAAAAAGTTAATTAATATTCAGTTATGTATTCTTCAACATTTATAGAAATTATTTATAATTGAAAAAAATGCTCATTCAGCTAAATAAATTACGTGTTTTGAATATTTAATAAGACTTTAATTGCAGAGGGTGTTTTTTAATTAATCTAAACTCTGGAAATTATAATGTAGCTTCTCAGTAATATTTCAATATATATCTTTAAAATGCATTTTAATATGAGAAGAGTGAAAGTACTCTAAATTTGTTGTAAATAAATGAAGAATATTCAGTCTGTAAGCAACTATGAATAAAATATCATGTATTATACCTCAAACATTAAAATATTCAAAAAGTTGTAAATTTGCATTTTGCTTACAACATTAAGAGTAGTTCACGTGCCCCTTGCATATTTTATCAGAAACTCATGAAATAACTCTTATCTATTAGCAAAGTTTCGAGAAAATATTTATTGCACGCAAAATTTATCCACGGAAACGTACTTCATTATCTATATGATTGTATGAGTATAGATGAATCTTGGTAAAGGGAAATATCCGTTTAACAAATACTTCAGACATCTAAATATAATATGCAAGAGGATAGGTTGAAAAATATTCTCGTTAGAGTTTATAGCACCATCTTTCATACCCTCTAAGGATTATAATTAGCTTAGGTAAACCATAAATTGTTTTATGGTTTACCGATGCATAAATAAGCTACCGAAATGATGTAATGAGTTATGTTAATGCTGAGGAAAATATCAATTAGTTTCGTAGTTATGTTGAAAACAAAGATAGGACGTAATGATAATTATTGGTTTGAATATTTAGCTTCTAACATTCTTCATTAATTGTAGAATTTACCGCGAGAAATGGTCTTAGAACTCCAAATTTTACATTCAGGGGCAACGTCATAGGTCAGGTTGGTTTTTCAGGTTTTTTTTATTTATAAAAAGCTGTTTTCAATGTTTTAATTGCATGAACTATAAAATGTTGAGTTAGTATTAGTAAAATTCATATGCATTGCTTGTTTGAAATTAGATAAAAATTAATTAAAATATGAATACTGTAAAAGCTGATGGTACTCGGAAACAAGCTGAAGTCCAATTTTTTATTACTTTTATTCTTCAAATAGTTTTGAGACCAAATGTCTTTTTTGTGAGGAAATGGAATTATTTTTGATATGACGTATCTTATATTTTCTTATAAGTATCTTTAAAAATTCAATATACATTCACTGTTCGGATGTGTTTAGCGTGTCTGACTACGAATAAATACGAGAGGAAACCTGTGTGTTACGAGCCAATTTAGCTACATACAGTTTTTACAAACAATCCACAAATGAGTAATACGATTGCATGGGGTTTAATCCTTTCAGTCCCAGTGATGCCATTTGGCATCATCATGTTTATGATCATAATTTAAAAAAAATAATAGGGCTGACATCTATAGGGATTAATAAAAAATATTTTCTAATAAAAAAAGTTTGAAGAATCGAATGATGTGCTTTTTGATATCATAAATGGCTATAGACGATCAGAAAAAAAATTCTAAAATGATGATGCCCAATCGTCATTGGGACTGAAAGGGTTAAGCTTGATACATCATTGAACTAGTGATTTGGCATAGATAATCGCTAGTAATTAGTATTCTGGCCAAAGGATGTAAAAACGGAATAAAGCTCAAGATATTTTTAAGTAAAATTAGCCAAAAACTGTTTATTGTATCAAACTGACCAAATGATGCGTTATAAATAATTAAATTTGGCAAATGAGAAGAATTTGCTTTGAATTAGAATACAGATAATCATATTTGAAGGAGTATAGTTAGGAATCTTTTGATATTATATTTTTTAGATAATTTTAATCTTCCGAATTTTGTTAAAGAAGAGCACTTAGGTTCATTTCGCATTAGGCTTTAAAAAATGGGTATAATTAATATAGAATATTTAAGTTCTACAGTTCTGTTTAAAAATAACTCTCTTTTGGTATTAGTTATTTAGTTCTACAATCTTGTAAGAGTAGTTTGTTTGCTGGTCTGATTCTTTTTCCTAAATTGCTTCTGAAATTGTTTATCCTTTTTATTAGAGGTTTCACGTGAGACAACAAATAGGTACAGAAAAAAGTTGTTTTCTAAATTGTGTTCCCCAAAATTGTTTAAATTAATTTTTTTTAATTATAGGGCTGGTTTGGGTCATGTAGTAATACAGTAGTTCTGAGGTGGGAGGTGAAAAGAATTCCAATTAGTATTCAAAATTGTTTTATAAACTCAATCAGTCATAAATAAAAAAAACTATACTGCCGTATCATCATACAAAAATTAATGACGCTAAAAATAACAATAATAATAAGTATTTTATCCACTTTATAAAAAATGGAGCTACTATAAACCATAAAGTTGTAAACTGATCTTGATTTTGCTATGAAAGACGCTACATAACAGTTAATTTCACTATTTCTGCAATCAGTTAACAGCCTTAACAGTCATTCAAACTTGTGTTTTAAAGTCAAATGTTCCAGTGTTTCAATAGTCTATCTAATGTAACTTACTATTTTCGGAAACTTCTCATTAAAATTTATTTAAAGTCATTCATTTTTGATTCATGGTTTGTACGCGAAGATTCTGACAAGTGACAGTCAAAGTATGAGGGAGAAAAAAAGTATTGAAGATTTTTTTAAATGACACATTAACCTTTACCTCAAGAGATAATTGTTAGTATATACCGTCTTAGGAAAAAGTGTGGGCGTCTTAAAATACAACATAATTGTAATGCAATGGAAATCCCTCTAGGAAAAGTATCGTTTAATGAAATGTGGTATTTTTTAAATTGAAAAATGCGCAACCTTCAATTTTAACAATTTAAAAGCAAAAACAATTTTTAGGGGCAAAAAAATGTCTAAAACGTTAACATGTAGAAAATATACTGAAGATTAAAATACAATCAACTATGTCATATATACAACATTTCTCGACTCTTAAAATATATCTCTTAAATAATAAATGTAAACCCTTTAAGTCTATGTTATTGAGAATTTATTTCTTCTCATATATACACTTTATCGTTAAACACGAAATCTGCTAAAATTAATATTTTCTAGCCAAACTTTGTTCAAACTAACCCCTTTTAGTTAGAACTAGTTTTTACTAAATAAAACGAAATTTAGTATTTCTAAATTAATTACTAATACAATTTTCAACCAAAGGGATTGGTAAACACTAGTTTTAACTATTAAAAAACTAGAAATATATTGCATGTATCAGATTAAACTAGGATTTAACCGAGTATAGGAATGTTTAATCTCTCTATATATTTTTCTTTAAAGAAAAATGGTTCCATTAGATATCTTAGATTTTTTTTTGTTTTATATAGGTAATAATGAAAAATTATTTCAAAATGGAATCGTGAAACACTTGTGCCATCAGTAATCATTGCAAGTGTCCCTTACCTTCTTTCAACTACTAAGTTAATAAAAATAAAAATAAACTAATTATTCTCATTTAATTCTTGTTTTACTTAAGCTTTCTCAAATGAAAACTAGTTTTAACCAAACTCTTCTGATAAAACTATTATTAACCAGGAAGATCAAGTTTTATTCACTGAAATTCCAGCCTACCACGCATTATTAAATATTTAACTAATACTAACTTTATATAAAAAATTTATTAGGTTTTGAATTTTTGTTTTGATAAAATAGTTTTACTGATATGATTACTTAAAATGAAAGAATGCTAGCCTTTAATGTAATTATTTAGATTTAACTAGCAAGAACCGTTAGAAAAGCATTGAGATGAAACTTTTTGATTTACACAATTTGATTATTTTCAAGTGTCTACACATGATTATCGTCAGTAAACTATTTAAATTAGATGCGTTGTCACTGTATCTGTAACTATCTATTACAGATTTTTTTTGTCGTCCTGAAGAGTCCATAAAATGGAATAATTGAAAAATAATTTTAATTTGTATAACAAGGAAAAGTTATCATAGGCTTAAATCAGGTCAATGAAAAGGCGAAAAGAACTCTCCAGTTAATTGGAAATTAGATATTGTAGCGAAATGAGGATCTAAGAAGTATTCTTTAGGCTGTGTCCTGACTACGACATCAAATGCCACAAATGCTACAAATGCAACAAAACTTGGCGACCGCCAAGGGCGCCAAGCGATGCAATAGCATGTGGCTGACTCTGCCAAGTCGCCAAGTTTTGTTGCATATGTAGCATTTGATGTCGTAGTCAGGACACACCATTACGGTTATTTTGTAGCACAGAAAAAAACATAGCTTTGAAATATTTTTCAGTTTTTTTATAAACTACTCATTGTCATTGTTAATTCCCTTTATCATCTTCACACATGTACCTTATTTCGAGAAAAGCAATGCGTGTATAAGATTTTTAACTACCGAATATTTTTTTAGAAATGTGTGTTAGTAGTCAACTTTGTCAAAGACACCTTGTAGCTCTAAAGTAAAAGTAAATATGAAAGACAAGTCCATTAAACTTTCTACTGAAAACATTTGATAACGTTTAGAAAGTCATAATTCATTTGTGTACAGAACTTATGCCATCTTGATTTGTTTAGATATTAATCAATTCAAAAATTGTCTCTTTTCTATCAATACTTGTAGTGTTTTTAGTGAACTTAATTTTTTCCCGATTCTTACATTTATGTACATTTTGAAAAACAATATATATAGTTTTAAAAACTAATTATTAAAATAGAAGTTTTGGCAAGTAGGAAAAAATATCACAAGGCAATGAAATAGGTCAGATATCAAAGCGTAACCACCCCAACGCTTGTCGCTTTCGCTAGTATTAATATTTTAAAATCTTGAAGGGTCACGGGACAAGAAACCTTAGGATCCTTTTTCGCTCATTGAGAGAATTTTCATCATTAAGATTTGAAGTTTGCCATTTTATCTCTTCCCAATGTTAAAACTCGTATCTTTCTTCTTTACTTAACTTTTTATTTCGATTCTATTAGCTTTATATAGTTTGTATCATATATTTCATGCTCGTACTATGCTATTATTGAAATATAATTATAAAGTTGACGCAGTAAAAAATTTTAATATTGCTTTGCTACACATTTATTCGTCAAAAGATTATTTTTTCATAAAGATTTTCAATTAAGCAGTAATCAATTTTTTTCCTTATGGCTGTATTTTGTTTCACTTTCTCATTTCAAATTATAGGATAATAGTAACTAGAAAAACTTGCGTCAATGGCTAATTACAAAATCTGTCTCATAGCGACATAACTATAGTTGTCCTGTAATATATAGTTGTTTCTTTTAACTGATTTTTTTTTCAGACTATAAATAAATTACTTATTTTCCGAAAGGCTTCATATTTATAATAACCCAAATAAAACCGTATAATTAGAAACAAATATTAATAAAAAACAAAATATATATACAGATCTAGCTATATTATAATTAAAACATTTAAATTTTATACTGTAATAGGTACAAATAATCAAGTAAAAAGTGAAATTGAGGGAGTGTTAGCGGAACAGGGACCGTAGCCCCCTAGTTTTGTTTAAAATACACTAGTACAACAATCTAATATAAATCTACTCACTAAGATTATTCAAGAAGTTTACTACACAATGTTACAATAATTAACTTTGGTGGCCGGATCAATTTGTTTACGCATACATCCTTCATATATGTATGTGTATATATAATTACATTTTTAAATTACTGAAGAGAGATAAATGATAAAATACATATCTCTTCAAATATAATAGTTATATATATTATAATAAAAAACTTATAATTTAATAATAATTTGTGCTTTACACTGACATTTCCCCATATTGATAATGACATTCTCATAACGAGACAGTAAAGCTAGGAAAAATATGCATAATAATTCTAACACATTAGTCGATATAAAATAGATAAAAAAAATAAATATTATCTATACAAAGCAAAAAGTTCTAATACTTACCTATAAACAAAGTGATCCAAATAATTTAAACACACACAATTGTTTTTCCGGAAAATAGTTGATTTCAAATATTTAATAGCGATAGTATCAGACCGTGGATCCTGAATGTTGTAGTTGTTAACGTTTACGGTTATGTAGCATATTTCAGCGACTAAACACGGCCAATGGATGCTTGTTAACACAACCAATAGATGATCCTGGTGATAAGTTATAAGGTTTAGTAAAGTTAGTAGTTCAAATTCAAGTAGTTGGTAAGGTAATACCTGAGCTAGCTTCTAAGATCCAAACTAAATACGTAAATTTGATTTTTATGCTAGGTTTATGTTTTCCACTAGCTTTGTCAGCTGAAGATCTAAAGGCAAACCGGGTCCGGCAGCTTATTATTTTTCTGTAGTATTGTGGCCGCCACTTGACCAGGGTTCTAAATTACGAGGCGCAATTGACTGTGTTAAAGCTCCCAAATTAGGCTAGAAATAGGCAGCCAGAAACGATTACATTACTCATATTGTGTGAGTATCCTCATCCATGATTCTAGGGAGCCTGCGTTCGGTAAGCCCAGTCGGTTAAAGCGATCTGAAACCAGGTCAGGGCTGTCAGACTGTTACTTACTTGTAGCGACGAATATATATGTCAGCCAATAATCCGCAATCGGAGGGTGTAGCCCAGTCGGTAAGCATCGAACCGTGGCTGTCACGTTTCTGTAGACGGAATATGCAGCCAAATCCGACTAAGATACTCGAGTATACTGGGATAGACGCGCTCGTTAAATCTGTGGAGTCCAAAGTCCCGACGGCGTTAGCGTACGATTTCGCTCGAAGTTGTGTTGGGTGCCCGCTCAGGTGCCGACCTCGTCACTTGACCGGGATTCTAAATTAAGAGGCTTAATTGGTTGTTTTAGAGCGCCTTATAAGGAAGGCTAGAAATAGACAGCCGGAAACGATGAATTACCCTCTATCCCGCCTATCAAAGGTTGACCGGGGTTCGATTTCCCGCTGAGGATGGTGGAATTTTATGTTTTCTCTCCAATTTGTCTGTTATAAAACAGCTAGTTCGACGTTAATATTGCAAATTGTTGGTATAAAATGAGTAGATTTTATCTGTAAAATTAACGGTATTTTCTGGCACAATAGCTGACAGATTTTTTCTTTAACATCAACAAACAGTGTAGGGTGACGGGTAATTATTGGACACGGAAAATCGGGGTAATTATTCGACAGGGCCCCAAAACCATAATGCATCATAATTTCTTGTGTCTAACAAACCCCAATTTGTTAATTGCATATCCAGCAATGCTCTGATTAATTATTGAGATTAGATAATATATTTTTTGAGAAAAATACTTAATAACCCAAAGCGCTTGAAGAAACATGGCTTAAACTTTTATTTAATCGATGCCAAATTGCGTATAATTTTGTTTTCTTTTACATGATCTTGAATTTTTTAATGTCTTGTCTTAGATATGTTTATGTAGGTGGTTTGTGCTGAAAAACAGCATTGTATAATGAATAGTAACATTATGACAGGCATGTTTAGATACGGAGTAATTATTGGACAAAGCGGGGAAATTGTTGCAAATGCTATTGGGTAAGACATGCAGCATCGCAATATTCTTAAATTTACTTGGTATAGCTTGTGTGTTTAAGAAACACTATCTACGCAATGTTTGAACTTTGAAAAAGAAGAAATTTAAATGTTTGGTAATTTTTACTTGATTTCTCTATTATAATTTTTTTACAGAAGCCAGATGGTGTTAAATAATTATCAAATACACAGTACTATAGTACACAACATATCACACAACTTACCCGTTGTAACTAGTCTAAATACTGTGCAGAACAGATTGAAAACTACTGTCCAATAATTATCCCAATTGGTGGGGTAATTTTTGGACACATGTTTATTTTTTTTTAAACTTCTACAGAGGAAATAGTAAATTTCAACAATGGTATCCAACATATATATATAGTAGTCACTATGAAAACAAATTACTGGTTAGAAAATTTCTTAAATGTGGGAGCCATGCTAAAAAGTTTGATTTTTGTCCAATAATTACCCCGTGTCACCCTACACATCTTAACGATGTACGTATAGAATTCCAATTTGTAAATTTAAAGAACCAGGATAGGAAATACATTTGCTCCCCTCTACTGCTCGAGAAAATTTCACTTGTTGGAATTCCTTGCCATAAGTTGCCAGAGTTTTAAAACGTACTTTTTAATATTTCACTATCCTTGAATATGGTGTGAGAAATAAAATTTCGTCATCTTACCTAACTTTCTCAACACTTATGTCGATAAAGTGAGTAAAATACCAACAAGAACTAATAGTTAAATTTTTTATTAAAAATTATATTTTTTTAACAGCTCAAAAATCAATCGTGTATATTTATTAGGAAACTTTATAAGACAACCAATTTTACATTGGTAACGATCGAAAGGTTAAATTGAAAATTTTTCTTAAGGCAAAACTTTAAGTGAATGCTAAATATATGTTTACGCAAATTGAATCTATCCACTTTAAAACACTATATGTCTCATTCTAGTTTTTTCAATGACGATTATAACTTTTAAAGTCATTGAAACTATTGAATATACAATAAAGTAGTAAAACCACTATCGCGTAAAGCTTTTTGTCTTCCTGAAGTTAAATCTGTCTAAACTTTTAAGACATTAGTTTGCTCTTTTATAAATACATTTTATTAATTTCGCTGCTGGGAACGATAGATTATTTTATCACCATATGCATGTCTGTATTTGGCCACATCAGTAGCATCAGATCGTTATAATGTTTCAAGTCGGATTTCTTATTCGTATCCTTAAGACAAGCTTGATTGAATCTTTTGGTCATGCATATTATATTCAACGTCATATGAATCTATAAAATAGTTTTTATCTGCAAAAGAGTTAGGGATGGTGTTATTATACACTTCCGTTTTTTACAAAGGTCAAACGGATTCTTACAACACATTTCTTTCGTAAGAATGTACTCGTATCTTTACAAGATAGAATTCTATGGCTGTGTCCTGACTACGACATCAAATACCACAAATGCAACAAAACTTGGCGACTTGGTAGAGTCAGCCACATGCTATTGCATTGCTTGGTGGTCGCCAAGTTTTGTTGTATTTGTGGCATTTGAAGTCGTAGTCAGGACACAGCCTATCAACAATGTGTTTGTCTCCATGTTTCCACTTTTTTGCCCTAACACGTTCCATTTGGTTATAGTTCCTATATCACGACTTTCCTCACTCAAATCGCACACATATTGCAGACTTGCAATTTCGATTGGATTTTAGAACTATCTCTTAATTTGACTAGCTTTTGCTCTTTTAGTATATAAATTATGATTCTTTTTTCTAGATTTTATTTAAAAAAAATTATTTGCACGGAACAATTGTTTTTTGTATTTTCTGAATTTAGACACAGATGCATTTATAGAAATTAAAGTTTAACCTGTGTTTGTTTTTAGTTTCCTTCCTTAAGGCTATTTCTATTGTGTTTCTAAACTTATGATATGCAAAAGACCAGTATAAGGGATTCTTTTATATTTTGAGAATATATTTTTTATTACGATATTTTATTTATAATTTTTTTCAGTTACTCCAATTTTATTTAAATGTCCTTATTATTCATTGTGAAATTGCACTCTATTGTCTCATTGGCAGTTGAAATGCTATCACCGGCCTGGTATTTTAGACCTTTTATATATATATTTATTGACGATATACTCTCGCACCGTGCTCGAAAAGTGACAGATCTTTTATGTTAAATAAATGGAAGAACCGTCGATTTCCCGCGAACACGGTGTTATAATAAAAACTGGCGATATTTTGTCCTTATAGTGTATTCTTTACAATTGATTAAGGGAATTCCTTTCCTCAGACCGATAATCCTTGCTTAATTTTATTTCTTTATATAATAACAAACAAATAGTAAAAATTATAATTCTTTACTCATTATATATGTAAGTAGAGATCGAGAAAATGTCATTTTTGGAAAATGTTATTGTTAATTATGAAGTAAATTGTGTCATTTATAAAAATGAAGAATTGCTAAAATGATAACTTTTTACATAATACATTCATAGATAGGGGAGCTTTGATTGGAAATATATGACTGCTTTGACTCATATGACTGACCGGAAAGTTCATTCAGATTAGACGAATAGTTATAAGCTTATTTTAAATATAAATTTTATATAATCTTTTAACTACATTTTATATTAAATTTACCAAAAAATCTTAATATAGGGGAAAACGGAGATACTTGACCTATAAGAATACTTGGCCTAAGGCTTTTTCACATAATTAAAATAAGTTTAGCGAGTCGGAAGAGGCATTAATTATTTTCTTTAAGTTAGTTAATCTTATGGTGAAAATAACAATCAAAACATTACTTATGTTTTTAAAATAGACAAAATACATTTTTATGCTCCAAAAGTAAATTTTTCGGGCTGTAAACTCCGAAGTTTTATTTTTTTCTTTGTTGTGATACCGTCAATGAGTATTTTTGGCCCAAAATCCTAGTTTTTTTTTAAAGAGAAGAAAAATTAAGCTACAAAAACTATTAAAACACTTTGAAATCACCATGCATTTTAAGCATTGAATTTTTAGGAATAATTTGTAAGCATTTTTGTTAAATTTTGTAATTTTTTAAGAAATGGTGTTAGTTTGAAAAATTAGGACACGGTCAGAATCCGATTAACTAAGCATGAAACACGTAAGGTCCAAGCATGAAATACGTAAGAAACATACATTTTACCATCTTTAATTAAAATAAGATTCAAACTTCAATTTTAGTAAGGGAAAATAACTTATTTTTAGAAGAAAGATTTAGTAACAAATATCTTCAATCTTCATGTAAATCAAATGATATTATTATAAAAAGAAAAAAATAACATATTCATAATTATATATTTGAAAATGTTTACATCAAGGAATTAGCAATTTCGAACGTTGTTTTGAACTTTTCGTTAATCTTATCTTTATCTTATTTATTGTTCTTTTTAAGAATCATCTCAAATATGGATAATTATACGAGTAAAACTTCTTCAAAAATAATTAAACAGAATACTATCTTTCACACAATTTTGAAAGTGTAAGGTTCCATAAAAACACCTTACACCTTGGGCCAATATTAACCTGATTCATAATCAAAAATTTCCATGTGACCAATAATTAAATATAGTATAGAGTATAATAGTATAGTATAGTAGTATAGTATAATAGTATAGAGTGTTTTCTTAGCTATTTCCAATATTGTTTAGACAAAAGTTCGAATAAATAGATTTTTGTCAAAAAATGCTTATAAGAATACAAACGTTATTTGTGGTATTGATAAAATTAAAATGAAATTTTTTTTACATGAAATGAAAGGCAATGTTTCCACCTTTCCACAAATATAAAACAAGTTAATATAGGGTCATTTTGTGAAGAGAAATTAACAAACAGATCTTTTTCCGACGCTTGGGCCAAAGTTACCCACTTCGACGGTACTTTCTTAATTAGCCATTTGTTTTGCCCACGTTTTTAGCTAAAAGATCATGTATGGAAGTGCCAACATACATATTTTTAACTAGCCCTATTTTAGGGTTATGCAGTAAAAATGTTACTACGGTTACCTAACCCAAGATTATGATTATTATAACTATGCATTTAGCAGGTTTCATTAAGGCTTTTGTTATAGTGTTTTTAAGTTATTATAAATAGCATAAAATATAAATAAAGAATGAGGTTGCTAAACCTAGAGTGGCTCTTCCAAAAGATATTTTGAAAAAAGCTGCATAAAAGGTTAATGGATAGGTGTCCCATGGCATACCGTAGCCAAAAAAAGTTTGGTCCAGTTACAAACCTTTTGAGAATGTATAACAGGAAAGTTCAGGGTGGCCAGAAATAAAATATTTTGTTCCATAATATAGAACAAAGCAAGTTTTTAATGAAAAATATCTACTTTTCATCTATTAAGAAGTTATGAATATCTTGAATTATGGTTTAAGCACTAAATTGACCAAGTTCAATTAGCATTAAGCTTGGATTGAAAATTGGGACAAATAAAAAGCAGCTCAAACATTTTTGGCTGCTATTATTCATGAGTATAGACACCCTAAATTGTTCTTATCGAAACCATTTATTTTGTAACACTGATTTCACACGGCACAATATCTTCACTTACTCATGTAATAAGTATAAAGTTTTTATTAAATTATATAGTTTTAAGCCATACTCCCAAACAGACGAGTTAGGTCAAGTGTCTTTTATGGTTGGGTCAAGTATCCCTATACGTTGGAATACTGGACCTAAATTTGAAGTTTTTAAGATATAACTTTTTTTTCAACTTTACAGTCCATAATTTAGATTAATAATGAGAAATAATGTGTAATACTTAATGAAATACAAATAGAATCTATTTACGCACCCATAGTGTTTGACCAGAATTAAAAAGCAAAAAACTGAAAATTGGGTCAAGTATCTGTGGTATTCTCTACTGTTTCTTTTAATAAATAATGCGTTGTAATATTTTTAATCTATATTCAAAGTTCAATACAAAAATCGATTAAAACTAATTTTTAGACTATGTTACCTTATAAAACGCGAATCCAACTGGAAATAACTTTTCTAAGCGAAATAATACGGTCGTTAAGTGCCTAATGAAGCGAAATACCAAATTAACGCTACGATGGAATAACCTTTTTTCCTTAGGTTATTCAAACATAGTTTCCCCAAACCATCCTCTATCCAACTACACTTTCCAACGAATAAAATTGCTCCATCTTCTTATTTTTAAAACACTCCATATTACGTCGTTTAATCAGCAATGTAATGCGAATACCTTTCGGCCTCAATGCACTACGCACCACAAAGATTTCAGCAAGATTTCCGAAGCTTAATCCCCAGCTGTTTTCAAATTGTCGTGAGCGTAAACCCAGAGGGATTTCGTACATCTTCCAAGTATACATAAGACAAACGACGTGGAAGAATTTTTATTCATTTATTTGTTGGAAAAATCTGACAATTAAGCGCCTTCCAAACTGTTAGTTTCCCATGTGACGGTGCCGTTATCTGACCGGGGTTTCAAAATTACGAGGCTTTGTTGTTTCGGGATTGATCTTGGATCGTCGCCAACAGTCCATTGGGTCGCTTTAGGGGGGCGTTAATCTAACCAAACTGAAACCCAAGCGACATAATTCATTTTGATCGTCTTGTGTCTAAAGAATTTAATAAGAACGATTTTTTAGAGTTTTGAACATTGAGGTTTGTTGAGTCTTTTTTAGTCTTTGAACACTGAGGTTTGCTGGTGAATTTTATTCTTTATTTTTTCTATTTTTTTTCTCTATTTATAATTGTGTATTTCTTTCGTATCGTATAACCATTTTCTCCTATTATAAATTTCCAAATACGTGAACTAAAAACCTAAGCTTGTAATTGTTATTTTGATCTTTAAGAGAAAAACTTTTCGTCGAAGGAATTAAATAAAAGAGGATTTTTTTTATTCTTCTGAAAATTACGAATTGTTGTTGTTTCGATAAAATATTTTTAAATTCTATTTCAGATATTGTTTTTTTGCAATAAATATAAGAACGTAAGTAATAAACTTTTATTTGTTTTGGTCGTCTCACGTCTAAAGAATTGAATAAATAGTATCTATTAGCTATTAGGACTTTTGGACATTGAATCAAGTTAGTGGTAATTTAGCATTCTTCAATTTCATTTATGATGATGTATATTTTTTAATCAAATAAATGTATACTTCCATTTTACATTTTATTTTTCTAAATAAACCTTCGAAAGACAAAACAGTAACTACTTTCATTTGAAAAATGTTTCTGTTTAAGTTTTCCTAATAAGAATAATTATAAGAATAGTGAAAAGAGGTAAATTATATTTGAACTTTATTTTTTGATTAGTATGAGTCGGGAGAAATTTATTTAAAGATGTTGGATGTAATTTAAAAAAAGAGTTTTGATGTAATATATTGCACGCTAACACATTTTATGTTATTTGAATTCAAAGGATATTTTTGAAAATGTATTGATTTTCAATAAGCAAAAGGATTCTTTGGTTCTTGTTACTTTTCGAAAAAACTCTTTCTAAAACGATTTTTTGGGGTTTTTTTTGTTCATCAACCAGCTAATAACTCAGACAGGAAATATCAAATAAAAATTTTTTTATAATAATATCAGGGAGGAGAATTAGTTTAGTTTTATACACATAAAAATATTTTGATGTTTAATATCTATTACATTTTCTTTCTACAGTGTTGTTGTTCTGTTAGGTGTAAAGTTTCGGAAAAAAATGCTTCACCCATTGTTTTTCGGCTGCTATTGAACAAACATTTTCGAGAGAGACGTCATTTTTCAAAGCAAAAAGTGTAGAGTTGAGTTTTAAAGTTTATATAAGGGGTTGTCTACATATTAAAAGGATAAAAAATAAAAAAAAATCCATAGATAGCATACAATTTTTAGTCTATATTTCAAATTCAACTTAAGTAACTGAAACGTTTCAACGTGAGTAACTTTAACACGAAATACCCAATTTCCAAAAATTTTTTCCATTATTTGTAGAGTTACGCAAATGGAAAGATTAACCACCGTATAACGTTAAACTAATTGCACTTAAAAAACTATCCTACTCACACAACAATAAACAGATTTTTTTTCTGGGAATTATTTTCAATAACCCAAATAAAACACTTATTTTTTTAAAAAAAGTTATAATAACTTAAATTAAAAAAAAATTGTGAATAGAAACCCCTAATTTTTTTAACGTAAATGTATTCCGTACCAAACCTTAACATCAAATCCGAAATTATTTTACATTTCATTCATAATCATTGAGAAAATCCCTAAAGTGACAATTTTTGAGTAGTTTAATCATTTTGGGTACCGTATATAAACTGAAAAGCGCCCTTGACAAAGAACTTAAGCAGATATAACTTTGCAAAACGTAAGAGATGCGGTTTTTCATCGGCCCCGGAAATTTTCTATACTCTGAAATTATTTCGACAACTGTTCTTATTCGTTCCTGTTATTTGTGGAACTAATCAATGTAAGTTGTATAACTAATATGTTCTTTATAACAAAAAAAGTTATTTATCAAGTAAGCAAAAAAAAGTTTTAGGGACTCTGTTACAGCTTTTTTATTGACGAATATTAATCCTTTTATTGTCACCTAACATTTTGAGTGTGTGAAAAAGTGAAAACTATTTTCAGATATTTTCCCCGTTATCTTAAACAGTAGAAACTACTAGTTCTTATGTAAATGAAAGACTAAGAACACATTGTTTGGTGAAGGTAAGCCGCAGCGTTATTTATCAATATCTACGTGTAATAATTTTGTATTGATGGATAATGACCGAAAAAGACTTTAGGGGATCAAGGCATTTCATATTACTTCTTAAAAATTTGACAAGCCTGCAATCTTCTCGTAAAACGTGAATTAGCATACCTTAATCATAATAAATTTGTTATTTGAAAGTTATGTATAGATTTACGTTAATAGTTCTTTAAACCCATCATATTCGTATTCGGAAGCTAGTAATAGATAATCGAAAATGTTCAAACCAAACCAATCCATCATTGAGTATTTGATCTACAGCAAAACTATTTATATTGATTGCTAGAAATAGTTCTTTAAACTAACTGCAAAAACAAATAACTAGTTTATAAAATGAACAAAAAACACCCACAACATTCTGAAATCTCGGCCGTTGTTTGAAAACGCAGCTTGATATTACATTTAAAGCTAAAGCTTTAATAATCAGCAAATATATTTCATGAAAAGAAAAATTGATATTCGGAGTATTTTGGCGGTGCTTAACAATTTAATGTCAAGAAATTGGTTGTTGTTATTGGATTTTTGAAAGTTAATGCTTATTTAAATATATAGAAGACTTCTTAGCAATGTTTGATAACGGAAATCAATTATATTTTTTTATTTAAAAAATGGCATAGATCTGGAAATCTTTTTAATAGCAGCCGAGAAACAGTAGGTGGAGCGTTTTTTCGCCGCAGCTGTAGAATGTATTAGAGAACAAATGCTTCATTTATCATATATTTCTTTAAGTTACGTGTTTGTTTTGCTTATAAGAATGATTAAAATACATTATAATCTGACTATTAAGTATAGTATAAGCACTTAATACTTACATTTAAATGTAATTCGATTTATTTGTAATTTTTCATCTATTAATTGGCTAATGTTTCGTTGTATTCGGATCGCAATAAAATGTAAATTATTTGATTAAAATTTCTAATGGAAATGCCAGAATATATCAAGAATATCAATCTCTAATACAAATATTTAGAAACAGAAATATGCAAAAATACATCAAAACTCATGTCTATACTTGTAAAACACATTTCAAACTGTATTGACAAAATTTCGCACATTGATAAATGATTCCTTGTGATATATTTCCATCAGACGTTTTTCAAAAATTTCACTTCATATAAAAGACCTTATTTTTTAAGGGTTAAAATATGAAAGAAGCAACTAGTTTAGCCATTTTATGTTTTTAAAAAAAAAAAATTTGGTATAAAAGGATTTAGTACGTAATTTTTTTTCAGTAGTACACCAATGACGTAAACATTTCAAAATGTATAGTCCCAAAATTCTTCTTCGTATTCATAGTTATATTGAAATTCTAATGCTTTTACTGGAAGCATTTTCTACGATACTATCATAGCAAACCTCTTTTTTTAAATTTTAAAACTAACTTATTTTTTTTAAATAGAATGTAGCGTATATGAATAAACAGCAACTGCTTTTATACAATTTTTTTTAAATGTGTGAAACAAAAATATCTTTTAATTCAATTTGCATTCAGACTATTAACAAAGTGTATTAATTATATACTTTTGAAATGTTGTTTAAATAGATTAATTGAAGCGAGATGTGATTTGAATGAAACTAATTCGTTCGTTTTAAACTTGAAAAAAATATCTTCAAAATTCGTTACGATAAAATTGAAATATACTCTACTTCAGTATTCTACTGTAATACACATTTTTATTTCCGGTGAAAAATGTAACACTAACGACAACTTGCTTTGTGAATGAATACAAATTATATTTTCATAATTTTGAAAAAGCTTTAAATCAATTATTTATAAAGTAGGTTATTGATAAGAAAATATAAAGAATTAGAAGCATCGAGCGTAGAATCATAAGAATTGGATTTTGTGGATTTCTCTTCTTTTGATGAATATCGGTTTTGAATTTGTCAATCGAATTTTCTTTGTTTGGGCACACCTCCTTTCATTTGTTGCCGCGAGAAAACTCTAAATCTTACTATATCAAAGGCATGTGGAAAAAGATGGACGGTATGTTTTCGGTACATTTATTACTGATAATGGAATAGAATAAGTAGAGGAACATGCTCTTGATTTCATTAAGGGAACATTATCTAGTTTGCAGTATGTTACGCTTCGTAGGTTGTAGCATTTTTTGATGAAAACTCCACAATAACTGTTTTAGTTGCTGGTTTATAATTGCATGTCTAGGAGATACTGGGGCTAGTTTTCGATGTTATTATTTGTAAATGTATATTTTACTTTTATATATTTTCAGGAAAAAGGGGATATCATATATTGATTCAGAAATGTATAAGCTTCTGTCAGGTTTCTGTTTGTTACTATGAGTGTAGAAAATTTTTCATTTAGAAAATTTTCACATTTAGAACTTAATATATGGATATATTGCATGATTATAAATAATAAAGTAATAACATTTTTGACATATTAAGCTGAATTTATAAAGGCCAGGGCCAAAATTTTGGAAAACCTGCCAAATTGAATTTTTTTGACTTTAATAGTATTTTGATGAGTAGAAGTTTAAGTTATTTTGAAAACAAATACATAGTTACGCAGAGAAAGGTAATGCATTTTTCTGAACGCAACGAAAAACTAAGTTTAATAATAGTACGTATACATTTAGGGTTTCAATATGCGCATGAAAATTTACCCAACGTTGAAAAATATCACAAAAACATCTTAACTACGACTGACAAAACCATTTAAACGAAGATTCTTGTGTGTGAAATATGAAATATTGCTTCATAAATTAAGCTACCAGTTGGCACTCCCTAGCGGCTATTTTCCAATATAAGTCTAGTGGGAAAACTTGCCTGATTGGAAAACTGACTCTGGCCTTCCCTTCTAAAGATCATTCATAAACCCAAAAGGTTAAAATTGGTCTTCACAAAAAAAATATCACTGGTGAATCAAATGGGCCTTTTTTCGTTATTAAAAATCTTAAATTAATGTAATGAAATTGAAACAATGCTTCGTCAAAATATTAAAATATCTAATAAACAATTCAGTGATTTAAGTAGAAAACTATTTTAACTATTATAAACATAATCTAGTTAGTCTTTTAATTTTTAAAGTTATTTTTCTATATAAATAACCACTGAAATTCGTAAAGTTACTTTTAAAATCCAGAAGAAGGTTTTGTTTACTGCATTTGAAAAGATCTTAAGAAATAAGTTAAGCTTAAATGGAGTTGTTTTTACAAAGTTGTATAAGATGTTTAACAGTTCTCCAAATCAAATGTGTTCAACATTATCAGGTTTAAGCTATTTGGACTATACCGCGATAATACTTTGAAAATATGTTTTTAATATATATATTTCAATTTATTTAAATGTTAATTATCTATTTCAAAATTCTTTATCGCATTATGATGGAGCCTTTAAATTTTACTAAAAATTATTATTTTGTGAGAAATTATTAAAGTTTGCTGCTCTGAAAATGGCACCCCTTAGCGCTCCGATTGGAATTGTATAAAAAAATTCAATTGTTACTTTTACATCTAATTTTGATAAAATCGTCAGTTTCAATGGTCCATTAGTTTTGACAAACGGAACAAGTGATATATTTTCTGTATTCCCTTAAACGGCATATCAACAACTTTGCTTATCACAATGTGAGCATAGTATGGTCACTTTGCCATATATCAACCACCATATCACTCATATATCTTAAAATGATCATACCATATCGTGTGTTTCAAGGGTACGATTATCATTTTTTTATACTATGTTCTGTTCTGAAAACATAATTTAAGAAGATGTAAAAAAGTTTCGTTATCTATAATAAAAAGGAATGTGTGGTTGTGTAACTCTTTTCTGTTGCCAATTTATCTTCAGAACCTAAATTGATTTTTTGGGAAAGAATTGAAAATTTGCGAATGGACTTCTGTCGACGGCCCCCTCTGTATTTGAGCTACTACTTGGGGTTGTAATAAAGATTTCCCAAAGTTTATATGCCAAATGATAATTTGATGCTCATCATGTTAGAGCTGTATAATGAAGTTTTTGACGATCCCGATTTTTAGCCAAATATGTGGCCAAGCTCGCCAAATTGTAAAAAAAACCCACTTAAGATGAGTAAAATTTGTTTCTAAATTGTTAAAAAAAAATTGTCGTTCGAAAGCCATTACGCATTGGAGCTTTTACTGTTATATTGTTGTTGACGTGTGCCTCCAGGGCATAGCCTAGAAGGCAGAACGGGTACAGTAGCTCCCATTGGCACAAGGCTCTGAGCACCCATGAGGGTTGTAAGTCTGACACATAGATGGCGCCACCACCTCAATTTAGGCTTGTCGCTGGAGAGAAGGAGCAAATTTCTCCAGACAACTTGCACTCATGGTATTACGCTATGACCGCCCACAGTACTTACGGACTCACATATTTAATGAGCACGTTCTCTGCATGTTCTCAGGAAAACACGAATTTCCATGCCTTATCCGGGATTCGAAACCGGGCCTACTCGTATGATAACAAAGGAGTTTTTCTTGTACTATAGACTATTGGTGACAAATTTTCTTCCTCGCCAAATATGTTGTCATTTTCTCTAAATTATCTTACAAAAATTCCTAAATGAGCGATTCCTAAATGAAATGTTGTTATTAAAAAATAAATTTTATGTTGGTTTGTTGTTCGTAAGTCACCGCGTTGAGATTCGCAAAATTATCACCAAAACACGTGAAAAATCAGCGAAATGTTTTCTTTTGATTTATATTTTGAGTTGAGCGTTTGAAAGTTATAGCGTATATTTGTATAATGGTCTGTTTATGACGACTTTCCTTTCTCGCCATATAATGTTCCAAGCTAGTCAAATTACCATAAAAACATACAAAATTAGCAAAACGCGTGTTTTTAATGATTTTTTTTGCTCCTTAGCTATTCATAAGTCACCGCGCTATGAAAATATAGAGGGTATAAGGTGTCCGTTTGTGTCCATATTCATTTTCTTGCCAAACATATTGGCAGGTTAGCAAAATTATAACAAAAAAAAAAACAGCAAAAAGTCTGCGAAATGTGTTTTCTTCAAGTTCGCCAAACTTACCACCCAAAAGTGTGAAAAATGAGCGAAAAGTGTTTTTTAATGAATTATATAGTAGTTCGAAAATCATTGTGCAATGAAGTTATATAATGGGCTGTTTGTGACATCTTCGTTACTCTCTAAGCGATGTTCGATAAATTATCGCCAAAAATTCACGAAAAAGAGAAATGCATTTTTTGCCTCATAATTGAGTGTTTGATTTAAACTTTTGGCGATCTCCTGTTCAACAAATGTCTCCAAATTCATTAAAGTCGCCAAAAAAAAAGGTAATAATTTTTTATATGCTGGTTGCTTTTTCATAAATCATTTCGCTATACAGCTGTATAATAGGTATCACTACTTATTTTTCACTAAATATGTCATCCAAGTCTCCAAATGTTCGAAATTTATGTAGTATTTTTATGCGTTTTAGTTGTTCGGAAGTCATTGCGTTATATAACAAAAATGTTTTATGTGCTTTTTTACCACATAATGGAGATTTTACTTGAAGAAACATTTGCATATAATTATAGTTAAGCTGGAGTTTGTGAAGAAATCTCCATGATCATGATTATTTTTGTTTTTTGATAGTATGCATGGGACAGTGTTTTTTACATGAATTAAAATTTAAGAAGGAAGAAAATATATTTTTGCGAATTTGAATTGATGTTACTGACAGAAAGGGATCAATAAAAGAGGCGTTACCTTTTAAATAATACGAGTACTTAAATGCAGTTTGATATTGATTATTTTAGTCCGTGCGAAGAATGGGTATAATTTGCTATTCAGAAATACAAACTTAAACATTTCTTACACCGAATATCAAACGCAGGAGATATCTCTTAGCCTAACCAGAAAAATACACATAAAGAGTCAAGTAAAATTCTTGCGAAATTTGAATTTTTGAAAAATGTGTATTTTCATTTCTGATATAAGTGGCGATCCTACACAATATTCCTTGAGCACATTTTCTCGCTGATGCTTGGAAGTTGCTCGAAATCGTTTTTCGCCAATTTGGTTTGATAAAATCACTAAACGACATTTTGTTAAATTTGGGTTTTAATACTGTATCGACACTATTAATACTGTTTGAATGAAAGTCCTTAAATAGTTTTTAAAACTAGAGCTAAACAAATAGATTATTTGTTTCTTTAAATAATTTATATGATTCATGTAAACAATGTACTAAAAGAGAAACTATCTTCAGATTTTCAGTTCTATGTGATCGTTTATATACATGAATCTCCTTGTCTAAATTAGATTTTTTTAAGACAATAAATGCATGTATACATACATTTCAGGATCCACATTTCTTAGATACACAGTATTTTTCTCTTACATATATCCTCTATTATAATTTTTACAACCTACCGAAAACTACTAACTTTTAGTTCCTGCAAATCTCACTATTTGTTACAGCTTTAAATATTAGTTACAGCTATGTCACACCAAGCCAGCGATCTGTAGAAACCGTTTCTCTGTGTATGTCGTGTTATGGATAAAAAGCAGACTTGCAGGGGGAATGGGTATGAGGGCCATTTTAAAATGATTATGGTTATTTTCCTCGACTGAGCTCTATTTCAAAGTTTAAGGAATTTTCAATATGGCTAGATGGGAGTGATATTGAATGTGGAAATTTCTAGTCGATTGATTCCACTGGTATGATTTTTCTAGAAACTCAGGCATTTTATAGAAGGTTTATAATCCTATTTCTCTTCAAAATGTCGCGGCTGCAATTTATTCTTCCAATCACACAATTTAAGCATTTTTTATTCCTTTGAGATGCATGCGTAAGATATAACTTATGTTTTTATTATTATATGGAAGCTGCGTATCCAAATTTATGTTGTATTTAATATATTATAATGATTGAATGCATGTGTGATTTATTAAAAAATACGCAAATACACTTGAATTTAAACATATTTTTAGACACATTCATAAAAGTTTACCAATACTTAATTACTTAGTACCATCTGAGTGGTATACCATGTAAATGGCATACCACGTAAAATGCAAAGTCCTACTTTCAAAAATTACAATAAATTTTTAATGGAACAAAAAATGCAACAGTATTATCTTATATAAGATTGTTTAAAACACTTACCTTTAATAGAAATCACACATATATTATGAAACAAATTAACTTTATTGCTTGACTTAAGAGTAGTTTTCGAAAATAAGCATGTGTGGAAATAGATCAATAGTTTAAAAACTTTTGACCTTAAGAACTTTTCGCTACTTAAAACTTAAATTTAATGAGTTAAATTTCTGTTTATCGAAATTAAGAAAAATATTTAAGTAGTTGGTTTATTCCAGGAATGATCAAATATATATTTAAAAAAAAATATTAAATGGAAAAAAACCCTTGTTTAATAACCGCAGTAAAACGTGGCAAGAAAATTGTAGGTTCAGTTACTTTATGTTTTGAATTTTAAAAATAGTTATAGCGTGAATTTATTTTTATTAATATACGAATATAACATGAAAACGTTATACTTGTAAGAAAAAACTTTCACAGTTCTCTTTTTGTATTCAATATTTACAAATCTTGTAGATATATGACAAAGAAATGAATGCACTTAAACTTGTAAAAGTTCTCATGCAAGAAATAAAAACTTTACTTTTTATTGTGTGTAAATTGCGTTTATAATAGAAAGTAAATACCAGAAAGTAAAAAAGGGAGTATATTGAAAAATATATGTAATATAAACAGCAAATAATTTGAAATCTATCGTAGTTAAACATTTGATTATTAATTTTTTTCAAACCTTAATTTATTTTAAACTTGATGATAGAAGTACGAACTTTGATTTTATCAGAATTAGTTACATAATTATAACAAAAATAAAATAATTATTGTTATAAAATTTTTTTATCATCGCTATTTATCGAAATAAAAATTATTTAGTAACTGTTGTTATATATTAAAATATATATCTAGCACTTCGTTCAGCGTTTAACCAAAATATAATATTATGAGTTAAAAAAAAAGTAGTCATTGCTTACTATGTGACATTTATGTGTTTGCAATACTATTGCTTTAAAAATCTGTAAAGTGAGTAATCCTATTACTTAATAAGATTTGATGAAGTTGAATTAAAAACTTTTACAAATATACTTTATACTAATCTATTATTTTTTTGATGCTTTAGTAAAATTGAGACTTAAATCTTCATCATTTTAACTCTGAAATATTTGCTGCTGTATTGGAAAAAAATTAAAATGATAACATTACGTATTCTTACACTTAAAAAAACTGCACAACATACAAATAATTCTAAAAGAATATAATAAAATAATAACAATAACTTATAAGCCGTAAATAGTTGTAAATAGTTTTTAAATTAGTGCAATTATTTTTTATTATGGGTGGTTAAAAACGTTACGATTACATATATCCTTTTAAAATAACAAAACACAAAAATGAAGTTTTTTTTTTACTATTGTCATTTTTTATGCACACTTTTCAGTTAATTTCATATAATATAGTGTTTGTTTTTCTTTGTTTACGTTGGGAAATAAATATGAACTATGTCTAAAAGTTTATGGGATAAAATTAAAATAGAACAGTATGACCCATTAACTTATAATGTACGTTAAAATTAAAGAAATATATCATGAAAATTATAAAATCTTAAAATATATACTAATTTTTAATATAGGACTTGTTATAGCTAAAAATTTAGAAAAATATATAATTGTGGAAAATATTTATAGATTTGTATCACCCATTAGGCAGTTTAAAAGAAGAGGTTTTGTATAAACATTACTATATAAGCTCTACTTTAGATATAGAAAAAATATTTCTAGTCACACTTTAAGAAAATAATAGCCTACGCAAAATGTAAGACTAATAAAAAACACATCTAAAAGCAAATTTACAAACACAAAAATCTTATTGCCACACATATACAAACTACTGTGATTGAGTCTTGAAGATGATGAGATACAAAATAATTTCATGACAGAAAATGCAAGGTATTATAATGAAAAGTACGAATGAATAATAAAAACACAAAAATATGACATCACACGGAGCTAGGACATTTCATGACAAACACATATTTCACTACTGCCCATGTAAAACCTCAGATATTGTTTTCGTAGTTTCAGGAAGGTTTTATGAACAGGTAGCATAGGCCAGACCTCCTTTCAGAAAAAGATATGGCTTTTTGATGAGCTAACAGGTTTTTTAAGTTTTGAAAATTGCAATTTTTAATAGAAGCATTTTAAATTTTTAATTAAATATTTTAAGCCGTGGAACGTTAAGGATAGATAGAAATTTTATGCATAATTTTAATATTCTTTTTTTTTGTAATTATGTGTACTAAATTGAAATACTTGGGAAACAATATTTAATGTGTATAATGATCGAAAAATATTTTTAGATATTCCTTTTAAAAGATCCAACTTTCCTTTTCTGTACACATGTCTGATTTTTTTTTTACAAAAAATGTGTATTATGTCTTTTAGAAAGCTACAAGATCATCTTTACGTAAGCAGTGTAAGCCCTTTTCTGAATGTGTGAAAATTTAAATTAAAATGGTTTTAAGCTTCTTGAAACATTTATACATTTTTGTAATGAATATTCCAGTCTATTTTCCAGGTGTTGTTTAATTTTAAAAATCAATATGATTTTAATTATAAGTTACATGTACATTTGATAGAGGTAACCTTTACAGAGAATAACAAAGTTTTTTTTTTAAGTGTATCGATCAAAAAGCCATCTTTTCTGAAAGTGAACAAGTTCCCACCGCGAAAGGGAGTGCAAAATGAGAATAGAAAGCGCCGTTCTTTTAAGGATGTGTTTACTCACCTCTTGACGAAGGCACTCCAGAACTGGCTACCAATGGGTCAATCGGAACAAAGCAAAAAGCAGGGACATGAAACGTATAAGTCAGCACTATGATAGGAGCAGATAAAGACACACGCACGCACACACACAACACAGGACGCCAAGAAACACCTTGGCATCCATTGGCGGCATCTTGGGATTCTCGAGTATACAAGACTTGGCTTACCCGGCATAAGGATTAGTTTACTTTTGATATTTCTATTATTATTAAAATTGTACTAATATGTTATAAGTATATTTGTATTATAGATTAAATAATATTATTTCAGTTATTATTTTGATTTCAAATTTATATTTATGGTTTTAATCAGGTTTCGGGTAGGAGTGTATCGACTATAGCTTAACGTTTATTTACCGCCCTCTCTGCACTTAATTTTTGCTTGCTACATTGCTACATTTATTTTAGGCAACAAAAATGCATAGTTCATTGGTGTTTTGATCTTATTTAAATATAAAGCTCAATTAGTTTACATAAAACTACAATTTTCATAGTTAACTTTGCATATTGAATTTTAACTTTTGAACCCGATCCTTCTAAATTTGAACTTGTTAGTCCAAGTTGCAGAGCCTACTTAGCATATTCACAAATACAGCTTTAATTATATACGTGAATGATATTTAAGAGGCATTAAGAAAAAAATTAATTTCAAATAATTTTTTATTTTATAATTTTTATAATAGCGAATTTAAATTTTATGATTGTTATTGTATACTTTCTGAGTATAATTTTACATTTTATGGTTTTATTAACATCTCACTAGTCCTAAATGATAGCTATTTTACAATTAATATTTAAAGATTGTGGTTTTATTTCTATTATTACGTTATTTTTCTTTATGTTTACGTTTGACACACTAAAAAATTAATGTTTCCATACTTAAATTATTGTTTTTTTTAATGAAAATGTTTGGAATACGATTTTACATTTGAGATTTTAATTTTGCAATTATGATTGATTTTACATGTAAAATTCATTTTCTTAATCTTTTGATAGATATTTAAAAAAAATATTTTAATTTTATTTAAGTATTATGTGTGTATTTATATTATAGATTAAATAACATAATTTTATTTATTAATATGATTTTAATTCAATATTTGATGTTTTAAGTTCATATTTAAGAATTACATTTTGCATGGCTACTTGTTTTGTTTTTGCAGATTACTGAGACGCAAATAATAAAAATTAGTATAACTGAAAATGTGACAAACGACACTATATTCGAACACGATTCAAATGAGTTCGCAATGAGAATTCCCAAGACGCCATAGACACAAAAATTACCAACTCCCACTTACATAGACACACACATAGATAAGTAGTAAGTTCATAAATGAATGAAATCAAGTGGTACATAGTATGTATATTTGGCAGCATATTGGTAGTTGTAAAAAGAAGACGGGCACAAACAGGAGGGATAAGACACACAAGACGCTGTCACCAGCACCCCCATTCCTGCCCCACGTATTTGTGGGGGGAAAGGCGGCAGCCAGATCCTAATGCGCACCAATGCTACGACGCACACACACAGAGGGAAACAAAAACATATTTATTGTTTAAAAAAATTTTACTTTTATTTTTTTATATTTCTGAATGAATTTTTGTGTTTTTTATGTATAGTTTCATAGGAGGTATAAATGTGATAATGATTGGATATTTATGATTAGGATTCCAGAGTGACCTTTTTATTGTAAAGATTTACTTGTTATTGTAAAGTTTTTTTTTCAAAATTTTGGTTAGGATTAAAAATAGACGTGGGTTTACATGGATGTTGTTAAAGATTATTTCGTTAGGTTTTAATATAATGTCCAATTATATGCCTCGTAAATAAATAAGTTAATATTTTTTTTATTTAAATTGTTTTATTTTAAATACACTGAAATCTTCTCAAAACCAACCAAAAAAATAATTCTTTTGAAATGTTAATAAAGTATTTGAAAAAGTACCGGAACCATATTATAACCTATTAAATTCTCCTTTGAAATTTTTTTTTAAATTTTAATAATTGCAAAAACCTAAAACTCTATTATTGGTATTCTATAAAATTAATACAAAAACACGTACTATAATTAAAGTATTACAATTTAAATAATTTGTTAAATAATTATATTATTTTCTTAATTTTTTAAATACTTTATTAACAGCTTATATGCTACTTGACGACACTAATTCGTCATGCAATTTTTTTATCGATCTTGGGAAAAACTTTTGAGAAATTCTTGAAACCATTTCAGCAATAGTACTTACCCGTTCTTGTTACATTAATTTGGCTTGCTTCAAAGTTTTCGAAGTCGGACCCTTTCAGAGTTGGCAAAATTGAAATCTTGATTAACTAAGTGTGGGCCAAAGACCTGAACCCACGTATGATGTCGTAATAAGGTTACATTGGATGCAAATTGCTTATATGCATAAAATATAAATAAAAAGTAAAAAAAATCTAGAATAAAAATTACTGTTTAATAAATTTTGAGATGTTTATTTTGTTGTTAAATTAAGGGACTGATATTTACTGATTTCATAAAAAACTACGTAAGATAACCGAATTTTCTATGTAACAGTGCTAACCCTGTTAAAGCCAATGAACTAAAATCTAAGAGATATATTGAAAAGGGGAAAAGTTATTGTTCGTCGAAACACAATACTCAGGGTTTTCGTTAAAAAATGCATTTTTTTTTATTTGTTACTTTGAAAAACCAGCTATAAAAATGAAATTACATATAGAACCGTATGATTCTAGTTCATTGCTTGTAAAACAGTTTGTTGAATATGCTGGAAAAGTGTTTTTAAAGATATCTATAAAACTTTTTGTTAAATAATGTTTTACGTGAGTTTTTAAAGCAAAATTGCTAAAGTTACATTTACATTTTTGAAATTCATAACTTCGTTTCTAGATGACGTAAAATTAAACTTCTGGCAGTTTTGGAAACAAGAATAATTGGATTAGAAAGCTAAAAATAGCCTAGAACTTTATGAAAAATAGGTATTTTAACGTAGGCGGATACCTTAAACAAAAGAAACCGTTGTTCCTATTAAAATATAAAAAAAACAGGTAAAAATAACTTATTGTTATTTTAACAAACCAAAATCGTAATTGATGATAATCGCGTATCGGAATTCTCGTACACAAGGTGTTAAGAACCTTACATCTTTTTCTTTACTTCTTTTAATAATCTCTTTAGGTGATGAGGTTTGTTTATATTTTTATAACGAGTCGAAAATTAAAACGGTAAAAAGGATTATGAGAATAAGTAATCTCTTATATAAATATAGTTTTTAGTTTTTAAACTTTGCTGTGCTAAAATATACAATACGAAAAACTTAACGATACGAAAATGATTTTTTTTTCTTTTTCTTGATTTATACAAATCTTATATTTTTTTAAACACGGTTTATTAATATAAATAGATAGATGTATTTTAACTATTGAATGTTTAGTGTGTATTAGTATTTAAAGAGGCACGCTGTTTATTTACATTTTTAGCAAAACACAATTATAATGGACGTTTTTTGATTAATTCCAACAAAATTAACTATACTAATAAAAATTTTCTTCTCTCGATAAATTATATTTCGTGATTTGTTCACAATTATTTAAAAATTCAATCAGAAATATAGTTTTTTTAAATGCACAATTGAGCAATTTTCTAAGAGTACAATTAACAATCTTAACCATAAAACATAATAACTGTCATAGCAGATGGTGACACATTCATTCACACAATCCAGACACTCTTTAGAAACATAAAGACATAGACAGATACACAAAAAGGACATTCAAATGATCACCAAGGCACAGATAGCGAAGTTACTTTACTCGTTTTGTTTTCAAAACTGAGATTATGTAGTGATTTTATATTTACTAAGAATTTAGTGTGTTAGTTTACAATGATTCAATTGGAAGTGTTTTCATAGTCAACAGTTATTTACTATTAATGTAGTTTTTAAAGTTTTTTTTTATTATTTTGACGCGTTTATTTTTTTTATCTCTTTCCAAATGCTCAATTGTTTAAAATTTTCATTCTGGGTTTCTGTTGATTAAAAATTCATTTTTAAATAAAAAAAGTTATACTACAGTGTAGTTCATATCTAACGTAAAATTGCTTTTAGTGCTTTTAAAGATAGTTTACTTTATTTAAACAAAATTGAAAACGTTTTGGATTTCTGTGAAGTATAAGCTCGTTACTAGAAACACTGCGCTAGTAATTTTAAGATCTCTATTAATTCGAGTTCCTAAACCGAAATTAAAATGGGTATTATATATTTAGTTTTTTCATCGGGGTGCGGAGGTAATCATAGCTCCAAAATTGGCAAAAATTTATTTTCAACTTTAGATGCAGAATTAAAATTATAATCTGGCTTCTAAAAACATTTTTTAAGCAAGCTTCGTAAAGTTGCTTCGGTCTATCAGGCTTATTTTTCGATTTAAAAATACAGAATAAATTTTTTTACTCTTTTGGAATTTTTTTTTTGGTAATTTTCACACTTTTGTTAATTTTTCAATCTGTCTGTTTTAT
Organism: Oedothorax gibbosus; assembly: GCA_019343175.1. Taxonomy (NCBI): domain Eukaryota; kingdom Metazoa; phylum Arthropoda; class Arachnida; order Araneae; family Linyphiidae; genus Oedothorax; species Oedothorax gibbosus. Next base: position 5,839,691 of record CM033282.1, on the reverse strand, counting down.
TTTAGGGTAATTTTTATTATGTACAAATCAAGTTAGTTATTTCAATTTTAAAGTAATTTTTAATCCGATTTATTAATTTTTTTTCTATTTTCAGGTGATTTTTCATCAGTTTTATTAAATTTTAGGTAATAAAACTCTTTTAGGACACGCAATGAGAAATTTAGTACCTTGGGCCATTTTAATGCCAAAACTAAAAATAACGAAAATAAACACACAAAACAGGCTGCCTGGTGACAGGACGGGATTCGAGACATACTCCGTGTGATCTGACGGGACACAGGACAACACAAACACGACGAATCGAGACTCGATTCGTTACGAACATAGAACACAGAACACACATAGTTATCAACATTTCAATAATAAATTCATAAAATATCATAATAGCAGAAAAATAAAAAATATTTTGATTGATGATAATTAGTGTTGGTTATTTTTTTAAACTGAAAATGACATCGACACAACACAGTTATAAGTTTTCTGATTTTCTTACCCAATGTCTTTGAATATTTACCTTTTTCTTGGGATGATGAACCTACACTGGTTGTTGACATAAAAATTATGTTTGAGTTAGGAGCATTACTGATGTTCGGTATTATTTGAGGATTTGGGTATTTTTTCATCCTCCCTTAGGGCATCTTATCTTTTGTATTATATCTTGCAATTCAAGTACGGAAAAAATGTTTGTGATGAAATATAATAAAACATAAGTTTTATTAGGTTAGTTTTGTGGTAGTATACTCAGCATTTCATGTGAAGAAAAGCTAAAATTAACGTTTTTTAGCATGCATAATCAGAGCATACTTTAAAAATGTATTTGAAATATCTTTCCTATTGTGAAGAAATATTTCAAGCTGACCTAGGGCATTTTCCTTTATTTAAACTAGTATGTGAATATTTAATTTTTACCTATTATAACGCCGAAGGCACACGATTTACTCAATGCCTATTAGAAACAAAACCGTTGTATTATTATGTTGATGAACAAATGCCCATTTAGAGAATAAGGCATTTTAACATGATTTTTAGCATTAGTTTTTTTTAAAAAAAACTGCTTTTAAAATTTCATTAAATTTTAAAAAATTACAAATTGCTTAACGAAGAGCCATTTTAGATTCAGTATGAATTCAATGCCCATTACCTAAACACAAAACTCAAACCTAAATATTAAGTTTAATTACATTCCCTAACCCTTAACAAAACACCACCTTACGACGAACCTTTGTAAAAATGAGTTGATTACAACACACATAACAAAAAAGTTAATACAAATATTAATTAATTTTTTAATATATCAAATTATTTTGTAAACGAGTCGTTGCAAAAAGCTTACCTCTCAGAATATTCATCCTTGTGGGCATAGGACTGTACACTCTTCTCCTCTATGAGGAACTTCATCTTTTGATAGAAAGTAGCTGTTACCGCAGGAGGTTGTTTGCGTAGTAAGATGTCGAGAGGGTCCGGAGATGACATACACATGAGGTTTTCCTTACACTGGCTTTTGTAGCAGCATTCGCTATCGGCACAGTCCATGAGGCCATCTGATCGAAGAACGAATATCTCAAATGCTGGTCGGGTCATGTTAATCGCAAATGTGGGTTGAGTAATGAATATCTCAAATGTGGGTTGAGTAATGAATATCTCAAATGTTGGTTGAGTAATGAATATCTCAAATGCTGGTCAGGCAATGTGTATCTCAAATGTTGGTTGAGTGGTGAAGGAGTCAAGTGCTGGTTAAATAAGGAATATTCCAAATACTTGTGGATCAGTAAATAGATCAAACTATGAACAATTTTCGATTACAGAAAATTTTATTGATGCCAATAAAATATCTTAAATGATGATCGATTAACGAATGACGGAAATGTTTGTATCGCAATAAATATCTCAAATGTTGGTCAAATAAAGAATACTTTCTGTTGTGTCAAGTATGTTGTGTATCTTAAGTATCGGTTAAATAAAGAATATCCTAAAAATTTGTCAAGCAGTGAATATTACAAACTATGATCTAATAACGATTACCGGAAATGTTAGTAAATGTCAAAAAAGATATCGAATGATGATCGAATAACAAGTAACGGAAATGTTTGTATAGCATTAACTATCTAAAATATTGGTCAAATAAAGAATACTTTCTGTTGTGTAAAGATGTAATAAATTCCGTTTATGTCAAGATATCTCAATGGTGGGTTCTCAAATTCTATGCAGTCTCAATGATAAATGTGCTTTTTAGTTGAATAACTAATTTCTAAAAACGATACTTTAGAAACCACTGACTCCTCCGCGCGCGTTGATCAAACAATGAACTACGAAAAACTTTATGTTATGAATAGTATAGATTAGGCTATAGATTTTTAACTGTTGCTTTCAAAACAAAAACATTTTGATTTTGCATGAATGTAGATGTGTTCTAAATTCATATTTCTTATTTTTTATTTGTGTCACTATTTTTTGAGGCCTAACTTAATATTAATTTTGAATTACATTTGGAGAAAATACCTATTAATATTTTTAAATAAAATGATGACTAAAATTTATATATACCTTATTACCTTGAATATAATATAATCGCTTTAAATAGCACAACTAATGTGCTAAAATATTGATGTTACACGAAAGGGAAGTCCTGCCAAGATTAAATTACTATATAGTTTTAGGTCGATGCTTGAAAACCTTTAATATTATATATTTGGGTTATATTTAATGTGAGAGCCCTATTTAATATTTATTGAGACATCACAATATCGCTTGTCAAATTATATTTATATTATTTACAAAAATAAAACTGCCATGTAAAGTTACTTTATTATGTTGTTTACTGTAACTGTACTAAAATACTTTCATAGACAATTAACGACATCATCTACTGTATTCAAAATAAAAAAATAAAAACTTTAGAGTTATTGGAACCAAGGCAAATGGAGATTAAGCTCCCATAAATTTCTTTTGTTTTACGATGGCACTTAAATAATGTCATCATTTCATGATAACTTTAACAATAACCTTATTTCGGAACTGACTCGTAGCACATAGACTTAAACTGGAAGGACAAATACGACTTTTTATAATGTCACGCTTACAATACTTTGAAAGAGAAAACTGTCACGCAAGAGGACCCTTCATAATCTATAATATCTTTACAATGGTCTATTTTCTCATTTATTAATGAGAAAAAAGTTTCAATAAAAGTTGTTTTGAGGTTTTCAAATCTACCAAGAACTATTAATGAAAATGGATGCAATGAAGTATATATTGAAGTTAAATTTATATTTTTAAACGAATAAAAACCTACTTCGAATGAATACTTAATGTTATATGCGCTCATTTTATAAGATATTTCGTATAAAAAACGCTTTGAAATTTGTTTTTATAAATTTAATTAGTTTAACACTTTCAGTCCCAGTGATGCCATTTGGCATCATCACTTTTGAATTTTTTTTCCAATCGTCTATAGGTATTTATGATATTCAAAAGCACATCATTCGATTCTTCAATCCTTTTTCTATTAGAAAATATTTTTTTAAAATCCCAATAGATGCCGGCACTATTATTTTTTTAATTAGAAAGTAGTAACTTTGCGTTTCACTTCATTTTGGAAAAGTTGACATAATTAAATCACTATTTTAACTATTTTGGTTGAAAAAAATTCCTAAAAATTTTTTGAGGATATGTTCAGATAGGTTAAAATATATAAATAGACGTTCTTTTATGTTAAAATAATTATTTTAATTTGTTGTTTTCCATTATTGAAAAGTCATGATGCCAAATGGCATCGTTGGGACTTGCTGGGCACATTTCTTATTGGCGACTTTGCTGCTTACGTTGATATCTTCGTGCATGATCTGGTTTTTTTTCATACCTCGGGCTAATCTTTCTCCTTTCCCTCTTCGTGCATGCTTTCTGGAAATTGATTTTTTTAATTTAAAAATTATCTAAGTTAAATTTATGTATAGTGTAAACGATGCCGAAGAGAAAAACAGAAATTTCGTCACTGGATAAGGCAGTGTATATGCTCATGAACGGCGATATCACGATGTAGAATTCGGCGATGTAGAACTTGAAAACTCTGATGAAGATTTTGATACAACTGTTGAAAATGTGAGAAATACAAATACAGGCGATACTGAAGATCAAATTATCCCAATTGTGAACGGTTTATCACAAAAAATTGATATTGAATTTGAAGCTCATGAAGGGGAAGACGATGAAGTTAAAGTACAGACACCTCAAGTGAAGAGGCAGAAAACAGGCTCTAAGAAGAAAAACACTTTTGTTCCTTGGAAAAAGCAAGATCTAAGTTTTTGCACCGAATTTCAAGAAACTTTTCAAAATCCGCCGGTTGACGAACTATCACCTTTGGGATATTTCAAGCTATTTTGTGATGATAGTATGATTTAGAACTTTGCAGCACAAACGAATCTGTACTCTTGCCTGTCGACATGCCACTACATAACTCCAGTCGACATGCCACTCCAGCCTCAACCTGTATCAGATGTGAGGTTTGACAATCTTGGCCATTGGCCCATACATATTGATAAAAAAAGACGATGTAAACTCTGCGTCAAGAATTATTCCCGAGTAATGTGTGAAAAATGTAATGTGGCACTATGCTTGAATAAGAATAATAATTGTTTTAAATCTTATCATCAAAAATAATGTAGGTGCCTATATACATCATTTACACATGTTCATACATTCCCAATTGAATTTTTTTTTTTGCACCAAAATGTGGAATATTTAGCTTTCATTCCATTTATGTGAAATATTGATGTTTGTATTCCTTAATATTCAATAATTAATTATACTTTACTTATTTTTGAATTACAATATTTAATTGCACAAGGTGCATACTTTTGTATTAATTTTTTTTTGTATATTTGCAAATTTTTCTTAAAGCAATAAAAAATTAATTGTTATTTAATAAGTTTCATTCTTCAAATTGAATATAACCAAGTTTTCTTTTACACTACTTAAGTCCCAATGATGCCATTTGGCATCATTTCAAAAATCAATTATAAAATTAAAATTAATATTTTTTTCTTATGGGAACTCTTATCTTAGACCTAAAATGAGCTTATTTTGTGAATATCAGAATTTTCTGTAGTGTAGTAATTTTTTGGGACTGAAAGGGTTAATTGTTAAATAACTATTATTGTTCATTTGCTTAGTAAGTGTTGTAATGTTATTATTTTCTTATTGTTTATTCCTATCGATGTAAGAACTGCAAATATTTTCATAATTACACTATTCTAGTAATACAATTTAACAAAAAACCCTTTTCGCACTTCTAAAACTAACAAGTTTTTGTATTAATTATTAACTTTTAAACGATCGAATAATTTTCAAGAAAACGTTCATAGTGGTCAAGTGATTATTTTTATTTCTAAAAATTATATACAATACGTGCAGGAACAATAAATATATATTCATTTATTTTAGCTTGTACTTTAAAAAAAGTTAGTTAATTTTATTGGCGTTTTAATTGGTGGATTTAAGCTAGATTTAAACTCAATGACTCGTTACTACTGAACACTCCAAGCCGGAAATATCACGGGAGCGAGAAATAGAGGTCGAAACCTCACTCCGTCATTTTCACGAGAGCGAGAAGGAAAGGTTTTAAAATAGTAATCTATTTCGGAAGATGTTTCTTCTTACCTAAATCATTATCAATCTCGTCGTTACAGTTGGTTTCTTGGGGCACACTGCAGTCGTGTCCACCCCATCCTTCGTGGCATCTGCAAATCCAAATGGCGCCATCCTTTGAGCACTGACCATGACTGCTGCAACCTTTAGGGCAACCATCTAAAGGAAAAATGCAACAAAAATATGCTTAGCAAACTGGTCATGATTACTGAAACAATCTGCAGTGGGCAGGTAAACTGAAGTAACCATAGCAATTAGCTGGACCATTTTTTTTCTGAAATTATCAGCCATTTAATATAATTTCTAGGAGATTGAAGTTATTGAGTTCTTACAACAAGAGTCCAAGTCATTAGTCTAGATACTGCAGTTTACCTGCACACGGAAATCTTGAACTTAGTAATATTAAACATATTTTACATTTAAATTAGTTTCACTTTGGCTACTGTAACTAGTAGAAAACCATCCTGAGTAAAACTTTCAATACGGATATAGTATTTATGTAGCTTCTTAGTTTATTTTCATGATCGATTCAACTATTTATTAACGTTTTAGTTGATTATTTTTTTAATGCTAGCAAAATATGAAGCTCCTTTACAAAATTAGATCATGACTGCAACCTTTAGAATAACTATCCGAAGAATTTATAATAAGCAAAATGCTGAATAACCTTTTTAGCCTGTTATCACATACTTTATCCAAAATAGTTTAATTCACGTAACTTTTTTTTCATTGTAGCTGAATATAAAGCTCTTGTACGTGATGGTGTTCATGGAATGAAATGAAAATTTTTCTCACGTGCTGGGCAAAGTCGCTTTCGCGTGAAAAACTCCCATTTAAACGTCCATTTAACCAAACAAGAAGATTTTCGTGTAATTTAAGCAGTGGTTAATTATAGATACAACTGTCCTATCTGTTTATCTGTAGAGTGTACAAGGCTTTTTAAAAATAAAAACGTTTAATGGGAATTTCGTGAATTATGAGAAAAAAGATATAAGGGAAGTACTTAAACTTAAGGTTCATGTGTAATGAAATAATTGGATTACCCTGTTGTGTATGAATTGAAAAAAAATAACATTTAAGAGTGACAAGATACGATATTTCACAAATCCCAATACTATACAAGATCTGATAACTAAAACTAGCTTTTGTATTTATTTATTAAAAATTACTATGTTGTGGCAATGAATGTATCTTTGTAGTAAACTATTTTTTACTTAATCAAGGTAATTTAACATTTCTAAAACACGTAATTAGTGAAATAAAATGTATTTTAAAAATAAACGTAGTTATGAAGTGAATATTTTGCAAATTGCGTTACTTTTAACAAATAACTAATTATTAGAGAAATACAGGAACCATATTGCACCATTAAAATTCTCATTATACATAATTGCTCTTGCACGATATAAGAATGATATCATGTGGCTTCGATAGTTTACATGGGCTATAATGAATAGCGAAACATAATGAACTCTTCTTACGCATTTTGGAACCTATTATGAACGTTTAAATAGTCTGTAAATCGAAAGTTTTTAATTTATAGGTTAGTAAAATATTTATAAGCTAGTGTATTAAAGGTTCGCAAAATAGAAAAATGCAAAAATTGATGGTTAAGGTTAAAATCCCATTAAAAACATAAAATGTGTCAAAAAATATATCAACACAAAACTTAAAACATATAAAATTTTAAACTTTGTTATATGGTGGATGCCATTATCATAAAAAGATTCTAAAATTTGAAATGTTATAATTTTTTTAACCGTATGAAAATTTTTTATTCATAAATTAAATACTTTTTATTATCAATTTCTTAAAAAAAACATACTGATTTAAAGTTTACACAGTACTATAACAACATCTCCTAAAAGGCAAGTATTAGTACCGTAAAAATTGGCTGAATGTTGAAGGATTTTTTTAAAATAGAAGATCGTATAGCAGAAAAGTTCAATAATTGAAGGTTAATAAAATAGAAAATTTCGTATATTTGAAAAGTTAGTGAATTATAGATTCATAAAAAGAAGCGTACAATGGAACCTCGATTATCCGTCTTTCTTTTATCCTTAACTCTGTTAAAAAATTTAAAATAAGGTCATTCTCCATTTTTCACACAAAAAAACTGGCTTAAAAATCGACGGCGATTCCAAATAGCTATCTTTAGCGATTCTGAAATCAGCAAACTTCCGCGATTCTAAAATCGGGAATCTCCGTCGATTCTGAAATCTGAATTCTCCGGATATTAGTAAATTGGCAGATTCCCGCGTTTATAAAATCAGGAAACTGTGGTTATTTTAAGATAGTAAAATTTCGGCGACTCAAAAAAGCAACAGTGAATTTATAGCAATCCTAAATTTTCGGAAAAAAAACGCGGTCTAAAAATAGTGAAACTACAAGTGATATCTACAATAAAACAAAAGGTTTGAGATCCGCGGACTTTCGGCGGTCTTCTGTACTATAAGTTCTACTATTTAATGAAAATTCCCTATTATCTGGAATTTTCGATTTTCCGACCTACCTCCGGTCCCAATTAGATTGGATAATCGAGGTTTTGCTGTATTATAAAATGAAAGCATTGCCTACCTAGAGTGCAGTGTCTGCCCATCCATCCCTGAATGCAGACGCAGGTTCCGTTGTTACACTGACCATGCTCGAGGCAGCGTGGGTCGCACGTCCGCAGGTCGCACCGGTCTCCTGTCCACCCGTGGTCACAGTGACAACGTCCTTCCTCGCAACGACCATGCTGGCCGCAGTCCAAGCTACATTTGGCTACAACAAGAGACTCCTTATTAGCACAGGGCCTGATCTAGAAAAACTGAGACCATAGAAACAACACATTTTGGCGGCCCCTTTACGGAAATTGTTGAGCATGATCGCCCGTAATAATGATGCTAGTTAGCCGATGTATTTTATTTTTTGATAACATTTTATCGTCTTCCTTACAATATCGATCAAACAAATCACTTTAGGTCAATGTCTGAGTCAAAGTCGATCTAAAAACAAAGTGGGATATTGAAAAATATTAAAAGTTACAGAAATTCTGGTAATCAACCGCATTTAGCATAATATAAACACATATTTAGGGGCATCTAAAATTTGGGGGCACTAGAGCAGGGCCTAACAGGCCCTATGGTAGACCAGGCCTTGGGTCAAAGGCAGTATCTACAACAAATGGCTATGACCAAACACTCATTCTTCACTAAGTTTTCGTATCGGTTGTTGTTATAGAGTGTTTTGACGGAAAATTGCTCAAATCATTTTTGTAGATACTGCCCTTGACCTGTCAAAGGCAGTTTACAGGTTGACTAATGTATTGCAAGTAAAACTATAATCTTTATTAAATGGCCTGGTATAATTTGTTTTTATATCTGCTTGTATTTGCTTTCAACTTGGCTGTGGTAAAATATATCGCACCTTACAAGCAATTTCAAGGTTTTGAAACTTTTAGGTTTTCATGGCCGGAAAGAATGTTTATTTTTATTCAGTTCATGCAGTCTGCTGTCTCACTGCTAGATGGCGCTGGCATGCGTCTGAAAATTCCTAACTGTAACTTTAATTAAAATAAATCTTGTATTCATCTTTCCAAGAAAAAGATGGTGCCTGGTGTGATTTACTAGTGTGTGGTTATTTTCACTAATGAAAAATTCCATTCCAGTTCAGAATCGAGTAACCATCGGTCCCTTGAATTTCATATAAAATTTCCATTCCACCATAAAGCAGAACAGGCAAGCGCCACCGATTCATTATTAAATTGTTTGCAATTATTTTGTCACATTATTGTCTACATTACGAATACCTAACTTTAATTTACAAACTATTCAGATAATTGTATTTACTTAAAATAAAGTATATTGATTAAATGGCATTTCTCAATAAACTAAATGATTGACTGTAATAGTATGATTAGGAAAGATTGTTCATCATTTATTTTTAATTTAAAATATAAATGTTCTCTCGGGAAAAGTAATAACTAATAAACAAACGTTTAACTACAAATTTCTTGGCTTCTCAATTTTTCATCGTTACTTTTAAAAATAAGTGCTATATAAAACAACTAAAAGATTTATATATTGTAGATAAATACAGTTTCTTCCGTTAAGAAGAAATGCCATTTCTTTCTAACATTATTCGCGAATTGAATTGGTTTTTTTTCTGAAAAATGACACATAATATGCGCTCCAATTTGCTCTTCAATTGTAGGGAATACCCTCTAAAACAGAAATATCTTCGCGATGTGAAGTCTTGAAATTGTTTATTTATTTATGTATCGCGAAGCTTTCGAGTTGCCAGAAAAGACAATTTCCTCTCGCTCAATATTTGGGCGAGGTCTTTCGAAGGTGGAGAAATTACATATGAAATTTTCATAGGAAATCATTTCTGAATTGGATTGGATCGAAGAAATGATTACAATGTTTCGTCAGTTTTCGCGTTATCAGCTCCAAGGCATTGCTTGGTGCAAAATGGCTGAGACTGCTTTTGCACTTAGGACAATTTGTTTTGAAATGTATATAAGAAATTGTATTTTCTTTTCCAGTTATTTTGATATCATTATTTGTAAGTATTTGCTATTTTTTGTCTCATAGCAATGAGTATAATTTTACAGTCCAAAGAATCACTAAAACATATTGTATAAATATGCTGTACTGGATTATTTTTTTAAAACAGTTATAATTTTTCTCTATTAAGTTTCAAAAATTCTCGTAAATAAGTTTTTAACATTTCCCTGCATTAGCTGATCTTTCGGATAAGCGGCGTCCGAAAAAAAAAGCAAAAGTATCCACCATGTCAAAGTTTAATAGTATTTGTGCTTTTTTACTGTTTTTTGTTTAATATTTCTAAAATTCTACTACTTGCTGATTTCTTATAGGAACGATTTACTTTTTGGTTCGGTTCATGAGTTTTCCTCTTTAAAAAACAGGAGGTTCTAAATTAAAAACCATTCTTTATAAGTCTTATTTTGAGAAATTCAAAACAAAACTTTAATTCATTTTCTTTATGAAGTTAGATATCCGCCGGAAATTACTCCTCATACGTAACCGGATATCACACTGTATATGGAAAAAGTGAAGTAACTAGATATATTGACTAAGTAAAAATCCCCAAAAATGTGCGAGATTTCAGGATTTTATGGAAAATCTATTCGTCGTTACAATTGTTAAGGGTACTGGGAACGCGAGCACCAAATTTGAAGTCTGTACTTTTTCGTTTTACAGCAATACCTTTAATACCAAAAACGTTCTATGGCAGCTACTCTTTGCGCATGCGCAATTTTCTCGAAAATCATATTACGACGTTTGACAGGTACTAGTTTCAAACGAACAGAAAGATAGTCAGAGAGACGGAAAAATGTTAAAAAACACAATTTTCGGGATCAACACCCTCCAAACTGTGTCGTAGAACGCACTAAAACCCTGTTCTGGATTTTTAAGAGGGATGTCAGTCCTATACAGCTAATGCATTAGTTTTGGAATCGCGACTTCCGTAGAAGTATTGCTTTGCCATGCAAGCCTTTTCCCCCCATGTATGGGAATCAACATAAAATCGAAATGAAACAAATTTGAAACGAAAAGGTTATCTAGTTGTTAAATTATAAATTTTTGAAGTTTTAAAATGCTAAAAATATACAGCAGATGGCGACACTATTTTAAAACTTTATCAATTAATAATTAAATAATCGGATGTTATTTCCTTTTCGATTTAGCTTTAAATTGATGTTATGATGATTCCCATACCTGGTGAAAATGAGATAATTTGGCAAAGCAATTCTTTTGCAAAAGATGGAATTTCAAAACTAATGCATTAGCTCTATGGGACTGACAGTCCCTCTTAACCCCATCGCAATAGGTTCATCACCTTATATTCCTTATTAGGTAAATGAAAGTAAGAAATTCAACTTACCTTTGGAGCAGTCCGCCCCTGTCCAATGGTCAAAGCAGATGCACGTTTCAGTGTCAAGATCGAAGACCCCGTGAGCCGAACAGTCTGGGAAGCATCTGCTTAGTCTGCCGTCAGCCTGGCTGCAGTTTCGGCCGCGCCAACCAATCTTGCACCAGCACTCACCACGCACACATGCACCATGCCCGGAACACAATGGGTCGGGACAGTCCACTGAGGGTTAAAAAACACCCAATTGAAGAGCTTAGTGGAAGAACGTGCTAAGTGACAGTTTAAAAGAAATTGAGTTTTTTGTGTCAATGAACAAATTATTCCATCCTTAAAGGTATCAAGTTTCCATTTTTCATAAACTTAAAATTAAGTATATTTTTTATCGTTTGCAAGTATACGGTTTTTAACAGATTTAAAAGCAAACTGTAAACTTTAAAGTTCATTTTCTCGATTTTACCTTTTTGTCACTTAGCACGTTCTTCCACTAAGCTCTTCAATTCATATACAGTCAAAAGTGTTCGTAGCACCTAGGGTTTTTTGGTATTTAAAAAAATCTAAAAAAATATTTATGTTGTCGTTGTTCCTTTATACCCGAATAAGTGAATATTTTTACAATTAGTTTGGCCTAAAAATAAAATTGCTGTGTATCTCAGGTCAATTGAAAATTGTTAGAAAGAAAGTAAGATTCTTTTCTCGTCCTTTGATTCCTTAAATAGTGTAAACTCTTTGAAACTTATAGTTTTATCTTAATGTAATTTAGCTACCTTGGGCAGAATTATGGTGCAGCTATTGTGATTAAAAAGATATGGGCTAATTTGTGATAAATTATGCTAAAAAAAATCGCAATTTTCGCTCATAAAATCTACATGCCTATTTGCAAATTAACAAAACTATCAAAAATACTAAAATATACATAGAAATAAATCGGATTTCTAATAAATTCGAGGAACCTTTACGAAAACTTCCAATTTCGTATCTTAAAAATAATAAAAAATGGTGACTTATTTTAGAAAATTTATGTGACCATTAATTGTGGGCATTGAAATGTCAGTGTGCTCCAGGAGATCACGTTTACATTTCAATTTTCAGTTTTTTGTTTTTAAATAATAACAAAGTTTTCTAAATAAAAACATTATTATTAACAACCATTATTTCAATTTCTAAGATACGAAATTGCAAGATTTGGCAGTTTTCACTGATCTATTAGAGATTCGATTACATTATGAAAATTAAGATTCACATGACGCATGCGCTGTAAAGAGGTATCCCTTTTATGCACTTTTGTATTTCGTTTGAAAAAAATATTTTTTATTGAAATTTGAACATCATCTATTTCTATGTATCTTTTACGATTCCTGAAAGTCCCGTTAATTTGCAAACATATATACTGATTGTTTGACCAAATAATGCTATTTTAGTAAAAGTTTTTTACGGATCAGCCCACTCGGATCAGATCTTTTACAATAAAATAGCTGCGGCACGTGCATTATAAGGTATGTAAAATATATTTAAAAAAATCTTATCCAAAAGTGTCAAAGTATATTCAAGTTTTGACTAATTAGTGAGGCAAAAATCGGACTTTATTTCTGGCTATTAGCACTTAACCCTTAATAGACATTACGATTTAATTTACATAGCATAGGGTGCCACGGGGTAATTATTGGACAAAAATCAAACTTTTACCATAGCTCCCACATTTATGTAATTTTCTAATCCGTAAAAATTTTTCGTAACGACTATTAGATATCTATCGAGTATCATTGTTGAAATTTACTATTTCCTCTGCAGAAGTTTAAAAAATCATGTGTCCAAAAAATACCCCGCCAAATGGGGTACTTATTGGACAGTAGTTTTCAATCTGTTCTGCACAATATTTAGACTAGCTACAAGAGGTAAACTATGTGATATGGTGTGAACTATAGTACTGTGTATTTGATAATTTTTTAACGGCACATGGCTTCTGTAAAAAATGCATAACAGTGAAATCTTATAAAAATTACCAACATTTAAATTTCTTCTTTTTCCTAGTTGAAACAATGCGTAGATGATGTTTCTTAATCACACAAACTATACCAAGTAAATTTAAGCATATTGCGATGTTGCCTGCCTTATACCATAGCATATCCAACAATTTCCCCACTTTGTCCAATAATTACCCCGTAACAAACATGCATATCATAACGTTACCATTCATTCTACAATGGTGTTTTTCAGCACAAACCACCTTCATAAACACATCTAAAACTGGGCATTACAAAATTCAAGATCATGTAAAAGAAAAAAATATATATACAATTTCACATCGATTGAACAAAAGTTTAAACCTTTATTTTTTAAGGGGCTTTTGATTATTAATATATTTTTAAGAAAAAAGTACTAATATAATCCCAATAATCAATCAGAGTATTGCTGGATATGCAATTAACAAATTTTTGCTTTTTAGACGCAATAAATTACGATGCATTGTGGTTGTTGGGCAATGTCCAATAATTACCCCGGGTAACACTACTAGTTGTAAAAATATTCACTTTTTGGGGTATAAAGGAATAAAGACAGCCATAATGTAGTTTGTGAAATTTTTTAAAGATCAAAATATCCCAGATTTACGAATACTTTTGATCATTACTATCTCAACTTTATTCGAAAAATCCCAATTTATAACATTGGACGATTTCATCGATCAGGAATTAACCACATAAATTTTGAAGACTTTTTGAAATGACATTTTTGAGTTCCCCGTTTTCGTAAAAAATTGAGAGATTTTATAAATTGATGAACTGTTGTGTGGGACCATCCGCTAACGACTCCCAATCACTGTTGTTTTGTTAAAAAATAAGCTTATTACGAAAATTAAATTTCATTTAGCTTTGTGTTATAAAATTTCAATGTAGTGGTCTTTGAGTCTTGTAAAAATTGTCTAGAGATCTTGTTCTTTTCAAAATAAAGATTTGCGTTAACATAAAAATATCCATAACTAAATTTTCCAAAATACAGAATGAATTAAAATAAATTCTCCAAATAACTGATGAAACTAGTAAATAAGAATTCGACTTATAACCATAAATATCTTTAATAGTTAAGTTTAAATTTAAGTAATTTTTTCTAAACTGATTCATCTGTTCCACAAATTTCTATTTTAAAATAATGTGTTTCAGTAACCAGTCTACACATTGCTAAGAAATTCGAACGACTCTCCAGGAAAATTGCCTTTTCCAACATGCTTGACTTTGTTGAGTCAATTCAACTTTTATTCCTGTTTTTTTATGGAAGAGAAATGTGAAAGTTTTGGGAAAAAAATACAAGACGGTAAAATTTAACTGCATTTTCTCATATTTGGTTCTATTGGACAAATATAATTTCGCTTTTTCTGGAGCTAGTTTTTATTCAAAGTAGTTCAGAAATTTGCCTTCAAATGGCGTTGAGAATAAGTGATAAGACAAAAGATAAAAAGTTCCAAAATATTGTACAAAATGTCATTTTATAACTAACATATTTCATTATTTTCCATGCATGTTTTGTCACTTGAAAGTGATATTTATAATTAATTAGTATAAAATTTCCTTCAATTGTAAAATAAAAATAATACGCCCTTACTATTTCTAAGTATACCTATAATTCATTAAAAATCGTTCCAATATTTAAATCTGTTGCATATTTCCATTTTTAGTTTATTATTTTTACGTCGTTAAACCTATTATAACTTATAAAATAATTTTTCTTGAATTAACTTTAATATAGTTCCTTCAAATACATCCGAGTCTAAAAAAATCCTTATTTTCAATCTTACTTACGGAATGTTTTTTCGGAACGATTTTTTATTAAAAAAAAATAGATTCTCCAGAAACATGGATTTACGAGAAACATGGATTTGTATGAAAGGAGACAAAGCCATTCTGAGTAGCTTCCGAACGTCCCACGTAGATTTTAGTTCCTCTTCGACAGAATTTTAGCAAACCTACACGCTTTCTGAAATCAACAATCAAAAATTGCACTCCGTATTTCTTGTTGCTATGGAAATGAATAGAAAAAGAAATGGTAAGGATTGTTCTTTCTTTGGAGATTAGCATTTCTGCTCAACTTTTTCCTCCATTCTTCAAAGAAAATAACTGCTTCAAATCTCATAAATAAATTTTCTCTTCGGATGAACTTTTATCAGATGAAGCTAAAAAATAAAATCCTGAATGGTTTTTTTTCGAAACAAAAATAATCTGTTTTTTATATAATCTAAAGAAATTGTAATGTGAAAAAGGAAAAATCAATGTTTCTGGTGGATAAATTCGGAATTCTGTTATACAAGATTGGGAAATAAATAACATATTCATTAAAATGTATTTCTTTTTTCAAAGAATAAGTGAAAGAGAATTCAATTTTTTTTTATCAGTCATTGACAGTTACTTTAAACTTTCCCAAGTTCAGAGTAAAGGAAACTGATTTCACCTTACAAGAGCTTTCTCTTTATTCAGTTTTAAGACATTTCGCAAGGTTTGGTTTTGGCTACTAAGGTGAACAAAATGACTCCATATTTCTAGAAATTACTTGTTAAATGCCTTAGTAATTTTTGAAAAACTAAACATTTAAAGCTATCCTTCCCCATCTAAATATCGATGTTTCAAGTTGTCACCGATGTATCAAATGGTACAGTAAATGTCGTCGTGAGCCTCCATAGCCTGGAAGGCAGGAAGGGGGTCGATTGTAGCTTCCGTAGACATAAGGATTTGACCACTCATGAGGATGAGCGTCTGACTTCTGCCCCGAGTGGGCGCCGCTTCATCAATTTTGGCACCTTGCTGGAAGGGAGGGTCATTTTACTCCAGATAACCTACACCCATGAAGCTATGACTGTCCACATGACTTTCGGACTCACAATTTTAACGAGCACGTTTATCTGCATGTACTCGGTGACAACATAAATATCCATGCTTTCTCCAGAATTCGAACCCGGGCCCACTCGCCAGGGTCTTAACCACTATTCCGACTGGGCTACGGTACAACAGTTGAAAGTTCAAATAACCAAAATCTCACCTTGTTCGCAATACTGTCCTTTGAATCCCACATTGCAGACGCAAAGGCCATCGGCACACTTTCCTCTTCCATTACAATCTGCCAATTCACAGTGAGCCGTGGGGACATTACATTCAGCGCCTTTCCAACCATCTTCACAGCGGCAGGAACCGTGGATATAGCGGCCGTGACCGCTGCATAAAACGGGGCATACACCTGTGAGGGAAAACAAGTTACGATCTTTTATTATATTTTCGTATAGCTAAACCTTTAGCCACTGTTGTAGCTTACTTTTTGATGTTTGGTAAAGTTTCGGTCTGCCTATTTCTACCATAGCTAACGTTTTTAACCTAACCCATTAACAGTGACTTTGTGAATATCATTAACACATTCATTTCGGAATAAAACGCTTTAACTGTTTTAAGTTAGTCTTTCGTATAACTTAATTTTTCCTACATAAATAATTACGGGCTTTTGTCTGAATTTTTTATATTTGTTTATTTAGATTAAACCTAGACAGAAAGCTCATTTTTGCTTAGCAAATTTTCTTGCCAATCGTTGTTAATGGTTAATTAAAAATACCCCTTATAGTTTGGTAGTTAAGTGGTTAAATCAGTGCCACATCCTTACACACCTTACCTTACACATCCCCACAATCAGTGACAGGTCCTTATTAATGGGATTTGATAAGCACTGCATAAACAAATGAAAAGAATGGTAGAAAAGATCAAAACTCGATCATTTTAGTCGGTTGCCGGTCGGTCTTCGCCTTACAATCCTATCTTTTCAGGTTTTTCAAATTTCACTAGCAGTCTGAAATATTGCTAACAACAAAAAGTAAATTACTAGTATAAATATTTTATTAATATTTTGTAGTCAATTATAATTACAAAGAGCGCAAGTATTTATGTTTTACAAATTAAAAATTAATTATTTAGATGAACTCGAAGAGGTTTTTAAACTTTTTCCCATTAGCAACGTTCTTGGTTAATATATAATAAACTTAAAGCACTCTGCGTAAAGTTCTAAACAATTATATTTAAAATGAAGTCAACAAAGTTCTGTTTAAAAAGGATCACGATGAAAAGTGTAGGTAATATAATTTAGTATTATTATGAATACAAACTTATCACATATTAGTTTTATTATAACTTTTATGCTTGATACAAAACTTCGACGGACTTCACTTACAACAATCTATACAATAGATTTAAAAAATCCTTTATTAAACAGTGAGCTCTCGAATAAATTAATAATAAGATTGTATCTTTGAAATTTGCCACTTTTTGTCCCATGGGTTAAAAAAACACCCTATATTTACTTTGGTTGAGGTTCTTTAGACGTCTCCATTCAAACCATTCTTTTGAAGTTCTTTGCACTCTAAAGGTAAGGGCACTTTCCGTTTCCCAATCAATAATTATGATTTCAGAAGGAGCCAGTCTATTGATTAGTTACACATTCAAATTAACTTGAGAATCCCTTCCTTGCAAATTAAGTTACCTTCCCTCTTTTCGCGAGGCAGCCTTAACCTCATTTGGTTACGTCCCTCGGTAATTGTGTTCAGCCGCGCTTCAAAAACTTCTTCAAATACATGCCTAATGAATGCTGGCTGCAGTGATTATTAAAGAAATTCTTCTCAGATTCTACCTAGAGCATTTCTTTCGAAGACCCCCTTTGTTTCTTTGTTGGGTAGAATTGAGCTAACATTGGAAGTGTTCCTTTAAAAGGGGACAACGCGACCCAGGTCTCAATAATTAGTCCACTGAAGATGTTCGGGGAAAAAATCGCTCAAGTGGCAGTTGAATTACATGCTGATTATCCCACCGCTTTTCTATTTCACGTAAACAACTCAAGTATTAACAAGAAGTTCAAAAAGAACTAAGATAGCCTACTTTTCTGTTACTTTAGGTTCTGTTACATCTGTTACTCTAAAACTTAAGTAACTTAAAGTTATTTAAATTTCCTGTTACTTAAAGGGGTACGGACAGACAGACGGACATCGTCAGCACGTCAATACCTACTTTTTCATTAAAAAAAAATTCTTCGAATAAAAAAAGAAAAGCAAGCTAAAATTTGGATGCTAAGTTACAATGTATTAATTTTTAATTTATGTATTAGTCTGTTAATTATGGTTTGTCTTAAAATTACCCTGTGTCTAAATATAATATTTAACTGCATTTTTGAAATTGAAATAACTAAGAAAATATGAAAGTTATTTAAAAATTCTTTTAAAATATATACTTTGTTTCATAAATTAAGAATGAACAATGCAGTTCAGTGGTTAGTATTTAATAACAAAAATTCACAAAAGATGGGCAAAACATTTTCAATGTTCAGTTACACCTATCGTCCCCGTACGCCATTTTAATCCGGAATCTTAAATAAGGCGTAAAGTATTAATGCTTACAGTTAAATCTATGGAATATTATGTTGAATTGCATTGGAATTTTTGTGCATTTATGAAAGGTAAACTATTTTTCTACGAGATATGCATACTTAATTTCTAGATCAAAATATGCAGTTATAGAAATTGTATCTAATATCTGATTCGTTAAATTTTCCGTTACTTATGCAACATTTGTTGAACCGTATAGTAATATCTCGTAAAAGATACAGACAAAACGTAGGTGCGCATCAAAAACACAAAGTTTTAATAAAAAAATGACTTACTGTCTGCACAATCAGGTCCAATGTATCCAGGAAAGCAGTGGCATTTCCCCAAGTGACAATTTCCATGGTCATGACAAGCATTGGGACAGGTTAAAGGAATTTCCCCTGAAAAAGATCTCTTTAAGGAAAAACACCAAACATATTTCATAGATTAACATATCTTCAACGTTAACTGTTGATTATTTACTGTTATCGTTTATAACGAAAGCTTCATAAAATATGCTTTAAATAAAATATCTAGTGTTTTTTTTCAGAATGTAGGTATAAAATATTAAATCACTTACTGGTGATATTAGGAGTAAACACAACAAAAATCGGCCGGTTGTCATCATTTATCAGAGTGAGATACCACGTGCCGGCATCTAAGTAATGCAGAAAGTTGATTTCTTCTAATTGCTAAAATAAAAATATATTTGAATGTAGATGATGCCTTTTCACAATTTTAAAATACTTTATAAAGGATAAGTTACAAATTAAAATGAGTTAAAACTTTATTCTGGATGCTATGTGATAAAGTAAAGACATTTGTTAGAAGAATTAAAACAAATTTTGAAAAGTAGTTAGTGCACAAATTTCACTAAACTGATATGGTTCTGCTAACTGAACTCTAAGGACTTAATTTGTTATGTCATTTTAGACTTATTTTGAAGAAAAAGTGTAAAAATTTCATCACGTCTCAATTTTTCCTAAATGAACTGGATTTAAATGAACAAATGGAAAATTAGATTTAATTGAAAAGGGCAGCTACTTTGACTTATTTCTTGTGGGTTAGTTTATGCAGGCAGGTTATAAATATCAATTACAGAAGCGTAAACAAATATAGAGGATGTTATAACATTTTTTTATGTAGTTTCAAGAGTCAAATTATACTTTTAATTCTCATAAATCTTCCCGCAATATTCTGTAACACAGATATCGATCATAACTGCTACATAAAGCCCCTAAATTTTATAAATCTATTACAAAAAAAGGCAAAATTTCGAAAGGAAGGAAAAATTAACGCAAATCGTCCGTGAAATATAAGTTTTTAGAAAGTAAACGAATAAAAATATTTTTTAAAAATCAAAAAGGTTTACCTAATTTTTGCCAATTGTTATTTTTTAAAGCTTTGTCACTCCGATTATTTATTTAAATAGCGCTTGGTAATCAGTAGGGATTTTTTAAGGAATATACGAGTGTGATTTCTCAATTTTCAACAAATTCAAATCTGTAAAATATATGGACATCATAAAAAAAACTATTTACATTTTCAAAATCTGCGTTCAAAAGTACATAGAAAAAAGCTATTGCACTTCAGTTTACGTAGACAAAAAGTTGAAATTCGTAAGCTAGTGTTATTAGTATGTCTAAATATATTAAACATTTAAAATGCTAAACATGCATTGATCGCCAGACTAATAGTTACTCAATCAAAGATTTTATTAAAGTAATATTGGTCATGTAACTTAATATATTATTTACAATTATCGTACACAGAGTAAATAAAAAATTAAGTTTATAATTAAAAAAGGATTTCGTTAAATACTAAATTTTTTAATTAAAAAAGTAAATATATGACAGGCAATTCAACTTAGATGAAGTACCTAATTACTTTGTTTCTTAATTAAGCAAGTGAATATGAAATTGCAAAATGAATTGTTAAGTGAAAACAAAGATAATGATTTCAGCTCCAGAAAAAAATCAACAGCTTTTTCTTTATCATGGACCGCTGGGTCGATATATTACTGCAGTAACAAAAGAACGTAAAGTAATAGCCAAAGAATAAATTGTCTTTAAAATATACAATGGATCTTTCAAGACTTTCCATGTAAAGTCAACCTTTTCAAAGTAACCTTATAAATAAAATCAATATCCGTCCAAAAAACGTGTCATTTTAATAGTGTGGGGTAATTGTATTTTACTAGGAAATTACGAAAAAAACTTGAAATGCGTTGAGTAATTTTTTATAAGAGTAAATGAAAGAGTAACGGATTTTCTTGAAACTTTGGGATTTTTTGTAATTCTTTTAAAACTCTGTCCATTCTCAGAACATTATTTTTGTAATTTGTCACACATTTAATTCGATTTTTTGTAAAGTAGAGAAAATTAAATACTTAATGCACTATACTCTTTTTGATAATTAAATAACTTCCCCAAGTCAGTAAAGTTAGTTTTCCTTTTTATTTTAGAAGTGTTATTTAATTAAAGTAAATAAAGATTTTTTTATCAACTCGTAGTAAGGTGCGTAAATTAAATTGCATTTTATTCTGTTATTAAAATTTTCAATTAAAGTGAAAATTCGTATGAAACAATTTTCTAGCTATTAAAAGTGTAGTTAATTAACATAATGTTTTAAAAGTTAATGTTTTTTAATTATTCATTTTGGTTTTTATTGCATAAACAACAACCAATAAAAGAGAATAGAAAACATTTTATTCAACAAAAATAGTAAAATTTCATACTGTATTAGGTATAAGAGTATTGTTAAATCCTATTTTTATCAAACTTCGTTCTTTACATATTGTTGAATTATCTAATTCATTTTTTAATTTTAAAAGTTTTGATGAATTTAAAATTTTGAAGGAATTTTTAAATATAAAGAATAATCGATATTTAAATACATAATTAGGTGTCCGGATTAGTTTTTTTTTCTATTTACCTTTACCGTCGTTGCATCATTTGTGTGCATTTATTTTAATACCACACAAACCAAAAATTAATATGAAAGAAACTAACACTTTACTACTACTAGATTTTAACTCGGTGGTTAAAATTTATTTCTTTATACAATAAGGTCTTTAAATTCGAAACTATATCTTGTTTTTGGACTAATTCGAAACGTATCGTGGCTTACGTTTTTAGTAAAAGTTATTAATCAAAATCGGATGTGATCTAAATTAAGTATTTATGTGTGTGCATTTTAAATATACAATGCACCAATTCAAAGATTAAGAGAAATTTCTTTAGCTTTTATATAAGAAAACTATGGTATAACTAGTGTAGTGTTTATAAGTTCATGTAATAAATATAACACTTTAATTATTTATTCTGAAATTTATAAACAGAAGCAAAGTTGTAGTTTTGTTTGTTCTCAGTTGCCCAATTAGTCAGTCAGAGTAGCTGCGTTTATTTCCTTAATTTTCATTTGTAGCTCGAATTCTGTAACTCCATGCACTCTTTTTCAAAAAAATGGTATCTTCATAACTGTTCGGTATCAACACAAGCAGCAGAACTCGGTCCTACTTACCGTAGTGTTGCAAATGTACTGCATTCAAATACATCAAACGTCTCACGTACCCATGATGTTTACAAATCTTTCCCATAACGACACATATAATTTGTCATAACTTACCATGGGCGTGGTCCTCCTATAGAGCCTGTGTTGATCCGCTATGACTTCCATGATATCATACGCAGTGATAGACGGTGGTTCATTCCTCCGAGCCAGCAGCGCCATTCTAGCACTGTGTGGTACAGAGAAGTTGAACCTGACAAAAGCAGCATCGGAGTGCAAGAATAGCAGGTTCCAGGACTCGTGGGAGGCCAGACGCTGACTTAAGATCTTTCCCAGCTCGATTTTCTTGTAGAAAGAGACTTCTGAGGGACTCAAAAAGCAGACGCGCTCACTAGGTGAGGCGATGACTGGAAGGAATAAAGTGGTTTTCAGAATTTTGGAACTCAAGTTATAATATTTATGTGAGAAGATGTCACATGAAATGTAGTTTTCCAAAAGTTGTGACTTCATAATAAATTTTGATTTGCAAAGGGATAAATATTTATTTCCAACCACTCCAGATGATTGGAAAAATAATTTTCAGTCGTAATTGTAGACTGAAATTGATTTTAGCATGGTTTTATATCTTATTTATGATTTCTTTTTAAGACTGTTAGATTTTCAAAAAGAAATTATAATTACTATTTGAACAATAACTAACCTACATAACCGGCTGGTTGGCCAGCAGGAAAGTAAGTAAAAATGAATAACTAGGTTTTTTAATTTAAAAGGCAAGCATTCATTACAATTTAAACCTTTATTAAAACTTAATAGAGAAATACTGATTAATTAAGTGTATTTTTGAAGTTAAAATGCGAACGTACTTGGCGTTGAAGCTGTTGTCCCAGTATAGCTATCGGCTGTGCCTTTTTCTTCTACAACGATACAGGGCTTCGTAGATTCAACGTTGCTCATGGAGCTGGTAGCTAAAAACATCGAGGATAAAAAATCATGTAATGCAAATAAAAATAAAGCAATAAATGTTGTTACATAAGTTCTGTAACATAAATACAGAAATATGCTCACATAAGTTTAACCAATAACTTTGCTCTCACTGTACACTTTAAATTCTTAGCAAATTGTAGTAAATTTAGAGTTTTTGACTAAATTGCGGAAAATTAAAGCGGTTAATAACATCACACTTCGTTTCCATATCAAATCAATTTTAATCATTGTTTAAAATAATGCTAAAGATCAATAAGGTATGATATGAGGTGGCTTAAAGAAAATATATCGTTATTGATGTTGGAAAACGCATAAAAGTCAAATTGCTTTGAAAACTTTAAACGTATCGTCTTTCTCACAATCATTGCAATATAATTATTTTACTTCTATTTTCTACTATCTACTATACTGTTATTAAAAGTTCTTCACACTAGCTTCAGTTCAAATATTTTTAATGTTATTTTTTTCCCCATTTGTAAAGCCATTACTAAGTAAATTAACTATGAACTAAAGTTCATCTTTCTACCTTTAAATGAGCAAGGTGTCTTTAAAGTCTAGTAAGTACTATTTCCTAGCGGAAATAATCAATACAGTATTTAAAAAAATCAATCTCTATTTCAGCATCCAATTTCAATTGGACCCAACTCCTTCTTTCTATACTTTCTGGTCGGAAACAATTGCTCAGGATATTGTCAATTTAGAAGCAATCGGAAATAATTTTTATTGATCTACGTAGAATTTCTCTTATATGCAAGTTCGAACTTTATCTGTTAAAAGAAAGATCTGGATTCATTAACCTAAGAAACCTTTGCTACTTAAAAGTCACAATCATCATTGAAAGCACATATTTCTTTAAAAGTTCTTTAATACAGGAAATGCTTTGACATTGCATTGTTATGTACCGTTGTGTAATTCATTGTATAGTTTATTTTAGCGGTTTTTGTTCTCAAAACTGTGGTTATGCAGATAACTTTTCCTATCTAAGTATGTTAAGTATCCTTTGCCCTTACACACAGCAGGGCTCATAATATTTACAGGGGTTCGACAATTTTTATAAAATAATTTTAAAGGGAAGTATGAACATTAATAGTAATTGCTAATTTTCTGCGTATATTTCTTAAAAATTGTTGCATGACTTTATACTAAACTATTTTGTGCAGCTCATATAAACGAAAATCTCATACTTATAAATTTGTAGAAAAAAAACTATTTTGGAATGTCAGTTTTCACTAGATAAAACCTTATCCTCCGGGACGGGAGAAAAAGGGAGGGGGTCTTCAAATTGAGGAAAAATTCTGGACAGTTTTGCTTTCTCTCACCTTCCTTTGCTCAATTTGTGGATGTCCTTTTTTGGAGGAATATAATTATTGAAACTTGACTCCCCAAATAGCTGAATTTTCTTTGAAATATCTTTTTTAGTATGAACTGTATTTTATACAGTTTTTCGAATGAACGGAAATTTTATTTGTTTTAATAAAAAAAGAACAATATTAACATCAAAAACAGATTGTTATTCTCTTAAATGTTCATATTTTAAAATCATTTTATATAAATACGACTTCTTTTACCGAATGTTAGCTTTTGTTTAGGTAAATATTCCTTTAAAAATGACTAAATTTTTAGGGAATTTTTAGATTAAGTTCCTCCAGAACTTGTCTTATCTTTCGATCTATTCTACGTACGATATAACTATGATAAAGAGTATATTTTAAGACGAAAATGGGTGCCGTAACACGTGTTACAAGTATGCAAGGCAAAATCTTTTTGCATATTTCTTAGTATTTTATGAGAAATCTAAAAAAATTGAAAAATTGTAACGTATGTCAATCATTTTGTTCAACCGCTGTACCTCAAGATGATCTTGAATTTCTCTGCTGCCATGTTGGTCTTACAACATTTTTTTTGTCAGTTACCTACTTTTTTAAAAAAGATGACATACATAACATACCAAACGTGTAGGTGTGCTCTGATCTGTAGTTAAAATAACCAAACGAAACCAAGCCTTTCCGAAACGAATCAATAGACCACATTAAAAAAATCACCCCATCTTCATTTCCTCATGATCCGATTTCAATTGTACCTGACTCATCCTTTCTACATTTCCGAGCCCGCTATAATTGCTCTGGAAATGTCAGTTTGGAAGCAGTCGGAAATTATTCCCCATGATTTACGGAGAAATCATCTCATTTGTCAGTTCCAACGAGTCCTGATCAGAGTCACCCACGCCCCGTTGGATAGTCCACCTGGGACACCTTCGTTACTTAAAAGTGATTCCGTTGGAAAGGGCTGTTATTTAGTTCCGGCCGCTTGGATCCGGTGTAGGGCCACGCCCGAAGGGACGGCTTCAAACAAAGGAGACTCATTAGGCCAAGGAACACTCAGGAGGAATGGATTGCGGTTCAAGAAATCACCGGGCTGATGAGATTTTTGAATGAAAAATATATGGCATTCGATTAATTATCGTTTAAGTAATTGAATTTGAAATGGCGAGTCTTTTATTGCTGAAGAAATTATTTAGGAATTCTGAAAGGTATCACCTTTTGTCGAATGACCTAAACTGTTATTGTTAAAATATTATTGAAAATGAGTGCAATGAGCGCACTTGGAAAAAAATGTAGTTTGAGAAACGCTTTACTTAAAACAAACGTAAAAAAGGAATTTATTACAGATTACTTGATATAATTAAACACGATATATTTTATTTTAAACACGATTGTAGAATAGATCGAGAAATGAACGGTATAAAAGTATTTGAAACTTTCTTATTCACTTCGATAAAAATATTTATCAATTGTAGAAATCGGTTTTGAATATTTCAAATGCATAAGGATATCAAAAGTGCAAAAAAAACGTATGATTACAGTTACAATTATCCATACTATAACATAAACAAAGAAATTCACATTATATACAATAAAACAGTACAATTGCCGATCAACAATAAAAATCCTTGAATATTTGATTGAATAGTTTTATCACAACATTAAGGAAACAAAAGGAGAGCACATTCAAGTTAATTTATCCAACAGTTGGAACTACAAAAGTACATCATCATATAGAAAAGTATATCATGCAACTGTATCCGAATATAAGGAAAGATATATCAAAATGCAATAATAGTTATTCGGCTAACTATTTAAAGGAAAGAGATTCCTTATGCAACGGCGTGATACCACCGCCTTCGGAGAGTTACTAGTAAAGAAGTTACTGGGATATTAAAAGGCTTTATTTTAGATTACTAGATGGTCTCAGGTGGCAAAACATATCAAATGAACAAAAATTACTATAGACATACGCATTTATTCAGCAATTGTTTATATGATATAGCAACTCATTACATAAAGCATTGTGTAAGCACCGTGTAGTCGAAGAAACACTTAGATAATGCGATATACATTAGTATGATTTATTTAATTACCTTTGCAATTTAAGACAAAACAATTGTTATTATCTTTTAGAACCTCGTTGATTTCGCATCACAAGGCATAATGTATGGAGAAGCGGGGGATAACGGAACATACTTGAATTTATTAGTAAAATAAAATAAAATTAAAAACTAAATTAATAATTATGATTATTAAAAATTTCATAATAGTTTTTCTAATCTGTTTATTCTTGTTTCAGTTGGAAGTTGCCCATATACTAAATTTGTTTTTAACTTTCATTGCAGATGCTTAAAAAATGCCTTTTATAACAAATAGGTTTCGGCCGAGGGAGAGAATTGGCTGAATTTGTAATCAAAGCTGCACAAAATGTCCTCACTACAATTGAAACTAGAAAATTGGCATAAGAGTTTGCCTAACCACTACATCTAAAGTTTTCATACAAATGAGGGTTAGAGGGAAAAAAAAGTCATAGAAAATATGGTTTTATGAATTTATGAAGCAACATAGCTTCCTCTCCATACGAGCTACTAAAGCAACCAGTTTGGCTTTTACTAAAAGCTACAAGGCAAATATTGAAAAGCTTTCAATAATCTAATTGAGGTTGTGAGGAAATATTCTTTTTAATATCATGGAAAATTTAACTGTGATGAAATCGGCTGCACGACAGTTCAAGTTCCTCCTCGAGTAATAGTTTAGAAAGGTAGTAAATAAGTACGAACACGTTACCTGAAATAGGACAAGTTTTGGATAAATTTAAACGAAAGTTAATTGGAATATAGAAAAAAGTTTGTTAGACTTTGTTTCTAAATTACCCTGTCCAGTGATCGATCAAGAAACAATGCAAGCAATCTTGATTTCAGTTTTAACTAAGATTTTTCACTTTTCAGTGTAAAATAATTGTTTTAAAAAAATAAAATTTCATTCTTTATTAATTATGTAATTTGTGTTTGCTTTCAAATTTTATTTTAGGTACTTTTCGAATTTATTTTCCATTTTGTTTTCAAAATTTGATAAAGACTATTTACCATGTCCCATATTACTATGTCTATTTAGCCCTGCATCCTGTCCCATTAGACTCCGCACATGAAGGCTAATGGAACAGTTAACTGTTTGTATAAAGTGTTCAATAATCAAAATGTGGCAATGTTTTAACGTGGGTTGAATATTTTTTTTAAATAAATGAATGTTAAGTTTATGAGCTTGTTAAAAAAAGTTATTAAATTCTTACATTTTGGTTGAAATACAGTGATTAATAAAAATTTGTCCCATTAGCTCCTTCTCTCCCCTAAGGCAGAATGCTTGAATTTATTTAGTTTGTAAAATAATTACTTGCTAGTAAGTAAATACAATTGCAGTAAAACTATTCATAAAACAATTTGAGTCTTACAAATGACTTCTAAAATATGAATTAACATCTATTTTTAAATGTAGCATAAAAAATTAAAACCCTAACCATTGTAAAATATAAATAGTTACTTTAATAATAAAAATGGTTAAATTCATATTTTTATTAGTTAATAATTTAATTAAAACTAATTCAGAAATAAAATAATGAAGTTTTCAAAATATTGGGTTATCGATGAACTCTTGATTATTGTCTTAAAAATGTTATTTTTAATATGTAAACATATTTATAAAATATTATAATGTACTAAAATTATATAATTATTAAATTCGTAACATAATTGTTAAATATTATAATATATAATTTAAAAAAAAACTAAAACAAAACAAAATAATTTTTCATTAGTGTTATAAGTGTGATAATCCAAAAGCAACAAGGCAATTCAACACAAAATTATGTTTGTAAAGTCAAAACAACACTTTCAAAAGAGTTCGGAAGCCAGAAAATATTTGAAGCGTCAACTATGAAATATTTTGGCACAATTTTTAAAAACTGAAATTCTCAATTGAAAGTTAACGAAGTATTAATATCTAATTAGTTTCAACTGCATACTATTATTTTGTGACGGGTAGCAACATCCCACATGTTCTTTAAAAAGGAACATAACGAAAAAACAAACCACACGGCACGCAAAAAAGCGACGATTCTGCCGTGTTAACTGAATGCAAACAGCCATCACACATACGCAAACAGGGTTATACATAAAACCGATGCATAAAGGATAACATTTACTTTGCTAAAAATAGTACAAGAACTTGTAGACATAAAAATAAGGGGCATTTTGAAACAAATAAGTGCGTTTTAGTACCTAAAAAAGTCATTTTGTGACGTCTTTGCAACTTCAAACAAAGTACTACATTTCTTAAGGTCATTTCATTCTATACGGGTATCAATAATTAACACAATACTCCAGCCATGTAAATTTTTGTATTGTTCTATATATATATAATACGTTATTCTATCTTTAGAAGCTTATTTAAAGAAATGACAAAAATGTTGTTGTCACGCGAATTCACAAGAAAATTTAAAGGGTGATTACTCAAATAAAAATATCACTTAAACAAAAGTTCGCCTAACCATGACATTTCGTAGTTCAGGTAAAAGGAAACAGTTAAAAAATAATTCTATTGAGGGACAGTAATACAATACGAACAATTTCGAAAGGGTTTTATTTTAAAGTAATATGATGGAAAATGAAGTACTTCAATAGAAAGAAAAGATTTTGTAAACGAAATACAAGTCCCTTTAAAAAAATGAATGTTTTTTATACTTTTTATTTCGTGAATTAAAAATTTTATGGTGCCATAAATAGATAATTTAAAATATACTTTTATGCAAATGAAATCGGGATTTAATTGCATTGTTATGTTTTTTGTGTAATGAAATTGTTAAATTATAAAAAAAATCATGAATGCAAAAACAAGATAGTATTAGATATTTTTATTTTTTTTAAAAATATAACTTTGTCGTTTTAAATATAACTCCCACAGGCATAAAACTACTTCATTGATTAATCATTATTCGCAAACTAACATAATAATTAAACATAAAACCATTTTCTCCAAAACATGACATTTTATGATAAATCTAAAACGACTTAGGATTCGAAAGATAATTAAATGAATTTAGTTTTTTATGATTGAATTCAAATAGCAGAAGATAAAATAAATTTTCATGCATTAGCTTTACTTTTTAACGAGAAATTTGTGTATAACTTTCTGTTACATTATCTAATTAAAATTATATTTTTAGTAATAATAACATAACTAATTTAATTGTAGACTGGAATGTAGTTTTACTTTAAGATAAGAAAAACCCTTGGATTTTCATTTTTATGTTCGTAGTATGGTATCATAAATAACAATATCTTTATAAATATATCGACTTATAAAACTTTTTTTATTAACTATATATAATTATAAAGAAAAATTAATCTGCTTAACTTATGATATAGTTATTTTAAAACTAAAGAAACACAAGTTATTTATTTTAATTAAGAAATAGTTTAATATCATATACATAATTATTATATCGATTTTTTTACACTACTTTCTTAGTCTTCAAATACTAATTTTGTTTTTTGACTACTTTTTAGTTCTCAAAGCTGTCAAAGGGGATTTTACTTTGTGATGTATATTTTTTTAAAGTTAAAACCTGTCAAATATTTACTCCTCCTCAATGTTCAGCACTATTATTTCATTCTATTTCTTACTCAATACTATTTATTGTTTCAAAATGTACTTTATCTGAAAATTAATTTCACATTGAGAAAAGTTATCAGCGTTGGTTTTAACTTGGGTTGACATAAAATACTTAAAGAAAATGAAGTTTTACAAGCAAATAACACCAGGGATAATTTTTGTCGAGCGATCATTAAATGAGTTTTTGTACCACTTTTATCTTAATACATCTACAATAAATATTAACTGTATTTTATTTTTACTGTTATAAATGCATAAAACCTGAACGAGAATATTTTAATTAACTAATAGTGTTCAAGCAACAAAATTTGCAAGTTATTATTATGAATATCTCTCGATAACAGTCAAATTGTTGAAATTGGAACCATATATGTTTGTAAAAACTGTCCTATACCTTTCTTTTTTCCTATTTCTACACTAAAAAGGTTCATATTCCTTCAATATCAGTCTTACCGGTTGCCGAGTCAAAAAGTATAAGCTGTCAAATTGCATTGCAGTTCCATTAGAAAAACATATTTTGTATGGATTTTTTTGTTGCCCAAAATAGGTTTGTCAAAAAAAGTTTGGCGCATGAATAAAAGTTCTTTTTGCTTCCATAAAATCGTAGTCAGCTAGGATCCATTAAAAATATTCGAAACAATTTTCCCTACAGAACTAAGCTTTAATGCTTGATATGTTGTCCTACTCATCATCTACAGCAGTCACATTCTCGCTACTTTTATTTCTGAAATTATAACCATTCCATTGATTATCTCACATTTCAATATTTATCTACTTCAAATGTGGTCTTGGGTCGAAAAAAAGCGTCATTTATGCAGTGCGTCTGCCATAAACTACAGGCCCTCGAATCCAGCCTCTCTGGAAGGTGTCCAAATGACACGCTCATTTTCGTGTTCGATTCCATTCCAAAGTGGGGGAAGATCGCCCGTACAAAGGCCATTTCAATAAGATTTTAAAATGAGGTATGGAAGGGATGAAAATTATATGCAAATAACCCTTCAAACCCCGAATCGAAATGTTCTCGCAGGAACTTTTTGGCAATTACTTCGATGGCTTTAAATGGCCTACTTAGGTGTGAGCAATTCAAAGGCGAACAAAGAAAATGATCATGGATGTTGAATTGTTATGGGTTCGAGAAGGTATTTAGAACTTATGTTTTTTAAATGCAGGGCATCGAAGTTTGAGTTTTTCAAAACACTTATTGTTAGCTTTCAAGTTAATAAAATATTTTTTGTTTGTAAAAAAGTTTGCTAAAAGGGTTTGCTGTTAAAGCATGGACAATGTTACAATTTTAAATGTGAAAAATATAAATTTTAACTTAATAAAATGGAAATATATAAACAACGATATTTTACTTCTATGAGTATGATAAAGACTATGTAACTCATATTTTTCAAGTCTAAATATCCCGAAATTGATTAGAAATGTAATTATTATTTAAGTTTAATATATAACTGCAAATAACTTGAATACATCACTATATACGTGGAAAAGTGAAGTAACTAACTAAATAAAATTTTTACGCAAAATTAATTAAAAACTTTAGATTTATATCGATTAGTGTGAGTTTTAAAGCAATAAATTCAACTGTTTGGCTATAAAAAGCTAAGTTTATATTTTCCTACAGATGAAAAGCAATAGAATCTGCCCATAACTTCTGCAGATTTTCCTGAAAATCCAATTTAGTATTGAAATAAATTTCGATTTTGAAAAACCTCTTTTATGTGTTTTATATAAAACATAACTAAAACAATTTTTGTGTGAATTAAGTAAATATAAGACTGATTTAAAAGTAACATTAGTCCATTAAGTCTTTAAAATTTAACAAATGTACAACTGTTTATTAATCATGTGTGATGCCAAAAAGACAACTGATGAAAAACGTCATTTTACATTTGAAGGGGTTTTAATAACTGGTTATGTTTTGAATTAAAAAACGTTAAAAAATTTCAGTAAGTAGTTAAAATAAAAATACTTGTTTAGATTTAATTATACGTAGATTTTATAAAAATAAATGCATCACTAAAACACTTGGAAGTTACATAAAAAATACAAACTAAGTTCAGAGTATTTCAACAATTGTTCAACAACTTAAAAAAATACATTTGTTGGAAGCTTCGAAAAATGAGAAAGAAAGTAGGATTTATATTAGATACGGTCTTGAAATAAGAGCTTATAAACGTTTCGAAAATCTTTTTATGCGGTTAGGAAAGAAAATGTAGATGTGCAAAAAATATATCACCATTTAGAAAAGAAAATCGTATAATTTAACGTTAAAAGGAACAACGTATATTTAGACGCAGGAGAAAGTTTAGAATTTGGAAATAGAAGGGGAAATCGGAAAATATTTTAGAAACATAAAGTAAATATTTGAACCCAAGCGAAAATTGGATTATTTGATATAATATTTAAGGCACGTATAATTATTAGGATAATATAAGAATGGAATAGTATTTCTTTATATTAGACAAAGTAGCATCAAATTTGGTAGTTTATAAAGATTTTTTGTTTTCGATAGATAAAAATGGTTTATAAAACAAGTTTTTAGACTTATGTTTTTATTTAAGATTAAAAAAAAATATTGCTTACCTTTTATCTAGTTGTTTTTTTAATCTAAGAAGTACTTATTATTTTATTTTTTGTAGTCCTTTGTTTTAGTATAAGGAAAAAACAATTTTGTTCTAAATGAATACTATTGTATTTAAAAGGAAGCTAGGAAAACACAATTTAGCTTTTTCATAAGGTTTTAAATTAAGATTAATATTAAATTGAGCTTTAAAACTGTAAACCGTACTTTTGTAATAAGATGAGTAGCGAAAATAAAATAAGCTATAAATAACTGTTTAGTATACTACAGGCTCGTACGTGTCATCTTTTTGTTTGAAATACATTTGTACATTTTTTGTTACATTCTGTAACCCTTCATTACTTGTTTATTCTTCATCTTTCTATCGTTACCTACACAATCTTTTGACCCTGGTCTTCAAGAAATGATGACAGATTGTGCACCTTACAGCTCCCTGTTACTGGTTAGGAGTTGTCATAATATCAAAACGAAATACGTAGAGAAGAATGAGGAAACATCAACTTCTATAACTAGCTATTTATATGACTATCGTATTGTTTATTTGTCAAGAAGGTGTTAACTCGTGCAGCTCTAAAGCAAAAATAAATCAACCAAACTAAAACTAGGCAGTCAAGAATTGATCATAAAAGAAAAAATTAGTGTATTTATAGATAAGTTTTATTTCTGTGCAAAGCTAAGGATAAAGTTCCCCTTATGGGACAAAGCCGAACCAATTGACATAAGTAAAAAATATTTTTTTTTCAGCTATCGATATTCATATGGAATGATTTAACCCATTACCGATACATTTGCGAATACCATTACACCCAAATAAAAACGTTAGCTTTAAGTTTTTAAAATTCGTGTTTTGTGCAACTAGATTTATTTTTTCTTCATAAATTGTCAATTACTATGGCTTTTGTCTTATACTTTAGCAAATTTCCTTGCCAATCGTGGTTAATTAATTAAGAGAACTCACTACAATTATATGCTTTAAATTAAGCTATCGAGATTAATATCCCTTACCTGCTAAGTAGGTAACCGTCGCTACAAGCGTGGTCGTAAGCCCAATCAACAGCAACGTTGCAAGCTTCCAAGAGCACTTGTGTGCACAGGTCTTCTGGAAGTGTAGTCTCGAACTATGTAGGGCGGCCGAGGTAAACTTTGATGAGGTGGATGCAAATGGCGGGCGTGTTGGGCCGGGTTGGATGAGTTGAGGGTGGACGCAGTTGGCTATTGGCACCATGGGACCTGTAGTGGAGCTGGGGGTAGAGCAGTAGACGGGAAGGGGATTGCTGTAGGTCGGGGGCCCAGCACTAGCTAGGGGGTTGGCTGATGAGGCATTGACGCCGTTGCCTATGCTCTTGGATTCATCAGATTTGGGGAGCTGGACTTGTTGGGGCTGGCTGTAGATCCTAAGTGGGACATAGACTGAATGTGAGTGCCTTTTTTTAAAGGAGACTGAA
The DNA here is from genome assembly GCA_019343175.1 of Oedothorax gibbosus. Lineage (NCBI taxonomy): Eukaryota > Metazoa > Arthropoda > Arachnida > Araneae > Linyphiidae > Oedothorax > Oedothorax gibbosus. Next base: position 5,805,275 of record CM033282.1, on the reverse strand, counting down.
TAGCCGCGGTACATCTCCTTTGATTTTCAAAGATATTTTTCTCCGGCTGCATTGAACATTTTTATAAACGGTTTTTGTATATGATAAATGTAGCTAACTTGCAAGGCTCGATAATCCCATTTTTTGAAATGGTTCCAATAATTTGTTGTAAAACTATTTATTAAAACGTAAGAAAAGTATTCTATCCAATTTCAAAAAGTGGGATTATAGAGCCCTGTAAGTCAGCTGTATTTATCATAAGAAAAAAGTTTGTAAAAATATTCAATACAGGCAAAAGAAAAGTGGCTTACAAAATCTTTTTTTTCCTATTGAATTAACTCCGTGGCACTATGGTTTGGAGACCCGTGGTCATTCGGTCTCATTTGCCGTTAATATTAGGTCGTTATTTGAAGCAAATTGTATGTGTTTTTAAGGGTTGAATGTTGTGTGGAATAAGTGTAGATAGGGCAAGGGAAAATATTGTTATTTCGTTGTTATGGTGATATTATTATCGTTGTAGGGGAAAATTGTCGAGTTACGTAGTTTACTAAAAGTTTTAGACTGTAACCTACACTATAAACGATTGCTGACATTTTTGTTTTGAAACTAATTTCTTCGAGATTGCTTCGCGAATTTATTCATGGAACCCCTTTTAGAGCTCCAACAAATATTTTTAGAAAATAGTTTTAAAAAAATAGTTTGTTATCTGTTGTTTGATCTGTCTTCTGTGTGTATTTATTACTAAATTTTTACGAAATTTTTGGGTAATATTCTATGTAGCAGAAGACATTTACATAACTTCTCTTTAACATTTTGTTTTTGAAGTAGGCATCTGAGAACATTGAGTGATTTCGCTTTTAATTTAGCATCATTAGTTATGTTTATAACAACTTAAATGTTTTACCTTATTTTTTTAAATTGAAAAAGAACATTAAAAAATATATAAACAGGATTTAGAATACAGAAGAGTACCACTCCGTTTTTGGTTTTATGCAGAGAAGAACTCCTTTAGGTCTAAAAATGATACATTTATTAGAGTTGAGTTGCATAAAAAGAATCTGCACCTGCATATTCTTAAAGTTAAAAAATAATTGTCATGTTATGCTACATATTTATCAAACAACAATAACATTCTAAGCAGTTCCACAACTCGCCTGTCAACAGCAAATCAGACCTAAATACGACAGGTTCAGATACGTATGCCAAAAGTCGCCAAAGGGTCAAACCCGGAAAAAAAATGCTTTTTTCCAGACATTCAAAGGAATTTTTGTCGACGTGAGTTCCCAACCTTTCACATCTAACCTACGCCAAGAAATGAGCTTATGTCGGCGTTGGAACCGGCCTTGTAGCATGGGTGTAAGCGGATCAATGCAATCTAAATTCAGGTGGCGAAGGAAGATAAGCTACCGGAAGGAGCAACTGTCGCTCAGGTCGCACATAGAAAACTAGGGAAATTATTTTGCTGAGCAAATTTGAAAGGATCGCAGTCGGTGTACTTTGCGAAGGGGTTTAAAGTTTATTGTTCAACTCGGGAAGAAAAATTGGTTCGGAGAAGGAATATATTATATGGATTTTCTAAAAGGAGTTTATATGGAATTTTATGCTAAGGTAACAGTTATTTTGAATTGAAAATTGTTAGAGTTGTAATATTTTAAAATGTATTGATATTCATAGATACGTTATTAATCTGATATTCTAATAATGATCATCGAATGAAAATAAATTTAGGGAGTTATTGTATCAATATGAATACATATTATCAGGTTAAAAATGTATTTTTCATTGAAATAAAATTTTGCTAACATAGTCAATTTATAAAGTAAATAAAAAAACATTAAAACATATTTTACTCTATCAAAAACCTATAAAATTTAAGTGTTTGTGTTTATAATATTTTTAGTCATCACCAAACGAATTCTTTAGTTTTAGAATCTTACCTTTCTGGTTCATTTAAACTCATTTTATTGGAAACATTTCTAAGATCTTGACTGTCCCCACTGATCTCCAATCCAGAATTGGACTCAATGAGAGGCGTCACTTGATTGCCGAGGCTCATATCTGTTGAAAAGAATAGTAACAAAAACTTTGAATTTCAATTATTTAAAAATAAAAACCACACTGTTAAAAATGTGGCGCTAAGTTTCACGAATTTCTTTGTGGTGAAAGATTTCACCATAGTTTTGGTGGTCGATTGAACCACTTACAAAATTGTTTGCTTTCAAAACCTGAAAAATCTTTAAACCGAATACCAAAATATGGGAGAACATTTCACCACACAGTTGTTGAAGCAACTAGAAACCATTTTGTTTGGTGAAACCTACCATCAAATTTCTAACAGTTCAAAAAGAATAAAAATTACCAAAGATAGATGATGTAAAACCATCTTCTTTGTTATATGATTAGTTAAAGCAACAATAATTTTTTTTGATACACCACACGTGCAAAAGTGATGCATACTTTAAAAAAAACAGTCGTGTGTTGTAGTAATCATTTTATGAAATTCCTGAAAATCATATTTGTCTGTCATTGCCTTTTTTAACAAACGAATTTAATAGACCTATTCATTTTTTTGAAAAAAAAAATCACCTGATTAAGTGTCTCATGGCATGCGAACACTACTCAATCGATATGATATGACAGTGACTTTTATTTTCGTATATTATTTTACTATTCAATGAGATATTTTTTTATGGATATCACTTGTAGAGAGCTAGACTGGCACAACCAAGCACAAATATTTAACTTCTTAGCTCCAGACTCAAGATGTACAAATACATTTGAAGTGTTAAAAAATAAAAACTTCGTAAAATTCACTTTTCAACTTCATTTTATAATTTTGCTTAACACTAGCTTATACATTATAAACTAGGATGTGTTCAAGCTTTTCAAAAATACCGATACCGAAGCAGCTGACAAGTACCAGTCGTTTATTTGTATAAAAAATGACGTAGCATTACAGTTTGGGAGGTCTTTCAAAAAAGTTATTTCATTTCAGCAATAAATTTATAAGACATTATTTATTAAAATAATGTTAGGATGTACTATTAATTACAAAAACTAACAGAGCTCGTTTATCCATTCACAGCAAACTAATTAGTATTTTTAGCGCTTTAATCCTCACAGTACACTAAATAGACGTGTAACACAACGTACACTAAATAGACGTGTCAGCAAATGTTAAAAGTATTTTTTTTTCAAAATTATTTGCAAAACTTTTAAATATATAATAGTTTGAAAAATATGTTTATTTAAAGAATACATTAAACATTTGACGAATACGATAAACATTTGCATAAGCAACTCATTCGTGTTTGCGAACGCTGTTTACTCGTTCAGATGCGTCATTACAGCACTCAACAGGCAATACAACATAGACGATTAAACAAATGTATTTACCTTGTGAAGGATATATGGATGACATGCCAGCTGTCAACATTGTCGGTAAGTAGGGCGGCTCCGACTCACATTCACTTTCTAGGTAGCCTAGCCTAGGCCGCCTACCTAGGCCATCTAGGTGATGGGCCGGGGGGATGTTACGCCCAGGCAAAAGCGTGGCTGGGGCTGGCTCGGGGGGACTTTCATGGAACACTAGAAAGAAAGACAGATGTCTCAATAGTTGTTTCTGTGTCTTTTGTTCAGAAACTGGGTTTGTTTTTCTTGTACATGTAATAATTTGCGGCGATGTTATTTTGAAACGAGCTAAGCGTCAAAATTTTTGAAATGTAAGATTTCTCATGGATTTTATTTTAGGGTTTTCTAACGCTGACTATTATTAGAAACATTGACATATTGACAGAACATGAAATATTGACAGAATATTTCTTTTATATAGTGTCACGGCATTGCGAATCTTGTTTTGATATTTCTTTTAGATGCTGTGAAATTTCACTAATCAAAAAGTACTATTTTAATAAAAAAAACTTGAATTGAACAAGTCTGAACTTTTTGAAAAATTAAAAGCACTAAATTTACAATTAAAAATGCGTAATGCTTTTAATATATTATTTAGTGTTTTGGCAATGCATTAAATAATGCTTTAAATCACCAATCATTGTAATGTATTAACAATCTTTAATGATTTCGTAATCTTTAATGAATACTTTTTTTAGTTATTTTATTAAATATTTTTTTTATATTTGCGTGATTACTTCCAAAAATAAATGTGTTTTTCTGTTTTATATATAAAAACATCAATAAAACCTCGAACTTTTTTACACGTATTCCTTGCGGTAACACTTTTATCATTTTGAATGATATTGATAGCTCAATCGGATACAGACGAAATTTAAAATTTACCGTTTTTCGGTTGATTAATCATATAATAAGATTTTTTGAGCAACCATTTTCAAGACATAATATATCGGTACTAATTTAAAGATGATTTTTAATGTCCACCGTAATCTTAAATGCGACTCTGACAATTTTTCCCCGCTAATAAAATAAATTTGATATTATAACAGAATTCTAGGGTACAAATTAAATCCCTGAAAAACTTACTTTAGTTCGATTTGGAATAACACTTACCAATTATTTATCTATGAGCAGATTAAATTGCTCATGGTGTCTTTTTGTTAGCTTCTATTCTTTTGTTTCTTTAGTTTACTGTTCAGAAAATTTCTAACTTTGTATTATGTAGAATTTGTTTAACGTATTGAGTTTCTTTGTCTTTTTTTTTATGGATACATCTTTATTTTCCCATTTTTTAAACGAGAACCACAATATTAATTTCACATAATTAAACATATAATTAATTTGGAATTAATACTTTTATTTTTGTCAATACCGTGCATTGTTAGGCTGGTAATTAAAATGTTTTTTTAAAAGCAATTTATAAATAGATAACTTGGTTTTTTTGTTAGCAATAAGCAATTACCTAAGTAAATCTTACTGTAATTCTTATTATAAATTTATACCAATGTTAAACAATATGTAGATTGATTGAACTGCTTAAAAAATACTTCGGGAAATTGAAAAGTTGATATTTCAAGCTTATCAGTATAAAACTAAAATTAAGTGAATAAGATTATTTATAAGCAACGTAAATAGTGTTGACGCATAGTAAGAAGTATATTTGTTAATAGCGATGTTACAATAAAACCAAATTGTTATTTTAAATATTTTCTCTTTTAATTTTTATATTATAATTATATTGACTAATCTAAACAAATGCTTACTTAAAAACAGAACATAATCGCTTTTTTTATTTTTAAAATTAATAAGTTGAGTTATGTTTATAAATAAAATCAATATTCAAGAAGTATGTACACTTATACTGCCGTACAGTTGCAGTGTACGATGACACTTATGTGCATCGATTTACTTCATATTTTTATTATAATTTTATGCTTTTAAGTTTCGATGCAAAAATGTGGAATTCGTTCTTGAAGTACCATTCTAAAATGTAACCGTTTCAAAACTTATTACCTATTACCTATTATTGTACTATTCTGTTAATATACACTTATTGTATTCAATCTTTTGTACTACCCTCAACTCGACATCTATTTTGCAGCTCTACTACTAGACATGTTTTGTACTATATTATTTTCGACATTTACTGAAATTTTCTTTTACTATTTAATCGTATTGTTTCCTACTTGATATCTATACACTGCTCCACTACTAGAGAGCTTTTTATTCAATTATTTGACGTCTATTGTGCTATTCTACAACTAGACATCGATTGTGCTATTCTACAACTAGACATCGATTGTGCTATTCTACAAAACTAGACATCGATTGTGCTATTCTACAAAACTAGACATCTATTATGCTATTCTGCAACTAGACATATATGGTGATATTCTACAACTCGACATCTATTGCGCTATTCCACTACTCGACATCTATTGTGCTATTCTACAACTAGACATCTATTGTGCTACATTACAACTAGACATACATCCCCCCCCCCGTGGTTTCTACTACTAGACATCTATCGGGCTATTCTACAAAACTAGACATCCATTGTGCTATTCTACAAAACTAGACATCTATTGTGCTATTCTACAACTCTATTGAGACACCTACTATTCTGTCCCTCTATGGTCCTGCGAGCGATGGGTTCAGAGTCTGTGTAGGTGGCATCGGAGTTGTTATCCGAAGTCGACGAAGACGAGGGGCCTCGTTGAAGAGCCAGGAACATGCGACGACCCTCGGCGTCTACTGGAGCCGTTGGACGATCGACGACGCCTACAAACAGACATGTGGTTGTGAGGTCGCGAAACAATACCACAGTTTCGTAGACCATTAACCGGAACCGATAAGATGTATCCCATATATCCCAATTGCGGAAGCAGATAATATAATTGTTCACATGATCCGATGTTTAGCAGAGGTTTGATTTAGAGGGGGATTGCAGTATGCGGAAGCTTATAAAAAATAATAAAGATTAACAAAATTTCTGTGAGTAAATTACCCATAATTTTTTTAATAAAAATATCCCTATTGAATTTTAGATTTTTTTTATGATTTCTATTACTTCTAATTTTTTATAACCATTTTAACGAAAATAAAGCAATGTGTTTGTGTTCGTAGTAGGAATCTTTGAGACTTATAGTGATAAAATAATTGCATGTCTATGTAATACGAAGATATCAGTCTTAAGTTCAGTTCATCTATGATCCAAAACCCAACATAAGGAATCCAACTTATTCATATATTGTTTCAATTTACAGGTTTTTTTTTTATTTTGACTTTAATATTCGACATTAATTTCGATCAGCAATAGTTGTCGAAAAGAAGTTTACTGTTCTAATGTTTTTAGTTACACCTTTAAACAGTTTATCCTGATGAAATGTCCGGTTTCAATGAGTCATTAAGGTGATAATAAGCTACAAGTTTTTTCTATAAGCTCTTGTTTTCACTGAATTGGTAATTTGAAATTTACACCCTATATATACAGGGTGGCCCAAAAGTAGCCTAACAGAGTTAATGTTGTACCATTGTTAAGAACTTCGGGTTATTTAGAACAGGTATTTGACATAGTCATGCTTAGTTTGGTGGTTGGCTAAAATAAAGTCGTACTACAGCGTATCAAGAGTAGAAATTCGTGGACTTCGATTGGTTTAGTTTCGAGATATCTTCGGTTTATTAGACCTTACCGACCAGGCTATCCCGGCCCCGTTTATTTGTTTGATGCTCTAGAAATATGCAAATGTCACCAGAGGACGTAACTTCGAATCACGTCACCTGCCAAATATCCTATAAAAGGATTTGTGCTGGTGGAAAATTTATACTTTTGTTTATGGTGTAAACCATGGCTGGAAATTTGAGCGAGGAGCACCGACGGTGGATCCTTAAGACCTACTGGAAGTACGAAAATGCGGAGACTGTGCGTACGATATGGGAAAGTGAGTTTAATTTGCCTGCGCCTTCCCGTCATGCGATTTACAGCATCAGAGACAAGTTTGAAACCACGAGTTCCGTCGCCAATGCCTCGAAGTCTGGAAAACTAAGTACAACGTTGACACAGGAAATTGAGATGAATGTAGCCATTACATTCGTAAACAGTCCAAAGAAGTCTACGCGACAAGCGTCTTGGGAGCTGATGATCCCGAGGGCATCATTACATTGCCTGATGCACCAGCTGAACCTTAAGCCGTACCGCCCAAGACTGTTTCAGGGCCTTCTTGAGGATGATCCTGACCGCAGATTACAATTCTGTGAAATAATGCGCGATCAACTGACTGATCAACCAGACCTGCTTTCAAAAATAGTGTGGACATATGAAGCTTGCTTTAAATTGTCTGGCCACGTCAACAGACAAAACTGTGTACTGGGCCGACGAAAACCCACATGTCATTTTGACTACGCATTTAAATCAGCCAGGCGTCACAGTGTGGGGTGGCATATCCTGCGATGGTGTCGTGGGTCCTGTCTTTTTCGATGGAACCGTTGATGGCCCCAGGTATTTGGATATGTTGATACAAGTTGTAGTACCACAACTGCAAGCACGGCCCGACTTTGCGGAGTTGTTTTTTCAACAGGACGGTGCCCCACCTCATTAGTCTTTGGTGGTCCGACGATACCTGGATCTGACTTTCCCGAATCATTGGATAGGAAGACGGGGGAGCATTGAGTTTCCACCACGTTCCCCGGACTTTACTCCCATGGATTTCTTTTTCTGGGGAGTAGTAAAGGATAATGTTTATTCCAGAAAACCCGCCACAGTACGCCAGTTGAAGAAATTCATCGATGATGCTTTTAAGGACATACGTGACAACTGGAATTTGTGTCGTACTGTGTGTGAGAGTGTCGAGGATAGGTTGTAGGAATGCATCAATGTCGAAGGTAGACAATTTGAGCACCTTCGGGATTAAGAATGTAAATATATGTATGTAAATAAAGCTGTCACTTTTGACTATGGTTTTTAATTACGATGCATATCGCCAATAACTCTCCTGTAGCTCCAGTACTACGATAATTCAACCAAACTAAACTTAAAATGTTTTAAAATAACTGTTTCTGTATAAATAACTGTATACCTAACTAACTGTTAGGCTACTTTTGGGCCACCCTGTATATCGATAACATAAATTTTTAAAGTAAAATTTTGGAAGAAAATTATTTCAGACAGAAGCTTTAAATATAGAAAATATATATGTTTTCAACTTAAAGTATTTTTAACTTTTTGAAAACTAACGATCCATTAATGACTAATCTGAGTAAGGAGGTTAAAGTAACTATTTGCTTTGAAAAACATAGCATCATTTTAAAATATTCATTACTGAATTCACTTGGTTATTCTCCACGATTGTCGATAAGGTTCTGTGTTCAGATTAGTTTTCGTTACGCCTCATATTTATTCAAATACGCATTTTTGCTGTCTGCCATTACTTATCAAATCACTCTTAAACTCAAAGATTTATTACATTCATTTAAGGTTTTAAAGAAATAAAAAAAAACTAAGCGTTTGTATGATACTCGCAATATTCATTTTTTTTTTTTACTTTTACTATTCTATAAAAATACTGACAAAGTATTAGGGATGTCTAAATAAATTTTTATTGATCGTAAACCTTGTACCTTCAGTTGTTAATGAAAGGACGAAAGTTTAATCATGAATAGTAATAAATGTACATTTTAAGGAGTGATTAAAAAATACGACATGCATAAAACCATTATTCACTTATTTCCTAACTCCACTTCTTTAATCATCGAGCTATGTAACTTATCACCTTCCCAGATTAAATACACAGTAAAAGGACATTATGTGAATTCGTACGGTACGCGAATATTGGGTATTTTTTTTAACTTCGAAATTTTTAAAAATGGAGTTGAATCGTAACTGTAATTACTTGTTCACCAATACATTTCTATTAATTGACTTTGAAAACCCCCAGAACAGACCAATTACTTCTGATATAAAGTAGATCACATTTATTTGAACATTTTTTTTAATAAAGTATTGGATCCTAGCCATCTTCGTATCAATTTCGAATCTTTCAATGCAATCACTCTAAAGACAATCTAAGAAAAAGCCATGAAACTGTCCCTCAGGTCAAGTCGAAAAAGGAACCTAACCAATAACATTCGCTGACAACAATATTATTTACGGAGGGAGACGATTCAAAGCAAATTCGAATGCACCTGGGGGATAGAAAAATGAGACAAAGTTCTATTTCCGAGCTAAAGCTTCATTAAGAGTGTTTTCGTTGCTCGAGATTTTGATTACGTTTGAGAAACGTTTTCTTATTATTGTTAAGAAGCGAAGTCACCTTTTCTTGCTCCAGTGGACCTTGAATCTGTGGACGCTCCTAAAAGCAATGACTTAAGACATTTGTCATTTTTTTTTGCCCCGTGGAAGCACTATTCGTGTGTTGGTTTAGCGAGAAAAACTGATTTTAACTTCTAAGCTGAATGTTTGTTTTATTGTAAAAAGATCTATCGGAAATTAAAGGGATTTTTTGTAATTACTTGTTCTTCTACAAAAAATCCTCATGCAATCGCTCGTAGAAAGTAATAATGTTTTTAAAGATTTGGATGTAGAAATGTTATTTGCTAGTAATCTAGATAGTAGTTTATGAAAAAAAAGTACGAATTTTTTTCAAAAACAAATTTAACTATTATATTTAATGACTGCGCCATGTGCTACGGATAAAAAAGTGACAAACAAGTAAGAAAATACAGTTTTTAATATATTATTCTTGTCTGATACACATTAAAAGAGAATTTTAATTATAATAGATTTTTGAGCATTTTAACAAGTAGTTTAACAGTTCGACAAAAATGGTATTGTACAATGGAAATGCCACATTAAATTTCAAATACATTTGTGAACAACAGTCTTTCGAAATACACGTTGAATGGTTTTATTCACAGTAGTAAAAAATTATTAAATTAGTAGGAAAGCTGTAATAGATTTTAAAAAATCGCCACGAGCATGAATCTTTACATCAGATGCCGTTTTCAGTCATGTAAGTTTCATGGGATTTTAATGTGGGTATTTTGAGTAAAATTAGACATTTTGAAGATTTTTATGCTGAGATTCCAATGCTACCGTATCTAGAGTACCAGAAAAAAGGTATTAGTACGTCATATTGGGTCCCATGCAACTTCCCCATTAAATATATAAATGTCGGAAACCGATAATGAGAAAGCTACGAAATTTAAAAATCGCATTATTTACCAAATCCACAAATTCCACTAAGTAAAAATTAAATATGTCAAGATTTTAATTTCTTAAAATGCATATAGTTCAACCAGCACAATCTCCCATATCCCTTTTATTTTATAACCAGCGTTAAAAATTACGAAGCAGTATCCTTAAATATTACCCTCTGCGTAAACCCTCCACTTCTGTAACACCTCAACGCACTAATGTGACGTTAATTAAACTGAACAACCGCCTGCTCATTACAACAACAACTGTCTGCTAGGCAACTCTTACTAGCTGTCAGCTCTTAATTTGATATCCAGTTGACATTTCACCAGATTTTGAATGGGGGGTTACGAGCTTAGGTTTCGATAAGACCAATCAAAGGCTCATCGTGTGGGGTAGGTGATTACCAAATGTACACTCAGGAGCCAAACCAGTTTGAGTCAAGAAGGGTGATTATATATAAAATTGGAATTAAGTTCTAGCGAGACTTTTGGGATTCGAACCCGATACCCCAAGGTTAGGATGTCCTACCACTTGACCAAAAGCGTATGCCAGTAGTGATTGGGCTTATCAGGTGTTATATATTTTCGCGGCGAACTTCTTAAGAGCCATAAATTAACCAATGAGGAGGATTAAGTCAATTTGCTTGTAAGCAACTCATTTCATTGCATTATATTCGGGTTTTAAAATTTGCAAAAGAGTAGCGTAAATTACTTCAGTTCTTTCCGATAAAATATTTATTTACAATGCTTTCATGTAACAAAAATTAAACTTTTACCCTTGCACCTGCGGTTATAATGTATCTTGACAGAAGCAATATTCATAACCAGAGAAAATAGCTTATTACGTTTGCAAACCTAACGACATGGGAAATATTTAAAGGAAGAATAAAATTATGATGGAAAAAAAGTCCTAACAAGTTGTTCTCACGTTTAAAATAAGACAAAGGAAGGGTAGCATAATTTTTTCTAACTATTAAATGAAGTAAATATCGCACCGTACGCGGAAAAGAGAACTATCGCTAAAAATACCGTTCTTCAGAAGAGGCGTTTAAAGTTTTAGTAAAAATTCCAATTATCACAAAATCGTTCCAAATGAACCTATATAAAAAACTATTTGGCATGGATATCCGTTTTATGAGTATCAAAACGGTATGCATAGTCATTTTTTACTTTAAATTTGTCTTTGCTGAGATATTTTCAGATAGGTCTTTCTTTCGCGTACAAAATCGTTCAAATTTGTACGCGAAAGAAAGACCTATCTGAAAATATCTCAGCAAAGGCAAATTTGAAGTAAAACAGGACTATACATACCTTTTGATACTCATAAAAAGGATATCCATGCCAAATTGATCTAGGTTCATTTGGAACGATTTTGCGATAATTTGAATTTTTACCAAAACTTTAAACGGCTCTTCTGAAGACCGGTCTTAAAAATTTGTTGCTAAATTCATTCTAAATATAAAGGAAACATACTTATGAAGAATACTCATTTACTTAATGCATTTTTATAATCTAATAATATATTGATCAACAATAAGAACATATTTTTTTAAAATTAAATTTAACAAAAAGCTTGTATAACCAATTTAATGAAGTTTATGTAATAAGGTTTATCTCTTATCATGTAATTACGATATTATTTTAAAGTCATGTTTATTTTTATAATTTAATATATATTTAATGATTGAAATTATAATAATTTGTTTATATAAAAAAATAGGTGTTATGAAACGAATCACTTTTAAAAAATCACGACTTACAAGATATATGAAATAATATCCACACTTTTCTACAAAAACCTTTCAATCTAAATTTTTACTATATATATTGTTTAAAATTTAAAAAATAATAATTTTGAAGCATTATTAAAATTTTATAAAATCATTTTAAAACTCATGAAAATATAAAAAGTCTTAAATTTTAAAAGTAAGTTGTAGGGATACCTAATACCTTAAGTATGAAATTGAATTCATTGACTTTATATCGCAAACTGTCAAGTTGTAGCAATTATAGTTTAGATTTATAGTAAAATACCGACGTTGAAAACTATTTAAAACTATTTATCGTTTGCTAAAATATTAACTTGAGAAAAAAAATATAATATTGACATATCATTTTGCAATCTATACACATTACATGAATTTTTTTTGTATATATTTATTGTACTAAATAATACAAAACAGAGCTTTTGAAATGTTTTTTTTTAAATGAGAGTATTTAAAATAAAGAAACAAATAAACAAATTAATTACCGACTCCAACATTTCCATTTAAGCACTTCAAACTTAACTTCATTGCCGTAGCAGCTGCAAACACATAAGCGAAAAATCGCCAGATGCGATAGGTCTTTCTTTCTCGCCCATTTTCATCGAAAAACGAACGCGGAAAAAGACTTATCTATTAATTGCAGACGAACTAAGGATCGGATCGCTATGCCGATTGCACCAATCGATATATATCGAAATTTTGCATCCTAAAGTAGTGTTAACTCAAAAAGTCAATTTTGGCCGATAGGTCACTTTTCCGCGTATGTTGCGATATGTATATTTATCATTTTATCACTTCACAAAAATATAAACCAGTCATGTATACTTTCAATTGGCCTACTAGATATTTTGGCATATTTTTTAAAACTAAAATATCTATATTATTTCATTATTATACCATTGTCAATACACAATGACCGTACAATGTTTTCGCATAAATTAATGGCGTTCAAAATATTATATAAAGGTAATCGAGCAGCACAAAGCGGAACAATCTGAATGGGAAGATGAGGTGTAATTTCAATAACTACATCCAGCACTCGATAACAGATGCGATTTTTCTTAAGCGAATCCTCTTCCTTCGCAGTGATCAATAAGGTAGATTCAGTGGAAAGTGATTCTACAATTAACTATTCCTTGGCTAGGATTTCTTTTGTTGGAAGTCAATAAACCAATAGAAAACGTTTCAATTCTTATCTTAATGAAGAACCGGAAATCGGTCAATTATTTTAAGATATCATTAGTTTCCTGAATCGCTTAGCTGCTCCAGACATTACTTTTGAAACGTCATCCCATTGGATTGTTAATTGAAAAATAATGCAATTTCCTTTGTTTATCTACGGGAAATGGGGAAGGATCTGAAATCACGTAACGGTAAAAAAATAAATTAAGACGTCGTAATGAATAATTACTCAAAAATTTCTTATAACGTTGATTAGAAAAATGGCATTCCGGGAATGGATTTAGGTTTTTTATTGCCGTTTGCCCAAAGTGAAATGGTTTCAAAAAGCATTAGCATATTTTATGGGTTTTTTAGGGTAATCAATGTACTTAACATGTCATGTATTTGTGCTATTTTTTATCAAATGAAATGTACTGTACCATGTCATGCAATTTAAAATATGAAATGGACACATAACAACTAGGCAGGCAAATAATTATCGTGTACAACTTTTTGTCCTATATTTAAAGATTCGAAAGGAATTTATCTGGATTTTTAAGGGTTTATTTTCTCTGTAGCATTAAATTAACTAATTGCAATATGGTTAGGCAGCATTATCGTCGTACTAGAGCTACACGAGGATTATCGGGGACGAGTGCGTGCACTCCTTCTACTCTGAGTATTATTCGTCGGAATTTTTATCTGAACAAACCGTTTATAGTTTTGAATTGTTATTTTCGTAAGCCCGGACTCGAACGTGGGATCTTTCGCATGCAGGACAAGCGCCTTACAGACTGGGATATCAGCCTCCAGGCCCGTCCGTGGCCGAGTGGTTAAGGCATCAGCCTAGAGATTCAACCTTCTCAGGAGTGCGGGGGTTCGAATCCCACCTACTGCCAGTCATCCTATAAATCGGATCCGTGCTGGAAATAGTAGAAAATCCTCATCACGGATGGGCCCGAGTACACAGGGTCGGACGTGCTCGTTAAATCTGTGGAGTCCAAAGTCCCGACGGCGTTAGCGTACGATGTCGCTCGAAGTTCCGTTGGGTGCCCGCTCAGGTGTCGACCTCGTCACTTGACCAGGGTTCTAAATTACGAGGCGTTATTGGCTGTGTTAAAGCTCCTGAAGGAGGCTAGAAATAGACAGCCGGAAACGATTACCTCACCTATATCAGCCTCCTACTTGCAATATAAGAATGGATTGGTGGAGCATAAGTGAAGAAGTTTATTATTAAGTGAAGTGCAATTTGTCACTGCACTATAAAAGTATACTTCTTTTAACACATTAATTTCTAAAACTGCTTTGTTGAACACGCTTTGATCGAAGTAAAAAACAGTACCATAACAACAAGAAAGGCACAATATTTTAACCTACGATATTACAATAATTAATAAACTGCCTACAATGATTCAAACTTCTTTTTTTATTAAAATAACTTTCAGTAAGTTATGCAACGAAACAAAATAATTCACTTATAAGTAATGTAATTATAATTCATAACAGAAATAAAGTTTACTTTGTCGAAATGCCTTTGATTAAAGATACCTTAGAACTTTTGAATGAGTAAAAAAAAATTTGCTACTTTTTTATTTGTAAGCTTTAGTTTCTGAAAAATTGGAATACATTTATTTTTTTAAGGTATTACATTTTCTTATATTCTACATTTTAAATTTTTGTTAAGGTTGAATCAAAAGCCTACTTTCATCCTTATTTTATTAATAAAAACTAGGGTTTAAACATTACAGTTTCTCCTGGATTATTTTACCATATCCAACTCAAGTTGTATTTAATCCGCTTTCCTTTTACGCTTCAGTTAACCATATTACGATCTTCGAATAAAAAAAAGGATTTTTATTGTCGACATTTACGCATCTTTAGATGTATTTCTTAGTGTTTGCGGTTCTTTCTTTTATTATTTAAATTTATTTTATGTATTTTTTAATGTATGTTTTATGAGGCATTAAAATCGGTATTGTTTACTACTTTACGAGTGAGCTTTTTATTGACGTTGTTCATTTAGCTATGCCAAAAGAAAAATGTAATTCAAAATGCTTTTTTATATGCAATTAAAAAAATATTTTTTAACAAACGCTTAACAGTTTTGAACATTCTTTGTATACAACCTTTTGCTCTGACTTGCAGCCTGTATAATTATAGTCTGCTCTTTCCTGCATTTTCACACTTCTCAATCCCTGTTCTATAATCTTTCACATCGCATTTCATATATTAAACTGCACTCAAAACCTGTCATCTTCTCTTAATTTACATTCGATTGATTCATATACTAATCACTTAATTAAATTTAGTATATTATTTAACGTTTAAAAATATTTTGGAAATGTAACTATAGATTTTCAGAAAAAAATGATACTTCATTGTTTTGTTCTTGCTTAATAAGTTTAAAATAATGCATGTACAAAGTTTTATTTATAAAGTTTAATGTATTTTAGGATTTTAAATGACCTTATGGACATATTTACTTCATATTAAATTAAGATGCATTCGATGGATTCATATAAACAAATTTGAACTTCATACTTTTTTCTACTTATATTATAAGCCTTTTCAGCTTATGAGTTACAGGAGAATGCTAATTTTACTATTTTCTTTACGGTTCCAACTTTAACATTATTTGAAAAAAAAACTCCTATACTGATTATGACAAATTTTAAATGCTTTAAAATGCCATTAACTTTCAAAACCAGTTTTTTAAGGGAATTTATCTGAAAAACATACGTAAAAATTACTAATCCCATTTATTGTTATTACTACTGTTGAAAATCGAAAAATACTTTTATAATAAGAAATGCAAATGCGAAAAACATCGTGGGTAATGTGATTATCTTAAAAACTCTAATCCCTCCATTTCCATAAAACCTCTTAGTGTTCAGGTAATAGTCTGTTCCATATATACGTAGATTTGTTTAAACCACTCGTTTGCACTTTTTTGTTATATTAATCTTCATATTTTGTTGAGTATGTGCGAATAACACAAATGTATTATTTACAGTTCTTTTAATGGTTTGATGTTGCAAAAAACAAGAAATAAAAACGTTACATTTTTATGTATTTTATATTTTGCTAATTCATACCTATTACCACTGAAACATTCTGCATTTACAAACATTTTCTTGTTTGGATATTTTATGAGGTAAAAAAAAAACTTACCATTATCTCCTTTACGGGGATCTGGTTGGTTTCTCGGCGAGTCCTCAAAGCGGTAAGTCTGCTTGTCTTCGTCGTTGTCCGAAGAACTGCCATAGTCTTTCCATTCATGGCTACGTTGCCGCCTGATGCGAGAACTCGGCCGATTCAAACGACCTGGTTTACCCACAGGGTCCATACCTAGGATTTAAATTAAAGAAAAAAAATTGTTTCAGAAAATCTTTTTACATTTAAACAATAATAATATTATACATATCAGAAACAATTCTTGGAGATATTTTTTTATTGTTTACATTATAAATGTAATTATTAAAGAAAATGAAAGCATGCTTTTGCAAAGTTTTGTATGTTTCATTTAAAAACGTTATTTTGACCTCAATTTTTTTTATGTTGTTAAATATTTTTTCGTGAAACGTTATTTCAACTGGAGACAATATTTCTCTGAAACACTCAAATAAGAAAAAAGCCTTAACTCTTTCAACAACTGATGACGTCCATTTTTGTTGGAAGAAAAATGAAGATTAATAAACTTTTGACATCCTCCTCTGAACGAGACAACACCTTAACTACTATATTAAAAGACGAATACACCACAGTGTAAACAGAAAAGGATTTATATTCCATGTGACAAACTGTTGTATACGATTGTTGAATGGAACATAAGCGATTTCAATAAGTTCTATATATAGTGTAATCTTTTGGGTGAAAGTGTAAATCCGGAAGCAAAAGATTTTTCATCTGTGGAAAATGCGCTTTCTTAGGAACCTGGTCTTATCTCTTTCTGTAAACAAAAGATGCTGTCCAAAAGTCTGGCAGGGGGAAAACCCGTTTCTTTCTAGCTGGGGAAAAACCAGTTTAGAGGGAGTCCGAAAAACATTCCCGGCTACTTTGTGCAGTCAATAGTATACTTTCAAAGAAATAAGCTTAGCGTTTATTTTCCATCTGGCGTTTCTTCCAAAGCTTTCACTGGAAAAAAGTCAGTTCTGGAGTTGGAAATTTATGACGCAGGTATTTGTCTTTCGCTTACAAAATTTATTTACATCTCTTCCAGTATTAGATTTTAAACTGTTCTGGATAAAATCGTGTTGGGAAAGGATTTTTTTCTTTTTTCTTTATTGAAGATCCCGAAATATTCTCCAGGATAGAGAAAAACCAATAAGGTAGAAAATGCCTCTTCTGGTCTGGTTTCTTCTCAATGCTATAAACATTTATTCAGGTCATCCATGTTAGATTTGGCTTTGGAGCTGAATTTGCAATTCATTTTCGATTCAGAGGAAGGGTTTCATACCCTTAAGGTAAAAATTTTAACACTTATAACGAAACTCTGTATTTGTTCGAAAAAAGTGGTTTTGTGCATGGATATAGAGTACTTCTTTGGTAATGCCTGGTTATATATTTAAAAGTATTAAAATTCAAATTACCTTAAGACTGTATTAAAATAACTTTTCTTAAAAAAATTGAATCAGAAAACTGTATATAATTAATAATGAAAATCATTTTGAACATATTCGATTTCTGTACTTTCCAAACACTCTCTCAAATGACATACAATTATTATACCATAGCGTCCGAAAATTCTTAAACAAAACTATATAAACTTTCATATTTTTAACGTCATTCACGTGTTAGTTTTGATTCTGATAAATAATCTGTAGAACATAAAGAAACTTATACAGTGGTGGTCAAAATTATAAGGACAACTAAAAATTGAACAGAAAAAATGTATTTCTGAATTAACTGAAAATGTATTTAGACATAAAATACTTCTTTATGCTATAAATCATTTAAGAACAATAAAAAACTTAAAATACAAAATTTGAGTTTATAAAAATAATAAACAAAAAATACATTGTTAGGAAACTGGACAAAATTATAAGGACATTTAAAATTTTCAAGTCAAAACAATTAATAATTAATAAGTTCACCCTTATTTTCAATTACTTTTATTAATCTTGACGTCATAGAGCTCGTTAGTTTCTTTAGGGTGCTCACAGGGAAATTTTTCCATGCCTTTTCAATTGATGACATCAATTCTCGTTTGTTATGGTACTGAGTGCCATTTTTGTAAACTTCATGCGCCAAAATACCCCACAAATTCTCGATTGGGTTTAGATCTGGACTTTTAGCTGGCCAATCAGTCAACAGTTTTACAGAATTAGCGTCAAACCATGATTTTGCAGCTGCGGACACATGCATTGATGCATTGTCCTGCTGGAATAAATAGTCACCACTGGTTATCAACGGTGCTTCTGGCAAAAGATTGTCACCCAGCATATTAAGTGAGTTCATTTTCTCTTGAAGAAATACTATTTCTGTAGTTCCAGAGGCTGCGTAACCTGCCCAGACCATTACTGTGCCGCCACCATATGAACGCTTTGAAAATATATCTTTTTCTTTGCGAATATCATACCAAAAATACTTAAGCCCATCAGGTCCGTCTAGGTTAAACATCTTTTCATCAGAAAAGACAACATTCCATTTGTCACCCATAGAAATGTACTTTTTAGCAAACTCCATCTTCAGTCTCTTTTGGGTTTTTGTAAGAGGGGGTCGTGACTTCAGTTTTCCGTATCGAACCTGTTTGGCATTTTGTAAAACACGGCGAACGGTTCGAGCACTGTAGTTCAAGTCCAGTTCACGCTTTATTTCCGGCGATGTTTGCTTTTTGGAGCAAGCTCGACTTATAATTCGTCTTTTATCTCTCGAAGACACAGAAGATGGCCTACCTGGGTGCTTTCGTTTTCCATAATTTCCAGGATTTTTCAAAAAATCATATATATTACAGTCTTTGATCTATTCAATTTAAATGCTATTTCACGTCCAGTAAGTCCAGAATTTTTATAAGCGATTAATTTTCCTTTTTCAAACACTGAAAACTTCGTACCTAGTGGCATGGTTGAAGATAAGTGTAATGAAGTTTTCAAACACACAAAATCTTTAAAACACCATGGAATGGCGTGTACAAAGCAGAAACTTTGCTAATTTATGTAAATTTATGCTTTAGACTTACAGAAATGCAATTGTCCTTATAATTTTGTCCAATTTCGCTGTATGTTAAAATTTATAACGTATTTTATAATTATGAATTTTATGTATATTTGCAAAAAATCTTATTTAAAATGCTTAGTTTACTGTTGGCTAACATACATAAAATTTGCATAATTCAACCATGATTTGTCGAAAAGATCTAGCGATTTTTCCGTTGTCCTTATAATTCTGACCACCACTGTAGTACTACTGTCAGGTTAATGATGGTTAATAAAGCATTAAAGCCATTCTCATTTAAATCTTATTTGACTTTTTTTGCTCGAATGAAATCATTATACTTAAAAATAATATCTTCACAATTTTGAAGTTTAATATCGTTTCCTACTAAATTCAACAGTGACTACAACTATAATAGGTTTAAGCAAAAGAATGATTCAAGCTAAAGGATTCAACAAGAGTGAAGAAACATACACCGCTTTAATAAATTATACTGATGTGCCTAAGGATAAATTTTCAACTGAACAGTAAAGCATTATAGAAATTAGTAGTAAACAAAGCAAAATATTCGTTTTCCATACATATAATATATCCTTAATTTCAAAAAGTGTCTATAAGTTTCTCAAAATATTAACCTTTCAAATTCCATTTGCTACTTATTATTACTTGCATTAGAGACCTAGTGTCATAAAACCATATCCCACAAAACTTCTTAAACGAAAGTTTTCGCCACATCAAGACAAATGCTAAGTTCATTCCGTAAAAGGCGTTTAGCGAGTTGCCTCTAAGATAAAAGGATATGAGGAGCGTGAAGAAACTTATTGCCTCACCAAATTATGCTGATGGGGTTAAGAAAGGCTCCTTCAGACAGATTCAATTGAGTCCATACGCAATCGAATCTGTCTGAAGAAGTCGTTCAAGGAAAAGGAGCTGATTCTGCTCAAAGAATATTATTAATAGATTCTTGTATCGCTTCAAGTACTTTATGCCATAAAGGTTGTCAAAAGAAAGACATTCAGCTTTTCGATGAGTTATTTAGAAATTTGTGAAAGCCATTTTAATGATTTTTTGGGATCAAAGGAACATGGATGTGAATGTGTAAGCATTTGTCCTTAATGTATCAGCTTGTATATTGACTTTTCTGATATATTAATATGTTCTATATGGTCTTTAGGAGTTTGAATGCTAAGTTGTTTATATTTTAATAACTTTGACTTTATATACCAATGCAAAAGACATGAATGTAAAGCTAGAAATGTAAAATGGGCTATTGAATGTTTGAATAGAGTCATTGCTAAATACCTTACTTTTATGCAACAAATGCCATAGGTATGATTTTATTAAATAAATGCTGCACTTGAGCTACACTCGAGCTATTTGCAACGGGCCTCGTAATTTGAAACCGCGGTCAAGTGACGAGCAAACAGTGACCGACAAATGAGCTGTCACCCAACGCAACCTTATAGCGACATCGTATGTGGAATCGGGTTTTTGAACTTCATATATTTAACGATTATCTACATATTTTAACATTTACCCATGAACGATGACTTTGTGAGCAACATTACCACCTTCATTTCCGTATAAAAAAAGTTAAGTATTTTAAATTCATTTGTCGTATAACTTAATTTGTCATACATACATTTTTCGGGACAATGGACTTCATTTGTCTCATATTTAGTTTACTATATTTTGTTTACTTAAATGAACTTAAGCAAAAACTCATTTTCGCGTGACAAATTGTCTTACCAATCATCGTTAATGAGTTAAAGTAGATGATTGCCACCCAAGTGAATAGGTAGTGTCATTTAGTGGTAATCAGTGTCACTTGATGCCACTGAGTTAAAAGGGCTGGTGCACATACAAGGTGTACTTTCTCGCTTTGTGTCAGTAAAAATTCTGTCTGTGTCTTACTTGGCGAAGGTTTATAAGCGGGTCTCTGATCAAGTACACAAGCCGAAAAATACATGTACCAACCTAACTACATATACTTCATAGTATGGTATTTAAGAAAGACAACAATGTACGTTTGCATTGAAAAAAATAAATATATTTTTATGCTTACTTTGGTTTAAGTTAAACATTTTATCGAAGGCAACAAAAATTGTTTCAAAGTATCACACTGTATACTTTTCACTTTAGTAACAATAACAATTTCATAAGTGCATTTCCTATCACGACATTTTTTTCTATCGTAAAGATATTCTTTTGTCAGAGAAGAGCAAAAATTATATCCGTGACTTGGCCGCATTTTTTTTTACCGTGAGCCTACGGTGTCGTTTTTCCTATCCGGGAATCGAGCAGATGTAAAAAGCCATTTCTTCAGCTTACGTGAAACAGGAAGCTGGGAGCTCTTCATTGCTTCTCCGACTGAATATTTATGTAACGCTGCATTCACTTCAAATTGAGCAGAATACAGCTGTGCGTATAAAGTAGATAGGATTAGGAAAGACTCAGGCTCGCATTGACGACATTCTTGGTGAATTATTCATGGACCGGCTCCCCTATTGAGGCATTCAGCGAAATTCATTTTCAGGACGAGGGTTGTATTTTGAGATATATATTTGGCCGCACATCTAATTTTAATTAGCATTGATTGTTGAAAGTTCAATAATATGGTGTTGAGACAACCAGAGGAATGCAATCGAAGCGTGTTTAGGAATTTTGAGCAAGCGCGCTGGCCATTTAAAGCGCGGAGTACATTGAATATTACTGCGATTTTGAAATGGGAAATTTGTATTCGTTGTAAACGTATGCTTAATCCTTCTAACAATACTGTAGTTTGTAAACAAGATGGTTGATATTACATTAAAATTTATGTAGAATAGTAATTAAGGAAATTACATACATATTTTTGTTGATATATTGTAATCTTATTTCTGTTTTTTCAACACACGATATTTTGAGATAAATTTTTTACTGTTTTAATGTTAGTTGGGTATATAAGGAAACATATAGGAGATAGATATAGGATAAATATGTTAAGGTTTCAGGGAAACAAACATTTTGACAGGGTTTAAGTTACAAGTATTTGCTTTTACATTCGACTTTTATACGTTAAAAAAATATTTTTGTAATTTTATTACACATATCCTGCCAAATTAAAAAATAGGTAAAAAAGAGGGTCTGCCATATTTTTTAAAAAATTGAATCATATAAACAGACAGCTTATTAAAGTTCAGAATGTTTTTTTATAATGGAAACTAGTGGAGACGCAGCCAAACTTAGTAGCCAATCGTTGTGTTTTAATCATAAATGAGTCTGATCTTTATACCGGTTTTAAATCAGATACTATTGACACTAAAGGTGATAGATAACACAATTAACTTCATTGATAAGAGTATAAAGTTAATTTATTTTAAATTTTTTTTAATGACTATGGTTAAATTTCATAATTTCATTACTTATTGCACAAAAATCCAAATTCTTTCAGAACGGTAATATTTGATTATTCTAAACAAAAAAAACTATACTTTACTTATATGCAAGTGTAATTTATACTATTTATACTTGGAAAAATTGATTAAATTGCATATCGTTTGATAAAACATATCTTGAAAATTAAGAAAACCTTTATTTGTATTTAATAATTTATTAACTAACTCTGAAACTAATTGTGTCGTTCTTTTGAATTTTTCTTCACTATACATCAAAAGTGTTTTTCAATCATTATACACTTTTTCATAAATTAACTTTTCATTTAACAACCTAAACTTATTTCATCGTGGAAAATTGCGTACAAACAAGAATATCATTTTATAAATAATTATTTAATTTTTCTTGGCGTATTTAGAAATTCAATTATTTTTCGAAGTACTAATCTTACATGTTTATATTAAGAAAAAATCACATGGAAATGAAATGACATTTGTCGTCTTAAATTAATCATTTGCTATTTTGGACTAGGAAATCCTGTTAACTATTGTATTATTCATAGATAAATTCTATTAACTCTTGTTTTTGAGTTTTTTCTGTATATTGGCCTCTCGTTCTTTTAATTTACCAACTAGCCATGGACCTTAATTAACTCCGTTTGATTCTAATTAATCATCGTGTGTTTATTTGTAAGAATGTAGGTCTTTGATTTAATTAATCTATAAATAAGAACTATTATTATTTTTATTTTAGATTGATTTATCTTTTCTTTTTTAAAGTGAATGAATCTTGTTCTATATAACAAAAACTTCATGGAACTATAATAACAAGATAAAATATCTAAGCTAACAGAAGATTTGATAAATTAGGTATTATTTACTTTAATATATTATTTACTTCAATATTATACATAATATTTTTATCATTTGTTTCATGTTGCATATGAGTTTTAAATATGTTTAATAAAATTAGCTTTTCTTTTCAAAATAATTTTGAAAATAAAAAATGTCAATAAGAAGATAGTAGAATTTTAAAATTAGTAACTCTTGAGCCAAAATTTCGAAATATAAAATGGTATTAACTAAAAAGAGTTATTTATTAATAAATTGATAAAAAATGTATTTATAAGTGATTTATGCTTGTGTTTGTAAGTGTTTTATAGTCTAAACATGGAGGATAGCATAAAAATGTTCTTTTATTTATTTAATAAAAGAACATTGCTTTACCTGGGAGAAAATTGTATTTTTTTAGCTAGTAGTACATGTAAATTAATGATTCGTTACATTTAAAAGGCTGAAAGAGAAAAAAATAAATTTATAAATGTAATTTTTTTTCAATAAAACTATATTTAGCTTTTAGTTTCTAATTCGTTTTTCAATATAAATATGGTACTGTTTAGGCAAACAATTAATAAATTTACAATTTTATGCTTTCGTTAAAAAAAAATTCTCTAATAATATAAACAGAAAAATACTCCTTTGTGAACTATTTTAAAGGCGCATTGTGTTTCTAAAACTTATTGATATTCCACACATTTTCTTTTTTTAAATGAGAAAAAAAAAGAAACCCAGTTAATTAATAGTCAGAACATTTGTAACAAGCCCAACGAAACGAAAGTAACTTTATTTTACACCTGAACATTTAAATGGCGATAAAGAAAAGCATTTTTTCCAGGAGATAATGAAAGGGAAAAGGTGTTTGCGAGTTTGAAAATAAATCTCACTAAAAAGCGTCAGCAAAAAAAAGGCATTTTTATAATTTCAACGGGCTCGGAGAAAGCGCCGGAATGGTACAGTTTCGTTTCTGCAATGAATTGCAAGAATATGGTTTTCGTTTTTGAGCGATAAAAATGGGTGAAAAGGAGAAAATAAAACACAAGAAAAAAAACTTTTTAAGTGAAGTTGCTCCAGTCCGAGAAAGGAAAAAAATACCATTAAGAAACTGTTTGAGGAAAGGTGCCAAATCGATCCATTCGCATCCATTTTCGAGCAATCTCTCTAACTCTAGGCCCCACCCCTTCAAAAACTTCTTTTCTATAAAATAAGACGAAAAAGAAAAAAAGGAACGGAAATAAATAATACAAAAGTATCTCGCCATTTCGATTGACTGGGCGAAAACCGGGCCTTTTCGATTCGCAAGGGCGAACAGAAGGGAAAACATTCCCCTGGACTTTTTTCCTATTTTTTGGATTTTTCTAGAAAACTCCTTTTCTGCAAAAATTGGAAGAGGATTTCACAATCGCTGTGGGAGCTATAGCTATTGGCAGCAATTGGAAGGCACAATGCGATTCGGGACACATAACTTTATTATTTCCCCCCGCAGAAATCTCCTATGTCGAACGGAATCGCAGGGAGTCATGACCTTGTTTACAAATCGATTTATTCCGAATATTGGGTTGGAAATCCGGAGTTTCCACGGTGAAATGCATACAAGGTTAATTGTATTGATATTCCAAAACAGTAGGGAGTTCCTTTATTGGGAAAGAACGGAGAAATTCCATGTATAACATTCCGATTAAAGTACAATGTCAAACCATATTCTCAAAGATTCAATTTGTAATTGATTCATGGAAAACAAAGTAATAAATTTAATTTGTAGACAAGCATGTGTTTCTGAGTAATTTAAAGTTGGGGCTTGTTAAATGTTTTATATATAACATCAAACTAATTTTTCATTCCTAGAAAACATGACTCATTTATATATTGACTCAACGCGACTAGCAATTGTAATTCGAAAGTTAAAATTTTTGTAATTTTCTATCAAATAAAGTATCTCAATATTATATCATAACAGAAAAAAAGACAAACTACCTTTAGGATTATCAAAAATTTCAACTTGAGGCGCATACTAATATTTAACAAGGTATAATTTTTTTTTACAGTAGACTTCTACTCATAACGAGTATGATAAGTATGAAAGATATTAATATTAAAAATTAGTACATATTTTGTGCATATTTTCATTGAAATATCAATTAAAAGTGCATGAATAAATGGTTGGAACTCATCTATATTTGCAACTTTACATTACTTGTAAACATCTCTAAAAATAATGATATAGCTAAATCATAATTTTGGTTATTTCAACACGTTTTTTAACCAATTCGTTTCAAAAACAGCCGTTTCACAATAACGTTTTACTAATATGCCAATTCTCCATAAAAACCTGCCTCTCTCATTCTCTCTCACAATTGTAAAGTTAAATTATATTTTGTATGATATGGTTATAGATAAAGACAATCATTCTCGTAGTAAATTTGTTTTGAAACAGAAAAATGAAACTTTATAACGTAAATTTAACCAAAAATTTCAGTGAAGCAAAATAATAATAGACTTGTAATATCAATTTTTAGAAGAAAGGGAGAGTTATTCTTTTATTACAAAACGTTTGTGTGCAAATTGCACGTAGGTAAATAATTTATTATGTAAATGCATGTGCATGCGATTCAAGACCCAAACTGAATATAAAAAAAGTAATTTTACATGTAACGCTGCATTTTGTAAGGTAAGTAGTACAAGCTTCTTGAGTGCATTTCCAACAAATGCCCCTCTTATTTTCATCATCCCAAGAACTGTAACTATCTCTTTCTCACTGAGCCGTATAAGCCGTTAAGTCAAATGCGAAATACGTGTGTGACAATAAAAATGTCCCGGCAGAAAACAACAGCCATAAATTCAATTGGCAGAGCTCTCTTCGAATTCGATTCAATATTTAATTTTCCGACCCAATGCCTCGACCGGTGCGTTGAAAAACTTGAAAGTACTTACATGATACTTATCGTTTTTACCAATCGATTGAAATTCGATTTGCGTTTTTCTCAGTCAATTAATCACTCGCATCCAACTGGACACTTTCTATCGATCTTTTGTCAATCGATGGGTGACCTAGAAGGGAAACTTCACTCGGAAAGAAGTGTTCCCTCCGAGTGGAATCAACACTCCAAAGAACACACAACTATTGGCTGTTTGCGCTGGAGTTATTGCCTCGGGAACAGTCGAATGGGGGGAAGCCCTTGTTTTAGCACCTCGTTTGTTAGGGTTATGGGTGTAGTTTAAACTTGTTCCAGTGCTTCCGGAATTGTTTATTTATTCAAAGAGGGAACACCATTTTCTGTGTTACTTTGACAAAAGTAAAACTAATTCTCGACCGTGTAAGGATTATAATGGTGGTAAAGAGACATGCATTTTATTCTTGGGAGCTTATGTTTTGATGACAAATAATTACCCAAGTTTCAAACAGGGGTTTTATTCAAACAGGGAAAACCATTTTCTGCGTTAATTTGACAAAAGAACACTTGAATAATTCAAGTAAGATGGGTTGAAAGTAAAAATTATAAGGGATGTAAATAGTGAGAGTTTTTTCTTCTTGGTAGCTCATGTTTTAAAGAAAGATCAAAGATTTTATTGGAATATGAATTTTTAATGGTGAGGATGATATTGTCAAACTTCTTTTTGAAATAATAAAAGTTAATTTTTATGGTTGTATATGGATTTTTGTCAAAGAATGTCTGGTGTAGAAGTAAAATTTCAATAAGAGGCTCTATTGGAAGTTTCACCAAAGTTATAGCTTCAGGAATTCTTGAATGGAGAAGGTCGGGACTTTTTTTTTAGCAGTTCTTTTGTTATGGTTATTATTGGTCTGGTTTAAACTTGTTTCTAAGGAATTATTTATTCAAATAACGAAACAATTGTTTGAATTTGCTTTGAATTTAGTTAGTTTTTTTAAAAACTAAACTTCAAGGTATGAAATCGAATTTATTTTTGTTAATTATATGAACTTAGGTTAGTGATAATGCAATTAGGATTTAAGAGGCTCATTTTGAAATTTAATTTGGAAATAAATTATGTATTTTGATTTCCATATTTATACAATTTGTGGTTTGATTTATTTTAATTTCTTGGATTTATATATATTTTTTTGGAGTTAAATACTCTTAGATAAAGGGATCAACCTTTTAACAAGCATCTAATATTTTATACACACAGAAACACGCATAAATGTGATTTTTATAAAGACTGATTACGTTAGTGTTAACGAGAAGATTTTGTCTGCAATATGCTAAAATGGCAGAATAAATCTAAAATATTCTGTAAAAGTAATTAACACACACGTTTCATAATGAGCCATTAGGAAGGCTCGTACCACTTGATGACAATGTTAATTTTACAGCAAGTAAGGGGATAGGGAACACACCAACGACGCTTCAAAATACCAAATTTTCATTTTAACTTTTAATCTTAAAAATGAGCATTTACAAAAGAAAAAAACTTAGATAACATGCGTCTAAATATGTGGCTTTAGTTTGTAAGGATGGTGGTTAATTTTAAGATAGCTTTGTTGTCACCTTCAAATGTCATTACTTTAAAACACCAATTTTCAGTTTTTAGGTTCAATTTCCAGAACAATTGCATGCATCTAAAAATTGTTTTATGTATAAAAAAGTCCATTCAAAGCAAGGAACCTCTTAGTTTTAAGTTAAACTTTTGACTTATCATAAATTTAATTTTTGTGATATTTTAAAATTTTTATTATGTAGAAAATGGGTTTAAAAGACTCCTCAATACTTAATTTTTTTAAAATATAAGGGAATATAAATAAATACATTTAATACAATTTTAAAAATTATATGTGTTGTGGCAAAACTGACAGTCTATTTACGTGTTTATACGTCTGTAACTCTGTGGTGACTATAGAAGATACTGATTATATTCCAAATGCTGAATATTATTAATAAAAAATTATAAATGTTAAAAATTTATTAAAATTATATTTTAATCGGCATTTTATTAGACGGATAAGTTTATACACAGTTTAGTTTAGTAAATTATAGCTCGACTGTTAATTTTTATTAGCATAATTCGTAAACAGGTCTAATTGTATTTTAGAACAAACATTTTAAACATCAACTTTTGTTCAAGGTTCAAATTATTCCCTGGTACTACTTACTTTTGTCGTTGATAAAACGTATGTATAATGCTTCTATTATCATCGGACCTTCTAAACACGATCAGTGAAGGCTAAGCAAGCGTTCCAAAATAACCACTTATTTTTTTAAAAAAAATAAAGTACGCAAATATTTTGAATAAGTTTTTCGTAAAACTAGCTAAAATCACACACCAGCTCTTATATAGCTGCATTAGTTTCCAGTTGAAGAGTTTCGAACCACTTTTTAAAAGAGTTTTTGGATCATTCATCTTCGCATTTGTCTTTCAGATTGACACAGGTCTTTTATGGTGCCTTTTTGTTATGTTGATTTGACAAAGTAGTAAGTAGATTTTCACTGACTTTGAGTCAGGTTAAGGTTAAGTTGAATTATCGTCTCACTAGAGCTACACCAGATTTTGAGTAAAGTTGGTTTAAAATTTAATTTATAAAATAATGAAAATAAAAATAGAAATATATTTACACGCAATTTTAAATTATCGTCGAATGTTGAAAGTTCAACAACATATATATTTAAATTTCCGATAAACGGAAAAAAACCAAAGTGAGAGAAATTTAGTGTAAAATCCGTTAGTTTGATCTTTGGAATTTCATATCTGTTCTAATATGACCTCTAATGACAATAAATTATTAATTTAGATTGATAAATTTCATTTATAGTTATTTAGTAAAATTTAAAAATATCTAACTATTCATGACAACGGTTTTGTAATAGTCGTAATAAGAATAAGAGTAAATCATTTTGATAGTAAATGAAAAGATAAGTGTGCGTGTGTGACTTATTTTACTATATATCACTAACAAATGAAACACTTTAAAATAGCAATATTTTTAGTCTATAAGAAAAAGAAGATGACAGTGCGTAGGATATGTACTACGAATTACGTAGGACATGTACTACCAATTCGCATTGTCCTTATTTGTCCACCTGATGGAAAGAGAAAATTAGGACGACCCAGACGACCTGGCAACATATGATTTGAAAGGAACAGTTTTGGGTGGCCAAACTGAGGGAATGCCAAGGATGCGACACTTGATCAAATAGTTCTATAGTAGGGTAGAGACTAAACCCTGGCAACAGCACCATTGACCAACACGGAGACAATATAGGGTGGCATGTGGGGCCCGATGGCCGAGTGGTTTGGATAGCAGGCCATAACGCTAGCAGTCCGCGTGCTGTAACTGGTGCGGGTCTTTGCCTGGGTGTACTTCCTTTCTCAGTATCAAAATTATAAATTAACTAGCACTTTTGCCACTCTATTCGGGCTCCGTAGTGAGCCATGGCTGTCGATAGCAGCTCAGTACGAGTCGTTTCTCTACCCTACTATAGAACTCTTTGAACTTGATCGGAAATTATCGAGTGTTATGTTCGTGGCCTCATGCGTCACTTGGGCTTTTAATGAAATTGACTTCATTTTGAAAATAAATTTTAGATTTTTATTGACTAGAAACTTGACTTAGGCCGCTAAAGTCAAGTTTCTAGTCACAAAAAATCTTAAACTTAATTTTAAATTAATGTTAGTTTCATTTTTGTCAAACGCGCGCTTCGCTTTGGTAAAACTTTATGAACGATCACTTGCTCCAATTGCTTATTTTTTCTCTGCGATTCCAAGACTCGAAACAATCCGCAGATGTTTCTTCCAAGCAGCGAAGATTTTCCCCGTGGTCTCAGGTATTTTTATTTTCTTCATTTGACTCACAAGGGGGAAGGACTGATTGAAATGGAAGAAAAGATGCAGTTTTTATTTTAGCGGGGTTTTTTTTGCACCAGTGACTTTATGATGGTTGGATTTTTTTGTGTGTAAAAAGGACTTTGAAAGTAGTTCACATTAAAAAACTATTTCGAGTAGTTTTTTGAATTTTGGTTAAAAATATTTTTAGAAAAATATGCTTGAAAGTAGCAGGACAAAAGAAGGTGTTGTTGCATGACAACTGTATGTGACTTTAGAATTTTTAAAATCGAGGACCCTTTAGTAAATTGTAGTTTTTTTTAAACACCATTCATATTAGATTGCTGTTGTACTAATGAAATTAGTACGTTTTTTTATTTTAAATGTAAATTAGAAACGTTTAGGTAATTAAAATTAAATATATGTAATTAAAGATTATTACAGAAAAAATGAGCATTTCAACTATTTCGTTTGTATTTTATAAATCATATAATCATGATAGTTTTTGAGTTGGAGAATTTTGATTTCTCGGTTATCTTGGTTTTTAAATCAAGAAAAATGGTAAAGATAGTTTTTGAGTAAAATTATTTCGATATTTGTTTTCATTATTTTCTATCTAACTCGATATTCAAAATTTTGTATTACTTTAGAAAATATTTTACTTATTTAACTTAGTAGAGAAGTAGAGAAAGACCATAGTAAAATATTATAACATTCAAAATCAGTCCTTTTTTTACGAAGTTGTACATTTATAAACGATATAAAAATAATTCTATTATATGAAAACACAACCATACACAGTTCTAAAAGGGTAACTTAATCATAAGCTTCAATGCTATATTGAGTAACAAAAACTAAATGTAATTTGTTCTACCTTGAGCATGCAATACAATAGCCTCCATTCAATAAATGTTTCATTCATAATTCAAAAGAAAAATGTAATCAAAATATGCACCTTCCATAAGAAATATATCGACATAAATTCCATTTTTAAAACACATATGACATTCTTTATATGCAAAACGATGTTCTCGACCTCGCCTCAAAACCTTGCATTTCGTGTAAGTTTTTTACGCGTTATCTACTCAAATCACGCAATAGTAAAATACATCTTAAGTGAAGATGTTCAGAAGGATGGAATTTACGGGAAACCCTTATTCACGAAATTTTTTGAATGAAATTCCCTTGAGTTTTATTAGGATTTGGAAAAAATAACTAAATATAGTGAAGTGAAAGTTTTGGGCTTGAAGACTTTTGTAGCAGAATTGAGTTTTGGTGAAATGGATGTAATAAAAGCTTTACAAATAATGATTGCGCAAATGAACTTAAGATATTTTGCATATACAACTAAATTTGCTTAAATAATAAAAGGTTACATTGGGAAAATGAAAAATAGTTAAAATGATAGGCTGAAAATAGTTTATTTGATAATCATTTAAATAAAAAAACAATCCAGCTCTATAATAAATACCCTAACTACGCTTAAATAGCAATATATATTTAAGACTTTTCAATCAATACTTTGTCTAATAAAGTCTAAAAATCTCACACAGTGAAACTCTTATTCCAAAATCATTAACAGCCATTGTGTAACATTAATTCAACCAAAGCCAAACAAAACCAAACTTTGTCCAAAATAAAAACTTATAAGAAATGTATGCCATAGTTTAAAATAATGTTGACATAGAAACTATAATAATATTATGACATTTTATTAAAGAAAATTTAAAAGGCTATGACAAATATTACAAGAGTTAACTAATCAGCATTTTTAACTTGTTGGCAGTAATGCTTTATTATTTAAAAGCTGAAATGAAAACTCACGGTAAGTATCATTCAATAAAAAATAGCCCTTTGCCAAAAATGTTCAAATCCCTTATTCTTTTAACAAAGTTTTGGTGCTTACACTGGTTTCCATTTTAACTCGATATTTTATTTCCAAAACATGCTAGAGAAGAATTACAGAAGCATATGACATAATATTAACTCAACACGAATATAATAATTTCCACTAACATGTCACCAAAGTCTAAGCACTGGTCATACACAGCCCATACCACTAAAATTAATTTAGAGGTTGGGTTAATGAAGTGTTGAGTTCACTTCCCCATCTTGAGAGGTCCACGTCTCACTTAATGGTATTACATAAGATTGAGTGCTAGTTATCCCAAGAGTGTAGAACGATAAGGGCTAGCAGGTCACAACCAATTGATATTTGGAGAGCTCAAAAGCAATCACCATTTAATTTCTCGTTATGTCTCAGTCAAAGACGTGAGAATCGCCTCACGTTATTCGGAAAGGTACTAAGAAAGAGTTTGAAAAAGAGTTATTGGAATTTATATGAAAGTCTTATGTTCTAGATTTTATTTTGTTAGAAGAAGTAGCCACTAGTGGCGTTTTTAGCCTACTTTTCTTTTTTTTAATTCGAAAGAATAAAAAAATGAAAAAGTATTTATTGACATGCGGTCGATGTCCGTCTGTCTGTCTGTTCGTCCGTATCCTCCTTCCAAAATCGGTTCTATCATTCGGATCTTAAAAATTCTTTTTTTTTGTTAGAAAGCTATGACCTCAGATACCCAACTTTCATACTTTTTGTAAACCTGTCTGTACGTCCGGACGGACATAAATCTATCTGTCGGCGAATTTCCCATTGAATTAGCATTGAAATTCAATTTTGAGTCATTTAAATCACCTGTTGCCAAATCATGAGAAACTTTAAAAATATTTGAAGCAAAATTTTTTTTTTTTATGAATCAATTTGGAATTACGTCATAAAATGTAGCACAAAGTGATTCTTTGATTGTTCATTAATTGCTTACCAAGAAAGCGGCAAGGCATATTTTTTGCATACAAATCTGCTTCGTTTTAATTTACATTAATTTTTTTAATTCAGTTTGGAGTAGTTTCATTATTTTTGTTATTAATAAATATTTAATTATTCTTCGAACTACAAATTAATCGAGCAGACGATGAATAATATTAAGTCATTTGTGAAAGAATATTAAGGAAAATAGTTGATTTTGGCTTTTAGAAGTTTAAATTATAGCTAGATGCTGTGTTTAGCGATTTTTTTCTAATGTGTGTAAATCTAGTGTAGAAACGATTGTTGATGATATTTACTGTTATGGACCTAGTTGTTTCCCAATTAGAATTTCAGTAAGTATTAAATTAACAGGAAAGTAGGCTATTTTAGTTCTTTAAGAACTGCTTGTTTAATATGAGATTGTTTGATATTATGAATGGTGGTGTTTAATAAAGTGTTTAACGTTACAATTCCATATTAATTAAAATTATTTTAAATGGAGTCCTTTAGTGTTTAGTAATGTTCTTACGTATCATTCATAAATTAGAGAATAGTATTATTAATTTAATATGAACTAAACGACACTTCTGAAATTAAAATTTGGTATAATGAAACTCTCTCTTGACATCCGTTTAATAAACGAAAAATATTTGTTCGTTCTTTTTCTGTAAACTCGGCTGTTAAAACCAGAAATTTGACGAGAAGTGTTTTGAAGTGTATAGTATAACATGATTTTGTCTTAGATGATACTGATTTTTTTTTACCTATGTTACTAATATTTAAACCATATTTTGGAATACATATAATCTTATCTATCTCTAAGAAAAAACAACCGACTAAGTAGTAGTTGATATTACTACTTTAAGTTGTCTTTATTTTTAATCATGATAATCTTTGAAAACTGAGACATTTTTTAACGACTTTTGATTTCATTTCGAAAAGAACGGAAGTTTAAGTGCGACTTCATAATTTCAGTTTTCCCTCTATATTTAGAAACGGAATCCAACTTTTTTCAGAGGAATTAGCCAAGTTTTCTCATCCAAACTGATCAATTTCTATACACGAAGCGAACCAAAAGATATAAACCAAAAGCAAAAGAAAAAAACACCGAAGAAGCTTTTTCTTTGAAAAATCAAACTGCTTGGCAAAGGATTAAAAGTAGATTCTTTATTCCCAAATGTTTATCCTCTGAAGTCATAGTTGAAGAACGGTGAAAGGTTTAGGAATCAATAAAAAGTAAAAACGAAACATGAAAGGCCGAAAAAGCGTCCAAAAAGTGCTCTCAAGAGATAAGAAAGTCGTTTTTTTTAAAGATAGATAAGAAAGTGTCCGTGTAGCAAACGATGATTTTTCGCAGTCATGGCTTCCTTCTGGGACACCGAAGATTAAGGCCTCCGATCAGGCAGACGAAGAGTGATAAGGGTCCTTTCTTTTGTTTCAGGGGCCCATCTTTTAGGATTCCTATCCGATTCATCCACACACACATAAAAACAAAGATAAACGGCGTTCGCTTGGTTTCACACAGTCGTAACTGATGTCTGCGGTTTGTTCACATCTACTTTGATGTTTAAAACAATAAGGACATAAGTCGAGTATTATATCAGAAAAAGACGCTTATGTGTCTTGTAGAGACGTTAAACTAAAATCTCGTCTATCACTAGTTAAGAAAATGGACGAATATTTCGTACAACGAATAAATATAGTGAGATATTAATATTTAATAAATAATTTTAAGTAGTTTTCATACAGGAAAAATAGTAATTACAAAAATAAAATATTCATACCATTAAAGAGTTCCATCATTATCTATAACTATGTCTGAGTACATTTAACTCAAAATCAGTCTAACATCAGTAACATTTTTTCAAACCAAACCAACACGAAGTCAATCTTAAAGGAAACATCTTTTAAAAGAAAAGGAATAACTCTGTACCACAGTAAAAAGAGCCGTTGTCCTTTGTTACAGCATTGTAAAAAGATCCTTTTCATCAAGTACAGAGAGTTTTACTGGGCGTATCTCGACCGGAAGGCAGGATTCAATTTTACATTCTTTGAATAGGGATTCAATAGGAATCAAATAAATGATTTGGTTTTGGGGATTTTACTATGCTAAAGTTTAATTGTGGCTTTCAAACCAGACAATTTGAACGTGGATTATTTATCCATTTAATCGAAAGGATCGACCATTTTTACGACAAAAGTTTTATAGACTTTTTTCTATTTCAATCAGAGGCTGGGTTATAACATTTAAAAACAGAATCTACTCTCGGACTTAAAATTAAATTTAAACGTTTTCACATTTCAAGAAAGCTAAAGTGCTTAACTTTCTGAGAGATCAGCTCGTAACTATTTTAAGCATTTCGGTACATTTTTAATAATTATAATAATTTTAAGCGAATGCGAATTTTTAGGATTTTATATTGCATCATGCGCGGAAAAGTGAAGTATCGGCCATATAGATTTATTGAGTCAACATTACTATAGGATATTAAAGCTCAACATCTATTGATTGGTGCAATCAGCATTGCGATCCCACCTCTCGTTCGTCTGCAATAACAGAACCGTCACTGTTCCGCGTTCGTTTTTGGACGAAAATGAGAGGGAAAAAGAGATGCATCGGTCACCTGCCGATTTTTCTCTCCAGAAAGTGGAAATTCGGGAAGAGAATTAGTTTATTTTGAATAAAAACTATTTAGTAGTATTTTTTTCGAAAACAATGCTTTGGAGTCATTCCACGTCAAATCGCCCAGTCCAAAATCTTCATGTCACAGAATTTGATCTTTATTTTTTTCCAAGTACTAGAGACAAATTTGTTAGACATGTATTTTTTATTTTTTCAAAACTCCAAGAATTAAGAAAGTTATGATTTTCCGAAACCGAAAAGTTAATCCTAACCTTTTTCTCATTTAGCATTGCGGTCTAAGGGAAATTGAGTATTTTTGAACGGGTATAACTAAAAAGGGCAACCTGGGAACAACTAATTAATTTTTTTATGGAATACTATTACTACTGGTAACATTTTGGTAAAGTGCGCTGTTGTTCCCAAAACTCCTTCTACTGAAATTATATTTTTGAAAGTCCGAGGAGGCGATCCTCGAATAACATTAGTTCCAATGGAGAAATGGGTGCAATAGGATTGTGTATATGAAAGAATATGTGCAAGCGATAAGATTTTTTTAAAATTAATAATATTAAAATTTCAAATATTATGGACCACATTTTGAAAAGACCTCATTTCCTCATTTTAAATTTTAATTTATATTTATAATAAACCAAAAAACATTGCAATCATCAATTAAATTACTTATTGTACACAAGTTAAAGCAGCAGACGATATTTTTCGATACAGTTATCGAACACAGTTTTATTTCAAATAAATTAGGGATTTAAATGTGTTGGCGATTTAGTGAGTCAAAGTTTTTTTTAAAGATGACGGAAAATCAGTCTTGTACTGTTGGAAACCTATTGCACCCATTATTTTCTCCATTGGAACTAATGTTATTCTCCTCGGACTTTCAAAAAAATAATTTCAGTAGAAGGAGTTTTGGGAACAACAGCGCCACTTTACCTAAATGTTACCATTAGTAATAGTATTCCATGAAAACATTGATTAGTTGCTCCCAGGTTGCCCTTTTTAGTTATACCCGTTCAAAAATACTCAATTTCCCATAGACCGCAATGCTAAATGAGAAAAAGTTAGGATTAACTTTTCGGTTTCAAAAAATCACAACTTTCTTAATTCTTGGAATTTTGAAAAAAATGCAGGTCTAATAAATTTGTCTCTAGA
This sequence comes from Oedothorax gibbosus, assembly GCA_019343175.1. Classification (NCBI taxonomy): domain Eukaryota; kingdom Metazoa; phylum Arthropoda; class Arachnida; order Araneae; family Linyphiidae; genus Oedothorax; species Oedothorax gibbosus. Next base: position 5,768,033 of record CM033282.1, on the reverse strand, counting down.
ATTTGGAAAAAAAAAATCAAGATCGAATTCTGGGACATGAAGATTTTGGCTGGGCGATTTGACGTGGAATGACTCTTTGTAGTATTTAGTAATATGTGTGGAAAATAATATAGAAAAATTATTTGTGTTGGTGAAATATGGCATATAAATATTTTTTTCGAGTTAACATTTTAACAATTTTAAATTATTTGCATTACTTTGACTACAGTTTAAGAAGTAATATGCTTGGAACTTTTTTTTATTCTTTTACATATAAACAAGAATTTAAAATCATCATTAGATACATGACTACAATTTTTTTTTAAAGAAACATGTTCTAGAAATTTTTTGTTAATTGTTTGTTTATTAATTTTTTTTTACTAAAACAGAAAAACAAGTTAGATACAAGCTAGTGAAATTATCAAAACAAACTATTTAAAATAATAGCTAACTAAACTAAAGAAGCTAAAGTTTGAAATTTCCAGTCCTTTTGACTGATAAATTAACATAAAGTTATTTATAAAAAGTGTATAAAGAATCTTTTAAAGAAAATAAAAGACTGCAATTATTTTTTTAACAGTAGCCACATCCCTACGTTTTACCTCCATTTTATAAAACAGTTTGACAATTACGATTCCAATGTGTTTAAATTTTCAATCCCATTCATTAGTCACCACCGAAAAATAAAGTTTTAAAAAATGCTTTGTAAAAAAGCAGTTTTTCTAAATTTTTTTTTGTAAAAATGATCAGGTGTACATTTGTGTACGCGTAAAATTTATAACTATGCCAAATATTTTTTTACCTAGGTTTATTTGGAACGATTCTGTGATAATTTGAATTTTTCAAAGAAACTTAAACGACCCTTCTGAAGAATAACCATTTTCACGTTGCGTCACTTTTCCGCGGAAGGTGTGCTGTATATAATCATGGAATGTATACTAAATAATGTTCTCGCAATGAAGAAATTTAAAATGTGCATACTATATTTTAATCTTACTGTAATAAAAGTAAATATCATAAAAGTTAAAGACGCAGATAATATAATTATATCTATTGGACATACTAATTTTATTGTTAAATAATAGCTGCCATTGTTAATAAAACAAAACTAAACTTATTTATTTTATTTTTATGATACACTAAGCAAGAGACGCCCAAATAATAAACTTGTTAAAAAAGTATTATGTTTTTAAAGAATTAAGTTGTTACTATATTTACTTCAATTTAATAATTTAAAAGATTACGAGTCTAAAAATGTGAAATAAAAGTATCTGGTTTAAAAACAAATAAAAATTCTAATCACTCTGACTAAAAAAATAAAACAAAACAAGGATGTCAAACAAGTGACCATAACATAAATACTTTCATTTTTGCGTAATATAACTGGTCGTAATAAGAGCAAAAAATGAATAAAATTATAAATTAGCTGGATAATAACTATTTGTAATCCTTATAATTTTTAAAGAGTCATGTACTTACATAAGAAAAGGTACAAATAAAGCCCCTCTGTGATTAATGAAAAAAACTTTAAACGTCTTTTTCACTCGCTTGTACGAGATAATATAATTTTTTTAAACTGTCTGAAATATTTTACAATGAAATATTATATTTTTTTCATTACATCATCCCGTAAAATTATTCATAAATTAAAAGAATTTTGAGACATAAATTATTTCTCATAAAGGAACCAGTTATTAACTATGTAATGAGCTATGTTTTATTAAGAATTCTATTGTTGAACTCTTAAATTAAAAATCTATTTTTTGTAGTCTCTTCTAGCTTTTAGATTCAATTAAATGATCTTTTACAGATTGTTAAGCTTGATTATATTTGGTTAATCCTTATGGGATTATTGTATTTTTAAATATCTACACTCCTGAATATCGTAATTTTGTTTTTATTTATAAAAATATTTATTCGGAAAATACTTTAATGCTACATATCCTTATTTTGTAAAAAGTGAAACATTTGTTTAATAATTTAAAAATAGTATTCTTTTGTTCAAAAAAGTCATTAAAATTAATGTCTAAGTTGTTTCCGAATTTAATATTTAGGTAATCTAAGCTTCTTTGTATACTTTTTATTCCAATTTCGATGAATAACTGACTTTTGATTCAAAAATTACTTTTGGATTAAAGAACGAAAAAAGTTCTTCCATCAAAAGAAAACCATGGAGATGGAAAAAAGTAACTTTATTTATAAACTTATATTTTAAGAAATATTAATACAACTTAATTACTAGAATTTTTCTTAATTGAAATAAATTACAAACAAAATATAAATAGCTTTTAATTCGTAAAAATCGGCTTTTTACCCTAATACAAAAAAACTTCATTCAACTAAGCATTCCTAAAAAAAACTGTTGATAATTATAAAAATTAAGACTTTCAACAAGTATGTAATTAAGGAATATATAATTTGATACATTTAGATAAAACAGTCTAATTAATAAAAATATGTTTTCCCAATTATTATAGGAAATATTACTTAGTTGCAAAATCGAAATATATAAATCTATAATACGCATATAATTTGAAAAATGTCTTTATAATTAATAATCTACTAATCGTTTACTAACTATTTTGTTAAAAATATATTAAAAAGACAAAACTGGAGAATTAATCGTATGTTTAATTTAACATATGTATGAAATATAAATTTTTAAATGAATTTTTTAATGTTATTCTGGTGTTTATAATAAAGAAACAGAGAAGAGCTTTCCTTTTTATGGATTGGAGTAAAAGTTTTTCCAAATTGCTTATCTATAAAAACTATGAATTTTAGCTGTTTAGTTATTTTTATACACCTTTAAGAAAACAAATCTGCTACTGGTATCTATAAAATACATTGTGGAACCATAACCTGTATTCCCTATAAATTCCAGATCTAAGAAATAGGTAGTTCTAATTATTTTCTGAATGCGTACGTAGAATTTCTTAGCTTCTGAATAAAAAAAAATATGCCTACTATGTAACAGAAATTTGGGTTGTGGAATCATAATTTCTATGTTGCCACAGAAAAGTAGTTTTTTTTTAAATAGAACCAATACATTATCTAAGATTTGTTTGGTTTTGTGTCTTTTTTACCGCTTCACAAAGGGTGGCATGGCATTATCCTTGCAGATTATTTTTAGTTTCCTTCGTACTTATTAGACTAACGCAGCTAATATACGCCTTGTAATGAGCGTAAGAGCCACGGTCCAGTGATGAGGCTAACACCTGAGCTGGCACCCAAAAGAACATCGCGTGACATCATACACTAACGCCGTCGGGACTATGAACTCTGCAAAGTTTAACAAGCACGTCTATTGCGGTGTACACGATCTACTCGATCTTAAATCGGTCTTCCTATCTACTCTGGCACTACCGTGATTAATTGTAAATTTTTCTGCGATTTTCCAGTGCATATCCGATTTATAGCATAGCTGGAAGAAGGTGGATTTGAACATATGAGAAATTTCAATCTCAAGTTCCATAAGGAAACCATTCTGTCTTGGGCCATGAGGTTGATCTCATCAGCATCTATGTTTTAGGGATAAAAAAAACAAATCAAATGCATAGAGTATGCGCATGAACTTCATCATTTATAGGTTAGGTTAGTTTGAATATTGTCGCACTAGAGCTACACGAGGGCTATTTATCATTTATAGTACTCCCACTTAACTAAAATCTAAATCTCTACGCTATATATAGGAGATAACTTGATACACTTTAATTCTCGTATCTGAGTGTACTTAAGAAATTAAACGATCATTTTTGATTTATAAACAATTATCTGGTGCTATTAGCTAAATAGGAATATACTAAAAATTTTCAAGGAATTTACCCAAATCGGTTGTTGGTATAACTTACCCCGGAAAATTCTAAAGTTAGTTCTAGGACTAGGAAAATCAACACCTATTCAATCTAGATAAAAGCTATAGGTTTTAGGCTTCGTAAAGTAGCATTCTAGTTAAGTAGACAATGATATTTTTTCAGAACCTAGGTAATTGTATATTTTTCTACTAAAAATACAGATGTATACTTTACGATTTTGATCTAGCCAATGAAATATAGTTTTGCAAAATCAAATACAAAAATTAGAGCTGAAATCCTATTTTATTTATATAAATAAAGTTTAACTAAATATTAGTTTATCGTATGCATTTATTTAAATTTGCAATTTAACAAATAAGTTTTGAAAGTAAAGTAATCTACTTACTACTACTTACTCCTTGGCATTACAGCCCATGTTGGACTATGGCCTCACTAACAATTTTCCTCCAAAGCCTCCTGTCTCTAGCCTTTTGTTTCCAGTTTCGGACTTTTAGAGTCTTAAGGTCTTTCTCCACCTCATCAAACCATCTCTTAGTTGGTCTTCCTCTTTTCCTTTGTCCCTGGCACTGCCCTTTGAATATTTTCTTAGTGCCTCTGTCTTCCTCCATTCTTTCCAGGTGTCCCAGCCATTGTATTCTTTTTGCCTTTACATAACTGATTATATCCTTTTCCTTAAATAGTCTTGAAATTTCGAAATTAAATCTCCTTCCCCAAAGATCTCCTTAATTGACAGGTCCAAAAACAGTTCTAAGAATTTTCCTTTCGCATGTAATCAGCATTTTTTCTTGTTTTTGCGTTAAAGTCCATGTCTCTGATCCATAGATAGCTGTTGGTCTGATTATAGTTTTTAAACCTGAAGCTTTGTCTTCCTCGTTATGGTTTTTGATGTTAGTAATTTTTTAAGTGCAAAAAAACTGCGATTTCCAGCATTTAGTCTTTGTTTAATCTCTGGCATAATATCATTGTCTTCGGTGGCAACTGCACCCAAGTATTTAAATTCCTTCACTTTTTCAAATTTTGTCTCATTATTTATTTGTAGTTCTGTATTTGTATCAGTCCCCTTGCAATCCAATATCATGTATTTGGTCTTTTCAATGTTTATCTCTAAACCAAAATGGCTAGCTTCTTTGGTTAAATCTTCAAAAAGATCAACACGTGCATTTTTACTTCTTGCCATCAATACTACATCATCAGCGAAAGCTAGACTTGCTTCGTTCTATTAAAGATAGTACCACCTCTACTTGATACTGTGTTACGCATCACTTTTTCAAGACAAACATTAAACAACAAGGTCGATAAAATATCACCCTGTCTCAATCCAGTCACAATTTCGAATTCCCTAGGCATCTTGCCCTGTATCTTTACTTTAGCCCTAGTTGATGAAGTTGTCATTTTAACAACCTGATCAATTTATGAGGAATATTAAACTCGTTCAAAGTCTTTAGCATCAATTCTCAAGTAAAGTAATCATTAAGCAGAATAAATTGTATTTAAACTTGTGAGATTAGAACAATTCCAGATACGTATTTTAAATTTAATTAAATTTCAATAAAATATAGTATTTTCATTAAAGAATAAAATACTTTGATGTACGGAAAGAAAGGCAACTAATTGAAAATTTATGTTTATTTAACCTTTTAAGTTTATGTAAATTATTCATAACCAACGCAAATGAGTTTTTTTCATATATAAATCCTTGTTTTTTAAACATAACTTCGATTCATAATATTTCTTTGTTTACAATCAAGTTAAAGTTAACAGTAATTTTTCTCGGTATACGTGGAACACATAAAAACTAACTGCAGAACCGAAAAAAAAATTAATTGCTTTTGAGGATTTAAAGATGGGAATTAAAAGGGAGTATTTTTCTATCCCAATGTAATTTCGTTGCCTGCAAAAAAATTAATGAATTACGAACAAGGAAATTAAATTTTTTTAAAAACATTTACTTAGAACTTTTCAAAAATAAAAAATAAGATTAAAAATCAACGAATAGGAATTCTGAAATATATAATTGCGTTTCCGGTCTCTTATTTATAGCCTATTTACGGTTCATTAACACAACCAATAAACCACCCATTATTTTAAAACTGGTTATCAATTTTTTTTAATAAAATAGATATGTTTCAGATATTGAGTGGCAACAGAGATGATAACACTGAAAATAAATTATTTTTTGAATACTTTCAATTGAACATAACGAGTCCTTCAAAAAGCTTATTTTTCCATTTATCGAGTAATGCACATTATAAAAGCTTAAAATATTTACTCAAACATTGGTTACTCAAGGTTTTTTCCAACTGTTGGCAATTAACAAATGAAACTGCCCGACCAAAAGTTGTTTTAATCCAATATTCTTTAGAATAAATCAGTAATGATGATTTTAGCTCTTAAGTTTATACGGAATGTTTATTAACATAATAAGTTTTTATAACTTTTTAAGTAGCTTTTTTTATAAATTTTCTTGATCAATATTTAGCAATCAAATGGAAGTTCCCTGGCCATGGATTTTATTGATTGCAGCTTTTTACCAATTATGTCCTTTTATCGATTATTGTCTACATTTATTTTTATTTTCCAAAAGTAGTTTTAGAGCATCTTGGAAAATTAACAGAAAGGAATAAGGAAAACATTTTCTCACTTTAACTTATGAAGGGGGAATTGCTTAGATCATTACGCACTATTACCCGATCCATGGACCTCTAAATGCGTGACAATTTTCACGGTGCAACAATAAAACTAATTCCCGTAAAAAAAGGCTACAGATAACCAATAAAAATTGTTCAAAACGATACAAAAACTGTTTTATTGCTCCGGTAATAACAACTGAAAAAAGTTAAGTGTCTTTGGAAACGAAAAACTACGCATACGGCAAAGCGCATATTTTATAGAAGAGTGAAAACAAATTTAAACTTCAATGTTGTGTGTCTATAGTTTATCGCTTTTTTAAATAGAATTTGTAGCAATGTTAAATAAAATATTCCGACTAGATAAACTTAGTAAAAAAAGAACAAATTGTTATTTTGGGCTAGTTTTTGGAAATGAAGTTAATAAAATTGTCCCAGAGTAAAAAAAAAAGATGGTTAGCTGAATAAGTGTAAGTCTAGAGCTATAATCTTAAATCGACAATGAAAAAAAAAGTCCCCACCCCTGGTTAATCAGTCGTATTTCACTCAACACATTTAGTTCGGAGTTGAATGTATCAATAAAAATTTCGGTAATGGATCTTTTAAAAATTAATTTTAACACCAAATTTTTAAACCTTAAAAATTTTCAGCAATGAAAACATATTCTAAATCCTAGGCCATCTTTAGCTGATAAATATTTTCACAAATATTCTATCGAATCCCACAAAGGGTGTCGCCACGATTTCCAAAGTATTCCTCCGCGCTGCTGCTTGAAAGTAGGGAGAGAGTTTTCGCCATCCTCTGAGTCCCTAAATTTAGTTTTTTTTAATATAATGATTTTATCTTCAAGTTTTAATATTATGCGTAAACTTGATTAAAAAACTAATTGCAGTGAATTTCTATTTATTACCTAATCTAAAGTAAGCAGTTCTATTGACTTGTGTCACGCAATATTTGCTTCAGAATTGTTTGGAAGGAGTATAACAAATAAAACGGATCCTTATTTAAGCAATATTTGCTCGTAAATAGCAAACTAAACTGTAAAATAACAAACTGAACTGTGCTGCGCCATGCAGTACCCCTGGTCGTCTAGATTAGTGATTAATTAGAATGGAAGTTTTTATCTGAAGTTTTACACGAAAAAAACAACTTAAAACGCATAACAATACATGCAATGCTTAAAAAATAACTAAACCAAAGATACTCGAATCTAAGAATACTCTTATCTAAGAATACTCTTATCTAAGAAATGCAACTTAAATAAAATCCTTAAATAAATTACTTGGAATACTTTCAAACCAAAATTGACATAATTCGTGAAAACAAATCAGACAAATAACAGCAAGAACAAATATCTGCATATTCAAATCAACCGAATGTTTTCGCATTGAGGCCTTAAAGACCCAATTCCTTAATAGCGAAAGAGGCATGATTATTGTTGCATGGAAGATACATCAAGTCCTAGGATGTTGTGCATGGAGATGACTATAACTTTTGAGTCTGTAAAAACATCATAACAGCTACAAAAACTTATTGGAATACTTTGAAGTAATAAAAGTGCAGTCCAAAACCCTCTAAAGAACCAGTTTTCAGTATGTTTGAATCTATTTTACTTCTTGTAAGTTATGTACAGAGGACATGTCACATTGATACTTTAAGAACAGATATTCACGTTCTTTTTCTATGAATTCCTTCAACGAAAAAACCCGGAATTTTTCCCAATAGGGTTATTTGACACCTTTAGATTGTTCTTTCTGACAAAGTAGATTCTTCAGGAATAGAATTTTTTTCTCGATATTAGATTGTATAGAATCGGAACTGAGATTTTTCATGTGACATTTATGAGGTCATTCCGAATCATATATCAATCAGGATATTTTTAAAAAAGAATTTAGTATTCAAAAATATTGGGAGGTCTAAGTATGGCTTCTATGAAACATGTGAAATGGCAAAATAAGAAGGAATATTTTATATTTTACAAAAAAGGAAATGCGCGTTATTCCTTTTCACAGGAAGTAAACATTGAAGATTCCAAAAGCGCAATTTAAAATAAAAGTTTGATATAATTCTAAAATATTCCAACCAAGTCCAAGGATTGCCTTCTTTTCGGTCATTTTTCTTCGACTTTTGTTTTTGATGATGCATGAGACCATATGGTTTTTATTCTTGAAAAAAATTGAAAAATCGATTATCAAATAGGAACGCCATTGAAAGTTTGGTCGTTTATCAATAGCAAGAGCTTAGACTCGCTAAAATGTAAGATTAGGAAAAAGATTGATAATGGGTTTAAAAGCGCATCTGGATAGTGGTGTTGAATTTATTTGAATAATTGTACCCTTAAAATAAATACTTTGGGTACGTCGAAATAGAAAATATACATATTATGATGTTCAACTATAAGCAAAACTATCGGAAATGGTAAATATTTATTATAGGTAGCGTTTTTTTTCATCGTATGTTTAGTTAGTTGGAGGCACTGATGAAAGTCATACTAATAGATAGTATTAATTTTTTAACATAAAACGTTTACATTTATTTTAACGTATCGTAAAAGTATCAGTTTAAATGATAGGCTTATGCACAATAAAACAATACTTTAACAAGAATGTTAGATTTTTAGAAACATATTATTTATTTAAATAAAGAGTAGTGGAAGGTATATTCGCAAATGTTTACGTTAGATATACATTTATTAAATTTATAAAGCTCTTGAAATTATACTTAAGGAAAGGGCAAAGACTATTAATAACTTATTTGGTTCTAAAGAAGTTTTCTTAAAAGAGATGGAAAGTTTCGAAATTCTTGGAGCGTAAGTCAGCTGCTCCGTTCCCCCATTTCCGAAATAACATACAGACATACTTGTCGATGATAAATACACTCCAAAATATTGTTGGCTGCAGTATATATAAATAAATGAAACCAATTTGGACTTTCTTCACATAAATTCACTAGTTTTCAGAATTTCATGAAATGCCTTCCTTGCTCCAGTGACAAGGCGAAATAGAATTTCTGGAAACTATGCTATTTGTAGCCGTAGGGTTTTCTCACAAAAGAGTAGTCCATTGTTTTGCCCTTAGACAAAAGTGAGATCGGAATCATCAAGCGACAAGAGAGTCATCAGAGTAGAAACTTATGTATCCGAAGGTAATGTCCTTTTTATATTATGCTTCAAGAAAAGTTTGGAGTTACTAATTAGGATAAAATTAGCACGCATTATGTGCAAGGTATATCCTGAGAGAGTTTGTATTCTCAAAAGAGATTAGGTTTGTGGTATTGGTTGAAAATATATCAATTCATTAATTGGACAGAGGAACTTCTATGATCCTATGATACATAAACTTTTAACTAATTTGTTCTTTAAGCCCATCCACACTCATTGAATGCAAATTATACAATTTGCACAGTATCTAATCAATTAGATTGAAAAATTGTTTATGCAATTAGAAAAAAATAATCCATTAAAAATGGTCTAGTAATTGAGGAAAGAAATCACTCAATTGGAATAATTGCTACAGTAAGTACAAAAATAGTGGCTAAGAATAATTTTTTGAGAATATTTTTTTAAAATATGTATATATATTTTTTTATAAAATGTTGACAAACAGAATTTTTTTTAACAGAATGATTACAATAATTATTGCGAATAATTGCGAAATATTATTCCTGAAGTATTATAATAATTTTAAATTTTTTTATCTTGAATAAACCTTTTAAAAGCTAATTTTTATAATTGATGTATTTAATGACAAATTTAACTATGTAGAAAGTGCAGGTTTTGAGGCTTTCTACTTTTTTAACATGTCTGGAGTGAATTTTCAGGAGTTTTATTATCACACCGTTAGCCTTAGGGCGAAGCCTTCAATTTTAAGACAATATGACAGAAGAACCCATTTTCCACGCATTATACGATATGTAACTATAAAAATTAGAACTTACAACTTAAAATTTACATTTCTCAATTACTTATTATGTTAAAATAGTTAAAGCAATAATTATCGAAAACATCGAACAGCAAATACGGAAATATTTATAACAAAGTAATGTCATAGGTAACACTCAATATGACCTTTTGAATGGGACATGATATAATAATAGGTAACCAGAAAGAAAAAAAAATGATAAAACGTAGTTTTATTAATAAGCATGTTTTCTTATATTAAATATATTTTGTGTGTTTGTCGCTTGAAAAATACTCTTAGAGTGTTCTTAACATTTTTATTTTTAAAAATGATAAAAAAATTTCAAACACACGATCCAATCATATTTTTAAATATGATACTGGTACATATCTGAATATTAACATCAAACAAATTTATCCAGATATTTATTTCACAAAAACTTAAAGTTACTTCTACATTTATAAAATAATTACAAAAACTGTAACCCTCTTATAAACATTTTCTGGAAAGGGAGAAACTTTGGTCTTTCCTTAGAAGTTGTTGATTCAATTCTATAAACATACTTTATTGCATTACGCTTGGCAAAGCACGGATCCCAAAGCGCGGTTTGAGTGTGAAAAAGTTGTAACCGAGTTATGGTAATTTTCACAAGTAATAATAGTGCTGCGAATATACAAAGTGATTATTTACAACTCACGCTTTTCTTTAACTCTTATCTACTGATTGTATCTACTGACGGTACTTAAAAGTACTACTTAAAAACACGCTGTTTTACTTTTCATTGTTCAATTTGGAGAAAACGGGGAAAGATGGAACTTTTTTATTGACATGTTCAGTTTTAACACATCAAAGTCTATAAAGGTAAAGTAAATTCTTCCTAATACTTTTATTTTAGTTACCCTAACATTAAATTATTCAAAGAAAAATAATCAAAACTAGAATTTATTTCGGTCTATAAAGAGTTAAAGATAAGTACTAATTTTCTGCGGTTTGTGGATCTGGAGTCAAAAGTATATGTTGCAGAAATGTGCCCCAAATATATTTATATTGTTTTGATACTATGTGACAGATTTATCGAATAGGATATCTCCTCTACACAATCACTTGATGAATTGTAAAAAATTACCGATAAAATGATTAAGTTTGCAAAGGCGCCGCCAACACATTTTATGGCTGACAACGGGTCATATTTTGAATGACAAAAAAGGAATCATTGAGTAACTCAACTTATAAGACCAGAGATGCTTTCCGTTACGTCACTCTAGCCGTCCGGTTTGAAGTGGTGGTTGTTCCTAAGAAAACGAAACCTGCTCACTCACGGCCTACAGTACTTTTCGGGTACTCACAGGTTTCGAGAGCGGCATTCTTTTTAGGAACAGCTGATACTCAGATCAGGGCAGATATTGTTACACAAATATAAAAATCCTCGTTGGCTGAAATACTAGTTACATCGTTATCATCCCAACTTAGCGAAATGTTGAAATCGTAATGACTTCATATGTCTCTGAAGCCGTAAACGGGAAAAAGCGTTGAATGAGAATCTTTTTATATTAAATAATAATGGCATGAAAGATACAATTGGGAAAAGATTTGTGTTTGTTAAGATGATTCAAACACAGAATGCAATTATATTTAATAAATGTTATTTTCGATTTGTATAGTAGTTGTTACTGGTGGAGAGTCTGACAATACAAAGAACTATTTCAAAAACTGTTCGTGAAGTTGGAAAAATAATCTTTCTTTGATCTGAATTTTAAAGACAAAATAAGTAAAGCATAGGAAATTGAAAATATGTTGTTTAGGTTTCGGCTGAATCTTATTTAATTCATGGTTTTAAAAGTTTTAGTTAAGAATGTAATATTTTGTAAAATACATATATAAATTCCCTAGGGATTGTTATAGTTTAGAAACATCTGTTGGAAGATGTATTTTGTATCCAGATGGCATTCTATTTAGTTAAGGTTTGATTTGAAAAAATTATACAGAAAAATGGATTTAGGCATAATTATTTTTATAATAAATGGCTGTCTGTGCAAAGACAGATACATAGTTATTCTAATAAGATTTAACTTATAAGTAATAGTCTTCAGAAGAAATTTTTTATTTTGCTATTGGCTGTTTTAAAAATCAGGTATTGAAAACAACAAAACGAATTTCGTGTTCGTATTATAACACTTTTACTTTCATTACGTACTTTTTGAAAACAATGAGTTTCATATTTTTATGAATTTGCAATGATTGGCAATGTTTTGAAAAGGTCTAATATCACAAGCTGTTTATGGAATAAATGTATTTTATTTTTCAGTTACAGTATTTATAAAGGTTTTTCTCAATAAGTAAGATTTTGGTACCGTATTAGATTACGAATTCTTAGTAAAGATATTTTCAAGTACAATTTCCGAAAATTATTGGTTAAAAAAAGGAATAATGCAGTCAATTGCTAGAGTCATGAACGAGAACTATAAACTTACTGGTCCCTTATTTGAATAACTTTACGTTTACTCTCATTTTGTTTATAAGAAAATGCTGCATTTGAACTATTATTCCAAGTCTTAGTATATTTTTCTTAAAAATCATTTGCCATAGTAAAGTTAACGTAATATTGATTTTATCTTGAAATACATTAAAATACTTTCAATTGTTTGCATTAAAGAACTAAAAAAACTATAGTACTCCGTTTTGACGAGTTTATAACGCAAATATTAATATTTACACAAATTCTGTTGAACTAGACGACGAACAGTCTATTAATATGAGTAAATTTTCTTCCAACAAGGTGTTTCAACATAAACTATTTCCTGCCTAGCGAAAAAATACACAACTAGCAATTTCTGAAGGGGTTTGCTTTGAATAACCAAGCCTGGTAATTTTGAATGATGTGTCCTCGTAAACATCAAGCAAATAACCTGGCACAGCCCATTCCATTTGTACATAAGGCGGTACGATCGATTGTCAACAAAAAGACAAATAAGGGTGGAAATTGCATGGCCAACATACCAGCCGCGTATTGATTTAGTCACGTAAGCCTATCACTCGATGTTGATGAAACTTATTCTTTCTTTGTAGGGAGTTTCGTAGCCCAATTGGGAAAAAGGAATACTTATCAATACAATATAGGATCTTTTTATGAACCTCTAATTTAGAACCTTTACTTTTAAGAACTATAGCAGGGGCTAAAAGATATTTATAGAATATTATATATATATTTTGTTTTGTTAATTTTTATCTTTTGGATAAGTATTATTGTTTTCCGTGGTTAGTAAAGACAAGATACAGTATATTTATGAAATACACAAAGAACTTTGTGTGTAATTTGTTGCATTGGAAATAAAGGAATAGTTATGTATATAGTTTTCAGTAAATTGTTAATTTTATCGTAAATGTAATTGCAGTATAATGCATTATCTATACAAATAAAAGTCTCCATACATTAAACTATTGTAGATATTTGACACAGTATTGTGAATATTTGGCGCTTAATGGACCTTTTTTTTACCCCAAACTTCTTTTTGATTTAAATTCCCTAACTAATTTGTTGGCTCAATTTCTCAAAAATCGTTTTGTATTTTTGAACTATATTATCGTTTTATTCCCCTTTTAGGATATTGAAACAAATTACTATATTACAAATTATTTTTTCTTGCAAATTATCTAAACTTTATACTTTCATATTTAAAAATATGAATACATATTAGACAGTAAATGTTCATTATCATAAATCTATTATTTACAAATTTAAATTCGTTACCCAAGGAAGTTTATAAGCTTTCTTTTTCTAATTATAGGTTTATATTTTAACTATAGCATTATTAACTTTAGCAATAAACAATATTATTTCTCGCAATTTCGGAAGCAGATCCTCAAATTTCCGATTTTGAGGATACCGTTTTCTGGAAAGCAACCGTTTTCCGGAGCAAACATTTGATTAGCCGGAATTACTAGTAAGATTATAGGAGTTTTAGTTGGAGTATTTGTCGAGCAAAAATGTAATAAAATAATCACATAAACTTGTTTAAATATTTCAACTTAAATTTCCTATTAAACACTCAGTTTCAAATTATATTTTGTTTTGCGTATATTATATTCTACGAAATGACTAATGACTGCAAATGTTTGCTCATAAGCTCTTAAGCAGTTAGTACTTATGTATTGACAAAATTTTAAGAAGTGTTTTCATATTTCAAATTATATATATATATAATCAGTAGGATTAATATAAAACTATTAAAAATGTCTGTCCAATAGAGTATTTTAAGCTGTGTATTAAAATTCAGGATATCAAAACACATATTTGTTTGTCTGTAAGTATAGATCAGTAAGTCCAGCATCAAGTCAGTAAGTATACACAATAAATAGTTTGTAAACATTTATAAATATGATTCAAAAGCAATTTTGATAAAAATATAGAGAAAAATGTAGAAGTAGCTTAAATCAAAAGATCAAAGGAAAATTTTTCAATGACTTCGTGCCACATTCGAAGAATAATTGTATGTTTGATAAAAATTGCAGTTTCATGATGTTCAATTGAAGAACTTAGTGGAAGAACGTGCTATGCGACTTTTGAAAAAATTGATGTTTGTGTCAATGAACATACTATTCCTTTTTTAAACATAACAAGTTCCCTCTTTTCATAAACTTGAAATATTTTGCACCATCTACAAGTACCTTTTATGACGGATCTAAGTACAAACTGAAAAAAAAAACTAAAGCTCATTTTCTTGTTTTTACCTTTTGTCACAAATCACGTTCTTCCACTAAGCTCTTCTATTGATAAATGTACATGAGTTTTTCTTTTATATTTCACTTTATCAATAGACTTGTAATGTTATTGCAAGGCAAAAACTAAGGCACTTCATTCTTTGCCAGACGTAAAGAATTTCTTCACAAGAATCACTGCAATTCATTGCAGATATCTCAAGATGGCTGCCATTTCCCTAGTGACAATCTTGGTTTACGATCTGGACAAATCTCGGTTTACGACGAGATCTAGGATATGAGAAAAGATAATTCAATGTGATAATATTGTATAGTTGTGAGTTTCTACAACCTTTGAAATGCTTATCATATTAATTCTAACTTAACATTGAATTCCATTAAAAAGATTTAAAACAATACACTACAAATCTGGAGAAATTTCCACCACAAAAGTGACATAAGATTACACGTCACAAAACGGAATTAAAAAAACAAGTGCACAAAAGCTTCCTCCAAATTTACGGTGTAATTTATTTGCTTTTATCATAGTATAATATCACACATCACAGTGTGAAATTCTATAGCGGTAATTTGTCGTTATAGTTTAATATAAAAGTCAAAGTGAGTCCTAATGCAAGACTCGATCCGGCAATCCTTTGATAACAAGAACATATCTTTACCAACTCATCAATACCAGCATGATAGAATCTGCAATTGTTTTCGTATTCGTTTTTGGCTCTCAAAATTTATGGTATCACATGCGCTTTAGGTCTGTTACACAATGTTTTGTCTAAGGCTCATCACTTAATTTAGTTTTTGCCAGCTTACTCTAGAATTAGTGTAACGTAACCCAGAAATCATGATAACGTTTAACATTTTTTTTTACATTTCAGGTGGAATAAATATATATCAAGTGAGATATTTCAAACGATGTTTCAAAAAGTAAGAAAATATACTCTTTTAAAAGTCTAAAACCAGTAACTTTGACAAAAAGTGACACACTTCAAACGATATCTACACGGACTTTTTATTCAATTCCTCCTCCTTGGGATTTTATTGTGAGTCAAGGTAATTCATTCCTCTCCGACATACTTAAAAGAATTCGGTCTCTAACATCTGAGTAACGCATTGCAGATATCTCAAGCTAGTCCCCATTTCCCTTGTGACAATCTGGACAAATCTCGGTTTACGGCCGTGTCAGAGATTTGATAGATGACTTTGCTGCTCCTAGGTGGCGCTACATTTTCTCCGTCCTCGCCTACAAGGCTTGTATCAGCCCTCCCCCTATCTTTTCAAATTACCAACAATCAGTCTCCTTTCAGCCTTTTTCCAAAGTCAATGCCTGAATTGTTTGTATCCCATCACTATCCAATTGGAGTTGAAGCCTTTTTTCCTTAAAAAAAAGATCATACGAGCATTCTTGGAATCGATATTTTCTAGCGTGTTGTTTCTTTCGGAATTTTGTGCGAGGAGCTTTATGGGCGGAATTTATGGTATGGATGGGGGCAAAATTTAAAAGGTTTTCTTTTAAAGGTGGTAATAAGAAATGTTGTAAACATTGTTCGCGTGATTTTTATTGTAAGAATTTTGATAGCATCGGGAATTGCAATAAAAAATACGATTGTAGGTATAAATAAAGTCATCCAGGTTTTCCGATTTTTAAAAAGTCATTTAATGTACTTCTCATAACAAATTTTAATTCCTACAAGGAAATAATATTGCAATTATATGTTTAAACGCATTTTTTTACAACCTCAAGGCTAGTACCGGTTTAATTTCGAACTTGAGAAAACTTATATCTAACTTTTTATGTTAAAAAACAAATTTACTATGAAAATGCACCCCTGATTTAAATTTTCTGTGTTATTCTTTTACAAAATAGGTATTTGTAAAACAATAAACTTATAGTTGATGCTTAAATTACATTTAAATAAAATCACAGATTTATGTTTAACAACTATTCAAAATTATTCATCAAAAAGAAAAATATAAACTCACTTCATTTCAAAAAATTCATTCTAAAACTTTTAATATTTTGATTTGTAATTTCAAAATAAATCTGAGACAGTAAGAATCCCAAAAGATAAAGAATTTTGCGACACTATTCGTAATAAAAACAAATACAAACAATTTCACGAATAATGGGTAAGATTTTGATAGAAAACATAGTCAAATTTCGCAAAATATTTCTGTTTTTTTATGGGCCCAAAGCGATGCAGCATTTCAAAATTCCATCACAGTCCTCATTAAAATGGTTGCATGATGTTTGGAATTTGCATAATAATTTTAATTGGACGCAGATTTATTCCCGTAAATATTCCAGATATGGCAGGCGGGCTTTGGTAATACTCACAAATTGATACTCGTTTCATTTGAAAGTGTCGTTAAAACAAACTTGTAACTGACATTTTACTGAGTATAGGGAAAACGAATTTTTGTAAAAAATGTCATGTATATATCTACGATAGTAAACTTGAATTCTAATTAAACTAAGTTTTTGAAGAGATTAATGAAAATTTGTTTTCGCATAAATGTTAAAACCAACTAAGCGATATTTTTACTTAAATTCAGATGTTTTATTGAAACATTTATATGTGTTCTTTAATAAGTCAAGTTATTTATAAATAATTAAAGTTTAGTGTTTGTATTGTGTATAAAGTAGGTATAGCTTTGATATTTCAGATGATTTGAGTCTTTAAAAAAAACTGGTGTTAATTTGCTACATATGAGCTCATTAGAGAATGACCTACAACATCAAACCCATTCAAATTCAATATAATATCTTTGACAAAAGCCAATCTTGGTATTAAGTGACAGAGTATAACCATGGCAGAATCTCTGTACTTCAAAAATATAAAATTATTTTTTGACAAAATCATTGCACGCAATTTTGTCAAATTAAATTCAAGATTTTTCAATTTTTCTTCGTGATAGAAATAGGTTGCCCCACGTAGAAAAGAGAAAGAAAGATCTTTCACATAAGAGGCATCAGGTGCAAAGCAGAACTCATTAGGGATGGGGAGCCCCCCGATATTCAAACTCAGATTACCGACCACTTTGGAGATAATTTGTTTTGCCTTAAATTAAAGCGACACTTTTTTTTACTTGGAGCTTTTTTGTATCCTTAAGCTCGTCTGAGTTTGTGGGGCGAAACGAAACTAATATACATGCATATTTGAAAAGTGTTTCGCAAAATGGAACTAGAATTTAAAACTCTCTTGGCAAATTTTCTCCTTGCAAATGGGAAAACTAGACATTTAAAAAAGATATATCATCATAAATAAATGGAATACATTTGAGATATACCCGAGGTTTATTTTGATAATAATCTAGTTACAAAATCACATGATTTTTTTTAAAAAATTGATTAAATTTCTGAGGAAATTTTATAATGACAAAAAAAATCCCCGAGCATTTTTCAAGAAACTTGCCAAAACTGAACGTGTTATTCGATAATCTATTATGGATAGGGTACACACAACAATATTAAATGTTTTTTGCATTAAATAGACACAGCTCTCGCATCAAGTTTTACAGAAATGGTTGTTTACAAAACTACTTTTTATTTATGAATTGTTCTGATAACCTTTTCGATTCAGAGGTCACATACGTGCCTTTTTATAATTCACTTCACAACTTTATTTAAAATTTTTCTTAACGCTAACTTTCATATTATAAACTAGAGTGTTCAAATTTTTCAAAAATACTAATTCCGAAACAGGTGATTTAATAATTATATAAAACAGGACGGAGCAAGAGGATCAAGTATAATTTTGGAAGTCTGGCAAAAAGAAAAGTTTTCCAGCTGTAAATTTATACGACATTTTGAATCATAAAATATGTTAGAATGAACGATTAATGACAAAAAAACTGGCAGAGCTTGCGGGCTTAAAAACCAAAATTCCATTAAATTGCTAGGTCCTTCAGCAAAAAATTTGATGATTAATAATTGATGATTAAAAATAATTTCAAAACGAAGTTTTAAATATGTATTGCGCGGTCGGACAACATCGGTATTTTTTCCTTTTAAACAAAGTTAAATGTAAACAATGCAGTATTTAAACATTGTAGAAGTTAGCATATCGCTTCGTTACTATGCGATAATTCGCCCAAAACAGATATTACGTATCTAAGATGTTGTTTTTTTAAGCAAAATTTGTTTAAAACTTTAAGAGGATTTTTAAAGTACAAGCAGACAAAGCCATTAACTCTATTTTAATAAAATTTCGCTTAGTTCCTTTTTGAATGTTTCAATTTATTTGGAGTTTCATAATTTGTCTGGAAAACTACTCAGGATACATTTTTATTATGGCTACACTGTTGTGACTGGTAAACTCGTTATGTTTAGCGTTACTTATTATTTTTTTGTAATATACACGTGTAGAAATATACTAACAGCAAAAAATTACTGCGTAAAATAGTAAAATATGTTATTGAATTTGAAGTATAAATTCGTAAAAATCAGTTTGAAATGAGCTTTTTAATTAAATTTCGTTTACATAACTTCTTAAATCTGAGATTGAAAAGTAAAATAAAATATAAGTTTAATAAAATTACAGACATATTGGAATATAGTAAGAACTCAGATACAAGTAATTTATAACTTAGAAAATGAAATATTATAAATTACGTAATTTAATGAAACCTAAAATTTGTTAGTTAAAAACTCTTTTTAGATTTCTTTTCATAAATTGTATTTAAAATTACGGTTGCATTACACTTCCCCCCAAATTTGGTGCTTTATGCATATTTCTAAACTTTTATTTAATTTCATAAGAAAATTCATATAAATATATAGGTAGTTTTTTTCAAAGATTTCCCCATCCTCAAATCCCAGAGAAAATACATTGGAGCTTCGTAAAAAAACTTAAATGCTGTAAAAAAAAGTAAATGCTCAAAACTTGCACAATTCCTTTAACCTCATTGCTTGACAACGTTGAAAGGTGACTTTTGGACAGGGAAGCTGTTTATTTTAATTAGGAAAGAATTTAGATTCAAGTGTGGTTGTATTTTATGAAAAATGTAATTTTATACTTTAATAAAGGATTATTCACTTTGGTAAGATGAATAATCGTCACTCTAAAGCAACACAAAGCTTTCGTTGACAGAAATCATATTTTTTTAATTTTCTGTCTAGTGGTGATAAGGTCTGTAAGTGACAGACTGAAGTAAGTACAACGAGTTAATAATTTTGATTTTGTATATTAGTTCTGTAGGATGTGAATTTGTTTTATTATAATTAAATAGTTGCGTAACTTTAACTAAAATTTGCACTTCAGTTTTTATTGGCAACCAGGAAAAAAAAAGATCGTTGCTATTTTCATGCCTCTGAATAGTTAAATTTTCTACAGCGTTTGAACATATCTGTATTAGAATTACATAAAAGTATTATATGAATTAGTTTTAAAAGTTTTTTTGAAAAAAACAAACAAATAAGCGTCCGTTTTTGTTTAAGTTTTTTTACACTGTGATCTTAAAAAAAGCAATAAAATCTACTACGAAAGTTTTTGTTTTAGCACAAATCCCTATTTAATTGAATTCTATGCCGTAATTAAGTAGAAAAAATAATATTTTGTTATTAATGTCAGTCAAATAAATTCAAAGTGATAGGATTTAATCCTATGGGAATTATGGAGTTACTTTTTAAATTAGAATTTTTAAGTAGTATTAAATATGTTGCAATGTTTTTAAAAAAAAATCTTTTGAATGTTTACCAACATGGATATTAAAAAATAATTTATTTTTAAAGTTCATCAAATTAACTCTTTCTCAATCATCTTTTAAAATGATTAACACTACATTATAGAAACACTAACATTTAGTACAATTAGACAATTTAAAAAAAAATTTAGTACAATTGATGTTTGTAAGCGAGAAAAATAAGTGATGAATTGTTTTTAAGCACTTATACGATTTAAAATTACACTATTATAACAATTCACCATAAATTAAAATCTGAACTACTAAAACTGCGCATAGTTTCACACTCCTTATTTTATTTACAAAAAAAAAATAATCGACTTGTAGCATCGCTCTACATTTAATTTCATTTAAGAGGTGTATTTATCATATGTCACCATATGATATTCAGTTAAAATTAATGCCAGTTCAGTTTTTACCAAGAAAATGTGACATCTAAACTAATTTAATTTATTCATAAGGCATTAATATTTATTTGACAAATAAGCAGAATAACAAGCATTTTCGGATGTAAACGAGAATTTCTGATTAATATAAAATTAAACAAGAAAATGTACAACTAAATCTATCTATTCATTAATTTTTTACTGTTACGCAGACTTTGAAACAAACTTATTTATTTTTATGCGCGTGAAAATATCTTTTTTGTAAATATGGGTTATGTAATAAGTTAAAATTGAATTGTATTTCTTTTTGTTGCGATTTGATTCTTTTTCAAAACGTGACAAGATATAATGAAATACGGATTTTTTTTAGTATTTTATTTTAAAGAGAGCGAAAATGTTCATTTCAATCTTATGATAATATTGAATTCCATTTTTTATACTAAATATTTAAGCAAAATGTTGAAAAACTAGTGTTGTTTAAAAAAGATTTTTTGTTGGATATGCAATATTTCATTTTGAAAAATACTTTTTTCCTACAATTTTTTAGCAGAATAAAAAGAGTTATTTTTTTAGTTCACATAGTTTTGTTGTTGTTTTTTTGGAATTGTAAAAAATGAATGACAAAATAAATCAACTGGCACTTGCTGTACGTGAAGCAACTAAAAAGAAATTAAAACAATTTTCTTTTTCTTAAGTTGTTTAAATTATTTTAATTTATGCTGTGAAGTTTTTAGCTAGAAACTAATAAAAAACTGACATTTCTTAAATAAACGAACGTTTTTCATGAAAAAGTTCAGTCCTAAATGCAGGTAAACTTCAGAAATTAGTTTTTTTTCATTTGAGTTCCTTTTTAGTTAAGGCCTAAACCAAATATCACTGAGAAACACAGAAATGAGAAAATTATTATATTTTACAATAAATGAACCATTAGGACATTTTATATTTATTAAGTTTAAAACTTATAATTAAAAACAAATACAATTCGCTCAATAATCTTTTTAAAAAGATCCGAAATTCATTAAATTTCTAAAAAACCCTTTACTAATTAACCAATCATCGGAGTCTCTAGTTATGATATTGCTTAGTTATTTATTTACAGAAGCATTAGTCAATAAAATAACTACCCGCCTTTCTTTTGTTTTTAAATGCTTTACTATTCATGTTAAACATGTTTTGTTATGTTCACACAGCACTAGATTTATTTCTATAAACAAAACCAGCATTTTTTCGTTAAATTAAATACACTAGGATTCAATATGTAGATCTAAGTTCAAAACCTTGAATAAACATTATTAGATTTATGTTTATCACAATGTTTGTACAATGGGAAAATAGTTATATATTTTATAACTTTACAGATTTTCTAAAAAAACCCTCAATCTTTCGATAATTAAATTTTATTTGTGTCACGAAAATTTATTTGTCTAGACCTATCCATTTCATTAAAATATAATGTATTTATTTTGTTTTATAAAAAAAAAAAATATTTGTATGTGTTAATTTCTTATAAGTTATTTAATGAAACATATATATATATATATATATATATTATATATATATATATATATATTTTATATATATATATATATATATTATATATATATATATTATATATATATATATATATATATATATATATATATATATATATATATATATATATTTATTCATAAGGATGTATTATGCAAAATCTAGGCATTAAACGTCATTTACTACATCATCGCATTTCAATCAATTAAAATATATTTCATTCAAGTTTTAAATGCTTCCATATTCATTATATACATTATTTATGTTTTTTTTTAGTTTGTCAGCACTAAATTTATTTCAATAAACCCAACACAAATCTTTCCTTGCGAATGAATGTATTTTGCTGCGATAAGCACATCCCACGTTACTTACTTCATCTTCCAAATTGAACACAAGCAAGACGGAAAATCATGCCTCACCATTTATTTTGATTCACGGATGAATAATAAAGAGGGGCCAACGCTCTTATTTCAATGTTTCCCTTCCATAGGTGTGCTGCTTTAGCTCGAGTTGCTGACACCATGAAAAGGGATACTCTTACGGAACTCAGTGTGTGGCGAAAAGAGAACTTCACTTACGAATGCAAGAAATATTTCGAAAAAGTGGAGTGAGATATATAATGGATTGTTCTTGTTCATGTGTTCAAAAATTAAAATAAACACGGTGTTTCTTATTAATAAAAATATATAACCCTTGTAAAGGGTGTTTTACTATTTTGACACATATTTTGTTTAGAATTTCAATCTTGAAACTGACATTATTTTTGTACAATCTAGTTTATTTTAAACAGTATATTATCTCCAAAAAAGTAGACTACAATAGTTGTTTTGGTGCCTAAAATTTTAGAACTGATTTTAGTTACATTTATTTTTGAGATATTCACCTTTTTGTGTCGAAGAAATGCCCGAAATCGAAAACCAAAATTTTATTTTTGAACGTTTTTCAAAATGTGTCTCTTACGTAGAGTTTGATGCTGAACAACACGAATCTGGTTTTTGTTCTTTTCTACCAATAATTCAATAATGTTTTTGTCGCAATATAAATTTTTGTCTGAAAGAGTTGCTTCTCCCCACTTTGAGATATAGTCATATTGTGACAAAAATGTTAGACAAAAATAAAACCAAATGCGTGTTCAGCATCAAAAACTACGTAAAAAACACATACAACTTAAAAAAAAACTTTTTTTTTTACTTTGGTCATGTCTTTTACACAAAAAACGTGAATATCTTAAAAAATAGAGCTTCAGAGAAAAAAATGGATTTCATAATTAGAATCAGCGACCCCAAACATAAGTAAAAAACATTTCTAAAATCTAAGGCCCAAAATAGAACAAAAAATTAACTGTGTTAGTACAAGTTGACTTCAACTGTGTGAATCATGTAACCTCTACAATGTAGAGTCTGTAACCTCTACAATGTGTAACCTCTACAATGCATATCATCGATAGGAATATTTTGTCCATTATTTATGGTTCGATTACCATTTCTCACTAAACAAAATATCCTAAATCGATTTAATGTAGAAGATTCGTCCAGTTAAAGATTAGCAAACGTTCGATCAAAGTGCCAAAAATTATCTTAATAAGTTTGCTAAACGTGCTCATAAGTGCACAATGAATTGACAATAAGCGTAAAGCATCTATGCTATTTGTATCCAGATTTTGGAAATTACGTGACAACAACAATCTTTCGAAGCAAACCAACTCCTACCACGCTACAACGCGCTTTTGATACGAATGGCCCTCAGTGAAAAGAGATTCACTCGAATTCAAGATATTTCAAATATATTTATGCACACATTATTAGTCAAGAAAAAATTGTCCATGAAAAATATTAAAATTTGCATTAAACTTTGAAATTAAACATTCGGTTTTTTTAAAAGCTTCAAAAACTGAAGAAAACTGTTCTTTAGAAATAGCAGGACTTTCATCCATGTCTTAAGAAGGGGGAGAGTAAAGATATTCCCCTCCTTGCCTTTTTCATAGCAAATTCAAAAGTGCTCGCTGGTATGAGGGTGAATATTTTATTTCATATTCCGTCGCATATTTCTGCTTTTTTGAACTCCACGGAGGTATTTTACGTTAACCGGAATATTTGAATTTGAGCAGGTGGCCGGATCGAATGCGTTTCACGAAAGAGCTCACATGATGAAAGAAGCAAAACAAAGAACAATAGGCAAGTGAGGGTTGAAACTCATACGATGAATGTTCCATGGCATATCCGTTGGAGAAGGAGTTCGTGAATAAAAGAAATGAATAGTAACTCGAATTTTTATTATATCCAACAATACCTTCGTCGATTAGGTTTGGGTGTATAAGAATTAAATTATGTATACGTTTAATACATATTATGAGTTAAAAGTAGCATATCTTTAAATACAAAAGGTAATTTTGAATCAACGGATTTAATTTTTAGAATCTTTAGAAAAATATTTAATAAATGAACCGTGCTATGAAATTTAAATGGAGTTGGTGACCGAAAGAACTGAATAGTTATCGTATTTCGTAACTTTCAACGATGCATTTTTATTAATACTCAGTTTTAAGTAGAAATTTCTGAATGCATTGTTTAATGGTTACAACATATCGAGATTTTAATAAACCGTTAATGGATTTTTAAAAATATACACCTCTTTAATTAACTAATTCAGCAACTACACAAATGAAACTCTTGTAATATCAATTAAAAAAAAACGTGAACGTCAAAACAAAAGAAATAGAGCGGTGTTAGTGGTGATTTTTCACTGCGAAAGCATTATTTATCGTTTTTAAACATTTAGATCTTTTTAATTAAAAAAAAATAACTAGTTGGTTATTTTCTGATTAAATAAGTTTAATTTTTTTTAAAAATGTGAGAAAAGATGAAGTTTAATTGAAATATAAACTAAAATGAAGTAGAAAATTTCTAATTTTGATGATAAAAATCTTCTTATAAAGTAAGACATGTAAATAAGAAACAAAAAATATTTTTAATTCCGATTTTAATTGATATGGGCAAACAAAATTGAAAGATTTATGTCTAAAATGTACATGTAGATATACTTAGAATAAAATTTGCAAGCACAACAATCTACCTTAAGGCGATGAATATTTTCACTTGGTAATGAGTTGGCATGTGTCTAAAAAATAAACACCTTCAAAATCAAACATTTAATTGACTAGGAAAAATAAACGATCTACCTCGTAAAAATTCCGAAGTTAGGTAAATTTCGAACAAAGTCGAAATGCCAAATTTTCTGTTAATATGAAAACGTTGTAAATAACACATTACTTGTTTAGTAAACAATCAGATTAAAAAGTTTAAAAGGTATTGCTATTCATTTGAAGAATCTAGTTACAAAACTCACATTCTCCAAAGTATAACTAAAGTATAGGGTCCGTTCCGCTAATTGGTGACTTTTTACGATTGTAAATTCAATCGTCGCCAATTAACGAACCGGGTCCTCTAGTTATACTTAGGAGAACATGGGCTACGGGACTAGACCTTTCATAGATAGAATTTGTTTTAAATATTCAAGTTAAAGCTTCAATTAGTAGTTTAATTTGGAGTATTTAATCTTTATAGGATTAAAAATGTTGATTTATAATAAAAAAAACTGCTTCGACTTTTTCTTACATGCGAGCAAAAATCTTACGATCATTTCACGGCATCTATTCATAAAAAACATTTTACATTAGAAATACAGCAGTTTGTCAAACCGATACCAAGAACTATATACCTGGAAGGCATGGGAAATAATTTCAGTTGGTAATGAGTGGGCGTAGAGTGACGTCAACAGAAAAATTGAGAGCCAAAATATCATTTCGCCCCGAGTAAAAGATCAATGATCAAAAAGAGCACCGACTAATCGTCATTTGGTTTGACAAAATTGTAACTGATATGTTTGTAATTTTTTTTTGTCAGCACAAAGTTAAGCTTTACCATGTAAGAAAAAACGAGTCCAGCCGAGATACATATTTTAAAAGAATCGGTATAGGTCTAATTATAGCCTCTTTTCTCCATAGGTTTACATACGAGGGCATTTGTAGAATTTACTTTTCTGCTATAAACTCGAATGTTCAAGCTTTCCAAAAACGCCGATATGTAAGTTTTTTCAGCAGTTAATTTAGAAGACATTTTGGATTAAATCAAAAGTTATAATGGATTGTTAATCACACAAAAAATGACAGAGCTTGTTTGTTTATTCATATCACACCAAAAATTGATATTTTACAGCAAAAAAACTTTCAGTTCCACTGAATTGACGGGACCCTCAGCAAATATAAAACGCTATTTTTTTTCCAAATTACTTGCGAAACATTCTTCAAAATATATAATGGTTTTAAAAATATGTTTATATTAATATTATTTGCGTAGGATTTTTTGGTAGTGAAAAGGATAAATAAATTCATATTTTTAAGCATTGAAGATCAGTGCAAGATTTAGTGCTGACAAAAACACGTCGCTTCTTTGGAAACTTTCATTTAATTATATTTGCTTGAAATTTTTATTTCCCAGCGAAGTTTTCTTCATCAAATTTAACTCAGTATATTGTTACAATTCGTAAGCAGTTTTTGAGTAAGTGTGAGACCTCTTTCAAAACTGAAATTCTGTGCAAATCAACGTAGCGCATACCTCTAATAAGAGTTGCCTCTTTTCCCACTCAATGAGTGGAAGTGTCAAGTAGGACTCTTTCAAACCACTGCTACGTAATGAAGAAAAGAAAGAAAACATTTCACTCAACGGGAAGAAAATGATGGACATAGAAGTTGGAGCAAGTTGATTTTGTTTATCTAAAGATAAATGGGTTTCATGCGCTCGGAATGCAATTTATCTCACACATGTGAAATCAGCCCTGTTCATTGAGAAGCCGTTAGGAGGAGTAACTGGGACACATGTCTAGGAAATCGTCTGTCTTGAAGACGGAGATTGTTTTTATGTGTTACAGACAGAGCTTAAGACGAATATCCTACGAAGAATACTTAATTGTTTGTGTCATCAGTTTAAAATCATATATAAATAATATTTTAATAGCCTTAGAACTTTATCTGCTAAGTCTGCTAAAGTTAACAACAATCAAACATGTAATGGACGCATTTTAATTATTCAAACAAATATTAACAGAAAATTATCTACTAACGAATACAATACGAATATATTATTTTAATTTTCATTTTCTTTGTGACTTGAACCGTCTGAGACACTAAGAACCCGTTACTTGAATGCCAGGTTTCACAGCAATGCAAGTTTTTTTTTAAATTATAATTTTTGAAATGTAACTTAAGCTTAAAAATTAAAGTATGGTGGAGTTATTTATTTTCACTAACTATGCAAACAAAGTTTTATAATATTTAAGGAAATTAAATTTCCAGTTAAAAGTTTCCATTTTAAACTCCTTCAGTGAAAAAAAGTTTACACTTCAGCCAATTTGCTTAGGCCTCATAGAGTTAAAAAAAGGAACAAATTTTCTTTACTTTTAAATAAAAAAATATTGGTACACTTTGATATACAAATCTTAATTTATTATATCCTAATGTATATGGGTACGCTTTGTCCTTTACTTATAAAGAAAATTTACTTTTTTTGCAATTGAAGAGGCCAAATCCATTAATTGAAGAAATCTAGTTTTTATCCTATTCATAAAAAAAGCCAAGTTTATCTTCTTTCTACTCTAGTTTTAATTCCTACAAACATTGGATACATGCCAAACCGTGTTCAAGAAGCCTAATCAGTATAATGCTTATGATAAGAGTTAAAAAAAATAGATATTGACAAAAGAACTCACATGCACCAGCTCTAATATAATAGTCTATATTCTGCTTTTTAACACTTAAAATATATTATAAAAATGCAGAATGTTTTTGTCCGTTTCATTGTTCATCAAGAGCGTTTCCTGCTTGGCCTTTCTTTGAAAAACATGGAAAATCCATTAGGGTGAAAAACGATTTTTATGTAAATAAATGTTGAATGCTTTGTGTGCGTATTTTGCATTGAAACCTAAGCGACATGCTGCGCTGTATAGGAACTCGCTCATTCATCATACATCTGGAAAACACGCAGCAACTCCAGGAAATCAACTAATCGATCAAGATACATTACACGAAGATTTATCTTTCCTTATTACTCTTGGAAAATAATTCCTTATTGGTTTTTAAGGTTCGAAAGTTGAGAAAAGTATCCTAGTATAATGTTTACAAAGTTTTAAAACTAAAAAAAAATGACCCACTTTATGTATTAGCTTTCAACTAAATGATCGTGTATACTGTCATTTATTACCATTATCCCAAACGCAGTACATAATATCATTACACATCTTGAAGTTACTTTATACATCGTGTTTCTTCTCTTTATATAGGTATATATTCTTTTAAAGATTATTCAGCAGATTGCTAACTAAAATTTCTTTTCTCTTTGCAACGTCAAAGTAAGAATCTTAAGAATTTATGGGCCCTTTTTTTGATAAAATTGGGTTACAATTTTTATTTATAAATTCATAAGATATAACTTGAGAAAAGGAAAAAATATACTAAAGTAAGTTAAATTTTTTTATTTCAATTACGACACTCTTAAAATGTTTATTAAGCTATAACCATTTTAAAATATAAAAATTTAGAACATATTTAAAGAATTTAGTTTTATGAGTAAGTTTTGGTACTGTTACTTCAAAATGTAACAATTTTTTTTTATCTAGTATAATATGAATCTGTTATTATGAAAGTAACCTCCAATTTCTTGAAAACTTTAAGAACTTTAAGAATTTAAAATAAAGGAAATTTTTCAAAATTTTATAAAACACATTTATAATGAGATTAAAAGACTAGATTTATTTCAATAAAAATACATTAATTGAATTTTATATCATCTTCAAAAGACAAAACCTTGTATTAAAATTAAACGTTTTTTTGTATAATTTCCGCCAGAATAATTTGCACGGGTTATCAGATAATTTTTGATTAATCAAAAAACCACACATGATTTTTTTTTGTATTGCTAAAGGGAAATAAAAAACATTAATTTTATACTTTGGTTGAAAATTATTGCCTGAATTGTTCGAGTAAAGTATCTTTTGCCTAACGACCTGAAAAGAATTTAAAATGCACTTTGAATTTAGAAATGTATAAAAAAAAGAGTTCTGTAAAATGCAAGATTTTTTTAGAAACGCCTAGGGTTTTTTTGTTATTGCTTTCTTAGCTTTCTAATGAAATCGACCTGTCCTTAGTGTCAGATTTTTGGTATTTTATTTTACATTTTTTAGTTGTTTCAAATAACATAAAGTATGAATTTTTAATTCGTAATGGTTTTTGTTTAATTATTTTTAATTACAACACATTTCGTAATTACTATTTGAATATTCAAAATGGGAGTTTTAATGAAATTTATTTTCGAGATTTTTTATGGTGTTATCAATGTATTCAGTTGCAAAAATGTAAGTTGTAAAAGAATAATTAAAAAAGTTTCTTTATTTAGATAGTCTTTTAAACAGTACATATTATAGTTTTGTATTCAATGCAGTGACAGAAAATTTTAACGAAGGCGTTATTATTCTCGCAATAGTTTTTCAATTATTTATAATCGGGCAAATAGTGCAGAATTTATTAGACGTAATTAATTTTAGATTTCTTAAAAAATAGTGTTAAAAGAATCAAACTTCCATTTGAATTTTTAATTCAAAATATTCCTGAAAAACCAAATAGTTTGACATTGCTTGACTGCAAGGCAATAATATCCTTAGTTGTCTTTTGAGTTAATTTGTGTACGACATTAGAGCTGACCGTTATGTAGAAGGGTATACAACAAGTTGGAATGCAATAAATTCAACAGCGAAGAGAAAGATAGTGGAAACAGGGGCCTAGATAGGAGACTATAGTCGTCTTCAAAATTTGTAAGCAGGGTGAAGATGTTTATGAAATAACAAGTTTATTACGCAGGTTTTTTTATTTGGATTTCCACTGCTCCTTTTACCAATTGGGTAAAACTAGGGTTAAGCATTTTTGTAAGCGTAAATTTTTGTTCAGCAAAAGTCAAACACAAATTATATCCAAATTAGTTGTAGATGGTAAGAATTTTAGGTAAGATCGTACTGTTACGATTCAAAGACACTGTTTTCCTTTTTTAGCTTTATCACAAGAGGTGAAAAATTAGCATCGGAAACATTTAATAATGCAAGCAGGTACATAATGATTACCCCATCTTACTCCCGCTGTTGACTTTCTACCCTCTTTGCCGCAGGCGAAAAAGCTGGTACCAGGATACGATAGTGGGAAATACTTAATACTGAAATGAGATGGCTAGAGTAGGTAGGCCATTGCCATTATAGTTCATTTACAAGTGAAAGGTAATGAGCCGCCTTTCTGACTAGATATTGATAGGAAACAAGAGAGAATGTTCAAAGGATCATTTGAAGATAGCGGTTTACCTAGTAAATAATTTTAGTTGTAGTAAAATTTAACACTGGAATTTTCTTAGTTAGAAATGTGTCATATATTAGACTTAGTTTTTAGCTTCCACACTACGTTTATAACGTAAAAAGTGGAAGGTATTATAATCGTTCAGTCTGTCTGTCACCCACTTTCATAGCCCAAACTACAAATGCTACAGGCAAGTGCGATACGTCAAAGAATTCAGTGCATAAAAATTTGAAGACATTGAAAATCTCAGAAAAAAATTTGAATTCTAAGTACTTTAATTTTATAAAAAACTGCAAAATTTAATGCTCATTTAAAAAGCATAAGAAGCCGTTTTTATTAGAATTAAATCACCATTGCCATTCGAAACAATCGCTCGAGAAACTTTAATTCTTTTAAATAATAAATTAAAAGAAATTTATTTTTGCGACATCGCATCGATCAGTTTGAAATGACGTCAAATATATTTCACTACGAGATTCTTTTTTTATATGTTGATATGAAATTTTTTGGTTCTATTTAAAAGAGAGGAATATTACATATTTGAAGAGCTTAGTGGAAGAACGTGCTAAGTGACAAAAAAGTGAAAACGAGAAAATGAGCTTCAAAGTATTTCGTTTGCACTCAGGACTGTTGAAAACGGAACTTGTAAAGCGTAAAAAATGTACTATATTTAAGTTTTATGAAAAAGAGGAAACTTGTTATCGTTAAAGAAGTTAGTAATATATTCATTGACACAAAAATCTCAATTTTTTTTTTAATGTCACTTAGCACGTTCTTCCACTAAGCTCTTCATTTATTCTTTGAAATTTAAATTAATTTTTGCAAACGATAATAATTATTAAATAATTATCGAAGAAATAATTATCTTAATTTCGAAATATAATAAATGAAACTAAGCAAATTTAGCGTTTAAATGTTTATAATAGAATTAATTTTGTGTTTGGCGACTTTTTTCCTGTTGAACACAAATGTTGTGTGGAAAGCGGGCTGAGTGACAGATTCTGTTACAAACCTATTTGTTTTTTATTGACATGACACCCAAGAAAAGACGCTGGCTGCGAATGAAGATTCAGAGTCGATTCGGGAGGAAAATGTGGGACCTTAGACCCGTTATTTTGAAGTGATCGGATGAAGAGTCCAAGGGAAATATGAGCATGGTCATTATGACAACTTCAACTTAGTTTCTAATTAATTTTCTTTTAATGAAAGAAATATTTTTTTATCTCGTTCGGAGCATAAATCGTCCCTTTTGCAATATCTGCCATACTTTTTTTTCTTTATCCTCATAGTAATGTGCCATGTGATTGTACGGGGATGCAGGGTTTGATCCCTATTTGTGTTTAAAACTCAATTATCCGTATAAATAAACGCAACCCATTTATGTAGATTGGGATCGTTTGGTTATAACAATCGATTCTAATCACAGCAGTGGTACAAGTTGGGCGAGGTACCAAGAAATTCAATCCTCGACCAACTTGACCGGAAAACAGATCCAACCGGAAAACAGTAGGGGACTTTAAGAAACAGTTTTATGAAATATTTAATATGGTCATTGGTTCTGTGGTAAGTTTCCAATACTAAATTAATATTTCAGTGTATAGAGCATAGGCACGTTGCGTTCGTAGAAATAAAACTGGTTTTGGAATCCGAAATGAGGGCATCAAGTTCCAATGATTTCGCCGATTCATGTCACAAACATACTGGTCTAAAGTTTCGTTTGCAGATTGTTCATAAACATGACATTCGTCTATTTCTTTTATAAAAAAATAAAACTTTTTTTTTAATTAAGTAAGCCAGTGGTCAAATATCCTTGGGAAATTCTAGCGAGATGGTGATTCAATCAAACCTAAAACAACTAATCATATCCAAAACGCGTATTTGTTGCTCAAGTACAAGTAATCCAGCCACAACTAAAAGAGCTTTCACTTAGTTAACTACTTTTTTAGCCGTCTGCCAAACAAATATCGCCAGCGAACCACCTTAATAAACGCTCACGCTGCGCTGTGGCTTAAGCTTTTAAAACGGGATGGGGAAACCCAGTCGAAAGCGATACCTAATACCAAGAAGCCAAATTGGAGGAGGCCCCCCTCAAAGCCCCAGTGTCCACCTAGGTAGCGCCAATATTGATCGGAACCGCTCATTAGGCAGCTGCTCATTGCCCTCTAGAAGAGGATCGATACTTTTTTCCCTGTTCAAGTCTTCGGCCCAAAAGGGTGCTGCTGTGGATCCACAAGATTGGATATCAAGACAAAAACAAGCCAAGTTTACCCAAGGGAGGGCGGAGTAATTGCACCCTGGCTCAAATCGAGCTCAAATAAGGATTTGATTTGGAGCATCGGAAAAAGTCCTCTCATGTGGGCTGGTCCTCTAGTATGCGGGTTGAGATTCGCAACCGATGACACACTAATAAATGTACTCTAAATAAGTTTGAGATTTGAAGAATAGTAGGAAAGGATGTGTAGTTACTCCAAAATGAATACTACTTCGCTTAAAATCGGTATATTTAATCACAACTGATGACAAATGGCAGTTCAAAAGAATTTCTATTAAGGTTTTGCTTTGGAGCAGAAGAGAAAAAAAAGTCCCCCAAACGTGTGTTTCTTCACTAATTAAGAAAGGCTTTCAATGTGGTGTAAAAGTTGGAATCACAATGGCAAAATATTTACGATACTGTTTCGATTGAATCCCGTAAGGTTTTGATGTAGAGCATGGGAAAAAAAAATGTTATTCCAGTATGTTCGAAATTTAACTTAAGTTCAAGGAAAATATGCCTATTTTGACAACAACAATTTATGTTTATTAAAATTTTAACTCTGAAAAGCACAAAAAAGAAAATTTCATAATAGTTACTTCTAAATATAAAAACAAAATAATTCTGAACCTCGCTGAACGTGCACATAAATTCTTAACGAATCATGGAACGGAAGCTTAGAGAAAATAAATGTCGTACCATTTACACTTTGCCCAAAACAGAACAGCCCCTTTTACTTTCAGGGTACTCTTTCCATATATGAGCATTCGTACTATTGATTAAAAAACCATAAAAGATAGCTAAACTTAATTTAAAAAGAGCTAGTTAAGTACACATTATATAGTTTCGCAGCAATTATTAACTTTTATTTCAGATGTTGAGATTTTATTTTTGGCAGTTTTCAATAGATGACGTGATTATTCAAGCATATACTTAATTAGTTCATTAAAACCCATCAAAATCCCCCAAGAAACAGATGATGCTAAATTTAATTGTGTTTTAATTATGTCTCAGACAATCAAAAACTAATTAATCAGCGTTTTTGTTATTTTTTAAGTCCGACTTCAGAACATAAACATTGATTCAGTGAAGCAATTCATTTGGGAAAGCAATCTCAATGGACAATTAGCGTTTGAAGCGGCTGGCCCACCGGGATTGCATTTGGGATGATGGCCAGAAAAAGCAATGGACCAAGCAAAACATTCCCTCTATTATTAAACAAATCAATGATTCATTGATACAGTACAAAGTAAAACTGGAGGACAAAACTAAAAAAGTAAAAACAAATTCTAGATTAACAAAGTTATATGTAAAAAAAAATAATTTTTGAATTTCAATGCGCACACCCTGTCTTAGTGTGACATTAACATTTATTTACTTATAAAAGAATGACAGCTTAAATGATAATTGAACGATGTAAAGAAACTAATTATTTGCACATTAACAAATAATTTGTACGCTTCATATTTTTTTAATCATTTGGATTTTGAATTTGTTTACATCATTAAAACTTATCTCCGATATTCGAAACCCAATTTAACAGCCAAACACGATAAAGAAATTTTATTGCCCGATCACTTGCCCAAATATTTATTTTGCATACTCTTTACACCACATTTCAAATAAGTCTGGTTTTCGTCATTAGTTTCTCCCCCTATTTTGAAGAACCTCGTATATTTTTGGAACGAAGTTATCAAGACTGTCTTCTCTGATTTATGGTAACAAGACTGCAAAAACGCTATTTTTATTTTTTGAGCCTGTCTCATAAAAAATGCATGTACGCCGGTGGTTGTCAAATATTGTATTAAAATGACACTCTTGTTACCTGTAAACAAGCTGCTCCGAAATAAACAGATGAAATAAAATTCATAAATTTTAAAACAACTACAAAAAGGATAAAGTTCCAGCAAACATCTTCAAAATATAATAAATATATCATAAAAAATTTTCATAAGATTTCTCGAATTTAAAATAAATTGGTGGGATATGGTAAATCTCAAATTTATTTAGATTGCGACTTCGGTTGTAGAATTTAAACATTGCCCACAAAATCCGTCGAGAAAGTTATTTTCTAAATAAACTTACCAGTAAATAGAGATTGCGGCTTGTATGTATTGAAAACATAAGAATTTTAGAATATTTCAAATACAGCAATGCTACGTAAACACATTTCGTTTGAAGAATAATCTTTTTTTATTATGAGGTTTTCTGACTTGTAAAACTTTTTTTTAACCATTTCTTTCACTACTTTAGCAAGTTTTATTTGAAATCTACATTTTATGTATTAACGTCATTAAAGTTTCAGTCTTTTCAATAAAACTTTTTAAATATTAATAAAAAAAGTTTCTAGAAGTGCAAAATGTTTGCAAATAGGACTTTGTGTTTGTTGAGGTTATGAATTTAGTTTTTAGCCGCATTTTATATTTATTCCATTTTATTTTGAATTTTTTTTATTAAACTTTATTTAGGTTTGAAAATGAATAAACAAATTAAATTAAGTCTCTAAATAAAATAGAGTTTATAAGATACTTTAATAAATATTCCATAAATAATAAGTTTCTAAGTAATTAAATGTAAATATAGCAAAAATCGGAAAATTGTTCGACATTGTTTCATATGAAATTTGAAAAAATATTTTAAATAATGGATGTTATCAAAGATTGTAAAAAATTTTACTAATATTTTAGTATTGTGGAGGAAATGATACTTGGTTAAGTAATTGGAATTTGACCTTTTTTTATTTTGTATCTAAAAAGAACTATAAATGAACTGTTAAAATATCTATTACTACTACTGAGTATTTTGGGTCCCCGAAATCTCAGTCAAGGACAATAAGTAAAATAATGCTATGGTAGAGAGAGGGTTTGGAATAGTCGTTTAAACCCTTGTTTTCCACCTATAAGCAATTTAACGGATGGTTGGTCAACGTAAGTAATGTTCCTTAGGGAAACCCTCCCCTTTGATTAAGAACAGCTGATAACAGATTACAGTCAATGTTGATTAATGAAAAATTCCCCAAGAACACAAGTTCGCACTCTCACGAGCAATAAATACTAATGGTTCTAGATGGCGAAAATGCTGTCCGGACTTCTCAAGTGAATTTTCCCTCAAGTATCGAAACAGATGGCCGTAATTATTGTAATGAACAGGTGTTGAGAACAGGCGTCGTTGTTCGGTCTCCACTCACAGCCATTTAGCGAGTGAGAATTAACAAATTACGATTATGTCATAAATGACATTTCCCCCTACTACCACTGCGCGTTAGAATAACCAGAGGTACTTTACCCGAGAGAGCAGAATGTAGCTCATACTCCAAATCAGATAACTTTAAAGAGATATTTAAATAAGCCGAGTTCACATTTATACAATTATGCCGGCTTCAACTAGATGAGCTATTCATGAAAACAGGGTGAAAATCGCATTAAATGGTTTAGAGGACTTAATTAGTTTGTTTGGTTTGAAATTTTCCGTTTGAGAGCGCAAGGCACTAACCATTTCCTCTGAATATTATTATGTAACGGAGTGTGAACTATTGTTTAGTATTGTTGTACCTTATGGCATCCGTGGCTATATTGTCACGACTTACTGATGTCAGAGTCATGATTAGCGAAGAAGTGAAGGGGATAATTACCTTTTAGTTAGAAATAAACATACGGAAACGGTATATTGTAAAATTGAAACACGGGCAAATATTAAGACTGATGCTTGAAGGTTCAGTTTGGTTAAGCTAAACTATGTATCGCTATACAGTCAGAATATCCAGGAAAGTACACTGTTAAAAATTTTGTGCTTGGTTTTCGCCATAATAATGGTTCCAAGTAACCTACAACAGATGTAGGGAAAAATGTGTCACTATATTTTTGGTATTAGGTTAAAACATCTTTCAGTTTTTGGAAGCAAAAACCTGAAAAATGGGTCATACTAATACCAAAAATATGGTGAAACATTTCACATCAAAGCCGTTGAAGCAACTAAGAACCATATTTTGGGGAATTCAAGCGCCAACTTTGTAACGGTACATTCAAGTAATTTCTGGAGTGTCAAACTCACAGCAATCACTATGATGTATCATTCACCATCTCATGACCTTTACTTCAAAGTAAACGTTGTTGAAAGCAATAATGTGTTTTGATGATTGTCTAAATATGGCTTGCAGTTTCGTCAGACGAACTCACTAGTGCTGTTGCTGATTTACCAGGCTGATAGAGCACATATTTTAAAAAAAACACGAACACGCATATAACATTTAATTTTGTCATTACAGATGAAAAAGTACACTTTCACTTAGT
Source organism: Oedothorax gibbosus (assembly GCA_019343175.1). Taxonomy (NCBI): domain Eukaryota; kingdom Metazoa; phylum Arthropoda; class Arachnida; order Araneae; family Linyphiidae; genus Oedothorax; species Oedothorax gibbosus. Next base: position 5,730,476 of record CM033282.1, on the reverse strand, counting down.
TTTCGAAACACCGATAAAAAAAAGCTAACCGAAAAAGATCGATTAATGTGTTTGCATCTGATGTCAAAAGTACAACGGTAATCGTATTAAATTTTTCCGTGCCAGATCGAAACGAAAGTAACAGAAAGTTTAAGACGTTTCATTGGATTTTTTTTTAAAAGAAAGACACAAAGTAGTGGACAGAGCTAAAAATAAATGAACTAAAAGCAACTCAAGATCAACTAACTCACAGTTGACTTTGAATTTATTTGGAAGCTGGAGAGGTGATAGGTATTAGAAAGAGTGAAATTGTGTTTACGTTTCTTTCTACAAAACAAACCAAAAAACAAATTCTTACACAAACATAATTAGCACAGTATTTCAACTGCTTTTTTTCGTTTTCGTTTTTATTTTCAAATAGTACCCAGTATCGATTGTCCTGTACCCTTTAACGGTAACTTTTTTTCTGGGCAGTGGCAAATGCCATTGGAATATTTTTGAAGGTAAATATATTTTGGAAATTATTAAAAAAATATTTCATTTAATAATAAGTTTAAAAGTACATGCAATTATCTTTGACACTTTAACGTAGTTTAAAAACACATTATTTTGCACATTTTCAATAATATCATTCAATAGTTAAAGGAATTCTAATATTCGACTCTTAAATTATAAATAACATACAAAGTTTTACTTAAAACCCTGTTAAATGTTAGGTCAATCAAATTATAATAAAATGCAAATAAAAAACAGCTATATATTTCATTTTAAATATTGTCAATGTTTGGCTCAAAAAAGAGACTTCATTGCGTATTTTAGAGGTTCTTAATAAGGAAATATCGTTAAATGTAAACACATAAATTTTTTTGCATTTAAATTCATAAGATTATGTACTGATTTTATTCGTTAACAGAAGAAAAAATAAAAGTAAGCGTGCCAAAATTATAAAAGTTTATAAAATTGCAATTTGGTGCTGTCAATGACTTAATAGAAAGATCTATTGCTGAAGTGAAAAATTCAATTTGATTAAAAGCATCAAACAAGCAATATTTTGTAATATTTTACCTAAAGCTTTAGTCCATGCTGAGATGCTAGTAGAGAATCCAAACTTTTCGTAACACACAAACTTACAAGTCTGACAAATAGTTTAAGTTATACAGTAAACAGTATTCCGTAGTATGAGTAACGTAAATGTTCATGTTGTTAATGATTGTCGAAATGCATTCCTGAAAAGAAATAGAACCGGAATTTCAAATTTTTGGAAGAATATTATAAAGCGCGTCGGTGATAAGAATGGGACAACTTTAATCACTTTTATTCACAACAAGATATTTTTTGGACGTAACTGGCAAGAAAATTAAAAAAAAAAAGTTTTTGCTACTTTTGATTTTTTTTGCATTGATAAATATACACTTTTGAGTTTTTTTAAGAAGATTTCTTAAGGCCGTCTTCATAAAATGTTCTACGGTTCCTTCAGATAATAACTGAAGGTTACGATGAAAAAAACCCCTTTAATTTGGGCCTTAAATTTAATTTCTAAGTTTTTAGACCCTTATTTTTAAGTTTTTAGGTTTTCTGTTTTTCAATGGGATATCTACCTTTCATAATTCTTCACTAATATTTAATAACTTTTCTTTGTAAAACACTACGAGTGTTTCGGCGCGAATTGGATGCGCATTGAAATTGATGAATCTTCAAATAGATGTTGACATTTATTGTGTAATAACCAATATAACTAGGAAAAATACCTTGATTTCAGTGATTTTGTAAGCTGAAGAATTAACTCTTTTCATGCAATGGGATAAATATATTTGAGATCCACTGTTCCCTCAAAGGACACCGGTTTTGGCGCATTACAATATTTATCCATCACTCGCCTTATCACTTTTCAAACGAATTTCCCTTTGTTTTAATTAAATATGAGAGGAAGAATGATTTGCTAACACCAGAAGTATTAGGATCGTACATGAAATATGACTCGTCATTAAACGAGGGTCAGATGAACAAGATGGAATAATTTTAAGTAATTTTTTAAATTTTTCTTCCGTTTTATTTGATCTTTTATGCTTGATTCACCTGTTTCTTATAAAGTTTTAAATACAAGTTCTATGTTATGATTTCTTGCATATAAAACTTAAATCCATTCAGGTTTTGAGGAGATTTAATTCATATAATTATCAGATTTGTCAGTAACACTTTTCTTAACCTATGTTATCAAAGTAGATTTCTTTTTTTCACCCCCCCCCCTAAATTTCGATAGATCCTTGGCTACCGTACCTTTTTAAAAGTCAGCCAAACCTAACTTCCGGGCTTTTAAAAGCTTATGAACTGCAACTTTGAATGTGTTAACAACGAAATTATAGAAGTACTTTTTCTAACATTTTTTGGTCAATAAGCTGGAATTCTAAAACTGTAGCTATAAACAATTAAAATGCGATATTATTTTAAGTGTTATTTGACCTACTACTATCATCAAGTAATCGGAAAATTTACATTCTACATATTGCTTGCTCCTGTTTAATTGAGTTGTCTCATTCTTAAAGCGTACGCGCTTTATGATAGATATTTTTGTCTAAATTACTGATATTACTCAACTAGGACTGATTATGAACAGGCAAACTTATTTTGCAGTTAAATTATGTTTATTCTCTTACTTGAATGTCCTTATTGATACTTAATCAGACTGAATCTTACTTATTAGATATTTTCGTTTAGATGCCATTTCAGTTATTCGGTGAAAATTTTGATGCATTCATTACCTTTTCAATAACTAAAAACTTTCCCATTTTCTTGACTGTGATTAACATTTTATGAAAAAAAATACTTAATTTCTTGAACTTAGCTAAAGAAGACTGCGCGTAATACTTGCTTGTTAATTGCTTCTTACCTGATTATGAATCTATATTTCTTAAAAACAAAATTAGAAATGTGTAAAAATAACCAGAATTTTAAAGCGACGAAGCTGTGCGTATGTATTAGACTACATCGCATTGACTTAAACAGAATATTTTGAAAGAATTAGTGTAGAGATAAGAACTCTTTAAATAAAATAAGATTACATAGTTAAATACATTATAAGAGAGACTTAAATATAAAATGGGCAAATAGTATAATACTTCAGCAAAAAAAAACTTAATGTTGTTTGGGCATCGTTTTGAAATTCATCTATTTGTATTAGAATAAAAACTTTAAATATTTACTGTACCAAAATAAGCATCCCCATTTCAAACAAACAAAGCATTCCAGATGCATATTTTAGGAAACTTATTGAAAACAATAAAAACTCTCTCCAGCAAAGTAAAAAATATAATATATTCCCTGAACTAAAGAATTTGGATTGTTGATGTCGAAGTTTCATAAAACTAAGCATTTCAAGAAATTTCACGGGGAACTTGGCATTCGAATGCATTTGTCTCAAACGTATCGTTGCTTGGCAACTGAGTATCTCTTACTGTGCAATTCTAATTGGAAGTGTCTTTCACTAAGAAGCTCCGTGGAAAAGATTTGGAAAGGAAATTCGATTTGAATTGAAACCTCGGGAAAATTTTCGCTGTCGAATGTATATTGTCATTCTAGCTAAACACAAAACTTATTCTTTAAACTTATTTAGTCGTATACGTGTGGTGCATAAGTAATTCTATTTTTATGATTATCCCAAACGCGCTTCTATATATTGAATGAGAAATTGAAATCATTTAAGAAAATACTATTTTTAAAAATGGTTTTGTTGAATTAATGTGCACTAGAGCTACATAAATACTATTGAACACGAGCTTTGTAAATGAACTTAGGTGAAGTAACGAAACAAGGATATAAAAGGCACAAAAACTGCTGCGTTATTACTAATAAGAATCGAAAAAAAGCAATGTATTCACACACGCAAAGGAAAAGTTAAAATATCTTAAAAAGCGTAAAGCCATTTCGGGACTTACACGAAGGCCAGTCTTCAATGCATAAAACAATGGATGAATGAAAAACAGAAAATGCTAAAGCGCAGCTATAAAAATATATTTGAAAACCAATGTTACCAAAAAAGAAAAGCAACGGAAAAACAGACAACCAAAACCAAGAAAATTAAATAATTGTTGTCCAGACATTATAAAATAAGGAGTGCTATCCATGTCATTTACTAGGTTATTTTTTGATTTTGGATGTGATATGCCTCCCAGAAATCTAGGTCTACAGAGATATGACATTTTTGTAACATAAGAGCGGATTTAAAATCAAAAAAGATGTTTGAACTTCCGCTATTGAGGAACGGGCGAGTTAACTTTTTTTACATAACTTCTTTATGATTTGAGTCTGATTTAGAGGGCGCGTTTGGTTTGTTCAATATATGTTAAACCGCATTCACAATACTTTGATTAATACCTCAGTTACTAAAGGTATCAATGGATAGTTTGAAGTTAGTGAACCTGATTTTATTAACACGGGAAAAATTAGGTTGAACTGAAATTGCTTGAGAACTTTAAAGGTATAAAAAGATTTTATTGAAGAAAAGGCAAAAATACTGTATTAAAAATTAATGAACTTGTAGAATTGAGGGATCTAAATGGACAAATTTTCGATTTAAAAATATAAAAAATAGGGGAATTCCCGCTATCAATTGCGACTGCTTTTATGTAGTTAAGTTCAATTTGTAGCAAATTGTCAGTGACCAGTATTGACCCCTTGACAATACCAAAACTAAACTTCAAAAATGCATATATATATGTCACGTAAAATTAAACTTAAAGGATTTCCCATATTTAGGCCCTAGAACATGTGATATTATTTTTTGATTAAATATAAATATGTTTTGCGACAGGCAAGTTCTCGTGAGTTGAAAAAGTTCCTCATCCTCAAACAAATGAAAAATGAAATTTGTGTTATCGCTTTTCAAAACAAATTAGGGCACCTTTGATTGAAAAGTTAGTGAAACGGGATTTAACATTAAAAAACCCATAGCTAAACCCGCATTTTTGAATCTTTGAGGTTTTAATACAAATTCATCCGATTTTTTTGGTGGTGTAGGTGTTATTAATTGAAAGACATGACAAAACTAAAGTAAAAAAATTTAGAAAGCTTATAAGAGACCGTTCCTATGATTGAAACATTGGGTCGGGAAGAAACACCTTTCTTGTATACTTTAAGTAGAGTGTGGAAACCGTGCACATTAACGACAGATGGAATTAAACTAAAAACGTCCTTAATTATATTTAATTGCTTTTTTGAAAGACCTCCGAAATCGTGCTAGACCCTAGTGCTACTTCATTTTTATGTGACGAAATTACTGATACTTTTAAGCTAATTGAGTATTGGTATATTTGAGAAGCTTAAGCATTCTTGTTTATAATAGACAATTTAGTATTAAGAAAACTTGTAAAATGAAGTTGCGAAGTGAATTCTACAAAGCTCCAAGTATGTGGACTTATAGAGTGAAGAGGATAAACTTAATCAAACTTAAAGCAACACTTGTTCTAAAAAGGTAAGTAAAACAAGGTTATAGTAAACATTTAAATAAAAGTTACTAATAGATTTTTAAATAGAAAAAAGGCTTTGTTTTACATAAAAGAAAATAAAAAATATTTCTTAATATTTTGAAAATGAGCATTGATTTGAGTTAAAACACATAACTTATATAATTATACATCCTTCATCCAAGAAGACATATTATGCAAGTTAAAATACCTACATTTAGTTAATATTATTAAAAATTAAAAATAAACACTCAAATAAGCGCAGATATAAGATATAAATTGCAGAAAATAGTTTTATAAGATTTGTTTTGAGATTATCAACGCTTGCAATAATTATAGTTTTCAAGCAAATTAGATAAACTTTTAATAGAGATTATTATTGAACTATTTCCCTCAGGTTTTCATTTAAAAGTTTAATTTAATCTGGGAAATTGGGAATGTTGTAGATAATTCTCCTTCCGATGTCTGACTTTTTCCAATTCATCATCTGAGAGGTTCATTTGTTATCTTTGTAAGAATGAAAATTAATTAACTTCAGAAAATGTAAATAAGCTACTGGGACTTAAAAAAGTTTCAAACAACTAACAGTTTTGGGTAAACAAAATACAAAAACACACTTTATGTCCTCAAGTTTGTGTAAACGAAGTTCGTACTAAATTAGTTTATAAATTGGAATGATAGGTAAACATTTAGTTTTCAAGTTTGACGGTGATAAATTATAAGCCAGATAATTCTAAATTGGTTTTGTTAATTGTAATTATACCCTTCTGTACATGATTATCAGAATATTGAAGTATAAATAAAAACATATTTCGTTATTTTTCGTATTAAGCCTTTACAATCCTAAACATATTAAAATTGGTCCCCAGTGTAGTAAATATTTGACTATGTCTGTGATATCTATAATGAATGACTGGTAATGGATGGAAATAAGAGATATACTACTCGTTTTACATGCGTATATAAATATATTCATAGAATATTTAATTGTAAGAAGTAAAATCTATTTAAAGCTAAGGTATATTCGAAATAGAAAGATCAATTTCTTTCAAGATACCAGTTAGTATGTAAATTATATTTGTAAAGCCACCTAATTTATTCCTAATTAATTAAGTGCTTTAAATCAATTAATGAAAGATGAAAGGTAAGGTAATGCACGCCTACGTTCACCGTCATTAAAATCTCGTTGGTACAACATTGAGAACATAAAGTGACAACACTTGAGAATATAAAGTGAGGGCTTTTTTGAGGTATTTTAGCTTCCACACTAAGTTTATAATGTAAAAAGTGGAAGATATTATAATTGTTCAGTCCGTCTTTCCGTCACGCACTTTCACAGAAGAACCACAAGTCTCATAGACAAGTGGGGAATGGCATTAAAGCAAAAATCAGGTAAGGCTATATTCCAAATTTCAATAAAATATTTGAATTAGAAATGTATCTAAAAAAATAAATAAAAAAATTAAATATTTAAAATACAAAAAAAAAACAATTTTTATACACTATTTTCACCTTTACCACTTCCTCGAACTCGAGAAAATATATTAGCAAACAATAAAGAATATTAATTGATTTTGTGAAAGAAACTTAATGGAAATAGGCAAATATGGCTCTAAATGTTTAAATCATGACCAAATGTGGTTTTTGGCTATTTTGTTGTTAAGGTTTATGTATCGTGAGTGGAAGCGGTTCAATGTAACAGTCACTGTTACAAACCTACTTGTTCAAATTAAAAACTCAAGGTAAAATTTGCGTCAAGCACTCTTTACGGATAAAAGAATTAGTAAATTTTAAAGAAATCATGCTTTTTTTAAACCTAATATAATCTGAGAGGGAAAAAACCCGCATAACTATTCAATGTTATGCTTATAATTTATTTTAAGTAAACGAAAGTTATTTTGTCAGTGAAATTTAAAAAATCCATAATGTCAACATTTTATATAATTCGAATGTTTTTTTGAAGTAGCGTTGCTAAAAGATACAATTCTTCACAATTCAAACTTATGCACAATTAAATTAAATAAATGAAATGTTAAAGCCCTAAATATGAGCAAGCAAAAAATATTGCCTCCAGGGTTTGGAAAAATGAATGATTTGAAAAAATTAGAAACTAAATATAAGAATGAGTGTTTATTAATTAACTGATGCTGTCTAATAATTACTATGTACGTCAACCAAATAAACACCTTTCTTTTCAAATTTCCAAGATATTTATTAAATTGAAATGAAAAAAGTAATACTTCTTAATTCTTGCAATAGTGAGGTTTCCAAGCGAAAAAAATTCAATAATTCCATCCGTTGACTGATTACTTGACTAGATATAAAGAAATTTAAATTTGTTCTACCATTTTCATCAAGCTACCTTACAAAATAAATTTATCTAAAAAATAAATAGAAAATTAATATTTTCTTTGAAAAATAATAGTTAAGTAAAAAAGAAATTTAATTTTCAAGTAGTTGAAAATTAAAAAAAATCTAGGAATCCTCTAAATTGTCCTCTAAATAACAATGTAACAACTACACTTTCAACTAAAGCTGTTAGTAGTATGTATTTTTAAAAGAAAGTAAGATAATAATGTTTTAGCACAGAATAAGATTTATATCTGCAATTTAATCACGTTTATGTTAAAAAAGCACCATGTATAACTAGCAACTATAAAATATAACGGAATTAATTTCGGTACTCCTTTGAAACGTTACTCTTTTTCACAAATTCTTTTCAAAACACTAAGAGAAAATAATCAAGATTATGTAAGCTGACTAACTGTTAGTTTCAGTAAGTTAGAGTCTGACATAGCACGCAATCGGTTTGTGTCTTGACAATGGTTGCTTACGATGTTTTTATCTATTGCGAACTTTTAACTGTTCTCTCTTTTAGAATTATTTTTCTTTATTATTATAATCATCTGTACACAATATAGTATTTTTTCATCTCAAATCAATATTTGTGGATCGAATTTCACATCGAAAATATTTCCTTTGAGTGAGGGATTTTTTGACATTTTTTCACTACCGTTTTAATAACTATCTTTTTATACACTACTTTTATAATGTAAAAAGTGGAAGATATTATAATTGTTCAGTCCGTCTTTCCGTCACGCACTTTCACAGAAGAACCACAAGTCTCATAGACAAGTGGGGAATGGCATTAAAGCAAAAATCAGGTAAGGCTATATTCCAAATTTCAATAAAATATTTGAATTAGAAATGTATCTAAAAAAAATAAATAAAAAAATTAAATATTTAAAATACAAAAAAAAACAATTTTTATACACTATTTTCACCTTTACCACTTCCTCGAACTCGAGAAAATATATTAGCAAACAATAAAGAATATTAATTGATTTTGTGAAAGAAACTTAATGGAAATAGGCAAATATGGCTCTAAATGTTTAAATCATGACCAAATGTGGTTTTTGGCTATTTTGTTGTTAAGGTTTATGTATCGTGAGTGGAAGCGGTTCAATGTAACAGTCACTGTTACAAACCTACTTGTTCAAATTAAAAACTCAAGGTAAAATTTGCGTCAAGCACTCTTTACGGATAAAAGAATTAGTAAATTTTAAAGAAATCATGCTTTTTTTAAACCTAATATAATCTGAGAGGGAAAAAACCCGCATAACTATTCAATGTTATGCTTATAATTTATTTTAAGTAAACGAAAGTTATTTTGTCAGTGAAATTTAAAAAATCCATAATGTCAACATTTTATATAATTCGAATGTTTTTTTGAAGTAGCGTTGCTAAAAGATACAATTCTTCACAATTCAAACTTATGCACAATTAAATTAAATAAATGAAATGTTAAAGCCCTAAATATGAGCAAGCAAAAAATATTGCCTCCAGGGTTTGGAAAAATGAATGATTTGAAAAAATTAGAAACTAAATATAAGAATGAGTGTTTATTAATTAACTGATGCTGTCTAATAATTACTATGTACGTCAACCAAATAAACACCTTTCTTTTCAAATTTCCAAGATATTTATTAAATTGAAATGAAAAAAGTAATACTTCTTAATTCTTGCAATAGTGAGGTTTCCAAGCGAAAAAAATTCAATAATTCCATCCGTTGACTGATTACTTGACTAGATATAAAGAAATTTAAATTTGTTCTACCATTTTCATCAAGCTACCTTACAAAATAAATTTATCTAAAAAATAAATAGAAAATTAATATTTTCTTTGAAAAATAATAGTTAAGTAAAAAAGAAATTTAATTTTCAAGTAGTTGAAAATTAAAAAAAATCTAGGAATCCTCTAAATTGTCCTCTAAATAACAATGTAACAACTACACTTTCAACTAAAGCTGTTAGTAGTATGTATTTTTAAAAGAAAGTAAGATAATAATGTTTTAGCACAGAATAAGATTTATATCTGCAATTTAATCACGTTTATGTTAAAAAAGCACCATGTATAACTAGCAACTATAAAATATAACGGAATTAATTTCGGTACTCCTTTGAAACGTTACTCTTTTTCACAAATTCTTTTCAAAACACTAAGAGAAAATAATCAAGATTATGTAAGCTGACTAACTGTTAGTTTCAGTAAGTTAGAGTCTGACATAGCACGCAATCGGTTTGTGTCTTGACAATGGTTGCTTACGATGTTTTTATCTATTGCGAACTTTTAACTGTTCTCTCTTTTAGAATTATTTTTCTTTATTATTATAATCATCTGTACACAATATAGTATTTTTTCATCTCAAATCAATATTTGTGGATCGAATTTCACATCGAAAATATTTCCTTTGAGTGAGGGATTTTTTGACATTTTTTCACTACCGTTTTAATAACTATCTTTTTATACACTACTTTTATAACGTAAAAACGGGAAGGTATTATAATCGTTCAGTCCATCTGTCTGTCACCCACTTTCATAGCCCCAAACTACAAATCCTACGGACAAGTGTGATACGTCAAAAAATTCAGCGCATCGAAATTAGAATACATTGAAAATTTCAGAAAAAAATCGAATTCGAAGTACTTCAATTATTTATAAAACTGCAAAATTTAATGCTCATTTAAAAAGCATAGGAAGCCATTTTTATTAGAATTAAATCACCATTGCAATTAGCAACATCCGCTCGAGAAACTAATTCTTTTAGACAATAAATTAAAATAAATTTATTTTTGCGACATCGATCAGTTTGAAATGACGTCAAATATATTTCACTTCGAGATTCTTTGTACGCTGACATGAAATGTTTTAATTCTATTTAAAAGCGAGGAATATTACATATTTATTCTTTAAAATATAGATTAATTTTTGCAAACGATAAGTAATAATTATTGAATTTTCGAAGTAAAATTTAATGAAACTAGCCAAATTTAGCATAGTAGTTGTGTGGAAGCGGGTTAAGTGACATATTCTGTTACAAACCTACTTGTTTAGTTTTAGCTTTGATATATTTTCTACTTTTTTAAACACATTTTGTGTAATTTAAACTATTTAGGTTTCAGAATTCGAAAGGTCTTGCAATATTATCGACTAAAATATAAAACTTCCTTTACTCGTAAAAAAAATTATGAAAAAAGTATTTTCGTAATTGGAAGTATTTTTTTTTTTGGTAAACATGAAACGTTATTTTTATATTTAATTAAATTAAGTAGTAAATAACGCTTATTAATTGTTTGGAAATAAATTATAAATTTCGAATCACAAATATATTTTCACAAACTACATTAATTCAAAACCACATTCGCCAGAATTTCTATTGAGCAAATGATTTTTTGCTATTCCCTTATTTGTTTAGGCTTCTGTTATAATAGTACAAAAAATATTGCTTCTCATTATTAGAAGATCTTTTCATGAAAGAGTTTCTTTTTAATAAAACTCGTTTTCTATGCAATAATGATGCACGAGGAAACCATAAGGAACATTTCGTTTGGCACGCATTTCTAATTGCAATCCACATTCATTTCCTTTCGCTCTATTTAATTGTTGTGTTTTCAGACAACCATTTGCCCAACTCTAAGTGCTTTGAAACACTACAAGTAATGAGTTCGCATCATTGTACATTCTATCACACAACATTAAGTGTGTAATAGATTAGTATAAAATAAATGTAATACTAACAAAATAAATAATGTAATACTAACAAAAAAAATTTTGTTGTGGGGAAGTACAAATACATAAATTCTTTATTCTAAATAGTTTTGATAATTTAATGAAAAAACAGATTGCAATTGTTAATGTAAGAAAAATCACAGGCTTTGAATCAAGAATATTCACAATTTGTAAATGTGGATAAGAATGTAAGTGTTTAAAATATCATTTTTTGTGCCAAAAAATGATATTTTATTAATGACAATTTTTAATTGTTTATTTATTAATGACAATTTTGTGTAAAAAATTACATATATGGGGAGTTCTACCATATTTTATTTCAGGTACAAAAAACTTGTAAAATTTATTTTTTCAAAATCATTTTAAATATTTGTAAAAAGGTTTATAAGGGTTCTAGAATTACAAAAAAAAAGTTCAGCAAGGCTCATTTGAATTTTTTTACAAAAAAATTTAGGGATGCCAGTGTTTTAAAAAACAACCGGTTTCAAAGAAACCGGTTTTAAACTGGCCTTATGAAAATAACTAATTTTCAATGAAACCGAAGTCACGAACAAACCGGTTAGTCTTAAAACAGGTTTCGGTTTTCCTTCCCTAGATCATTATGACGGTTAGGAACGGAAGGTAAAAAACGGACGGTGAGGAAATTTACGATGTTTTCCGGTCTTTTTTGTGTTGAAACTAACTCCAGTTTAATAAAAATGGATTTTTTTACTCCTTATACTCCACTTAAACATATTTATAGAAAAAAATTCCAATTAAGCAAAAACTAACCATAACCACGGGGGGATTGTAAGGAAAGTAATAAAGCCACGCAGCTAATTTTACTGGGGTTTTTAACTTTTGGGCTTATTCGAGAAGTATAGCAAAAAATGCGGCTACTAACTGAAATGTGAGTTTTCTGCAATACAGTTTTCATGATTGAAGAATCACTGTAACTCCATCCAGTGCCTCTCTTCGCCACTTTAGTAATGAGGTCAGTGAATGTACCAAAACCCAGGGACAAAGTTAGGAGAAGAGAAATACACATTATAAATATTAAAAGCCAAAAATTTATGGAAGGCATTTGTTAAGATATAGTATTAGTTCAATTTAAAATCCAAATGAATGTAATTTTTAGCTCAAAAATGTGTTAGTTTGAGCCCTAAACTAAAAATTTAACATTCAGGACTTGGGAAGGTAAGGAATTTTCTGCATTGTTTTGTCATAAAATTTTTTTTAGAGTTTCTTTGCTTTAAAATTCCGTTTTGAAATTATATAAGGGCCAGTCTATTAGTATACTAAAAAAAATTGAAAAGAAATATTAATTTTTTGAAAGTTATGCCCAAGGGACATACAATTAAAAATTATGGTAGAATTGCCCATATACAAAAATAACGACTTTATTAAATGTGAAATTTTCAAAAGTAAAATTGATTTCCAAGGAATATTTTTTTCACATGAACATAATATTACAAAATTTACCAAATATAATATAAATGATGCCAAGAAAATTGTCTGTAAATGAAGTCCTTAATTTAATAAGTTTAAAGTAATTAAAATCTAACAAGCAATCTACAATTCTTCATTTTCACTGGTATTTATTTACAACTAAAACTACAACAAACCGAATACCAGGGCTTTATTTCCAAAAACCTTTTTACATCCCATCTCAAAATTCAACACCCAATTTTTACCTAACAAAAGCCACGTGTATGGGCATTTTGCGCCGACATTTTCGCCAAGAAAATCCTCTCAAAAGTATTCACATCTATTGTTAAGACTGCATCCTTTTTCCAAAGGCGTCCTCTTCAGCCTAATATCGTTTAATGGCTTCCATTTCAGATACTTTGACGAGGCTAATGAGTTTTAAAACGTCATTTTCTAACGGTTTTGAATTTCTAAGAGATCGCTTAATATGCTAATTAAGAGATTAAGAGTGAATACATTGACTAAAGTTTCCGATTTTTTTTCCCATCACGTTTGCTGATTAGATGGGGATCATCTAGACGACGTTTTTTTTTGTTGAAGGGTGACTAACATTCGTCTTTTAGTTTTTTCAACAGAAATAGCGTTTTAACCTTCTAAACCTTAGGAAAATCTTCAAAGAGTAAAAAGTAAAACATATTTACATATTGAAGAAGTTCTTTAATTGTAAAACCAACTTTAAACATTTGGGTATGTGTTATATTGTAAAACACAGAATTATATTTTAAATAAATTTAATAAAAAATAATTATATTTAAAACTATGCAATAATTGGGCAAACACCACCTAGCGTTTGTTTCTACATTTTTGCAATGCATGCTGTTTATAAAGTTATTATTTTATTTTCAATCCCATTTGATTTACATATAGTTTAAAATGTAAAAAGTATTTGTTTAAATTCCTATTTTTTAACGAACTAACAAATTAGTATAAAAACCAATGCGAAAAAACTAACCATATTATTTAGATTTAATTACTTTTAATAAAACTATATATTACGTTAATTATTTCAATCCTTAAAATTTATTCTTTTAATGTCTTTGTCTCAAAAGCATCTACAGTATTTTTGATTTGCATCAAAAACCGGTAAATTAATTAAAAACAATTCTAATTTTTTTAATATGGCATGATATATTATTTCAATTGTACTTAGGTTATTTCAAGAGGAACAGTTCCATGTTAAAAATAAATTATTCCTTACACTTACATGTAGATTTACAAAATGAAATTAGGGAATCATAAAAAAATAAAAAATAATATTTTTTCTCATTTTAATTTAGACGAGTTTCACTAGAGTAAAAAAGTCAATGAAAATTGAAATATATAAGAACAATTTTGCTGACTTTTTCAAAGTATACAGAACTATATTTTCATGGCAAAAAAATGCTTATTCGCAAACCAATAAACTATTTTTCTAAAAACACGTCATCACTGTATTTTCTTTGCCTCAGAATTGTTAGAAATAATAACCAATTAGCACGGTTAGACAGAAAGAAAAACCAATTTTATTTCTCTTTTATGTAGACTCAGAAAACCTGGTTGTCTCTTCGTAAAGACATGTTTTATGTTTTAACGTAGTGGTGGTTTTTATTACAAACGTTAGTTTGAAAGAGCTTCATGTGAGAATAAATTGGACGGTTGGTCATTACTAGAAGAAAACAATTCAATAATCTTAGGAACTTCTTTTTTTTTTTGAAGTTCTCTAACAACCTTTTCGTATTTTTAAGAAGTTGTTTACTTTCTATTGTTTATTTGTTACGTTGAAAATTACTTTAATTTCCTAAATGATGTTATTGGTATACTGATAAAAAACATAGACGGGCTTTTCAAACTAAATAAAAAGCGTTTTATTTAAATATCTTGATTTTAATAAGTAATTAAAGAAACTAAAGTCCCGTAATTTAGAAGTAAATTTTTCAAACAAGTATTTTTTATAGCACCACCGTCTCTATCACCACCCTACAAACATTTTTTAGGTAAAGTTTACAATATGTTTTAGTGTATTCCTACAAAAGGAAAAATAAACCATACTCGTTTTGTAAACATCATAAACCTATGATTTGCTTATAATCATCGTAGTTTGAATATAATACACAAATAAATACATTCTTGGAATTTATTTTTTTTTGGGGGGGGGGGGGGGAGACCTAGTTTCCCCAAATTTTTTCTTTTTGATTCTATATTTGTTATTTTTTATCAATTTTTAAGAAAAACAGGTTCTCATTACCATGCTTACAACTTTATAGACAAACCAGCTTTGCTACTTTTCATAAAAAGTAAAGAGTTTTGACTGCATATGATTAAATCTAAGCATTACAGTTGTAAAATGTGTTAAATATGCAGGGGCAAATTTTCTAACCTACTAGAATGTACCAAGAAATTATTTTGAGTTCAGTTGGCTTTCTTTATATCACAACACACCCTGACTAATAACTTTTGTGGCATCAATTACTCAAGAAGTCAAAGAGTCACTCTTTTTTTCCGTTTGATAAATGATGAATCTGTAGAATCAGCAACAACACATATTAGACTTAACCTTTTCGATTATGTTATTTGGCTGTTTTTATATCACCAAAAATTAAATTGGGATGCTATAAGAATAGATTTAGTAAGCAAGCTTTCGTACGAAACAAATTTTCGAACATGGACAGTGTCTGAGTGGAAGCTCCAAACGCATTTTGGAAAAAGTACCGCTTTCAATATTTTGGAGCTTTGACACGACTTCAGCAAGTAACTGTTTCAGTTATTTGAAAAATAAATGCATTTCTACATTAAGGAAGAACCCTAACGTTACTTAATACAACGTCAAAACTGTAAATATAATGCTAGTATGTATATTTTAAGTTTCAAATAGTAAACTAATAGTTACTCATAGTTAAATTTTAAATAATAAGATATTTAGACACCACGAGGACTTCTGGATAATTCCATGTGACTGTAGTGTAAGTCACGATTTAAGAGGAGATTAAAAGCTTTTTAAATTTAAAAAATAAATCAAATTACATAAAGTACATTAAATTATTTAGTTTTAATAAGTGTAGATCAACTATTCCACAATTTGTTTTCATTTAATGTTAAAAGTTGTAGTGATAATCACTTTTTACAAACGTGACTTACACTACAAACAGGATAATTTTGCATGGAATTACCCTTCTGTATAATTGTTCGTTCAGTAGACTATGTTTTTGTCATCATTTTTCCGTCTATTTTTTTTAAATTAAGGGAGGGGGGGGGGTAAAACCTGTCTCATTGAAAAAATATTGCTGTGGTCTCCCCTACTAAAAATACTAAGGGCTAAAAACTGAAACTAATCTAATATTATAAATATTTATAAGTATCGACTAAATTTTTTGCTGCCTTATTTAGCGTAAAACTCGAACATTAAATGTTGATATTTAGTAAGTAATACAACTTATATTTTACCTATACCAGTTATTAAATTATTATTAATATTATAACAACTATAAAAGATCAACATCATTTATAACGATTAGAAGATCATTATTTGTTAAAAATTAACCTTTACCCATTGCATGACCAAACTCTCTCTCCTAATGGGTTATAAAAGCTTATTAAGCAGATACCTTCCCAATCCAATTTCAATGGTCTTTCATCTAAACTAGTGTAAGTAATTAGACAAAATCATTGTAGAATTTATTATACTCTAATTGTAGGACTCATTCGCTTTAGAATTAAAGGTGATTTCCATCTTCATCGTGACGAATGATGTGGCCAATTAGCTTTCGACGGCTAAGTAGTTTTCGTTGAAATGGATTTACAAGGGGATTTGTCATGCAATGGTAATGGAGTTCATTATAACCTCTCTAGAGATTTGGCTTGTCTATGTATATATTGCAAAATTTGAAATGACGCTTCATAATTTTTAAGGTTACTTAAAATAAATTATCTAATCAATGTATCAGGGAAGTAACGTAAACTCAAATTGAGATATTTCTTGAAAATTCTAGTAATCATATTTTTACATTGTAAGATTTGGGTTTTTTATAAGTAAATTTACAATCTTATATTATATATTTGCAACAATTTCATATTTGTTCACACTGCTGTTGTATAATTACTCTCCCTTCAGTTACAGTTATGGTGCCTAATAAAATACGAAACTAATTTAAGATTTTTAAAAAGCAATTTTAAATATAAAAAAAACCAATTCAAATCAGAAAGTGTGATAAAATATAGCTTTGCACAATGTAAACGAAAATGGGGCTGAAACAAAATAACTTGTATATCCTTCAGTAGCTTAACTGAAGTTATATTTGTTTTGAGTCAAAGTAAGTACTCTTGAATTTCGGAAAGAGTCGATATTTAGAGAGCGCTTTTCAGGCTAGAAATTGAAACTATTTTTTGAAACTTTTTCTGTTAACTAATACAGGTAATAGTTACCACAATTTATTATGATAGGGCTATTATGATAGGGTTAGTTGTAATAAATAATCAACGACAATTTGTAATGGATTAATTATTTGGCGTTAGAATTAAAACGGTGTTAAAAGGCCAGTCAAAAATAGCGTTGTGTTTGTTTTGTTTATTATTTCTGAAACAAAATAAACAGTTCCTTAAATTAGAATAATAGTTTAAGGTTTTCTTAAATACAAATAAAAACTATTTTGACTCATTTCTGCTGCCAATATTTTTAAATGTTAGGTAATAGAGTTTTAGCATAAAAATGAAAAATTACAGATATATGCATTCGGAAATGTTTACAGTTTCTCTGCAATTATTTAAAAAAACATTTTAACGCAGTCAATAAACGCCGCCTATCTCATCATCGAGTTTAACATTTGACCAATGCATGAACTGATGTCAAGACATTTAACTACGAGTAGATTTGCAAACCAATGTTTTACACTCAACACAATTTGTTTTACTGGTTTTTACTCCAAAGAACAATTGACCGGTATAGTACACTATATTGTTTTAAATTAACAATAATAAACGAAATGAAAGGGTTTACTTTACTTTTTACCTTGTTCAAGTTCTAATTTAAAAGGGTTGTACAATCGCGAAAAATACACACCACCTCTTATAACACGGCTGCTGTTAATCAGATTATTTCGTGAAAAATGTTATTTTCAAGGAAAAACGATCAATTGTCATCAATACGATCAATTGGAACGTGCACTCAATGCGACAGACAAAACAAATAATTTTATGCTTATTTCACATACAAAGCAATTTTAGTAACTTAATATATACAAATGTTTTTAAACATTTTGCTGAGGTCAATGAATTTGTAAAAATCACAATAAAGAGTTTAAACAACGAAACAAGAAGAGTTATGATAAATTTTACTAATATTTTATACATGGTAACAATATATATTTTTTTACAACTATTCTTTAAATTATTGTTGATACAATACATATTTCAGATTTTAGTCTTAATTATTTTTTAGTTTAAAAACATATTTTTAAAAATACAAAAGCCATAATTAATAAAACAAAAATAATTAATTGTGAACGGAACAATAAAAATATGCAGTAAAAAATTATTCTTTATTATTTTGTTGAGATAAGACAAAACTATTTTTGCCATTAAATTATGGTCGTTAGTTTCAAGGCTTATATATAATCAAATATCTTATGAAATGAAGTGAATTAATGTGCAGGGTAGTTTGAAGGTGATTAAAATATTTGCGTTACACATTTGGATGTTATTAGATTTTTTCTCGTTCTTATTCTATTATGTAGATGACGTCTAATTCCATTATATTGACTGATATCACACTGATATATGACATTTACAGCAACCCACTATAACAATTATTGGTTAATTTGGTGTAAATTTAACATTGTATCTCATGACTTCATACCACATTATACGTAGGGCCTTTCCTTAATGTTATTCAAAAGAGAGAAGTGTCACTTTTTCTGCATATGGTGCAATGTAGGGGAACCCGGGGCCCAATGGAGTACTGGGACGGAATGAAGTTTGACGTTTTTTTAGTGTCAGGTGGGGTTACCAGTGAGCGTCAATAAGTAAAACAAGAGCAACTTGCTACTACTTAACTACGGCAGATACGTTTGTCAGGTTTTTTTTTGAAAGTTAGTTCTTGAGGTTTTCATTGTGATTTTTTCTCCTGTACTATAACTTCTTATGATTTTGTAGGCAAGACCCGGTATACATACATGTTTACTTTACAACTCTAGTAATGCTTGAAGTATGTTTAATTGTCTTTATTTTCATGTAGTTGAGCAAAAAAAACATAGTTTTCGTACCTTTCTCGAGTTTCTTTGTTTTCCTAACATGAATCGTGATCTTGGGAAGGAAAGTGTAAGGCGTAATGTGGTACGCCATTCGGCGGAACACCATGGGGTTCCACCTTTATAGACACTTAAAAACTACACATAGAACAAACTTTTTATCTGAACAACTTTTGTCTGTATTTCTACTAGCGTAATTACTTATATTTACCACCCCGATCCGTCTCAGTACCGGGGCAGACAATGTATTCGCATAAAATATTTTCACCTCTCTTAATTTACCATTTTGTAATTTTAAAACATACTTTTAACTTGATCCCTCTTTCTGCCCCGGGTTCCCTTAAGGGACTTAATTCCGCTTTGAACAAGACAACTCTATCATAGTATTATGACCCTTGCTCCATTAATACAATATTCCCCTACACTCTGTCAAATAAAATTCCATTATTTCTCTCTATTGCTTCTGTCGAATATGTCATCGATTGGACTACAAAACTCTTATTTTATAAACCACTTAATTCGAAACTTTAATATCCTGTAGGGTATTTGTTTTTCCAATTATATGTTTCTAGAGATATAGAATCACTTACCTGGAAATTTCCAAAGATGTCTTTAATGTTACTCACCTGATCAACAGAATTCGAAAGCACACACTGTCTTGAGTATGCATAATTTTCCTTACCCGGATTCATAGACTTTTAAATTGCATTTCAGATGTAAACTATGTGACATTGTTAATTTTGAATTAAACAAATGAATACTACAAAATATATTACAAAAATATATTACAATATTACAAAATGAATATTATTTAAAAAATTATATCATCAAAATTTAGTTACTATTTATTTGTCACAGTTTACAAAATGAAAAAGCAGTTAAAAGTCTCTATGTATATTTACAAAGATAAAATACTGTAAATTAATTTAACGGATAACATTATTTTGGAATGTATGATAATTTAATTAATTGCCAATTTACTTGCCATCATTTTTTCGCAAATATTTCAAATACTAAATATTTACCAAATAGGATTAAAATGGTTTTAAAGGTTTCTGATATATAGTTATTGAACTTAACATTTGTATTAATAATTCAAAATTACTCTAAAAGATAACATTTTATATAAATTGTTTCGGAATATTTTCATCTAAGTAAAACTTTTAATTTGCTTATTTAACATAATTTTCTAACATCTATTCAACGAATAGATGCAGATTAAGTAGTTTCAAAATTTGTTTAGATTAAAGTATTTGAAAATGTAACTGAATAGAAATAGATTGTTTTAACAAAATTAATAGCTTCGTAAATAGTTTATACTGCAATTGTTTTGATATAATTAAAAATCCACCTACCAAGGCCTGTAGATGTTAATGATGTTTATATCTTCTCTAATAAATTATTTTAGGTGTGAGCAATTTCAACATTCAAAATCTGAAAAATAACAGAAATAACTTAAATAAACATTGCCTACATTGAAAAGTAAGAAAAAAAATAAGAGTAAAAAAGCACTTTGAAATAAAATATTTTTGCATCTTCTTCAATGAAAAACTCGTCAAATACTAAAAAGAATTCATGCTTGAGAAATTCCTTTACACAAATAGATCAACACAAAACTTCTTTTCATAAGTATAATTTCATAAATTAAGTATATCTTTTTAAAATTAAGGTTAGATATATTTAGACGCAAATAGCTTTCAATAGAAAATTGCGTAAAAAAACTAGTTTCACTTTCTTTAAACTTCAATAAAAACAACTTCTATAATTAGTTATATTTAAGCATATAACTATAGTAAAAAAAATACAAGTTATTTTAGCGAAAATATAGTAACTTGAATTATAATATTTCAACTTTAATAAATCATAAAAAATGCCATTTTAAGGATTAAAAATATAAATTCGATTTTAAATTTAATTTTGCGATATTATCAATCTATATTTAATGATTTATTTTTAATTTACAAAAAACTGGTACTGTCGATTATTTTTCTAGAAAGGACAGTTTATTAACTTTTTTAGCTGAATTTTTTCAAGGAATTTTACCCTTCAATGTAAGAGTGCTTTCAACATCAGTGCGATAAACACTAATTAAAACAAGACTTAATTAGAAATCTTATAAATTAATTGTTAATTATAAATGTTAGTTTCGCCTTTTCAAGTTTAAAAAAATGAAAACAAAAATCAAGGTATACATTTTGATTAAAACCACTTAAATTAAGTAAGGACTTTCCTTTCAAAACTATATTCTTCAAAATTAATTTATAACTAGAAGTATAAATATTAAGATATAATTTACATATAAACAAAAAATTAAAAAAAAAATCTTAGAACATCCTTCTACTCTCATAATTCCAACAAAATCGCCTGTTTTTTTTTGTTTACAAAATCCACACAATTTTTATATCTTCCCACACACACACACAAAAAAACCACTACAACGCATTAATATAATAAGACATATGTTAATTTGGTCAGAGAAAATAAAATTAATTATCTTTGGTGAATCTGAAACGCTGGCCTGTCACCGTAATGAACAGATATTTGAATCAATGATATGTTGGGAGCGTTTGTCACCTTCAAATCGTGCCATTTATCATCCCTGCCATTGTGGGTTGTCTGTGGGCCATCGGGGGAGCACTTCAAGCCATCTCCGGGGAGCGGACACAAAGAGGGATCTTAAGTTCCATCTTGCAAATTGCGGGGGAGCTCGGTGGAAATAGGGATTATGATATTATTATATCGATTATTATATGAAGATAATCGCTTTTTTTTGTTTGGTAGAAATTGGGTCCCGCTAGATTAAGCAGCGGTTGCTACTTTCGGTTGCCTTGACTGATGGTTTGTGTTGTTATCTGCTTCTGCTTGCGGTTCACAAAAAGTTCGACGCCTTTTTCGGTTTTATTTTTACTTCAGACTTAGGCTGAATGTCAGGGAGCCGGCCAGGCAGTCAGAAGATCCTAGGTTCGAATCCCGACAAATGGGCAAGGATATTTGTGTTGCGTTTGTCTATATTTGTTCTGTGAGTACACTGTGACATACGTGCTCGTTAAATCTGTGGAGTCGAAAGTCCCGAACAAGTTTACGATGGCAAGACTGGTTTGCTTTGGGTGCCCACTCAGGTATCGACTTTGTCACTTGACGAGGATTCTAATTACGGGGCGCATTGGCTGTGTTAAAGATACACGGATGCTAGAAATAGACAGCTGGTAAACGTAAAACCTAACTTATCCTAACCCTACAATTCACAAACATCAAATGTCAATGAAAGTGTGTCGTTAATTATTACCAAAATCAACTAAGGCATTTTGCTTGCTGCAATTGTATTTGTGTGTGGGCGATTCGAAGAGCACTCTAATCCGTCTAAGACTACAAAGAGAAATCTCAAGTTCCATGTTGCAAATTGCAGGGAAGCTCAATGGAAATGGGGATTATATTATTATGTCGATTGTTATGTGGAGATATCTTCTTTCTTTGTTTTGTTTAAATTGCGTAGCACTAGACTTGTTACATAGTTATCTATGGCTTACGTTTGCTTTAATTTCGTTTTAGAACAGTGATTGTATGTCTTGACGTTTTAAGTGGTGTAATATATATGTAACTACTAGTTGTTTAAATTATTTTATATGGTTTCAGTGTTTTAATTTATAAACACTCCTACAATTCACAAATAGCCTCAAGTGTAAATGAAAGCCTGACGTTAATTATTACCCAAGTAAACAAAGACATTGCGATCACTGTGGACTTTTAAAAAACACTTGTTTCAGGTTGCCTTAAATGCTGTTTTCATCTGTCCGTTGTTCAAAAGTACTTTTGTTTTAATGTATTTTATTTCAGATATACCCCATATAATATTCCCAAATAACCTCAGTATAGATGATAATGAGACGCTAATTAGCGGTCGAAACCAAATCTTTACGTTCGGCTAAGGACGATTGGAAGAGCACTTCAAACCATCTCTGGGGAGAACGACCACAAAGACGATTTTAAGTTTCATCTTGAAAGTTGCATTAGGGGTAATTTATTCGAAACAAGGTTTGTTATATGGTATCTATTAAAATTTCCTATTTTTTTTAGTTCGTTTAAAATCATCAAGCCTTATAGAAATGAATAGTTAAATTATTGTTTTACCTGTTTAGCTTAGTTACCAGTTGTGTTTCAGTTCCTTTTATCTATATGTGGGGACGTACTATTTATCGTTTGTGTGATATTTTTTTTTATTTTTTCCATATTTTATTTTGTCCATAAGCTACTCCAAGAGTCTTAAATGAAGCTTATACGAGGAAATCCAAATATAATGGTACCCGTTTAATACTTCTTAGCACATATATGTACATAAATAACGAAACTTAAATAAACGTCCTTTTATAATCTTAATCATCTTCTATTTTCAAAGACCATAATCTTTTGATAAAATACCCTAAAACGAGCAAACATGAAAACAGCAGTCCACATACCCAAGTACCTTGAGCTAAACACAACTACTTGACATGTGCACTGTAGGCAGACATAGAAATTTGTCAATAATTATGTGCATTTGGTTTATTTATGCCTGTATTAATATTTGTTATGTAACTGTACTAATATTAAATAGTAAATGTTTATTATTAAAAAGCATACTTTTAAAAATAATTTGTAAGGTTGATTAAAATAAAAACGTTAACGCCAAGAGCATCATCGAGTCACCAAAAGCAGAAACCTTTCTTCGAAATTTAAGAGCTTAGTGGAAGAACGTGCTGTGTGACGTTTTTGAAAAAAACGAGATTTTTGTGTCAAAGAACGTGTTATTCCTTTTTTAAAAAAATAAAATGTTTCCCCCTTTTTCATAAACTTTAAGTTAGGTATTTTTTTACTGTACAAAAGTATCGCTTTTTACGGATATAAGTGCACATAAAAACATGAAAGCTGATTTTCTCGTTTTCACCTTTTTGTCACATAGCACGTTCTTCCACTAGGCTCTTCAATTCAGAAATTGATCCTTATCCTCCCAACCAGTACTTTTCACTATAAGATGCTTAGTCTACATTAATTCATGTTTTTGGCAACGACCACCACAAAGAATAGCCTTAAGTACCATATCGCAAATTTCCCGGGCTGTGGGGGAGTTTAATGAAAAATCGGGATTATGGTATTATATCGATTATTAGAGGGATATAATCTCTTTTTTTGCTTTTGATTGCATCGCACAAGAATTGGATTGTGAATTATGTAACGCTTACGGTAGCGCTTCTCTCTTTTTATATCCATACTGAAATTGTATTTTTTTTTTCAGGTTGCCTCGGGGTCCAGATCAAGTGCGGGATATCTGTACGTGATCTGAGTTTCTAAGAGGAGCAAGAATGTATTTTCTATGATAGCGTATTGTGAAATTTATGCGGTAGCAAGAATCTTCCGCTTTCTATAAGTAAAATTGTGATGCGTACTGTCTTAGGCTAGTTTGTTTTTTTGACTTCAGTTAAAAATAGCGAAGAAATACTCCCTGGATTTGACCATGAATTTTCCCCTTTAACCCAGTTCTATTCTGCTGCAACTTAGGTCAAGATTAAAAGTTAAATTGGTTTTATTTTTATTAATTGTATCTAACTGTTATTAGCTCAATAAGATAGTCCAAAAGTTCATAATCTTGAGGAAAACTTCTGGGATTATTCTTAATTTTAAACCACGCTTAGACGACGAAGACATCAGCTAACTGGCACCCAAAGCAACTAATTTAAACGTTAAAACGTTAGCCTACGAATAAATATATAAGTTCTCTTATTCCACATTTTTTTGTAAATGGAAACCATAATAAATTTAGATTTTAAAGATTTGAGGAGCTCTTTGAGTATCAAGTGATTCAACGCCCTAACCGACTAAGGTTTGAGCGAAAATCGGGGTGGACGTTTTATTATCCCTAGATCCCCCAAAGCGCGATCCATAGTTCCATATTTCATATTATACGGTCATTTATTGTCAAGGATTGGAGTTCAATGGTTCGTTCTAATTAACGCTGCACTATCAGAAGCCCCGGGCTTTGATGACGGTACAATTTTGGGAAAGAATGGAACGCGATTCTTCTTTTTAAGAAATTCAATGGAAATTGACACTGCAAATACAATTAGAAGATAAACATAACGTTATTTTAATTTTGGTAGCATTAA
This sequence comes from Oedothorax gibbosus, assembly GCA_019343175.1. Lineage (NCBI taxonomy): Eukaryota > Metazoa > Arthropoda > Arachnida > Araneae > Linyphiidae > Oedothorax > Oedothorax gibbosus. The sequence continues at coordinate 5,705,146 of CM033282.1, read as the reverse complement.
AATATTCGATTCATGTAACTTAACGTCTCATCAGTACTATCGGTGACCTATCAGAATCCATAGAAATTGTTTATTTTTAGGCAATTATCTTGGCTCTAACACAGTCCCTATAATTTGAAGAAATCAAACTATTCTAGGCCATTTTAAAACGCTCAGTAATTAAAATCAACAAAAAAGTAGTAAATATTGAGCTTTAACAACGAAAATGATTCATGTCATTTTTGCAGACTAGACGATTGGCCAGTGAAAGTTTTATGCGATTGTTTATAAAATAAACTTTTTTTTTTGGGATGCCTACTGACTTCGACGTTTGAGATTAGAACTTCGATTTTCTCTCGTGTTTGGTGACAATAATAGTACTCCGTACTTTTTAACCACGATCAGTTGACTAAAACTGAATCCGGGCTGCAACTTAACTTAATTTGCTTGATGTCAGGTAATATTCCAGAACATGTTTAACTAGCAACTGCACAATTAAAAAGAATATATCTGTGCAGCATGTATTAAAAAAAATTCAAAACCCTGAAGAAATAATATTCGCTTTATTTGACAACCAAAAAAAATCGAGCTCCATCTTCTAATAAAACCACCTAATGATGTCAATTTACATATAAAATGTTCATAGGCTCGATTTTCTTTTTGTAACTGACACCCCAATTATTCGGGAGTAATCAGATGCATAAGATAGGAAGAAACTGCATATTGGCTAACTTAAAATGTGACCAACTACAGTCACGTTGGTTTTAATCACGTTGTCACGGAGTCACGTTGGCTCGGCTCATGGCATTTTGATTTTTCCAGACCGGAGAAAATTTGCATTGCTCTAAAGAATTTTATCTCTACGTACGTAATTTTTTTAGACAAAAGAAGCTATGTTGAAAACATTTACTTCACAAAACTTCAACAAAACTAGCATTCACACGTAATTTTCTTAGTTTTTTTGTCACTTACATAAACGACAGGATTAAGGTTGCTAAACGAAGCAATCGTTCTCAACAAATCAGCAACTTATATTGGTCTCCACCTTAACAAGATCATTAATTTTAAGATTAGCTATTTAATTCATATTGTTGGGAGCAATGATTTATAACTGTAAATCATAGTCAAAATTCAGCTGTTTTTTGCTAATTTTAACGTGGCCACTGTACCGTGGTACGGTACCGGAGAACTTGTTTCGTCGCCCAGCATATTTCAAAAAACACGTAAAGAACACGGAATAACGGTGGACAGTCTTCAAAAGCTGAGTAATCAGCAATCGACCTTAACACGTGTCAAACTATTTTACGAAGGTTCCATGTACATCATTCGCCCAAAGAGTTCTACAGTAGGGTAGAGACTGAACCTTTCAACAGCAAGATGGACCAACACGGAGACAATATAGGGTCGCATGTGGGGCCCGATGGCCGAGTGGTTTGGATCGCAGGCCATAACGCCAGAAGTCCGCGCGCTGTAACGGGTGCGGGTTCGATTCCCGCCTTTGCCCTGGGTGTACTTCCTTTCTCAGTACCAAAATTATAAATTAACTAGCACTTTTGCCACTCTATTCGGGCTCCGTAGTGAGCCATGGCTGCCGATGGCAACTAAGTACGAGTCGTTCCTCTAGCCTACTATAGAACTCTCTGCATTCGCCAGAATCGAAACCACTCTATGATCCAACCAAGATTTAAAATTTCAAGACATATTTTCAGTATTAAATATGAGATTGGATGTAAATAACTGCAGAATTTTTGTTATACCAATTTATGTGTTACAAATGTAAAAATTCATGGAAATTAAAACTATATTGTGATTTTTAAAATAGGTATGAGGTGTTGAATACAATTATTCAGTAATACAAAACGCTAATCAAAAGTCAACTTTGCGCATTCGATGAAAATAAATAGTGGACTTTGATTTTCGAAAAATTACATTTTGTAACCTGTTTACTGGGTAACCGATGTCTACTCTTGGACTTCATCCAAGAATTGCATGTTGATTCTTAAATAATCGTCGTTATATGTATGAGAAACCAACATACATCGAATAGCGACCTTTTTCGGTAATATAACTATCATCGGAGTCTTGGCATCAATAAGCAAACGTTTGCCAAACATTTTAACATAGGAATTCAAATCGATTTCCTTTTTGTTTCTTTTTTCTTTGTACATTATATTTATGATTTTATTCAAGAACAGTTTTTTCGAACACTTAATACTTTCGTACCAGGCAAAAGGGAAAAGAAATTGATGTTTGGATTCAAATAATTTTATTTAATATAGTATGTTTTAAACGTTTTAACAAAAAAAACATTTTAAGGCATAAATCTCACTTGAAGAAAATAAAATCTTTTTCCCAAATTCACGCTTCATTCCATTACGAATATTCCTTCTGCTAGAGTTGTCGGTTTTTAGAAGGAAAAAAAATCCGGTTGCCTAAAACCATTTTTTCATAAATTCTTAACTGAATATTCAGTGGTATTTAAATCTGTGAACCGAATATTGGAAACACCGATTAAGAAACCGATTTTTCTCTTCAAGAAACTGCAAACTGTATCAACTGCATCAAGGCATAACTCAAAATGTTGTATGGGACAGATTTGGGTTAAGCGGACTAAAATATTTGGATATTTTGAAGGAGAAGTAAACTTTGGCGTTATACCAAAGTACAATACATAGCGATTTTTTGCCATTTGGATGGCATTTAGGCAGAAAAGACTGCACGTTTCAACAAGAAATGCATGTCTATACACGTTTTAAATGTTCAAGAATTAGTTAAAAAAAACTTCAGGGTGATGTTCTGGTAGGCACTCAGTACGGATTTAGATCTTATAAATATATTAAACCTTGAAGTTTCGCATTGGGTAGAATTATTCCACTATAAGAGTTAAAATGGCTGCATTGGCTGTTCGGTAAGACATTGAACCAGAAGCTTTACAAAAGCTTGCAAATTCAACGGAAAATCGTGTGTTTTACTTTTTATAGCAAAAGGCAATGCAATTAAAGTAAGGAAAATGCGAAATTGTCTTTAAACACGCATTAAGTTGATTTTCTTTAAACTTTTGATTCTTTTTTTCCCTATTTCTCCAAATAAAACTTATTCATCGTTACTTTTTGTTATTATATTTTCGAGTATTACTGTCTGCCTGAATCACCATTTTTTTATCCATACCCTTTTAAGTAATATTTTTTTTACCTTGAAATGATTTTTGTGTAAGCATTTTATACAGATTATGACAGTTTGTTACTCCTATTTTAGTTGAGAAACTTCACGCTTCCCAAACTCGTTCTTTTTGTAAAACTGCATCATTTTGTCTCAAGTATCACAAATCATAAATATCATGTGTAAAATGAAGCTTCATTTCCATCAAACGAATATTTCGTTGAAATTCATTCATCTGCTTTAAATTTATATTTTGCAAGAACAATTACTTTCAGTTATTGTTTCTTGTTAGGAAACTGACTGTTATTTTCACTAGTTAGTATGTTTTGTAAAAATAGTGTTTCAATTAGAAACAAATCGACCATTTACAGAAACTATCGAACTATCTATTTCAACTATGAAAACTAATGGAGAAACACTTCATCAATCTTGTAAAGCTCCTTATGCGTATTTATTCATCCTCAGCAAAAGAGAACGTTATTACTCGATATAAAATATCATTTATGTAGTTCATAATTAATTTACTACATGGTGTACATAATTAATGACTGCAATGTAAAGCGGATACAGTGAAATATAGATGTAGGTAAAAGTACCACGTTTAAATTCGTGTACGGTCCCGGGATTTTGAATGTGAAGTGCCACAATGTTTTTTTTTCGATTGTCTGCTAAGGGACATCGAAAACCATTACGATGTGTTTAGGTTGTGGTTCGTTTTTTCTACATCACACGTTTGCTGCATTACTTTGAGTACGACTAAAAATTAAGAAAATAACTGGGAGTTTTTTCAGAACGTTTTGTTTTTAGTCAGATCTCCAAGAAGAACTAATTCCGTTGAATTCGTTGTGTTTTACAATTTATCTTGATTATATTTAATAAAAAATTTCGAAAGTTTGTAATGAAACTGCTTTATTTAATGTTAGTATCAATCAGAAATAATTCTTAGCCTAGTTTAAGTTTCTTTTAAAAGTTTGAACTAGTTGTAAGGAGTAATGTGTAATAGCACGAGTCAAACACAGTTTAAAAAAAATATGGTAAGATTGCGAGGCTTTAGCAAAAGTCTTGTACAATAGAAAACTCGGAATCATTTTTAGCACAATATAAAATAATTACACCATCTAACAAATTTAAAACTAATTATTTTATGAATAATACTAATTACAATTATAAAAAGATAACTAGAATATTAGGGTTTCATGTTAAAGATACCTTGCATTAGAGAATCTATCTTATATAAGGCAAAACACTCTTCGATTTACTGACACGAGGTATAATAAAAATACCGCATTGCATTTAAAAAATGCTAACCTAAAAGTACGTTAATCATCATTTATGTTAATGAAAAGTTTCATCAAACTCATCACAAAATTAATTATATTCATTAACTTTGTAAAAATGTCACGCATGATGGATCCATTTTAAATGCATACATAATCCGTTAATTATTCTAGAGCGAAATTTGTTTTTTCTGTACTTTATTTTTAATTTAGAAAGTTTTTTGCATCGTATGGATACATTTATTCAAAATATAATATTTTTTTCCCATCTCGATTTACTTAACTAACAATAAAGAAGTAAATGAAACAAAAATTACAAAATAACGTAAATAAATTGAATTTTAAAAATTTACATACATTTTGTAAGAAGTGAACAATTTTTAGAGTTTATTTAATATATAATCAATACAAAATTTTAAAACTTAATTTTAAAATTTAAATATACTTATTAAAGAATACTTTGTAAGAAAGGACCAAAAGTAATTATTTTTACTATAGAATTGCAAAATTTTACACATTCAATGGTATTACAAATAAAAAAAAACATAAAATTTCGTACCGGTTTAAAGAGAACCGAATGTTTGCAAACAAAACACATTTTCTACAAACCCAAGTTACAACAAAAACACTACCGGACTAAGACCCCCAAAACAAAACTAAACATTTCCTTCAAGGAACTGAAACCTCAACACTTAACTAGTACAAAACAACAACTTGCCTTGCACAGCCGTAAGTAGTACTTGCAACCAGAAGCAAAGCAGGACCTGCGTTAAGTACCAACCGGACAGTGTGAGTACTGAAGCAGTACTTGCATCGCAGTGTGTGCTATCTTCGAGCTAGGGCACAACTGAAGGGGGACACACACATTGTAAGATCGATATAGGAGATCGGCGCACGCATAGAGGGAACCCCCGCAAAGCTAGGTCGGCTAAACACTGATGCCAATGCAATGAGGAGACCGACCTCTCTCCCTTCGGGGTATTGATTGAGGAGTTTTTAGAGGAATTTTAAGGGGAAGGGATTTAAGGGGGTTTTCCTTGAATATATTTGGGTTTTTTTCTTGGAAGGTTTTTTTTTTTGTTTTGGAAGTATTTCTGGAGATTTTTTCGCTTAAACATTTCTTTTAGAAGTTTCATTAATAAAGTTTTTAGTAATATTTTTTCAAAAAATCATTAAGAAAATTCTCAAAAATATGTAATGAAATTAACTCTACAAATAATATTTTAAAATGTTTACGGTACTAGATAATTTTTTCATACTAAAAATAATCCTATAAGATTTTATAGTGTTTAAAAATATTGAAAATTTTATTTACTATCAAGATGAAAAATTTGTAATATTAAAAAAATATAACTATCACAATAAAATATTAATCATTTTAAATAATAAACTTACATTTTTTTAAAATTGTTATAAAATAAATACATGTTTTAATAAAGAATTTAAAATTATATTTAAAGATTAATATAAAACATTTTGATCATAAAATATGTCAATTTAAGAATTATTTTTAATTTTAAGGAAGCTTATCTTAAAGATACTTTTTTTAACATATAACCTAAAACTGTATACTGAAACAGCACGAAAAACACTCAAACAGCACAAAAAAACGGCAGATAAAATATTTCCAATTAATTTTCAGGAACATATTTTCAATTACCAAAACTTGATATATATTAATGAAGATGAATTTGTTAAACATAAACTTGTTATCAAACAGCTCTTTAAAAAAATATTTTTTTAAATTTCCAAACCACTTCCAATTTTCTAAGATGACGGTTCTTGTAAAAGTAACTTTGTAATATAAAATATAATGTGAAGTAGTTTCTAATATTCTTAACTTTTAAATAAAATCTATCCAAGATATTAAAATCAGAAATGTATCAAAGTAAGAAAATGAACTAATGACAAATGAAAATGAATGAAATGAAAATTTACAAATGAGAAATGATAAAATAACTTTGTAATATAAAATATCATGCGAAGTAACTTTGCGCACTTCGAAAATTCTTAACTTTTAAATAAAACCAATCTATAAAATATTAAAATGTATCAGAAATGTATCTAGGTAAGAAAATGAAAGAACTTCAAATAACCGGATCCTCTTTTAAGTTGTATCCTGTCGCGTGATCGTTTCTAAGATAATGGTGGGTCTTTTTTTTATGGGAAATATGTTATACATTAAACTAACGTAGAACAAATATATTTTGTGGGAATTATGTTTTGTAAAGTAAAATGTTGAGTTAAATTATAATAAAAAGACTTTGAAATTGTATTCGGGTACATATGTTTTTTGAGTATTGGCGATTTCCGATAAAAGCTATCAATAAAACAATGTATATGTCTAAATAAATCTATTTAAATGTTGTTGTAAAAATTATTCAAATATTGTGTGCAAATAAGAATTGTTAAGTATTGTTTTTTTACAAACGTAATTTTTATTATTACTTTTATGATACAGATTTTTTGGATAACCTGAATTTTTTATTTTATTAAATTTTGTGAGTTTTTTTTATTTATTTATAAATGGTAAATCACTAATTTAACTCCAATTGACTTTAAAAAGATTGATGTTTCTGCACTTGTAGAAGTCGGAAGAAAACAATATAAAATAACCATTTTTTTCACATTTCTTTAACATATATTATTAATATAAGCTGGGGAGGGGGGATTTATTAATTTTTCAAAAGAGTTTTCAGAAAGTTAATACTATATTGTCAGCCAACTCTGTTAGCTTACTTACGAAATTTTTTTACAGTCCTTGATGTCAGGATTCTTTTTTAAAGTTAATAATCTGAAGGTCGGCCAATTTGACCCGATGTCCCCATCACCGTGTTAATTAGATTAGTCATGGGGTACATTGGATCACATTATGAATAATACTACAATTATTCTAAAAACAGTTTATTTGGTATCTAAAATTGCATTATTGAAATAATATACGATTTGCATGTAAAAACATAAATTTAGAAATAATTATAGAATAATTAATAAATCCGAATTTAATCTGCAGTGATTTCAAATAAAATTTAATAAATGGTATTAATGACGTGTCAATAACAATCAATTAAGATACATTTAGATGAAACTATTTCGTTATTTTATTATAATTTCAATTTATAACAATTCGGTTAAGTAATACTTTCTCCAAGTTTACTATAACTACTTAGGCACAATTGAGAAATAATGGGCTAATGTAATATACGCCAAAAGAGCCGTCTTCTAAACTATCTCAACACTCTAAAACATGGAAACACTTAATTTATTCAAAACGTAATCCTTCACTTCTAACGCATCAGTTAAAAATTTTAAGGTTGAGGCGACTGAATTGCTTCATCTACAAAGTTGGAGTCTAATTTGCAGATATTCCAAAGTCATTCACTAGACTTATTACCAATTAGATGGATTTTTAATATCAAGTGCGAGTTTAAGTCTTTAATACATTGAGGCCATTTGTTGTTTCTAACTTTAAGTGTCTTTAATTTGATTTCGTTTCTAGCATTTAAGCTTCGACAAAATATGTTAAAAATGGGATGCAGAGTTCTTTAAAATGGGATGTTACACGAACAATAGAAGTAAATGTAACTTATTTTTTCAATTATAAAAACTTATTATTTTTTCAAGTTAAGTAATAAGTATTGCAAGTAATGTAATGAGTATTATACATTTTGCGATTAAAAATATGGAAACTATATTTTAAAACATGGAAACGATATATTTAAACTAAAAATATCCGGAGTACATTTCTATATTATTTTTTCAAATTTCTATAACATCTGTTTTGAAATATATATTTTTTCTTTTAAGGGGATACGGTACCCAAAAATTGTCCAAAACATCGATTTTTCAGTTTTGACTTCTTATTATCCACAATATATTTCTGAACATTTACTGAAAGTTTGATAATGATATCTTCTGTAGAAAAAAAAGCTATTAAACATTTTCTTTAGTCATCCCTTGAAGTTTGAACCCTTATTTCGTCTGCTTTCAAACCTGTTTTCTCTGTTTCGCGTTTTGCAATTCTTATGTTTAATACATCCCTAAGTCTTTTTTGCTAATTGAGTTAAAATTTTGAAATTTTTAGCTTGTGTACTTATATAAGTGGCGCACAAAAATGTGCATGGAATAAGGTCTACCATGTATAGATTTTTTTTAAAAATGTTGAAGTCAATAATTGGTAAAAATTGTGATTTTTTGAAATTTTCAGTATAAATGCATGTTACTTTTTTACTGTAGCTCACATTTTAAAATCCATGCACAGTTCTCGAACAAATAGTTCTAAAAACAAACTATAAAGGTTTAGTGGAGTTATTCCTAAAATTGAAAGAGGAGTAGCGTTTTAAAAAATGTTTAAAATTTTAACTTAAAAAAAAATTATAATTTAAAATATTTTTTGTTGTTGCTGGAAAACGTTTAGTTAGAATAAAAATTATATAAAAACAGTATAATTTACAAGTTTGTTATTATTGATAAAAATAATATTTTGTGTACCGTATCCCCTTAATTCAAATTACACATTTAATACTTTAATTCAAATTATCAAAATAATATTAATTCAAGCTATATATTAATACTAAACATGTAATTCTTGAAAATAATTTAATATTTTGTAATAGTGAGTTCCGTAGTATATTGATAACTATCGAACATACTTACTCAAATAATACAAATAAAAACTAACTAAATGATTATCTATTATAAAGTATTGGCATAAATCAATTCTGAGTAGATTCCGGTGATCCCCATGTCTTAGTGATCCATTGTGCCAAGCTAGTCCATATTCAATAAAGTATTTTCTTTTATTTACTTATGATACTACATGGTTAATTTACACATCATAAATTGAAGCTTAAATGTTATTCACGATGATTCAATGTGCCTCCTCTCCCCTATCACTATATATTCAATTTTCTAATTAATATGATACAAAATTAAAACTAAAATAATCATACTTAAAATAATACATTTATTTGGAATTAAAATATATTTAAAAAAATATCTTACAAAAATTATGATAAGAAATTCCACACGAGAATAAATGACACAGTTACAGACATTTTCAAAATAGAAAAAAGTCCAAAGAACTTCTATCTTACTTACACTTTTACAAATGTACGTTCGATAGAAGTTCCATAAGTTTTATCTCTCTTTATAACGCATCCCCTTAGTTGCCCGAGTAACGTACTTTCTGAATGCTCCCATGCTGTGGCAAATGTAAAGGAGGAAAGGGAAATGAGGGGCTTATGTTTGGCGAGAAAAGCGCCTCGGATGTTCTAGCGAAAATTAAATTGGCGCAGGAAATAAAAACATGTATTGTAGGTAAATCCCTCAAATGTATACTTATATACTGTGTTTACATAGATTTAACATAGCTAACACACACATCGTAATTTCGTAATTTTGATTTGAAGTCATGCAAGAATGCATACATTTAAATCTGCGTTAGGACTAAGGATAACAGACAGAATTAACAATATTAAAATACATTGAACATTAGGGTCTAGTGGGGTAAGTGTAATAGGGTTTCTGCATTTTTCCTTTAAAAAATTAGTTATCTGCTACAAGTAAATTCCAAATCCTAAAATTGGTAGTGAATTATTATAAAAAACATACCTATGTAGGAAAAAATTTATATGTTTGAATTCCAAATTTAAGTGAAAAAATTTGCATTTCAAAATCCATTGCTGTTTTGATGTGGGTAAGTGTGATTTCAGTTGCAATAAGTGTTTTCAAGCCATATAAATTACCTAGCATACATTTTTTCTTAACAATTTAATATAAAGATAAATTTATTAGCATTTTACATCTTATTAGAAATATATGGATAAGAAAAATCAAAAATATTGAGAATTTTCGTTTTTGGTTCATGTGATATAATAAACTTAAGTCAGGATGTAAAAGAAACAATTTTAAAGTCAAAATACCTATGGTAGTATTCAATTTTTATTATTAGTTGGACTGCTTTTTTACAGATTGTAATTTTCAAAATCTTGCGAAAACTGCAGACGTTCTCTTCGGTCCATATTTGGACATAAGAGGTTCAAAACAATATCGTCCTCATCAATTATACACACATCATCTATATTTGGCCATGAAAATTTCTTTGTTATGCTATCATATTTAAGAAATTTTACAGTAATCCCTTCTCGATTCACCTCATTTTCAGACTGAACTTGTCCCAAAAACTGCTTTACCGTGCGTTTTTTTAAAAAGGCAACAAGAATGTAGCATCTAGCAGAAAGGTCAGTTTTTGGAATTTCTAATTCAAAATCCTCTGGCATATTATGAAATGAAATGCCATTTCGTTTTATTCATTTTTTTATAATAATTTATAATTTTTTTATATTAATGTATGTTTTGCACAAGGTAAATGGGGCGTTTTGGATTATCACACTTACCCCATGTTACTTATCACAGTTACCCACAACTGATATTTTGAGGGGTAACTGTGATTGTACTTCCATGCTTCACAACATGTGAAATAATAAACCAAAACAGTTTTATATATTTACCTTTATTCTTTTTACTAACAGAGAAAGAAAAAACATGATTTTTATAAAAATATGACACTTATGGAATTTGGAAGAAAACTTTTCGAATTTAAAAAAAACCAGACAGTTGCACTTAAATTCAAAAGCTCAAAACTATCTTTAAACTATTATTTAAAGTCAATATTTCTTTTTAGTTTAATTATAAGTGGTCTAATGTTATATATTGCAAACTTTCAGATTTTTAGAATGATTCTCAAAGTTACAAGAGCTGTTTATCACACTTACCCCTTATCACACTTACCCCACTTGACCCTAATTGAAATAGTATAAATTGGTTTGAATGCTTGACATTTATTTTACATGAGCACAATTTTCCGCTGAGACTTTAAAAAGTACATTTGCCCATTAACGACTTTATTTCCTAATAAAAACTTAAACTTTAAGATTTTTTAATTTTTTTACGTATAATTTAATTTTACCTACATGAATTTCCTACTATGGTCTTCATTTGCATTATTTTTGTTTATTTAGATAAACTTGAACAGAAGCCAAATTTTCGTGACGCAAATTTTGTCTTTCGTCGTTAATGTGTTAATGGAAGTATTTTTAAAATGAGCTATATTTATTTATTAGTTAAGTGAATGTCTTTGTCTTAAGAAAAATAGTGGATTTTATTTTGAATTGTTTTCTTTGATAAATTAAACTCTGTATACTGGTGGCTCATGCCACTGAGGGTACCTTCCGGCGTTCTGTCCTCGCCTTAGCCATTGTATAATAGAATCATTCGTTGCACAAAAAATCACTATCTGCAATAAATAGTGCTAAATAGTTAAATCTCTCGTGGTCCAAAAAACCTGACGCCACTTACGATTTCACTGCAAAGATGCGCTAGTAATAGTTGCACTGTACCTCTAGTACGACGTTTACTCAACCAAAAGCAAAAACTCATTATGCCTAGAAACTGTTGTTTAACACTACATTTTTTCTCTCTATGTCAATACTCTTAGCAAATATTAAGCTGATGCTAATATTAACATTAAAGTGAAAATTAAATAGAGAAATTCCTTAATTATTTGAAGATGACGTTTGGTCGGCTGAATTGGTCGGTTGGTCGGCCCTAATAGCATATTTCATATTTCTTAGACAATATTTTTTTAGTTCAAATTTGTAAAATTGGAAAAAAGCATCAATTTTCTAACATGATTTAGATACATACAATATAAATCAATTATGACACTGCTTTATCAGTTGAAGGATCATACTTCTCTAAAAATTATATCGAAAATTATATCGATCAATTTTTAAAAGAAATAACTTCGAAAGTTACGCATCAAATTTTCAATTATTTTTTTTCAATCGTAGAATAAAACCACAGTATTATTTTATTAATTTTATGGAAGTTATAGAATATTAATCTGTAGCTTTATGTTAAATAAAATAAATATTTCTAGTATCCCTTGATTGCATAATACTGTTGATTTGTTAAGGGGAATAAATTCTTAACATTAAAGCTCTAAAACTTGTCACGTAGAAGGTATTACAAGTATATACTGTATTAAAACCATTATCAAAGCTTATTATCTTATTATACCTCCATAGTCAGGCCCATTCTTGAATACGCTGCACCCATCTGGGCACCAGCTATGCCCACTGCAAGATAAAAGATCGACAGGATACAGTACAGGGCATCAAAAATCATCATTGGAGCTGTCTCATCAACGAATAACATCAAAGCTAAAAAGGAATGCGGCCTAACTCCTTTGGAAAACAGAAGAAAATTATCCACAATTAAATTCACAAATAACATACGGAGCCTACCTGAAAACCACATTTCCAATATAACTTTCAAAGCATGGAGCGAAAAATCCCGGCTTAAAAGATCCTCAACCCTACAGCATGATCTGGAAATCAGGAAAGATATCAACCTCCAGCATAAGTCACTTGAAATTCCGAAAGAACCTATTCATACTTTGCACCTTCACCCGCAGACAATCGTAAACCTAAACCTCCTACGACCCTGCACCAAAAAAGAACCGGTCTCGATAATTAAAGAAAAAGGCGTCCATACCATCAATGAACTCACCACCAAAGCCCAAAATTTAGTATTAGCCTACACAGATGGCTCCTCCGATTCAAATCTTGATGGAGGAGGTGCAGGAGTTTTCTTAACGGGTCCAGGCGATGAAAATGAGTGTCACAAAATTCCTGTAGGGAAAATTGCCTCCAACTATACATGCGAACTCGTTGCCATCAAGAGTGCGTTGGAGATTTTCCTGTCCAAAAGCATCCACAGATCCAGCGGCACTACCATCCTTTCTGATTCAAGATCTGCCCTGCAGGCCATTCAGAAGGGCAAGTGCCAAATCAGCCATGAAATAATCCTATCCATCAACAAAGTCATCGCAGCCAAGAAAACCTGCACGTTACAGTGGATACCAGCTCATGTTAACATCCTTGGAAATGAAAAAGCCGATGAGCTTGCCAAAGAATCAACAGCTTGCCCCCAATCATCTAACCTCATAACTCTCGTTGACGCCAATGCAGTTGCCAGCCGTAGACTTATCAAAAATAATTTTAAATATTCCATCCCTGCTCTAAATTGTAACCGTACAATATCTTCAATAATAGCCAGACTACGAACAAAACATTTAAAAGGAATGAAAATCTCAACGGAAGGATAAAGAAGCTTCTCCACAAACTGCCCAAACTGTCCTGGTGTCCAACTGTCCCCTCAGCATATATTTGGCTGCCCAGCAATTCAAGCCAGGCTCTTCAGGATTGGCTTTGAAGACCCAGAAATTTTAATTCTCTCCGAAGATGCAGAAGAAATAGCGAAAGCTGTCTACGACAGCTTCGGATCCATCTAGTTTTTGCACACAACATGGACACGACAACAACAACAACATCAAAGGAATACGGTACCCAAAACATTATTTCTAGAAATAATAACATAAACTTGTAAATTATAGTGGTTTTATATAATGTTCACTCTAAGTAAACATTTTCTAGCAATAAAAACAAATATTTACAAGTAGTTTTTCATTTATTTAAAAAAAAGTCAAAATTTTGAACTTTTTAAAACGCTACTCCTCTTTCAATTTTAAGAATAACTCCACCAAACTTTTATAGTTTGTTTTTTAGTACTACTTGTTCAAGAACTGTGCGTGGATTTTAAAATGTGAGCTACAGTTAAAAAGTAACATGCATTTATACTGAAAATCACAAAAAAAATATTGAATTCAACATTTAAAAAAAAAACACAACTATACATAGACCTTATTGCATGCACAATGTTGTGCACCATATGTATAGAAACACAGGTTAAAATTTCAAAATTCTAACTTAATTAGCAAAAAAGCCTTAGGGGTTTATTAAACACAAGAATTGAAAAACGCGAAACAGAGAAAAAAAGGTTGAAAGCAAACGAAATACGTATTCAAACTTAGGAATGACTCCAGAAAATATTTAATAATTTTTTTTGTACAGAAGATATCATTATGAAACTTTCAGTAAATGTTTAAAAAGATATTGTGAATAAAAAAAAGTAAAAACTGAAAAATCGATATTTTGACCAATTTTTGGGTACCGTATCCCCTTAAACAAAGGAATTATTTCGTTTTCCTTGCATATATTTTCTTAACTTAATTTGTTGAAGCGATGTATCTTAAAAAACATAAAATGCTAAAAATAACTAAAGCAATAAAAAAGAAAAATTGCTAAAAAAATACCTTTGGGAACTTCATTTTGCACTTAACTTTTCTTTTATTGCTTATGAACCGAAATTTGAAATAAATATAATTTCTGTTTTACTCTTGTCTAATAATTTTGTTTCCCAGAAAATAAGTATATTAAATGGTTTATTTTAATTATAAAAATCAACATGAATGTTGTAAGTTCTTGTATTACACAAGTTCAATTAATATTACACAAAAAATAATATGCATCATTACAAAAAACTATGATGATCTATAGTAAGTACTATTTTCATAAGCATTTTGTTCATATAAGTTATTCATTAATTTCAATAATTAAACTTTAGATTTCTGTTTAATAATTGACAATATTTAGAAATGTATACCCAACACGTTCAACTAACTTCAATTAGTCAACAAGCTATTAATTTTATCTGTCACGTTTTAAATTTAAGCTAAAATTAATGGCTGAATTGTGTACTCGTGTAAAAAAAAAACTTTTTAACGTAGGCACCCATAAATGGTAATATTAAGTCTGCAATAACTTTCTATTGAAATTCAAATTTCATTTTTTTTCATATTGATAATAAAATTGAGTTTTCAGAAAAGCTAGCTAAAATAGGTTTTTCTAATATAAGCTATTAATTAAATTAAAATTCTATACTTTTAAGAATTTGGCTAAAACTTATGACTGAATTGTGTTCGCATAAATAACTTATTTTAATGTAGGAAACAAATAATGACAAAGCAACAAAAAAATCTATTTATATAAAAAAAAGCTACATTTTATTACCAGTAAGTTTTTCTTGTAAATCAAAACTTTTCCACGTCGCTGTTCTTAAAACTTAGAATTGAATTTGATTAAATCACACAAAATAAGCTACTTACTGGTTATAAAAAAAACTGAACAGAATTTTTCCTTAGAAACCGTGAATAAATTTCTAGTTTTGAACCTTTTAATTAATTGGTAACAATGAAAGGTTGATTTATGTATCCGATATTTCCTTTAATATTTTTTTTACAATGTTTATTAACACCAAACTACTAAATTGAGTGGCTTAAATATAATGCTTTAAGAAAAGGTATTGTTAAAAGTTAGAACTGTTCAATATTTCATTAAAATGGTAACATGAATAGCTGGATTGGAATAGCACAACAGCGTCATAAACTATGTAATTTTTTTCTTTTAATATCATATCTATATCTACTGATATCAAAAATGCAATACCGTTTTTTCACTATTTTTATTATTTAAACGTTTTCTTTTGGTAAAGATATTTTAGCTAAATCCAAAAAAAATAATTCGTTTCCTCTTACGACACATCAAGAAGTGTATTATGTGATTGTTAATTTATTTCAACTTTTATAACTTCTACCTACACTGAAAAACTCTGATTTGTAACTTTACTTCTTAAAACTGGTGGAATTCTAGCTCCTCCACTGTTATGGCGTAACTTTACATAAGATAGGAAGTTTACTTCTATTTTGGGGTGTAACGTTACTCCAAAAAATTAGTATAACATTATTCCGTAAAGAGGCACAGTGGCTTAGTGGTAGTGCTTCGGATTGCCACGCTACAGGTGCGGGGATCGAATCCCGGATTGGGCGAGGTTGACCCATCCTTTCATCCCTTGAGTGGGTCAATAAAATTGGTACAAAGCATGCTTGGGAACTAAACACTGGGGGCTCTACGTGAGGCTGACCACCTTACCGGAACATATGCCTAACACCCCAGAGCCCTAGGCCACGAAAGCTGAAATGGGCACGGCAGGCCTTGGACCAGTAATGGGCTGTTGCGCCGAGAAGTTTATTATTCCGTAAAACTGGAGGCAGAACTTGCTGCCACCAATTTTACAGAGTAAACTCCTCATTTGCAAAGAATTTCTAAATAAACTCAGCGTAACGTTACACCATGAAGCCGGAGTAGCGTTACACCAAAGCTTTGCATCGCAAAGTCTACAATTCCTGGTTGAATTGTTTTACCTCTCCTTTGTTCTTTATGTTATTATTTAAGCATTTACATTTCACTACCAATATTTTGTTGAAATCCAAACAATTCAATTGAGTTGAGTTGTTTTCGAGACACAGTAAATAGCGTGTTTTGTAAATGAACTGTGAATGATTACAAAGCAATACAAAGCGTGTGGTTACTGAGCAGCCTAGAACGGTTTTAGTAATACATTTTTATGATTTGGAATGCGTAAGAAGACACGCACGTTTGTTTAAATGCAACATATGCCCCGGTTTCTGGTGCCGTGCTACTGTCGGGAGTCTGAAGCATGCAACAACAGGTGCTGTTAGCGCCGTCTGGGCTTTAATAAATGTACACGCTCATACAGATCGTTTTCAAAGATTCAAGTTAACTTCGAGAAACTATTTAATGCTTGTATGGGATGAGTTTCCATTAATAAAATAAATTTTGCTTAAAAAATGCAGAAAAGTTAAATGAACTTTGTACGGATAAAGGCAACAATTATGGGGAAATTGCTTTTACTCGAATTGAACTGCAATCGTAAGACAAAAAAAGACAATCATTAATTAAAATAAACTATAAAAAAACTTTCTAATGCTATTTCTTATGTGATATCACTTTTTAAAATAAATTTAAGTTATTAAATTAAGAAAATAGTGATAAATTTAATTTCGGAACATAACTAATGATATTGGTATTTAGTTAAATCAGCGTCATAATATTGATATGAGGCTGAAGCTTTCCCGTTGGGCAATAAATGATGAAAAAGATATGAAACAATATTTTTATATATTTATTATTTTTTTGAAAGTGATATCGTGTCCCCTTAAAAAAAGCCTTTAAAATATTGTGAAAATATTTTCGTTGCAATGCCCATTAAAAAATGATAAGTCTACTTTAAGTGTTGGAAAACATAAAAATAATATAAACTAGATAAAAAAATTTAATTCAGAATATTTATGCAAACAAAGCATATTGGCAAAAAAGAAAAAAAAAATGTTTTGGACTTGGAAAACATATGTCTGCACTTGTCTGTACATATCAATTTAATAGTTATCCACGCATCCCTAAACTAGCTGCATATTGCAATGTTATTTTTATAGATTTTTATCTGGAAATTATATCTTCTAGGTTCTCAATTTGTATTAAGAGTCCCAACGAATTAGAATTTTTTCAAAATTAAACAGAACGCAGGTGGCCAAACTGTTTTGACTACGACTTTTGGTCATTTTGAATCAGTTTATAGGACTATTTTTTATTAGTAATTTATTTTTTAATTGATTTTGATGATTTTTTTCATATTAATAGATTAATTTATTATTTTTATATTACATTGTAATAGATGGGGTGCCACGGGGTAATTGTTGGACAGAGCCCAAAAACCATAATGCATCATAATTTATTGCGTCTAACAAACCAAAATTTGTTAACTGCATGTCCAGCAATGCTTTGATAAATTATTGGGGTTAGATACGTACTCTCTCAAAAAATACATTAATAACCTAAAAACTAAACTCCTCGGCGCAACAGTCCATTTCTGGGCCAAGGCCTGCCGTGCCCATTTCAGCTTTCGTGACCTAGGGCTCTGGGGTGCTAGGAATATGTTCCGGGAAGGTGGTCAGCCTCACGCGGAACCCCCAGTGTTTAGTTCCCAAGCATGCTTGGTACCCATTTTATCGACCCACTTAAGGGATGAAAGGATGGGTCAACCTCGCCCAATCCGGAATTCGATCCCCGGACCTGTGGCGTGGCAATGCGAAGCACTACCACAAAGCCACTGGGCATCATTAGTAACTTAAAGCGTTTGAAAAAAAATGGTTTAAACTTTTTTTCAATCGATTCCAAATTGTGTATAATTTTGTTTTATTTTACATGATCTTGAATTTTGTAATGGCGAGTCTTAAATATGTTTATGAAGGTGGTTGTGCTAAAAAAACACAATTGGTAAAATGAATAATAACATTATGACATGCATGTTTAGTTACTGGGTAATTATTGGACAAAGCGTGGAAATCGTTGGAAATGCTATGGGGTAAGACAGACAGCATCGCAATATGCTTAAATTTACTTGGTATGGTTTGTATGATTAAGAAACACCATCTACGCAATGAACTTGGAAAAATGAGAAATTTAAATGTTTGGTAATTTTTACTAGATTTCGCTAATATACATTATTTACCGAAGCGATATGGTGTTAAATAATTATCAAATACACATGTGTAAAATAAACATGTGTCCAAAAATTACCCCGTCAATTGGGGTAATTATTGGACAGTAGTTTTCAATGTGTTTTGCACAGTATTTAGACTAGCTACAAAGAGTAAATTGTGTGATATGGTACTATAGTACACGCCATATCACACAATTTACTCTTTGTAGCTAGTCTAAATACTGTGCAGAACACATTGAAAACTACTGTCCAATAATTACCCCAATTGGTGGGGTAATTTTTGGACACGTTTAAATTTTTTTTCAACTTCTACAGAAGAAATAGTAAATTCCAACAATGGTACCCGAAATATATAACTAATAGTCATTATGAAAAAAATTACTGGTTAGAAAATTATATAAATGTGGGAGCTATGGTAAAAGTTTTATTTTTGTCCAATAATTACCCCATGCCACTCTAATTACTGTATGATTTTGAATGAAATAATTTGTGTGGATTTTTTATGGACTTTTTATATTCTAGTTAAATCGACCAGTTTATGCGTATTAAGTATTTACTTGTAGAAAAGATGAACGATTGTTTGTAATTTTTTTTATGGATTTTCTGTAGATTTTTTGAAAGGGTATCTATATACTGGTGCAAATCAGCAAGATTAAACATACTATTTAATATTTACTCGTAGAACTTAATATTTCATTAAATAATTTTCAAACTAATTTTAATTAAAATCACTTGCTTTGTTTCAGGTTCTCTATACCAACAAATTGGCATGCGGGCCCGATAACACAAAGAATGTAATGCATTCCCTCAGTAAATATATTTTAATGGCAAACCATATGACTACGAATAGACGTTAATTGGACTCAGCATTTTCATTATAAGTTGAATATATCAGCAGAACTAATAAGCAGGCCAAATTAATGTAAATTATGGAATTAATTATACTTGCACGTAAGTAGTTATAGGGCTTGTTTGGATGAGGCCCTCATATTAATATGATATAATGGGTTTACAAAAGTATGAGAATGCGAATATTATTCGTAGAGCAAATGTAAATTAAAGGTCATAGCTGTTAGCCAGTCTTAGAAATATTTTCTTCACTATTTTGTTAAAATTTTTATATCACTGAGTTTTTCGTATTTAAGAGATTCGTTATCTTTTAGTACTCTAAATTTTATAAATTTACATTTTACAGAATGTTTTACAATATACGATGTGATATTTACAAATGTTATTTAACAATTATAATTTTTTATATTACATCAATAAATACATCAATAAACTATTTCAGCTTAATTTTTTTTTTACTTACTATACATTTTTGAGATAAAAATTGTAATTGGCAAATTCGAAAGCTTAATCAAAAAGTTTATTCATATTTAATTAAAAAAATTTTTGTCGAAATTCCAAACTATATAACTATTACATATGATACATTAATTACAAAATTTACGACGTTATTATATACGATTCATTTAAGTTAAAATCGTAAATATATAATTCCATATCTTCAAAAAAATGCTCTATTATTATAAAAATTATAGATATCATATTTTTTCTTCTACAGCAATAAAATTCCTGAAAGCTCTTCAATGCTTTTTCTAAACTATCAGACAAACTTCAGACAGAAAAATGAAAATTTTACGAATGATTATGTTTACTAAAATTCAAGCTACATTTCGAATCTCTTTTTGGATCATTTAATCAAATATTTAGATATAAAAAAATACAACGTAGAATCAAGTATTTTCTGCTCTTGACGGAAATCAATATTTTTTGCATCTTCTTATAAAACAGAAAAAAACGTTTAAAGTGACTTGTTATTTTTAAGTTTATCAGAGAGAGTTTAGAAAAAATGATTGTAAAAACTATTTAAAAAGCAAATAAAATAATATAAAAGAATGATACGTTTATTTCTGGTTATTATTACTTAGCTTAGACTTTTCACGCAAATGGTATGTTTGGGTAATTCGTTTATAAAAGAACATAAAAGATGAAAGATAAAGTTTAAATTTATTAATTTTTTTTCGTTTTAATCGTTAACAGTAGAAAATGAACACCCGTTCTTCGCACGGTTTAAAAAAGATTAAAATTGTGTATATATATATATATATATATATATAATATATATATATATATATATATATATATATATATATATATATATATATATATATATATATATATATATATATATATATATATATATATATATATATATATATATGCAAATAAATATATAAGATGCATATATAGAATGCAAATAAATTTAGCAAATGATAAATAATATTTAGTAAACTTGAAGAAGAAGTAATATATATATAATATATATATATATATATATATATATATATATATAATATATATATATATATATATATATATATATATATATATATAGTATATATATATATATATATATATATATATATAATATATACTTTCTTCTTCAAGTTTACTAAATATTATTTATCATTTGCTAAATTTATTTGCATTTCAAAGAATAAATATTAAAAAAAATATGCTTAAAAAATAGAAGCGAAACATATCACCGTTATTCTTTATATAATTTAGAAGTAGTATTTACAATTTTAGGAGAAATTATTATTTGTATTCAAACGCCTTTAGACAAATATACATTAATAACCGCTGAAAAGTAAACTCAAAATGACCAGATCATTTATGCAAAAAAGGTAGAACCCTCTATGCATCTTTCCAAAAGATTGCCAAAAGATTGATGTTCCAACAGATTGCTTGTAATATATACTATGACGTGTTTCCAAATTAGTTTATATCATAAAATGAATACTCATGCAAGGTTTAGTTTCATATTTAATAAAGTTTCTAGTGTGTCTGGTGAATTGCATCCTTTCCACTTGTTTGGGTGTTTAACACGTTCACGCCGGGGCAAATATCCAAATTTTTCCGCGTGAGGCGGGACTGTCTTATATCGTTACGCTTCGTCGGGCGGGAAAACTTTTTGCGAGTTCGAAAGCGCTTAATGCGAGATCACAACTAGTGATGATCACAACTAATGAAAATACAAGGTAGATTATAATACGCGAAAAAAAGTAAAAAAGTAACGACACATTGTAAGCGTTGTAAGGGCCAGCCCGCATTATGTTTGCAATGTTTTAAAAAGTTGCATAGATATAAATAAATTGTTATCAATATAAAATATTGAATGTACATAAGTACAATTAAACATATATTTATTCAATATTAGTAGTGAGAGAGAGAGAAAAAAATTGCAGCAAAACCTTTTATTTAGTTAGTCATAAGAATTTCTTTTTAAGCTTTAATGATACCTTTTCCAAATCAATACAGCCCATTTTACGTAAATATTCAGCGATGGAGATTTAAAAATATTAATCTATATTATTTTCCATTAAATTTTCAAAGAATCAATATCAACTGATATATTGTATGAAAATGTTGGAAGATTTTTATTGAATTATATAGAATTGATCATAACTGATTAATCAAGTATATCTTGCCTAATACGGAGATAAGGCTCTTATGTGGAAATCGTTATTACCAATCAAACATAACCACTTAGCATTATTACTAGCATGACACAGCCTCACTATCTAACATATATTCAAATCACCGAATAGCTGAATAATGTCGAACTGTATTGCAAATGCAAGTTCATTACATTGATACTTGAATTGTCTGATCTTGTCGATAATTACTAGGAAGGGCATTTATAAAGGAAATGATTACAATATAATTTAAGCATATTTAATTAAGTAGAGATAAAATTAAAAGTAAACGAAAAAACCTTTATGAAGATTTAGTAATGCCCTAAAAAAATGTTTATTAAATGCCTAAAAGATGTTTTAGTAATGCCTAATTATAGCTATTATAAAATAACTATAATTAATTCGTAAACTTAAAAAAAGTAATCATTTCTAATGTGAATAACAACAAGTCAACTTTTAAAAAAATGATAATAACATGACACAGCAAAATGTATAAACGCAAAAAATATATCAAAATTTCGATACATTCTCTAAGCATTAAAACGGCAGAATTTTTTTATGATTCAACTTTAAGGGATTTGCTACTTACAAAGAAAACTTATATTGACAGATAAATAAATTATTTGCAAATGGAAAGAATATGGGAATTCAGTTTTGAATTTGCATTTTAATCTTTATTTTGTAAAAATACGCATTAAATTTACTTTTCATACACCGAAAATTTTAAAAATACATTGCAAAAAGCATAATAAACAAATCCCATTTAATGTTTCATAAAAAAGATATTACAAAACCCCTTTATAAATTCCACTTTAAAAATAATAATTTCATTTATTTTAAATTATAATTGAGGCATAAAAATAATCCATCTCCCTAAGACCACGTTTTAAGTTTTTATACCATCAAATAAAGATAAAAATAAAATATTTAATCCATCCGGTTTTTTAAAACAAATAATTGATTTTATTTCTCAACTTTGAATAGTTTCACGTACTTCGGAAAGGTAGCTTAAAACACTCCAGAAACGACTGCATTGATTTTGCACGGAAAAAAATTGGCGTGTGCCATTCGATATTTATAGAAAACCATTCTTTTCTAGCTGAGGATGGAAACCAAATTAGTTTTTTAGGTTAATTCTCCTTCTAGAGTGGAATATATTAGTCAATCGCCTGGGAACCTGCCCCACTTTGCTTATTCCACTACGGAGATTGAAGACAGAAATATTGATTTCAAAGGGAATTCAATCCATCATTATAAAGGAGAAAAAAAAAAGATCATATAAAAAGAAAATTCTGATGAACGTATTAGAGTGTGGAGTTAATTTCACAAAATAATGCTTGAAGTTAATTTGTATTATCAATTTAATAACTTAAGCTTTCATTTTCAAATAATAAACATACGTTTTTTTTTTTTAAATATTTGTACTTTAAAAATAGTTTTTACGTATGATTAGTCGATGTTATGTTGAAATACATTAATAAATCACACACTGAACGAAGAAATGAGACGTTGTGGTTCACTGCACAAATTCATTACAATTTGTTATGAAAAAAATATGAACACACAATTATCAATTATAAAAACTATTTAACTTTTTTTTAATATTATCACTTTGGGATTTCATTAATTTAAAATGTTTTACGCACTTATGTCTTAGGGTTTTTTATATTAGCTCTAATTACAAAGTTTATGTTATTTGGTTTGGTTTATTCGAGAGTTTTAAAGACTTTTTATGCTACAAGAGCGCTAATAAATCGAAATCTATATTTTAAAACAGATTCAAATCTGCTTTGGGCATTTATGCGGAAAGCAGGATTCAAAATAAACTTGATTACAAAAAATCTTTTGAAATTACTTGAATTTTCACTGCTAATTAAAAAAAAATGGTTGTTAACCCATGACTAATTATTTTTAAAAAGGCGTACTTTTAATAAAGGGGGTAATTTTTATATTTAAATATAATATTATTGAAGCTCAGGTAAAAGCTATTTTTAGCATTATGAAAATTTCTTAATTGTAATAATTAGTGTCTTATCTTTGTGGGCATTAGATTTTTCATAATAATGCTCATGTAGTTTTGAGTAAAGATTATGTGTCTAAGTAAGGTATGTGGTTCATTCCTCAGAAAGCGTACAATTTGAGGCGTAAAATTCCGAACAAAATAATGATGACAGTTTTTGAAACTTTGGATTTATGTTGCACTTGCATACTACATTGAAACTATAATATCGGTCCAGTTCATAAAATTTTTTTCATTAAAATTTAACTTTACAAATTTGGGCTTTCTCCAGACATGATGAGTTATGTTTTCAAATACATAGAACTTATTTATTGATAAGAAAGATACAAAATGTACAGAATATTTGTATGAAACGAATGATCAAAGTAAACCAAATAACAAAATTCGAAAATTTTATTTGTATAGTACTGATTTTTTGCACCAAACTAAAACTATTATTTTCGATTTTAACACTCGACAGTTAATAAAGTTCAGTTATTTCAAAATAATAAACATTTTAAAATCTATTTAAATTTTCACTAAATGCAAACTGATGCCGCCTGTCTACAGTTAAAATCGATAGTACTTTAACTACATCATTACGATCAACCATATATACGTCATCTTCATTTTTATAAATGAACTTTTCCCAGCTTTATTTCAATAACTTGAATTCCAGTTTGTCTAATAACAGTTCCAATGTAATGCCTGGTAATTTCTTTATGGCAAAAATTATATAATACAAAAATCAATTTTCTTTATATGAACTTCATTATCATTAAACTCATAACTTATTTCTTTCTATAAATAACAAATTATAAGTTAAAATCCCTTCTTATATCTTGACCACACACTGTTAAAAATGAAACTCTCAAAAATGAGTACTAGGATGTTCTCATTTTATTGTGAGAACAATATTCTCAAAAACAAATACTTTGAAACCTCAAATTTGAAATCACACATGTTCTTAAAATTCGATATATATGTAGAAGTTCACAGCACAACAACTTCAAATAGCCTCAACACCCGCTCGATATTGGCTTTGGGATGACACAGTTGGATTATGCTCCGTATTGGATCCTTAGTGGATCCACAAACCATGGGTTCGAGCCCGCTCGTCGCGAAATATGACCAAACTGTTAAACCAAGGACGTGACTTCAGTGCTGCCATCTATACGGCTCCAGTTCTCGCTCTCACAACCCCTGCTATGCTATCAGATCAATTTTTTTCTTAATTCTTCTCTAAAATGGGGACATGCATGACTTCAATTTTGAAAATTGCATGTTCTCAATTTTGAGAGTAATGTGTTCGGAGCTATTATGAATCCATGATTGTCTCAAAAATGAGATCATTCTCAAATTTGAGAACCCACTTTTAACAGTGCAGAAATTACCCTATGATCTTGTAAATCGTTATTATTTAACTTCTTACTTTTTATATACTGGGATAGTCAAACCATCGTCGCAACACAACGTTTAACGTGTATGATTGCATACTGATAAGACTGAAACAGAGTACTGTTGGCATCTCTAAATTCTTATTCATGCTAAATAATATGTTGTACTCGGACATGACAAAAAATCTGTGGGACATTTTATTTTCACAGAATTTGTGTATTTATATTCTTTATAATGATTATATTTTGTATTTTGTATGTTTTAGTAATGCCAACTCAATTAAAAAACATTTATTATAAACAAAATGGGATTTAATTAGGATTTACTAAGTAAAACAGTCCACGGACATGACGAGGAGACAGCCCATGGACATGATTTGTCATAGTCTGTGGACAAATTTTTACACAAAAATATTGATTTTTTTATTTATTCAACGTTAGTAAGTAGATAAAATATTCATTATCGTAAATTAATTCAAGTGGAAGCATAACTTTTCTTCGTTTCGAAACATATCTTGCGGGGACATGATTTTGTATGTTTTATGAGGAATGACCCATGTACCGTAATCTAAGTTTAAGCCCCGGCAAACTTTTTTAAAACGGCCGTTAGCCAGAAACTGAATAAGAATTAACAAAATCAGTTTCTTTAAATGACCCTAAAGGAAAATCGAATATCATATCCTACATATAAAAATTTCTACAATCTTGCAATTGTTTATAAAAAAATCACTAACTATATAACATACTATAAAATTAGATCTAGTTGAAAATCTGAAACCTACGATATAGCTTTTTAACTATCATTCACTGTTTTGAGGAGAATAAAATAAAACACGGCATACTGACATAATACCAGATAAATATGCAGAAACGAATAACAAACCAGGGGAAGATAAAACTGTAATAACAAATTTTACGTCCTGCCAAGGAAAAACGTAGACGTAGCAATATATAGCTCATCACGTGACAGAAATACAAAGTTTATGAGCGCACTCACCTACCCTTTCCCGTTCTTCGTATCTTCAAAACGGTTATTGTTTTATAGAATCAAGAAACCGTACTTTTTTATGCACCGTGAGCGTTAAGGACCGTCTTCCTTTTCACCTTTATATAGTAATAGTATATATAAAACTATATGTGCGGACCGTTAAATAGTTCTTGGTAGAGATAATGTCGTAAAAGAATATACAATCTAATAATTCGGGCCTTAAAATAGGGTAATTTGGAATCGATTAACTTAGAAAAATACTGAGTATGCGGCAGGAGTATGATTATACCAAACGATACTTTCAGGAACGTATTCATTAAAATCTCAGGTAACGAAATAAATTATTGAGCATCAAAAGAGTAGAATTATCTTTTCTTGTATTTTGTGTTAAAATATGAGTGAAGATTCTATACTTGAAATCTATATTATAAAATGTAATTTTTTGCACAATAAATTATCCTATTTTGAATAAGGAAATCATGAAGTACGTTTCTAAGATGGTTAATCAATTTCCTTTCATTTAACTTTCTTGAAACAGGAAAATTAGATGTTTTCGATTAGACTTATTAATTGTTAGTAGTTCTTATAAAACCATTTTCATTTTTTTCTATATTGACCCCTAAATATTCGTTTTTAACAAAATTTTGTTAGTCTAACCTGCCTTTTAATTTCATTTTATTTATTTATAGAGTTTAAAGTAATTCTACACACAAACAATTGATTATTCTACCATTGAATTATTTGCATTTATTCATATGATAAGCAGCTTTATAAAAATATTTTTGACGTCAACATTTCTAAATTTTATTTTTAAATAACTTTA
Source organism: Oedothorax gibbosus (assembly GCA_019343175.1). Classification (NCBI taxonomy): domain Eukaryota; kingdom Metazoa; phylum Arthropoda; class Arachnida; order Araneae; family Linyphiidae; genus Oedothorax; species Oedothorax gibbosus. Next base: position 5,677,714 of record CM033282.1, on the reverse strand, counting down.
TACCAAATAAAACACCTCACATACAATGTACAATGCAATCACTTGTGACAGCCACTTAAATATTTCTAATAAAACTTCTTAAAGCAGAATCGGTTTTGGAAGAAAAGTAAAAAGAAATCTTCTTTCACATAAGAAAAAGGTTTGTTTTCTTAAAAAAGCAATTCGCTAAAACGGTTTGCTTCATTCTGTAATTTTTACTTCTTCCTATCATTCACAAAAGCCTATGGGACAAGAAACAGAAATTTTCTTAGAAATGAAGGTGGATAAATTGAAAAGATTTCAAAACCCACAAACCAGAGGTGAAATAAAAATAACTATATGTGGTTTTTTTCTTTATACTTCTGAATAAAGAAAATCTGGTAGAAAGGCACAAAAGTTTTCCTCCTAACCATATTAAGTATTAAAACAATCATAATTCTATAAATGTTTATGTTGTTTAAAACGCTATCTTCAAAAATACTTTGTATGCTTTTATAAAACATTTAAACAAAACAATGAACAAATAAATATTTCTAGTTTCATTACGAAAATGTCAGTCACAGATTTTGAGGTTATAATAATTCTTCCACGCTATAGGAATTTAACTTGGAAAACAATAAAAATAAATATTTAAGACAACGAGATCTTGTACATTGAATCGTTAAATCTATTACTTGTTTTTACTGATATTATTTAAATGTTAGTTACTTTGAAACACAACACTCTATTAAACTTGTTGTTATTCTTTAGAAATATTATTACTCGTCACTCAAAAAATAAAGGTTATAATCAAGGAAAAAATATGCAATAAACATGCTTTTTTGCTACAAATGCCACTGCCAAAAATGACTTCATTCGAAGGTAAAATAGCTCTTAGAAAAGTCATTCTTCACTTTAAAACATTGCATATTGTCATAACATTGTAATTAAGGCATTTGATCTTACCTATAAAAAGTAGCTTGCTATACTCTGATCTAATTATTTGAATGTATCTTGGTTTGATTTAGACATATTATAGGTTACTCTTGTGAATATTCTACAAACGAATATTACAAGCCAAAATAAAAATCTCAAAGTTAGGCTAGGTTTGATTGTTTCCAGCTGTCGATTTTTAGCCTCGGTGGCAATCATAAAATATACAGTTCATTTCAGTTCGTGGATACTTTAGATTATTGCCATCAGATTCAGTCTGCGCGCTTTTACTAGATCTTTAGTGTGTCTAGATTACGACAATTTTGTAGAGAACAACACTTTTACAGAGCAATGCAATAGCGGCCGTTTTTTTTGCCAAACCGTACTTCAAGTTAGCACGGTTTAAATAGGAAAAAGTTGCAAGAATTTGAATTTTGCCTTGTAACCTTTTTTCAGGGTTATTTGAAGAAAAGAAAATTTTATTTGTCTCTGACTTCTTATTTGGTTACTTGAAAACTTGCAAATAATAAATTTGGTTTTAACCCAAGGCAAACCAAGCTCAAAACAACCTAATCAGGGTATTCTCGTAGACATTTAAGACATGAGTTAATATGCTTAATAACTCCGGTTCTAAAGTTAAGCAAGTCGAACGCATGCAATGTTTTCCACGCGCATGCGTTACGAAATGCGGCACATGGCATTCAACGTAACGTCAGGATAGTCTTTTTAACTAAGAAATTATCCCCAATATAGACATACTATTTGTTTTTTGCTGGATGTTTTTTTTTAAGTTTACAGTTTACATGCCTCGTATTTTTTATAACACTGGTCAAATGACGAGGACGACACCTGAGCGGGCACCCAACGTAGCTTAAAGGGCGACATCGTACGCAGCGTAGGGAATTTGGAGCATATTCAACGTGTACTCCATTTACATGAAGTATTATTCATCGGATTTTTTTAACTGCTCACACCCGAACCTGGAATATTTCGCATGCAAGGCGAATGCCTCAACCTAACTGGCTCTCCAGCCCCCTAAAATGTATATAAAGCTTAGGTAAGGTAAGGTAATCGTTTTCCGGCTGCCTATTTCTAGCCTCATTCTATATAAAGCTAACAGACGTTGATTCAGCTTGAAGGTTTTTGGCTGTCTGTTTCTAGCCTCAATGAGGATCTTCAACACAACCAAGTTTGCTTGCAATTTAGAATAGTGGTCAAGTGATGAGGTCGCCACATGAGCTAGTACCCCACGGAACTTCTAGCAACATCGTTTATGATTTCGACGCCTTTTGGACTCTGAACTCCACACACATAACGAGAATGCTTGTATCAGTGTGCTAGGGGAACTTCGTGATTATATTCTATATATTTTTTCACCAACGCTTACATTTATGTGGATGGCATGTTTGTTACACGTTATATCTGGTTATGATGCCCGCTCGTCCCTTGACCATGGTTCTAAATTACGAGGCGCAATTGGCTGTGTCAAAGCTCTTAAAGGAGACTAGAAACAGGCAGCCGGAAACGATTACATTACATATTACATTATGATGCCCCGTTGACGAAGGTTTATAAGCGGGTCTCTGACCAAGCACACAAACCTGAATATATATGTCTACCAACCAACCAACCATGATGCCCCGACGCCTATTTCAGGTTGAGTCGCGTTTCAGCTGATGTTCGCTTTTATCAACCGACAGCATTTCAATTTTAAAAGGCATTGTTTCCAAATTTGTATATCATGTGCAGCTAAAAAGTCCGGCGAATAATATACCGTGTAGATTGAGTGCAAGTCCTGACTCCGCGTACGATGTCGCCCTTCAAAGTTGCGTTGGGTACCTACTCAGGTGTTGGCTTAATTTGGCCCATCCTAAGCTAACCAATTTTTAGATCCAGAATAGAAACTGAACTGTCACCAATGAGCACCAAAACTCAATCCATTTGTCATATGCTCATTTCTGTAAAACCCGTTTTTCGACTATAAGAGCCTTATTGCACAGAAAGCAACAATCAGCAGTTTGTCAACACATGCCCTTATTTTTAAAACTATATATTTCACTGTGAATTGTAAACTAAATATTTCATCGTGCATTTGCTGATTTCTGTAAAACCCGTTTTTCGACTATGAGAGCCTTATTGCACAGAAAACAACAATCGGCAGTTTGTCAACACATGCCCTTATTTTTAAAACATATATTTCACTGTGAATTGTAAACTAAATATTTCATCGTGCATTTGCTCATTTCTGTAAAACCCGTTTTTCGACTATGAGAGCCTTATTGCACAGAAAACAACAATCGGCAGTTTGTCAAACACATGCCCTTATTTTTAAAACTATATATTTCACTGTGAATTGTAAACTAAATATTTCATCGTGCATTTGCTCATTTCTGTAAAACCCGTTTTTCGACTATGAGAGCCTTATTGCACAGAAAACAACAATCGGCAGTTTGTCAACACATGCCCTTATTTTTTTTCAAAACTATATATTTCACTGTGAATTGTAAACTAAATATTTCATCGTGCATTTGCTCATTTCTGTAAAACCCGTTTTTCGACTATGAGAGCCTTATTGCACAGAAAACAACAATCGGCAGTTTGTCAACACATGCCCTTATTTTTAAAACTATATATTTCACTGTGAATTGTAAACTAAATATTTCATCGTGCATTTGCTCATTTCTGTAAAACCCGTTTTTCGACTATGAGAGCCTTATTGCACAGAAAACAACAATCGGCAGTTTGTCAACACATGCCCTTATTTTTAAAACTATATATTTCACTGTGAATTGTAAACTAAATATTTCATCGTGCATTTGCTCATTTCTGTAAAACCCGTTTTTCGACTATGAGAGCCTTATTGCACAGAAAACAACAATCGGCAGTTTGTCAACACATGCCTTATTTTTAAAACTATATATTTCACTGTGAATTGTAAACTAAATATTTCATCGTGCATTTGCTCATTTCTGTAAAACCCGTTTTTTCGACTATGAGAGCCTTATTGCACAGAAAACAACAATCGGCAGTTTGTCAACACATGCCCTTATTTTTAAAACTATATATTTCACTGTGAATTGTAAACTAAATATTTCATCGTGCATTTGCTCATTTCTGTAAAACCCGTTTTTCGACTATGAGAGCCTTATTGCACAGAAAGCAACAATCAGCAGTTTGTCAACACATGCCCTTTTTTTTTTAAACTATATATTTCACTGTGAATTGTAAACTAAATATTTCATCGTGAATTTGTTTATTTCTGTAAAACACGTTTTTCGACTATAAGAGACTTGCACACAAAACAACAATCTGCAGTTTGTCAAGATATTTTTTTAAACGATATCCCTAACACTCTTTTTTTAAAACGATATATTTCATTGTGATTGTGTCGCATAAAACATTTACACTAAATAAACAATATAAAACATAATTATTATAGGTTAGAAATTTACCGCTGGACGCTTCAAACCAAACCAAACATAATTCTTTCGGCTTCAAAACGAATAATTTTAACAAATAACTATGGATTTTCAGCGCTAAATTTCTTTGGCTTAAGGGTTCTTTATCGAAAAAAAGAAAAATAATAATACTTTTATTCGCATAATTAACGATTCGCATTTTTCTCCAATTTTTTGTATGAATCGCAAAAAAACATCTCTCTGATTAAAGGTATCAATCATTTGAATTTGGAATGTTCTTTTTTTAAAAGCAAATATGCAAATTCAATGGGTGAATAAATGTTAAAAAAAATCTCATTTGAATTTTACTGATTATTGACAAATAACGCCAAACAAATATAAATTTTTTTAACGAATGATGTCCCTACGAGGCTGTGTTGGATGTCCGCTTTGGTACGGGTCGTCACTTGACCAAAGTTCAAAATTACTAGGTCATCTATTTCGTTTTGCTTATTGCGATGATATTTCAACTAAAAAAACTTTTTATCGTTGCCAACAAAATATGATCAAATAAATAAATTAAAAAGACTGAGGAAAAGCGCATTGAACCTGATTAAGCAATAAACAAAAACATATATGCTACGCCAATTAAAACGAACCAAGAAAAAAGGCGTTAATTAGTCGTGTGGTTTGGCACAAAAAATACATTTTTGTTTCAGATAAAAGTACCTAAATTTTCCAAATAATGTTCAAATCTGCGTTAACCATGAAATTGTCTGCGCGCTGTAACGGGTGCGGGTTCGATTCCCGCCTTCGCCCTGGGTGTACTTTCCCTTTCTCTGTGACAGTAAAAAATTCTTTCTGTGTCTGTCTTACTTGACAAAGGCTTATAAGCGGGTCTGTGATCAAGCACACAAGCTGGAATATATATGTACCTACCCTACCCTACCTACCTACCATGAAATTAATGTTTATATATATTATCTCGATGAATTTGCAAGTATTTTATGGAATTCTTTACATCCTCTTAAGGATTACATCTCAGTCGCATATTTTTACCACATTTCACTGTCACCGAGTACAGTTTGTTTGAACTGATATATACAAAACGAAAAATCTTATGATAAGTTATTTTCTTAAACTCTGTGGAACAAACGTATTGGGACTCGCATAAAATTATGCTAGCATTCCCATTCCCATTATTCCTATTTTCCCAAGTATTACCATCAATATACCCGATCTAGAATTGATTTTGACTTCCAGGTTTTATCACCAGGTTATAGTACCCTTACACCAGGCACTAAAACCATCCGAAAACAATGTTGGTCCCAGAAAAGCGAAGCAAGAAAACCGCCAAATCAGTGGAAGAGAATGGAGTCGACTAATGAGCTCATCTAATAGCATTTGCGTGCTCTCGGAGGACTAACAAATGCCCTGTAGGATCGCAACGCACAATCGCAAATGAGGAAAATAAAGCTGCGAACCGAAAAGCTATCAAAGTACACTGCGATAGTTAGTTCCGAATTGCTCAATAATTGAATCTGGGATAGGAGTTAAAGTGGAAGTTGAACTGAAAAATGGATCAGTTGATTGCAAAGATCGCCATAGTTGGATTTTTGTTGTTTTTATTTATATTTTAATTGAGGATACACTCTATTAATTAAATAAAAATACCATTGTCTAGAAATGTAATTTTTAAAAAATTAGTTACTATTTAGTGTAAATAGATTAAAAACTGTTTTAGTTTATGTCTGTATATTTATGTTAATGTATATAATTATCGCTACAATTTACTTATAAAAATTATTTTTAAATATAAATGGTATATTTTTCTCAATTTTTTTTTATTCTGACACGGTGTTTTCTGATCAAATTTTCTTTCTGAACATGATCCCGTTCAAATTTGTTTTTAATGATGATTTCAAATTGGTTATCATTGGTTTTTAATGATAATCTTACTGGATATTTTCTTTTAAATTCTTATGCGGACCAAATTTATAGTTTTACAGCTATAGGAATAATTAGAAATAAGAAGTACTAAGCTAATATAACTAACTTTTAACTTATATTTACTAATTAAAGATGTTTCAGGGGCGTTCTAATGATGTTTGTTTTTATATATCTTTTGAAAACAAGGCTTATATTTATCATTGCGCATACGTTTTTCATTCGATTTTCCTATTATTTGAAAATTTAAGCGTTTCACTGGTCAAAAAAGTAAATATTTTGTTCAAAAATGCACAGATGTTATATCAACTGAGGAAGAAAGATCAAATAATTAAGAACTTATTGCAACGACGTAGAAAATTTTCTATTAGATTAATAGCAGGATTTAACTGTGATCAATAATTCTTAACTATATTTTAAACCGCTTTAGATTGAACGTTTCCCTTTTGAGTATGTTTATGAATATTTATTGACCATTAATTAACAGGGCATCATAATTAATAATTTATAATTATAAAATGTAGATTACCTAAAAATTTTCGAACCGTGCCATTAGCAAAATGCTTTGACCAGGCACGCCATGATAATACGTTTACTACGGGCGGATATTTCTAAAGCCCTGTAATTTATTAGAGTATAAAGTTTGCCTATTACCCATCAAATGTTAGGTACGCTTTGAAAATGCCATAAACTTAATTAAGTTGAAATAATCAGAATTCCATATTCTACCACTCATAATCGTAATATATGATTCAGGGAACAAAACAGGAAATACGTGTTATGAAAAGTTTAAGAAAATGGTTTATAAAATCCAACTGTTAACTTTTCAATTTATTTCTAAAGCTTCTTTTAAATACTAGGACTTCATTCCCTATAAAATGATTGAATATTTATAATGCAATTTCAAAGGCTTTGAAATTATGTATGAGTACTATATTACGGGCACGGCAATGTTTGCGTGCAGAGTTTGTTTGAATCACTTGTCAAAAGTTCCTATGTTTAATAAGTATTAGTTGTCTGGCTTGATTTTGTCTGAATTGATTAAACCTTACATATTCTATGCTGCTCCCTTTTTATTCTCTATGGATTCATGTAGAATTTATAAATTTAAATCGGCTTTTATACTAGTCTAAAACTTTGGGGAATATTATTTAAACAGTTCGTTAGTCACTGCCATTCAGCATGAATTACAGTTTTCTTAACCATTCAATTTAGTTAATTCCAATGTTGGATTTTCTTTTATTCCTTAATTAGTTGTGAAAGGATAGTTGAAGAGCTTAATGGAAGAACGTGCTAAGTGACATTTTTGAAAAAGTTGATATTTTTGTGTCAATGAACATATTACTAATTTCTTTAGCTATAACAAGTTTCCCATATTTCATAAACTTTGGGATTAGTATATTTTTTTACGGTTTACAAGTACGTGTTTAAAACAGATCTGAGTGCAAAAGAAAAACTTTAAAGCTCATTTTCTCGTTTTCACCTTTTTGTCACTTAGCACGTTCTTCCACTAAGCTCTTCAATTATCCGAAGCTGTTTCGAAAGTTTCAGAGAATTTTCTGAAATTTCGTAATCATGACTACTGAGAGTTAAAGCCTCGAAAGCAATTTTAAAATGAATCAAGCTTAGATATACACTGCTCAAAACAATTAGGGGAGCGCATGATTTAAACCCTTTCACAACCAATGATTTTATTTGGAGTCTTCAGCTTGCAATTTTTTTCTCACTAAGTTAAGCTCCCATTTATCGTTAGATGGAAAAATCATGTCTTTGGGAGAATTAAATAATGTTTGTTTTAATTAAATAAAAATATGAAAAATGGTAAAATAAAATTCCCTCTAAGACAATTTTATAAAATAAATTGACCCTAAATTCTTCATGCTTGTATTTGTAGATGTTTAAAAATTGATTTTAACAATTTTTAACAAATAAAGTTTTGAAAAAAACTATTGTTATAATTTATTCAAAAGTTATGACTTCAATTTTTTCCCTTTAAATTTTGGTTTAAAAAAATTAAGATTTCCCTGTTTTTACTATTTCATTCTGGATACATAATGAATCTATTTCCCAAAATTTAGATTTTTGGAATAAAAAATAGAAAGTTGGAACTTGAAAGGGTTAACAAAAGTTTATAAAGTGTTCCCCTAATTGTTTTGAGCAGTGTATTATAAGATTTCGGCTTAATGCAAAATTTGGAATTTTTTTGTACTGCTTTAGTAATATAGATATCACAGTATTACTTGATATCTCTTAGTAAGCAAGATATCATAGTGAGACATAGTATCTTTAAAAGAGAAAATAAGTTTGTTAAAAAAACGCTCTTCAAATAAGTCCACATGCAACATAGAATTTATTTAAATACTGATTTAAAATATAGTAATCCTTCATTTATCTACCTCAAGTATTATTATGTTTTAGTTAGAATTTTTTTCAAAAGTAATCTATGCAGAAATCATATAAAAAATCTCTTTAGTTTTCCAAAAAAGTGAGATTTCTAGCTACTGATAGAAATATATGTTACAAGAAAGAAATACATGTAGGTGAAGTAAATACAATTTCCTGATAAGTAGTGCTTGGTATAACTAGTTGCGTTTTAAAAAAAAGTAGATCAATACGTTCTTCGCTTTAGATTATTTTGTAATTTCTATTCGCAAGGGAACACTTCTTACAAAGCATAAACTTCAATTTGCAATGTAATTTACTTTGGGATTGACTTTATGGGATTCTAATTTTACAGTGTAGGTAATACATAATTTTAAAGAAAGAACTCCCTTATAGAAAAAAAAACTTTATCGATAAATTCAATCACGTACAGTGAAACATTTCCCAATATAGTTAGCACATTTTCTTTCATCTTCAAAAACTATCCTACTACTAATATGTCTGTTATATTATCAAAGTAATACCAATCTAGATAACTATTTTTCACAGGTCTTATAAGCAACTTTAAATCACACATTTAAATTTTATGATACAACATGTTTTTATTCACGTTGGCATTATCTGATCAAAGGTTCATTTGTATAAACCTTTAAGATAATGTTTTAAGGATTTTAAAGACTGAGAAAATCATTAGCATAAATCTACCTATCACAAAGGCTCGTAAAACTTTTGTAAAAAAAAAAAAAAAAAAAACTAAATTACTACCATTTTGAACACTGTCAACTTTTTCTTTCAATATAATAAAACCGCATCAACCGACCCGCATGCGACCAACATAAATTTTGCAAAATTCAAAATTTGCAAAAATTTGGAATTTAACATCTCAATCTGAAACCCAATAACTTTTAGAATGTCTGCATTTATGCATAAAATTCCTATTATATAACCAGATATAGAATAAATGTATTTCAATCATAGGCTCTTTCTCGCATATATTTTTAAAATATTAAGGAAAAATAAAAATAATAAAAACTTTTGTCTTATCTCCCCAGTCAAATCTGCCTATTACCTAAATGCCCCAGTTAATTTTAAATGTTGACGCAAAATATCCCATTACTTCTATATAACGTCTTTTTTTACCTACGCAGTTGCGCGCCCAAATCCCTAGCATCTCATGTTGCTTCATTTAACATCTCTGATTATTAGTTTGACAATATTGTAACTGAAATATTTGATAAAAATTTATTTAAATATTCGAATCGATGCTCTATTAATGCTCTTTACAATTATTGAAACTCGATGGCTACAGTAGAGTTTTAGATTTTTTAGTATTACTATTGCTAGCTTCGTGGAATAGGTAAGTAGATTATAGTGTCTTTTTTCTAAATTGTCAACAAGCGCGCAACTACTGAGATGATTTTTTTGTATGACATAAATGGTGGGATGTGAATTTGTTTTTCAAAATTGAATGGAACCATGGTGCAATCGAAAACCTGCGTGAGAATAAGTTGAACAATTTTCAGGTTTCAGATGTCAGAATTTGATGAAAAGATTATTTTTCCAATGTTTGCTTGCAATTCTTTTACATGGTTAAACATTTGGGGCTTGGTTTCACCAACAATATGATACCTAGTATCTAGAACGGCTCTGTAGTGAATAGTTTTACACTATTTTGATATTTTGTTGACCATTTGTTACTTTTATGTTTCTTTACCTTGAAAAACGGTTCAACCGAATACCAAAAATATGGTGAAACATTTCACCACACAGCCGATACAGCTACGAGGCACAATATTTTTCATTAAACTAAGCGCTAAATTTTTAACAATGTGTACCAGAGAAACGATACAGTTGAATCCAACTCCATTATTATTTATTCGATAGCTGTAGATGCTTTTCTAAAAAATCGCCATCCCATCTTTATTGCATTCACAAAAACATAATTATTATAGTTGCGTCTACAGACACATCTTTGACTATGGAACTTATTTAATAAACATTATACAATAGAAAAGGTATAATCTACCACGACCAGTGTTTTCTATATATAAATAAAGGACTCAATTACTTTGATACCATTTGAATAAAATAATTCAAGCACTACATACAGCTATGTCAACCGTACGAAAGACCTCCTTACCGATCCCCTGCCACCCGTGCCATTTTTAATTCCACTGCTAGGTCCTTTTATTCATTTAAGAGCACCCTCTGTGTTTTATACGCCGCTTAACGTTCCAACACGATTTCAGCCTCATTTCCTTACGAAGAGAGAGAAAAAAAGACAGCTTTTATGGGCTCACCAATTAACGACTACCCACTACGGTATTACTTTCTTTTATGTGCAGGCAGATGGGCTCGGTCCCACGTTTCAAACGTAGGGATCTTCCCAACTGTTCTATTAAGGGCTAATAAGGGGCTTTCCAAAAGGAAACACCCCCGCGCTCCCCTCATTCAAAGGATGGAGATTCGAACTGAAAATGCTTTTATTAGAAAATCATAAAGTAGTGTCTTTTAGAAACGATTCAAAAGGGGGTTTGGAGCGGGTGTATTCATTTTTACGGATATTGTTTCATATTGGTTACTAAATTCGTTTTAAGATGAGTAAAGTTTGATTTATGATTGATATTGATACGACTTGATTTAATATTGAGAACAATTTTATTTTTGAAATGAAATTTATAATCTTCTGTTAACTAAATAAAAAGAGCCAACATTTTGAATTAATATACAAAGCAATGATTTCAGTTGTTTTGCCCTGAAAACGAGCTTTCAAAATAAATTTGATAGATTTTAAAAAGTTAAACTATTGGCAATCAAAACTGTATTTCTAAAATATAGTCATGTCCAAAATTTTGCTTACTTGATTTTTTCTGATTTTTTTTACATTTCTTATAAACATTTAATTTGATTTTGAAGAGTTGTGTAATACGGTTTGTAACACATGTTATCGGGCATGATCAACGTTTCAAATTCGATTAGGGGGTAAGCAGAATAGAACCAAAGTAAAGAGACGTTTTGGACCACCTTATCTTAAAATCTATAAAAAGATTATTCTTTTAAAGGAATCTTTTCTAAATATTAGCAATGTTTCTGTATATAAACTAAACTTTATCAAAACCATTTCAGGAGACACACACACATAAAAAATTTGAAAATTATAACAATCCGTTAGTGTGGTTAATATGCTCACAAAATATTTATTTATCTATGAAAGCAAAACAAAACCTTTTGGACATTTTAACTGACTACATCATCCGCCGGCAACCTGCGGCCCGCTAATGGCATGCGACACTTTGAGGATTTCTTTGTAACTTTTTTGAAAAAAAAACCAAAATTATGTAAAAAAATAACTTTAAAATAAAAATGTTTGAAACAAAACTTTATCTGTGAATTTATTTTGCTAATAAATAATTATCCATTATTACAAAAACTATCGATTACTGTAGTAAAATCACCTAAATAACCAGTTATCGCAATGAGAGAAAAATTAGAGACAATAGAGTTATGAATACTGATTTCCAAATTATTTTAATATTATTCCAATAGTGCCAAAACTGTTTTTAGTTTCAATAAATGTTTAACTTATTTTAGTATCGCTTTTAAGCATTTTTCGAATTATTGAATTCAATTCTAAATTTAATTATTTCCTCCAAACGTGTGGTTATCAATTATTTGTGGTCACGTTTTTTTTTTAAAAATATCTTCTTAAACATTTTAGATAAATGTAATTGAATTTACAGAAACTTTGCTAATATTTAGATAAATACTTCTTTAAATAGAATAATTTTTTTATAGATTTTAAGATTAAGGATCCAGGTGGTCCAAAACGTGTTGTTACTTTCCATTCTGTCTAGCGTCTAGTTGCAATCGCGAAGCTATTCATAAACAAAAATGTGTTTTTTAGTGCGTAATACAAATCGTCAACGGAAAATTTCATGTTTCAAAATAGGTTTTAATAAATAAAAAATTTAAAATATAATAATGTTAAGATAATTTTGGATATGAGTGCAGTTCAAAATATATTATTTGATAACTCGAAGTATTATTTCGTGAAAAAATGAAAGAGGAGTTAATTTCACTACTCATAGATGATGTTTACTTTCTTTAAAACTCTTCCGGTACCTCATACCTTATACATAGAATAATAAATGTTATTTCAAATCAACAATATTTATTAAATCAAAAACTTATTACCAAATTGTATTTGGAGGAAGAATTGTATGCGTTGAACAAGTAAATAAGTTCTAAAATAACTAAAATAAACTTATTTCCTGTCACTTAAATACTTACTAAAATTCTTATCAGGAAGCAGGAAGCTTGTAACCTAGAATTGTATAGAAGTAGGGGGAGACCGGGGCTAGTTTTCCCATGGGTAAGTTTTCCACCAGGCCTTATACAATAAATTGGCTGTTATTAGGCGCCAAATGGCTGCTTGGTTTATGAAGCAACCCATAATGTCACCCACAAGAATTTTTGCTCATTTGGTGTTGTAGTTTTGTCGTTAGAGCTGTTTTTAGGATTTTTTCAACGTTGAGTGAATTTTCATGCTTACACTCCAACCTAAATAAAACGTACTTTTATTAAACTTACAGTTTTATCATTGCGGATACTAAAAGTTGGCTCCTATCTCTACTTAACTATAAATTCGTTTTCAAAACAGTTTAAAATTCTACTCGTCAAGGTACTATCAAAGTCAAAATATGACAACGGGGCATGTTTTCCAAAATTTTACGGGGCAAGATTTCCAACAATGCCTTGTAGAAAAGCGTGCTCCAACCTTTGTAAATTTAGCTTAATATTCCCAAAACCAAATTAGTTTTTTCGCATTAACACGTGATGGAAAAAAGTTTTGCCCTAGATTCAAAATTGTCTGCATAGTAACAAAAAAGGAAGCAGAATGTACTCTTACTATTTTGAAACAATATATGTCATTTTAAAAACTATCAGAAATGGATGTAGTAGCCAAAAAAGCGTCCGGAAACTTAAATATTCTCCATAGATCCTGAATAATTACACTGCAAAGTAGTAATGTGTCATGTTGCACCCAAAGTTTTGAGTCAATATTGGCTTGTTCAAAAGAAAAAGAGGTGGGGGGAGGGAAGCAATCCCATCAAACTTTAGTCAATCTATTTTTTTCAATCTTTAAAGTACTTACACAACCTCTAGAAAAGAGCACCAAAGTATAGTTACACAAAAGAGGAAGTTTTATGTAAATTTTAAAGGGGATCCAGAGGATAATGACCTTTAATGAAATTGGTTAAAATAGTTTGGTATAATAAACGGGCTTTTAAAAAAAAACTTTATTCTGGGTATACTCTTTTGATAAATTTTAGTTTACAATAAATCTGCGTAAAAAAATTGCAAAATGTTTTTCAAATGTATTAAATCTTTTTAAAAAATAGTTGGAAAATTTGTCCCAGGTCTTTTTGGCAGTCTTGGAATATTTACCCCGCATACGGGGCACGTTTTCCAGCTCAACATGCTTGCATTCAACCACTTGCTGCCAAAAAGTATATTTACTTTTTGGAAAAGTAGTAATGTTAATTTGTAGATAAACATATGAGGAAGACATTGACATCTTGTTTACTTCAAAATAAATAAAAGTAAAAAAATATACAATCAAAAAGAAGAAAACATGAAAAACTAGCCCCGGTCTCCCCTATGTCACATAGAATATCTTCTTTCCAAGATTTATACACATTAGAAAAATAATTGCCAAACACAGCATCCTGTTAAAATTTAAACTTTTAAAAGCCAAAATCAGCTATTTTCATTAATTTTCTTTTGCAAATTAAATAAATATTATTTATCGTCTTCTTCATTTGCAGTTCAAAGAATAGTTAAATATTTATTTATAACAAAACATGAAACTACTCCAAACAGCTAAAAAAAATAAGAAATGAAAATTAACGCTAACCCGATATGAATGCAAAAAAATAATGCACTTCCGCTTTCTTAATAACCCAATAATACCGTTGTACTACATTTTTTCAAAACTTATTTATAACAAATTTTTTTTATTCAAATATTATTTTTAAATAAATGAAAATTCTTATGCCATTGTTCACGTGGCAACAGTGATTTAAATGAGTAAAAATTAAATTTCAATGCTAAATTAATGGTCAATTTGCCAACAGACAATATATAGACATACAGACAGACGGACAAAAACTATGAAAGACGGGAGTCTGAAGTCATACCTTTCCATCAAAAAAAGTACTTTTAAGATAGGTTAGATAAAACCAATTTCGGAAGCGGGGTACGGACAGACTGGCAGACAGACGGACAACTTTAAATTTTTTCGAATAAAAAAAAGAAGAGTTGGCTAAAAATATTACAGTTGGGATCAAATATTAAAAAGAAAGTTTTCTAGCATTTAAATTATATATTTTGTATGCTTTTCGCTTAGGGCATTTCTAATTTAGATATTTATAACGGAGAAAAAAGTAAAAATACTACCTTCTTAATTGGGTTTTCAAATTTAGTACTTAAACTAGTAAGCGAAAACATGTTTAAAAACTACATGCATAAATAGAACTAATAATCAACTAACAAGGCTTTAAAATACTGAAACTGTAAATGTTTATTTTGTCGGCTGTCTATGAGCTCCAATTAGTTTGAAAATATTTACTTGAATGATATTATTTAACGAAAATATGTTCATACTAATTTAATATAGGTCTTTAAATTAACTACTAGCGCAGAATTTGTTTTGAAATATACAGAAAGTCAAAGAAGATATTTAAATTTTGTTAGCTCAAAAGAAAAAGTAAATTTCAGGAATATATAAAATAAATTAATTTTTCCTTTAAAATACGGGATTTTCTTTTAAAGTATATTTAAATACTTCAGCAATATTATTCGTCTAAAAGAGTTTTCTAAAAAATAATAATTGTTAACTGGTACTATGAAGCAACTCTTCTATATTCTTCAATACACAAATGTGCGATTTCAAAAAGCCACTGGCATAAAATTCAAGTTTTAATGTGTATTAGTTTTTTTACGTTTGCTGAATTTATTAAGGGATTTATATACGGAAGTAGGCTTGTATTCAATTTTGCTTTTAGATTTAATGATTTTAGTGATTAAATTTATCTTAAATAAGGTTTAAAAAACAAAAATAAACTAATATTTTTATAGAACGTCCAACGGTTTTTAAAAAATCTTTTTCGTGTAATTTTTCAGCTTTCAGATCTTCTCAATTAATTTTGAATGTCTACTTTTTAGTTTCTTCTTTATTAAAATAACTGTCTGGCACTTGTGACAGTTAACATCCCAAAGTGCAATAATAAAAAAAAATGAGACAGTTTGCAGCTGTGTTATCTTTCAACTTCATTAAGTATATTTAATTTTCTTTTTACTAATTTTTAAGTTGTTTAGGAGATTTAATTGATTAATTTTCTTAAAAAGTTGATAGCAATCATGGAAAAAAACTATACCCAATTTGCGAGTCGCTGTAAATTAGGCAGCACAGACATGTGCAATTCATATAAGTACTTTAATAAAATAAATAGTAAACTAAATAAAATATAAATTTTAGTTTTTAGAATACCCCCCCCCCCCCCGACTATATTAATTTTTATGATATGTCTTTGTTTTTTTGTAGATGTTACCTTATTTTCCGATAAAAATATATATTTAAAATAAATAAAAAGGTTTTGTATATTGGCTTATTAGTTTGGATAAATTGACGTATACTAGAGCTTTTCGCTAGCTATTTGCTACGTACCTCGTAATTTTCTGCAGTAGTTATGTGAAGAGCCCAAAACCTAAAGCAGGTACCTAACTCTACCTGTGTGAAATATTACCTTATACTAATTTCTAACTAACTTATTTAAAAGTACTTATTTAGACTGTGGAATCCAATATCCATTAACGCCGCATGTGACTTCACTCAAAGGTTGCGTCGAATACCTGCTCAGGTGTCACTTACGGCACTTTACTGCAGTTTAAAGCTACCGCCCTTCGTCAACGCCCATTTAAGTTTTAAAAATAAAATGCTTTAAATGTACTGTGTAACATGATTTTTTAAATCTGATGCCTTCAATTTACTTAGTACAAAGCAAAATGGATAAAAAATTAAATTTTTCACTCAATCGTTTATCAAAAATTTTCATCTGTGCGATTATTTTTTCCAATTAAATCATGTACAAAACGGGAAATTATTCAAATTATTCCATTTCTATAGCCACTAACACGTATAACAAGCATCTATGTGTATAATCTAGAGTGTCTCTATACTTAAGGACACAAGGACGTGAGATGCCAAACGACTGCATCCGATAGTCGATGAAGTGTACGCGTTATAGATGGTTAATGGTGCCCGAGAAATGCCCTACATATGATGGAAACAGCTAGTAGATGGCTTTAATCGAATCCGCATTGACGTGATCCAGTGATGGATATGAGCTGCTGAATACAGTATTTGCATTGGCGACTACCGCCGTATTTGCATGACCATTCCATATTGAAGGAGATGTGTTTAATCTTGTAATTATGGAAAGGAAAACCCGTGTGTAGGTGTATGGATATGACAAGTAATAAATATTTTGTTCTTATGGCGATATTTTAATGGGTTTTGTACAGCTTTTTATATTCAATTCATGCTAATGGCATTATGTTTTGTTTCTGAATTTTTAGTTGTAAAGTTTTTTTGTAACTTGGATGAATTTTATTATTTTTCTGTTGCTATTGCCATAGATGATGGAAAACATATTTTTGGTTGTATATTTGTTTTGGATATTTGGATTTGGTAACATTAGATTTTTCATATTCAATTCATGCTAACGACATTATGTTTTGTTACTGAGTTTAAATATTAGTTGTAAAGTGTTTGATTTTTGCAATCTAGATGAATATTATGATTTTTCTGTTGGTATTGCAATAGCTGATGGAGAATTCCAATATTTGACTATAAAAGAATCCATATTGTCAACTTTTCAATGACAAGAAATGATGTGGATGATTTTCAAAGACATCAACTGAAAAGCCTCTTTGTTCAATAGTAACATTTTATTGGGGAAGAATCCAAAAATAACCTTTACTCTTTTATAAAGACTATGAAGCAATTTAAGTTTATCGAAGACAAAATGCTACATTGTACTACTTTTCTTAAATCATTTGAAATGCAGTATATATGCAGAAAAGCTGTTATATTTCACACTACAAGTACGGATTGAGACACTCCACACAATATTTGCATTTCAATTTCCGTTTTATGTACAAGGGATGTTCAGAGACACTTAGAAAAGGAAATACCTTTTATATCCTGAAAATAAATTTTTAATCTTAAAAATAATTAAATAAGCTTAGTTTAAGTAATTCAATTGTTCAATTATTTTAGAAAACTTACTAGAGATTTGAAAAATCTCACACAAATATAGTTTTACGTTGCATTAAAAATATACAATATTTGATGTGTATGTAGTATTAGCATTATAGTAGTGCTTGTCATAAAAATGAAATACTAATTTTAATATGAGCGAAACTTAAATTCTAATAACAATTCTTTTGAATATATTTTTATCTACAAAAATATTGAATGATGTAATTGATTTACATGCAAATAAATTACAGCGAATTTGTGTTAGAACGCTTGAAATTTGAACCGAAATTGAAGAAAATAAAAACTTGTTCAAATGCAATGTAATAAATTGATGATTAAGATGTGATTTTTATGAGATCTGTTTCTGAAAAGCGTAATTCCTATAACTTAAACTTAATATGTATTACTTAGAAATCGATGTTAATATGTTTAGATAATTAAACATAACTTTGAATTCTGCGAATAAATTGACGTGTTTCAGCAATCCAATTTATGTTAAAATAAAACGCATTGTTATTTAGATGGAAACTAACAGGTATGTCAACATTTGGTTTTAAGTTTGGAATAGATAAGAAATATTATTATTAGATAATTAGTATTTAAAATGAAGAGATGCAATTTAATAAAATTAGTAGTCTTAAATTTTTATAAGGTATATTATTTATTAAAGTATATTGTATTTAAAAATGAACCTTTTATTTTAAATCAAAATCTAATGCTTAAATAAATGAAAATCCATGTATAAATACAACTTGTGAGCTTTTTCAATAAACTTTCTTATTAAAATGCGTCTCTAGATCTCCCACAACACCTATAAATGCTAGGCAATATTTTGTATTCTTATCAGTAGCAGTTAAATGATTCATAAAAAACAAATTCCGTCATCGTATCATCAGCTTATCATTCATATTCACAAAAAGTACTTCATGAATAATGATTGTGTCATTGCTGCATATCAGACGGATGATAAATGTTCGTTATTTTTCGGCATAAATTCTTGATGTATTAAGTTTTCATTAAAAATCGCAAGTTATTTACAAAAATAATGCACACTATACGCCTTTGTGACAATATTTTTTGTATATTAAACATATTGGAAATAAGTATATTATAACTCATAATTCTATTCCTCTGAAGATACAGACGTATATCCCCTTTACCTGACTATCAAGTTTTCCAGCAGCACACCTAATTTTTAAAAATTTATAAATTTACTAAATTTATAAAATATGAGCTAAATAAACTACTAAAATTTAAATTAGGGGAAATACATTTTTAGCATCTATTGCAGAAAAAACAATTAAAAAAATTAATTTTTTAATTAAAATATTAATTTTTTTTTATTACTCGTACAGTGAAAACAGGGTTACACTTTAACCAAATTGCGTATCTTTTAGAGGGTATAAATACAGGGTATACAGTATAAATTCTAATTCAAGATATAAATTTTTACTTTATAGTATTATCTGCTAAACATGGATTAGAATATTTTATTAAAATATTCTGGAATAGTTTTTATTGTTTCTTAGTAATGAAAGTTATAAAGAAATATTTCAAAGAATTACAAAAAAATAAAGTAAAAGTATAAGTATATTCTTCATACAAAGTAAAAAACAATAAGTATTGACTAAGAATAAAAGTAAGTCCGGTACTTGAATACATAAGAAGAAAATCTAACGAGGATTTGTTCAAAATACTAATTTATGTCAAACACTTTTTGCGTCTTACTGTGATAAAAAAGAATGAAAGTCAAGTGAATCATTAACATAAAAAGCGTTATTTTCATACCATCGGAATTGATGTCTTAATTAACTGATTTTTCGAGTTTTTATAAATGTATTTTTTATGTAGATTCCACTAAATTTTTCAACATCTTATTAAAAAGGGTCGAAACAATAAAAAAAAATTCAATTCATTAAAGTGCCTGATCAATTATTTTAATTTTTTACAATGAATGATAAATACAATTATAACTAAAAAACACTAGTACAGGTTAAATTTTTTTTATATATATTTTTATGTTTAATTTATAAATTAACTTATTGAATTTATTTATAATTTAAGTGACACATACTTTGACAGCTTTATCTATGTATTCGTAAAGGGAAATGTATTACATATAAATCTAAAAATTTCATTTACAAATTTATATTTAATTTCTGGGTGAGACGTTTTTTTTAACGTTTGCTCTTTATTTATTTTTTATTCATCAGAAAAAGATTTCCAAATACTATTGAGACATTTTGCTCCTAAAAATAGTTAGAATTATATAATTATTTGACAGTAGGAAACTTTCTGTTTGGTTTAAAAAACTTGTGATTCGATTATGTTTTAATTGTGTGTTTAATAAATCAGTTTTTAAATTATCATTTAGCCCGAAAATGTTTTAATTCAAGCCCTAGAATATATATTATTTAAAATTAACTTGTTGCAACAACAAATTGAAATGCTATAAGAAGTTGGATAAATAACTACATGCATTGATTAAATCAATATTCGTATACTAATTTTTAAATACTATTGATCAAGTTACTGATATTTTAAGAGAAATAAAAGTATGCATTACACAATATTGATAAATAATAAATGTTAGAAGACTCAAAAACCAATCCTGTTTCCAGGTTACGGCTTTTCAACAGTTTTCAATTTTCAGGCATATTTACTATGATAAAAATCCTGCAGTATCTCAAACTTGTTTAAATATATAAAGTAGTTTACTTGCATTATAGCAGGAAGAGAAAGAACTTGATATATTCCCTTTATAAAACAACTCTCATAAAATGTGTATACAGGATAACATATTTAATATTTAATATTTGATAGTTACTTGCGAGTAACCTTTTTGCCCTGTATTTGTTTTTGTTGAATATTTCAACATGTTTGCACTCGTACACTTTTTTTAAAAAGTATATATTTTTTTAATGGATTGAGGGACTTTACACATTTTCGTAAAGTATTTGCTTACTTTTTCTTATTTGTTTTAAAATAACTCTTGGAACGCTGGAACGGACTCTTGGAACACTGTAAGTAACTCTTGAAAACTACAGAGTAAATTTCAAATATTTTCACAGAAAAAAAAGTTTACTAAAAAAATAATAGTCTTATGATGATATTATTCTACTATTGAAGATTTTATTTTAATTAGTCTTATTTTACGTTTTGTAACTCCTTGCATTCAGGATAAATTCTTCATTTTTTTTAATGTAGTTTTTGAAATAATATTGACATTTACACACACACATTTTATTCAATTTTCATCAAAAAAATTCGTGAACATATTTGTTTTCAAAAATTATTTATTTTATGATTAGCTGGCTTTGTGTTTTTGATCTCAACTTTTTCAGTGTGACTCTCATAATATAAATAACATCAATATTATCGAAATAAAAAATTCAATGTCTAGCCAAGTTCCATGAAAAAAATTCTTATCGCTCAAAAGTTAAGCTGCTTATAGGGGCAAAAGGCAGTATTTACAAAAAATGAACACATTATTTTAATTGTTGAAGCATCTACTCGCATACAATGATTGAAACTTATAAAGAAAATGTAGAGTAAAAGATGAATTTTGCAGGGGATAAAATGTCTTGTGTATTTTTTACATATACTGTCATCAACCTGCACAAGAAAAATATGGCGATAAAGTTACTACATCTTAACTGGTCTTGTAAATAAAATGTGCTTTATTAGTTTATATATTTATATCTTGAATCTTACAATGAAAAATATCCCATCGTGAAAATTACATTTCACGTTAAAAGCAGTTTTTTATTCCTTGGAAAAAAATAAAAACGCAAAAGCATATTTTTGAAAAACAGCGTCTCTATGCGTTGAATTTAAAAATTTTACCAAGCACGACTGTCCTCCTAAAGACCTGGTTGGAAATTTTTCGAATAAATTATCCGTTTTTTCACTTTAAAGTTCGCCGGGAACAGAACCCTTTTTATGACATGCCTATCATAACAACATCATATGATAATCACAAGTCACTGTCTACCGTATGCATCTAAGTATATTTTATCACAAACATTATTTTTCTATGTTGTCGCGTAATACCAACAGTAATATTCAGTAATATCATTACTTTATCCAGCCCTTTTATTTTTTTCTAATTTTTACGTGAAAATTTATATCCTGCCCCCTACTACCAAAATATTCCATTCAGTAGAACAACCTTAACATACCACATACTATTCCTAATGTTAGAAATTTTGAGGATAAATTATTTGTCCTTTCACTTCAAAATTCGTTAGAAAAAATCCTTTTTATAACATGTCCAACAGCCTTATACTATAGTCACGAGCCACTGCCTACAGCATGCATTTACGTCGATTTTACTACAAAAATTATTTTTCTGTGTTGTCTTGTGATACCAACAGTAATACTATCACATTTATTCAGCCATTTTAAATATTTAATAAAAAAAAACATTTTAACATGAAATTTTAAATCCTGCTACTACTACCAAACTATTCCACTCAGTAGAACAGTCGTAACATACCACAAACGACAACACAATTTGAATGAATAGCAACACCTATATGCCCTTACAGATACTCCCTCGGATTATGCAACATCCCCTAAGCAAGCCAGGCCTCATAAAGGACCCGATTGGAGATCTTCCGAATGAACTCTCCGTCCTTTCACTCCAAAGTACACGAGGAACCAGAAGCTGTTTATTGCACATCCATTTCACAGAGAGGACTAGCCGTTGCTAGGCAACAGCATTGAGGGGAAGTCATCTCCAAGTGAAATGTTTGAGGGCCCACTTCCAATCGCCTTGCTCCCGCCGCACATTGCACAATCGCGCGTTGAAACTTACACAAACGCTGTCCAGAAAACTCGAGGAGACAGGGGGAAGTTAAGAGGAAGAGGGGCTTAACTGCGAAAGGGCCTACTTATAGTTTTTGTATGTTACTATAAAATAATAGGTTTTTGTTGTTAAATGAGGTGGATTCGGACTAACTCTTTCGCTTAGAAATGTATGTATCAAAGATTTTTATGACATAACTTACCAAAGCCGTGTTCATTTTTTTAAAAAAAGAAATGGCTAGTTTATTAATTTTTTACTACAATTCCATTAGTATCTAAAATCTTTTTCTAAATTTAATTATGACTACAAACAAAAAAATACAACTGTTATGATTTAAATATTCTGAGTTGAAATTTTAATTAAAAAACAATTCCTAAATATTTATTTTATAAAAAGTTATTCTGCATGCCTACAACACTTTTTAGAAAAACAAAATTCAGCCAAAATTGCTATTGCAAAAAAATGCTGTTACTTTATGTAGCTTATCCATGCGTAATCAAGGCTTTCAAAGTAGGTAAGGTTAGATTTTTAAGGAATTTTGCATTAAAAATAGTTTTACAATGAACTATTAATTGAAAAACAAGTAGGTTTGTAACAGAAGCTGTCACTTAGAACTGTTTCCACACAAAATTCCCCTCCAACATAAAATAAGAAGCATCAAACACGAAATTTAGTTCTACATTAAACTATTAAACGTCATAATTAAAAAATTTTCGTCGAAACTTTAATAATTATTGCTTATCGTTAGCAAAATTTATGTGTATTTCAAAGAATGAATAAGTAATATTTTTTATACTTAAAAATAAATGAAAAAGTTCAGATCAATATGCTACATTAAAGCTATCTATCGCAATCAAAACGAATTTATTTTTAAACGTCAATTGCAACAAAAAATAAAAAAAATCTCACCAAATGGAATAAATAGTATGAAAAAAAGCGTGCTCCTCAGCAATATGAAAAATTATTTTTTTTTCAAATTTACTTGCAAAACATATTTTTTTAAATGTATTTGTTTGAAAACTTGATTTATAAGAAAACCAAATGCGTAGGATTTAGCTAGGGTCTTTAGAGGTTATAACGTGTTCAGTGTTTGGGCTCTTCTGTAAAGTTAGATATGTTAAGTTACATTTTATTTAGCTTCTTAGGTTAACAACTTATATTTTTATGCAAATTATACCCCAGAGCAACATAATATAATTTAATTCAAATGTATATGACCATTTTATATTTACCTAAAGTACATTTTGATATCTGTAAAGTTTGATTCAACATTAAAAGATGTAGGAAAATGAAGATCGTGCTTCTTTCTCCCGAGGCGTAAAATTATTAACTTCTAAAAAAACACAACGTTCAATATGTTCAACGTGTCGAAGTTTTTCATGTTTTGAGTGGTTGAAAATGAATTTACTTCTTATCATAATTGAAATGGGATGATTTGAACTACGTGATATGTTCTTGCGGAACAAGAACATCCAGTTTGTAAAACATTACTGTGTTACTGTATGAATTCCGCAATGTAATAAAGAATTGACTTAAAATGTTAATAAGGTCAAATATATTCAAATTTATCGCTCCCTACATCGACCGTGACAACGGTTTATTCATATCAATTTAGATGGTTAACTTATATCTATTGATGAATGCTCGATCTTTTTTCATAGTCTTTGCATACCTCTAAGTCAATGACACCAAACAACATTCCAAACTTGTCTTCAGGTCAAATAGTTCTCCCTTTACAGACATTCTAAAACGCAACTGTAATTACAGTAACCATGCCCAAAACTTCGTGGTACGCAGTTCTTAGAACAAAATGTAACAACTCAAAAAAAAATTACACCATTTTTCTCCAACCAAACTATTTTTACTGATTTAACCATACAAATGCTTACAAGTAAAAGGGTCCGACCTTCTCCCAAAGTTATTTCATTCTCTTTCTCAGCACCTCATACGAAATTCAAGTTTTTGATTTTGGGGTGGCAGCCTATGTAAGCGGGAAAGACTTTGTGTTAAGAGTCATCACTATTCATGAGTTTCGGTGCGGGCCTTGATGGGATGAGACGGGATGTGAGTCATTTTGAGATGGATAGAGGATTTTATGGATTGTTCAATGGTCATGCATTAACTTGCACAATCTGCTGTCTAAAAAAAGACAAATAATGATGTCAAGTTGGGGTGTCATACTCTGGGTGGGAGGGTGTGGTGATGTTTTTATTCACACATTCGTATTTAAGGTTTTCTATATATTATTATAGTTGGATTTTTTAAAAAAAATTTCTGCATTTTGAAACTTTAAAATCGCTTTAATGTTGTAAATAATTGATTTTTTTTAATTATAGAATTTAAAGTTTCATTGTAAAACATGATATTTTACTTCAGAAGGAATGAAATTTGATATTTTCAAGTTTAGAGTTTGTAAATTATACCCCCTAAAACATGTGGAACTCATGTTAAGCTGGTTATCACACTGAAAATGGTTTGGCATTATTAAATATACGTCTTTTACTTGTGATAAATTTACCACAAAACTTATAACAATTTTATCGGTGTATTATTCATTAGACGGCCAATATATATTTTTATTATTTCCTGTTCAAATGAGTTACTAGAAGTAACTTCATTGCAAAAGAAAGAGAATAAAATATAACAACACATTACTATTTTTTCTAACGGGGCTGCTTTATTGGCGGCTAAGTCTTTGCACACTCGGCATATTCCCCAAACTGAGAGACATTTTTTTGTGGCACCATCTAAATTATCTACGCACCATCTAAGGAAATTAAAGTATGCCGAGATTTAATCTTTGAGGAGAAAACTCAAGAGAAACCGGAACTCGAAACCTCAAACTTGGGCTTATGAGACAGACACGTATTACCTCTCAGCCACTGAGACGCTATAACACATTATTTTTTACTAAGTGATTAAAAGGATTTATAATTCATAGTTATAAGAATACATAAATAAAACTTAAAGCGAATACATATAGGGTAACGTAATAACGAAAGATAAAAACATAAGCTAACATACTCAAACGGTTATTAATTCCCCAACCTAATACTATATTTTGTCTATAATGTATAAGTTAAAGTATTTTTCCAATTACTAAAAAGATTTAACTCGATTTTCTACCTTTTAAAATCATTTTATATAATTAGATATACTAACACATTTACTTAGATCCTTATTTCCTTGTGAATCCCTCCATCAAACAGAGCCAACGTATAAGTTGGTAGAATATTTTAATTAGTCGATACGGGCTGTTGATCAATTGGGTCCTCTTCAAGAAGAGCAAAACGATATTTCCTAGTACAAAGATAGACAATATGTTGTCATGGGAACGAATCAAATAAAGTTGCCCAGAGCAAAGATAAAGAGTTACAACTAGCGGGTGATTAAATAGTTTTGTTGCTTTTGTTCCGAAATGTGAACGGCTTATTACTGCGTACATATTATTCTGATAGTATTAGGATTAGAACAAAAAACGATTAATCCTATTAGGGAAATCGGTTTTAATCCTTTTATAATCATCGATGGTTTGAACTAACAAGTAATTTCAAGTGTTATCCTGAATCAGAATATGGATAATAATTTTTGGAATTTGAGGTAAGAATAATTAGTTTGCTTGAAGTCTGATTAGTCTAATTATAAGCTTTCACATGTGTTTTAAAATTTAAAAAAGGATAGTTGTCTTAATATTATTTTACTTTTAAAAGCTTTGTCATTTGTTAGTTTTTTAAAGTTAATTAAAATAAAAAAAGCATTTTTCAGTAAACATTTCAAGTTTTACTAGGAAATACTTAGTGTATATGTAAAAATAGTTAAGACCCAAATATAACAATCTTTTGTAAGTAGTCATTTTTAAGTTTAAGACTAGTATAAAAGTTAAATAACTCTAAATAGAATTACTAAGCAATGTAATATTAAAAATGCAACTGTCTCTCTTTTCAGGCAATTTTTACAACTAAATTAAATATTTACTATACTCAGACGAATGATACTAAGAGCCTTTAATCCCTTTTATGGATTATGTACCTGAAAGTATGGTATCTTTTTCTTATTTTGTAACATACAAACCTATTTAATATTAGAAATTAGATATATTTTGTTTTGTAGAATCAACGTTTATATGATAATCACATAAACAGTCATATACCATAAATTGAATAAAAGTACGTAAGTAGAAGTCCTTATCTACTAAATATTTGCATTTTTACAACATTTATTGCATTACTACATACTTAAAAATTTAATAGGGGGAACCAGGGACATATAACCCAACTCTAAGTTTTTTGCTTGTAACTTTTAAAAAACACTATTTATGAACATGTAAATGCAGATAATTTATACTTCATAAAGTAGTACACAATATATATTAGTATTTTTCCGTAGTATTAACTGCAATAGTAGTAAAATATAAATTATTTAAAACTTTAGTTTTGGGTCATGTATCCCAATAGATAGGGATACATGACCACCCATTAGGGATACGTGACCCAACCAAAAAATTTGGTAGTAAGACTTAAAAATATAAAAAAACTTTTACATAATAATAAAACTAATATCATATTATAAAGTTTATATAGATTTTATAGTATTTTCAGACAAAATTATTAATTTTTATTTTTATCATATTAATTATCCTTATATTAACGAAATAATCACATTTCAAAGTAAATTCTGGTCAAAATACAAAACTGGGATTTTGCAGAGAAAACACAAGTGGTTGAAGAATCGCTACTATTTGATCAATATCAACTTGGGATGTATTATCCATTTCAGGACATTTGAAACATTTTCCATCTATTCTTTCTGCATATTGAATTGTAAGCTCGTTAAAAAAATTTCCCTTGTACCTTCCCAACAAACCTTATACTCCGTTAAGAACTCAGTCATTTACTTTTGGGACTCCCGTGATTTTTAAAAAAAATTACTTGGTTTACTTCTGTTTAATTTTGTGTTGTTTACTTGGGTCACACATCCAAAATTGTCTTAGGTCATTTATCCCCAGTTGCACTTTTTTTTGTTTAACCCCAAAACAAAGTCATTTGCGAATAATTTCAATAGCACTATTATGCACGTAACTCTAGCTAATAGCATGAACTAAACAAGTAACTAATTGAAAAAAATATTTCCTTTAAACCAAAAAATGTAGACCAAAAAACCTTACGGCCTCAAAAAATTTACTTTCAGTGCATGAAAACTTATTTCTTCGCATAACTAAACACATACGCAATGATTCAGCTCGTTTACCATATGATCAGCTGGCTGAAAGGGAAAAAAAGTGATGCCACTTTTAACTTACAAAACTTTTCCATTGCTGAGAAAAAGGCATTGGGTCATGTATCCTTATGGGTCAAATGTCCCTAGTTCTCCCTATAAATACACCAGGAGAAGTCCTCATCTACTAAGTTTTAACATTTTATAAAAATTGTTATATAGTAAACAGTCGTCAATTATTAAAGAAGTAGGTTCATATAGGGTATGTCAAAATATATCTGAAATTTTTCGTTTAATGATCCAGATATTTTCTTGATTCTTTTATAAACTTTATGCAATCGTTTAACAAACTAAATCTTGTGTTATAACGCTATTTTCAAATGCGCATTTAAGGTTAAGTAATTAAACATTTAAGTGACACAGCATACATGTATTTAACAAATAAAAAAACTAAAAGAGTTTTGTTTATTTTTTAAATTTGTTTAATGGTATATTGAGAAAAGTTTACTTGAACCTTCTTATCTCTTGTTATTAATATATTTTAAACTTTTACATTTTTCTAAAATTTTGTAATACTTGATGCATGTTTTAAAAAAGGTTATAGGTTCTTATATTATGTTACAATGAAAAAGTCTGAAGCAATTCCATTAAAATTTCGAACTTTTATACATTAAAGTCTAGAGATACCATTTCGATCACTTCATTTTACTTAAACTAAAACATATAAACTTCAACACCCACTTCCAGCTCACCTCAACTATCAACCAAAACACAAAAAAAGACCTAATCCCTTCTTTTCTCTTTCTCAACCCGAACTTTCTAAAGATAGCCCACTTTCAAAAGGATCCTACTATGTGAAATGTCAACCTGGGAGCAACAATAACTCGTTTAAACAATGGGAAGAAATTTCCTCCTGAAGTTTAGGCGACTGAGTGTCGCGGTCCCTGGATGCGTTTTCAGGTTTCAGACAGTCGGGGAACGGAGGTTATTGATGTGGGTTCCGGACAATTGAAGGATGGTCCCGGACACTCCGGCGTCGCTACGGGGATCGATTGGGTGGTATCAACTTGAAAGCAACTTGTCATTTTCATAGCGATGGATTGAGTTTTTCTTGGATGGGATTAGAAGTTAGTTAAGTTTGAGGCTAGTTGAGTTTAATGTGGTGTTTGTAGTGGAGTATTTATGTGGTCTTTGTCAAACAGACTGTTTGTTTTGTAAACTAAATAGTAATTGAAACCGTATTGTTAAGAACTTTTGAACAAAAGTAAAATACTTTTATGTAATATTATGTACACTGTAAAAAATGTGTTAATTTTACAAAAAAAAAACCTTTGAAGGATGGTCCCGGACACTCCGGCGTCGCTACCTGGATGGATTGGGTGGTATCAAACTGAAAGAAACTTGTCATTTTCATAGCGGTGGATTGAGAATTTTTTGGAGGGGCTTAGAAATTAGATAAGTTTGAGGCTTTTATTAGTTAAATGTAAAGAAAAATGTGGTGTTTGTGGTGCAGTATTCGTGCGGCTTACGTCGAACAGACTGTTTGTTTTGTGAACTAAGGAGTAAGTAATTGAAACCGCATTGTTGAGAACTTTTGAACAGAAGTAAAACACTATTATGTACACTGTAAAAAATCTGTAAATTTTACGAAAAAACATCTTTACAGAAAAATATTTTAAACAGTTTTTTTCTGTTAAAATATGCTGTTTAAAGAAAGTTTTTTTTTTTCTGTTTTTAGTCGTAAAAAGAGTACACGACTGCAACCGAACAAAATTTTTTACTGTTAGTGGTAAATTTGCGTGCCGAACTCTGCGTGCTCAGTTGGGCGAGCGTTGTACTGACGATCAAAGGGCCAGTGGTTCGATCTTGATTTTGGCAGTTAAATATTCCCCGGTAGTATTGTGGTTAGTATTCCTTCCTGTCGCTGCCGTGCCCGGGGGTTCGATTTCCCACCCGGGAAGGTAGAATTTTGTTTTTATTCTTCAAAATTTGTCAGTAAAAAACAGCTTTTGTGTTAAAATTAAAATTTTTTGGTAAAAAAATAAACAGATTTTCTCTGAAAACTATACTGTATTTTTCTGGCACTCAAGCTGACAGTTTGTTTCTGTCAAAACAACCAACTTTTTATAGTGTAAAGAAACACTTCAACCAGTCTAGTTTAAAGATACTCCATAATTTTTAAGCTTAACGTGAACATCTAGTTTTGTAAAAAAAATAATTTGCATTGATAAAAAGATTTAAAGTTTGAACTTTCGATTTAATATAAATATTCGAGTAAAAAAACATATTTACCTAGATAATTAATTTCAACAACTATTTTCAACAATTATTCTTAAGCATTTGATAATGTTTACACATTTTAATTATAAGAATGCTAGAATTTATAATATTTTGAACAATGTTTATTTAAAAGTATCTAAATGTATTATAAAAGAAAAGGGGGCGCCAACGCGCTTACAAAATAAATTCTTAAAAAGGTTTCACTTGTTACGTATAATTTATCGCAGAGACCCAATATACAAAAATATATTTATTTACTACTTCCGCTATGAAATCAATTTCATGCCGGCATCGTTTTAGTAGGAGATCGTGTTTTATGAACTGGATCTCATCAACCGAATTGTGATATAATCCCGAACTTCCTAAGCAAGACCATCTCTGCACCAAAGTAAAACAAAGGCGTTCTTTACTGTCCTGCAGTAAATGACAGCTCCGGTTTTATGGCCAAATATATCTAAATTCCTGACAATGTATTGACTTCTCCAGAAAGAAAGGGGTAATTTAGAAACAAATGTATATTGTTTTCCGTTTACGAACATAAAACAAGGCGCATGTGCTGAAGGAAAAAACGCATCGACCTTTTTTTCTATCCTACGAAAAATCAAGTTAAATGAAACCAAATCCCTGAAATGGTTTGACAGAAGTGTATCTTAACTTTAAGTGATTGGAAGGAAAAGGGTTTGAAAATTAAAGAGTTCTTTTGAAATGTAATAATTAGTTGCATCTAAATAAGAGTTTTCTCATGCATAACTACCAAATTTTATTTAGTTTAAGAACGTATATGTGTTGATGCAAGCATAAGAATTTCGAGTAAGGGACCAAAGGCCTAAAATCCGAGGTTTTAATTTCTACCAAGTAAACTAATAAACCATACTATTACAACTTTACCTCAGAAACCCCCTGTTCTACATTAATTTGAGGGAGACCAGGGCAAGTGTTTCAAGATTTCGTCTTCTTAGTTGTATATTTGTTACTTTTGTATACACTGTTAAAAATTAGGCACTTTGTTTCACCCAAAATATGGTTCCTAGTAGCTGCAACGGCTGTGTGGTGAAACGTTCAACCATATTTTTGGTATTCGGTTGAACCATTTCTCAGGTTTTTGTTTCCGAATCCAGAAAAATGGTTCAACCAAACACCGAAAAAAAGGTGAAACTTTTCACCACACAGACGTTTCAGCTACTAGGAAAAAAATATCATGGTGAAACCAAGCACAAAAATTTTAACAGTGTATGTTGAAGAAAACAGGATATCATTGGCTTTTAGCAACAAACTAGCATTACTATTTCCCCAAAAATTAAAATTGTTTTTGACAGAAAGTGGTTAAATCCAAGCATTTTTAGCTAGAAAATGTGCCCCGTATACAAGGCAATTTCCATAGTCTGCCAAAATTGAATGGGGAAAATTTCCCAACTATTCTTAAAAGATTAAGCAAGAGAAAATATAACTTTTTTGTTATTTTTGTGTAAATTTTATTGTAAACTAAATTAGCCTAAAAATAGCATTATAAAGGAAATATATAATTTTTAAAAAAAATATCAGCTTATTATGTATAAAAACTATAATTTAACATACTTCAAATAAAAAGTCATCATCATCTGAATTACAATAAACTTAAACAAATTGTAAAACTTGCCCTTTTGTAGTGCCATTGCTTGGCACTCATTTATAGAGCATTCCGAAAGTATAGCTAAAAGTTGCCAAACAAATCAGAATTATCACATGCACTAAAGTTTGGTAACATTGTTTTCCAGTATTTTGAATCCAGCAAATTGACTACAAATTTGTGTTTAACCTGACGCATTGATTTTTACAATGCAATCTTTCACGATGTATGAGTTTGAGTTCTTGAATGTTTTATGCCTCTAAATCTTTCCCTGATAGCTATTAGAGTAGCATACATTTCTTCGTAAGTGTACGAGCTTTTATCAGCCTTGGTTTTATTACTATGTAAACCATTTTTATTTTCCTTACAAAGCTTTTTTTTTACATTTAGAACATTATATATGGTTATATGTTGGTCATAAATTACAAAAGGACTTAATTAGTTCTTTGAAGAGTTGAGGTTAAGTTATTTTAAAAACAAATGCATAGTTACGTATGGAAAGGAACCACCTATAAGTTGAATCAACAATAAAATAGTAAGTTTAATAATAGTATGTTTAAAGTTTCAATATAAGCATGAACATTTTCTCACCATGTAAAAAATTACAAAAACAGCGCTAACGACATTATAACAGCAACAATGAACAAAGAGTTTTGTATGTGGTCTATGACTTTCCCAGTTGGCTCCCCCTAATTGCTATTTCAAATAAAAAAATGGAAATGGAAATTAAATGGAATGGTTAAATGGAAAACTTATCCCATTGCAAATGTATCCCCGGTCTCCCCTATCTAAATGAAACACAACAGATACTTGGGAAACCCTAACTTCTAACTAAGCGTCACGTCAAGCGGTATTTTTGGTTATAATGTTAGATATAGCTGATTTTTTACTTACCATCACTGACATACATATAAAGTTCAGGCGAGTGAGACACTAAACAGTCACTTCGGCCTTATAGTTAAGTGACTAGTAAAAAAAAGATTCTGCGTAACTAATTACCTATTTACCATCAACAGATCCTGTGTAAATTCAATATTACTATATTTACTCGTTTTATAACCAATATTAAGTTTTCACCTATATACAAATATGAAACTGATTTTCATTGAATAAAATCAGTTACATTTATTTTAACCCAAAATTGAGAGTATCCCGAGAGGTTACAAACTCATCACCTCCCGATCTCTAGGTAAAAAAGTATCTTTTTTATTGCAAAATTCTTATTAAAGGGAAGTAAATTGGGAGACATTGTAGAGTGACTATCGGGAAAGGGATATGGTCTATAGAGTAACAATTGATATCGACCTTTTATTAGAAAGGAAATGCATCGAGCAAAAGGGATCTCTTTATGTTCCATCTTTCCTCATTGCTCGTGGTTTGACTGTCCGCAAGCTATCAGAGTCGATGGGGGACTAACCACAGAGTGTATTTTTCTTCTACAAGGTATCAACTCAAAATGTTTTAGTACATTATATGGAGTACGTTTTAGATGCCTTTTAAAATGATAATTTCGAAAAAATGGACTTAGTCTTTTAACGTCCTTTTAAAGTTTTTGGTGCA
The DNA here is from genome assembly GCA_019343175.1 of Oedothorax gibbosus. NCBI lineage: Eukaryota > Metazoa > Arthropoda > Arachnida > Araneae > Linyphiidae > Oedothorax > Oedothorax gibbosus. Next base: position 5,644,301 of record CM033282.1, on the reverse strand, counting down.
TATATTTATTCTGTTATACCTTTCGTATTTTTGTAATATTTTCATTATTATTATTATTACTATTGTTATAATTATTATTATCATCACTACTTTTAATAATAATAATAATAATAATAATAATAATAATAATAATAATAATAATAATTGTTGTTATTTTATTAATATTATTAATAATATTTAATGACTTTTATATCATTGAAACAAAGTACCCTAGCCTTCGATGGTTCTGTGAGCTGAACTTGATGACTATTTCCTATGCATTTAGTTTTAGACTCTAAATTTGGGAAAAAAAGTTTTAAAAAATTCACAACGTCTCAATTTTGCATAACTGGAACTAAGCTGATTTAAATTGAAAAGGCGATTTTTTTTTTGGCTTCTTTTTGAAAATTATTTGTGTTTTTGCTAATATCTTATGAATTTTCTATTGTTCTAATACAAATACTGTAGTTTAGTAGAGGAGACCGGGGCTGATTCTCCATGCTTTTTTTTGTTTATGATAGTATACAGTTTACTTAGATATATATTAAAAGAGAGCAGGATATCATTGGCTTCCTTACATTTTTAGTATTATTACTTTTAAAAAAATAAATATAGTTTTCGACAGCAAGTATTTAAATCCAAATATGTTTCCTTAAAACCATTTTCCATATTTATTGTAAGTTAAAATAAACTAAGAAGAGTAATATAGAGAAAACAGATAAATATAAATAGTTCTAGTTTTTTAATATTGAAATACATTTGATAGATTATTATAATAACATAATTTTAAAATGTAAGGACAAATACATAAAATAGAAATACTTCATCACAGAAAACTTTAAAAAATAATTTTATTATTGATGTACCTTTTGTTTGCAAAATGTTTATTTTACATACGTTATAAGTTTATATGTTTTTAAATAAAAAGCAAATTTAGAATGACATAAATTACATTTCAGAAACATCTATATTTTTCTAAGCAAATATCTACATATTTTTTTTTAATGTCTTACAAAATTTAAATATAATATACTATAATTTAATCATTGTTGAAAAAATATACACTATTTTAAAATAATTTTCTTTAGCCTGCATACAAACTATACCGATTTGATTTACATATCTTGATTCAATTCGCCTGAGGATTTTTTAATAAAAATTGTAATTTATATTTCCTTTTATTCCCTTTGTGTTCCCAGTTAACTATTAATCAGTTTTACGGAAACTAACTTAACGGTGTTTTATTGTTCATTACAGAAGAAAATATAGATAAGAATTACACTGTGATGTTTTATTTCCCCTTGTGTTTTCTTTCAACTATTAATATTCAACATTTAAAATTGTAAAGCGGAAACTATCTCATTGCTGGTTTATTGTTTAATATATTCAATTCTTAAGAAAATATTTTTCGTTTCTGTGATCAGCATAAATATACTTTGAGTATCCTCGAGGTCTTTTTAAACTTGAGCAGTGTACAATTCCTTTTCTTCATTTCTTTTGTCATAATATAATTAAAGTTTTATCTGTTTAGACAAGGAGCACGTATGTGATATCTCAACCGAAATGCGAACAAGAAAAGAGAATGTGAATCTGAGGATTAATTTTAGTGTCACTTGCGTGTGGCAGGTGAGAAAATTGAAAATGAAGTTTTTGTATAAATGTGGTTTTAATTTTGCATAAAATTTGAATTTTATATCTTAATATCAGTGGAGAATTAGAGTAAGTACAAATCTTAGAGTAGTATAATTGAGTTGTTCTTGGAGAATTGGAATTAAATTTAGGAATTTTTATTGTCAAAAAGTAATATAATTGAATCTATCTTAAAAAAGTTTCATGGGACATCTAAAAAGTATTTATTTGTAATTTTGATAAAAGGAATAAGTAATAAATGCTTAGATAATACTATTTAATAAAAATATAAAAAATACACTTGAAAAATGCGAATCGAAACTAGAATATTTAGAAAACAAGACATTTATGTTTTGCATTAAATATTTTAAAATTAACATAATCCATTTTCAAGGAATCTTAAATCTTTTTTAAATAAATTTTCTCACTGTTTACTTAGCAATATAAAAATATCTGTGAGGCACGAATATTTTCTGTATTGCTTTGATGCGGAAAAATTCTCCCAACAAGCAACACATAATATTGTGTAATATAATTCGGACATACTGATAACGATTTGGCATTAAAAAGAGATCGTACGATATGTCAGACGAAAGATGACTATTTTCCTAACAATCATTTTATGAATTTATCTTATTAAGTTAAACTTGTAACAGAGAATATTATCATATTGCAGAAAACAGAATGGCCTGTTAAACACATATTAACATTAATTATTCTCCCATTAGGACTGTGGTAACTTCTTATGTTCACGAAATAAATTAATAGGATTAAATATACATAACTAAATTTGTAAAGTGGACTTAATTATGTTTGATCAAGCATGTGCAAGCATTGGAATACTTAAAAAGATTAAACTTAAATACAGTTTTCGTTCAATGTCTCTTTGAAAACTGTTGGCCACAGTGGTTGTCAACGCCAACAGCACACATTTCCTTTCAAGATATTTTTAGTTAAGAAACCTTTGTTTGGAAGCTATACGTCAAAACACCATTAAGCTCATTTCAGACCAAAGACGGACTTAAGTCCTTTTACAGTGCCACGCCTCATAAGAGAATGCAGATATAAATTATTTCCTAATCCTCTTTATCTGATAACCATGCAAATAAATATAGGTAGAATGTGTGGTTGGTAAGGTCTGTGATGCAGAGGTAAAGGGGCTTAAGTCTACTTTTCTAATTTTTCAGAAGAACATAAAAAGTTGCTTGCTAATTAGTTAGTTCCCAAAAGAAGAAATTTTTAAAAAGGTGAAATGTTCAATGAATAAAGAGAAATTGTATTAAAAATCGAACGACACAAATACGGAAAAAATTGACAAATAAATAAAAGCAAATTGTAAGTTAAAAAAGAAACAAATTGTGTAAGTTAAGCACACAGTTACAATTATTATCTAAACACTTGCTTATTCATATACATTACATAAGATTATTCCGGATGGTAGATCTGGCATCGACTTCATCACTAGACTGGGATTTAAAATATACATGAGGAAGCTGTTTATGTTAAACGTTTCAAAAGGAATTTTCAAAGAAGGAACCAGAACCAAATGTCAAACAGCACTAAACTTCAACCTCTTCCTTCTAGCTCCCGCGAAAATGACGGTGTGAGGTTTCGCCCGAAATTTCCGGGCTGGAGTATACAATAGTAATGCGTCGATAAGGTTAAATGCAAATCCGCCAATTAAAAGGCTAATGGCTGGAGTGTTTAGAAGTAACGTGCCAATAAGTTTAAAACTAACTTAAATCCACCAATTCAAACGCCGATGTGATTTATTAACTTTTTCTAAAATTTCAAGATAAAAACAAATGAAAAATTAAAAATGAATCGACATATTGTTCATAAATATTTTTATATAAATCTTCAGGGATAAAAAAAGACACGAAAAATTATCCGATCGTTAAGGAGTTAAAAAAAAGCATGTTTACAGAGTTCTTGGTCTGCAGAGTTATGCCTGTATGGCTCTGAAACCCAGTTGAAGACAGACCCTATTGTCCATCGGTAGTGTGTGGATTCGCGGGGGTTTGTAACTGTCCCCCTTCCAGGTAATTGTCTCCTTCTTTGAGGGCACCCTGACGTTTATGTCCCGGGGCCTTTGATGAAGAGTCTCCCATGTCTCCTAAATTCTCGTTCCAACTTCTTCTGAGCCTTTAGTTTCGGGTTTCGAGGGGAATCAATGCAGATCAACGGAAACGACAAAAGAAAACAGGGGACATTTCTTTCTCTCTACGACTGGCGAGATATAGAGATCAAACTATAAAGAATTTCTTCTTGCTGGCTTTGAGAAGGGTGCTGGAAGGAGGTATTTGTGGGTGTAGGTATGTGATGCTTGACATAGTTTCAGACTCTGTTATTAATTAATAAATTAAAAGAAGTTGGTCTCCTTTATATTATGATACAATCCTTTCACTTAAATATCTGCTTCGAGGTCGCATCCCTCACTTTGTACCAGTTCTTTTGTAATAGTGTGACATACATGACGAAGGGTTGTGTTGTCAGTTTGGGTAAAAGGGCTGACCTTAAAGCACTTTTTTGTAAGGAAATGAAGCATAATACACAATAAACTCATATTTTAAATTTCGACTTGTTCAAATTTGGTGCTTTATGTATGATGAAACATCACTGAAGTCCTTATTCCCTATCTACTTTCAATAAGCCTTTTTTGCTGAAATATGTTAGCGAATGTTGATAAATTTGCTAAATTAACTTGGAGAAATAATTTGAGCAATATTTTCGTTCCTTATTGCATCAAATAAATTAACAAAGTTATCCATTAATGTACACAAATAAAAGCTTTGTTCCATATCTTTCAAGATCCACTATTAAAAAATATCCCACAGAGCAGCTGTAGGTGTATATAATTATAATAATATAAACACACTACCTGACAATATCCTACAAAGCTGATTTGAGGTGAATTCAAATTAACCACCTAAACGCCTAAATTTCATTGTCTGACAATATCGATTCTTACCTAGTAGCATCAATTAGTGTCATTTCCTGCCAACAAAAAAAGAACGCACTCTTTTTGGAAAAGTTATAAGATGTTGAAACACCTTGAGAGGCCATAATTGCATTTTCGTAGCATCCATCATTCAACTTCAACATCACTAACCCAGAAAACCGGTGAAACTTGTGTGCAACCGCTGGTCTACGAGCCTGCACACAGGTGATAAGTTTGAAAAACATACAAATCAATCGATAGAATCTTTGATTCTTTCATTAGCAGGGCCATTAGAGACAAGATTTATTCAGATCAGAATTTTGGATCACTGTAAAGGGATATGGTTGTGTAACAAAGGGATCAAACTCGTTTCTGTATGAATAATTTAAGGGTTGGATACATTAATTATCAGGTAATGTCGATAGTATTTTGAAGTATCTAGGTGATCAGGTGTATTCATTCATCAGCTGTATTAATATTATTTTATTTTTTTATAGTTTATATGAAATTGGTACTTAGTTTCAGTTTGAGTGAATAATTAGTCTCATTATCAGAATATAAAATAACATTAAAATAAAGATTTCAATGTCGTATAAAGTATAATAATTTTCTTCCTTGCTTTTAAAATGCGAATAATGCAAGTTAGCGAGTGTCGATCATTCTTAATAAATATTAAAAATAAGAAATAAATCAGAATTGCAACAACTGAATTGAAAAGTCATGATGCAAACTAACTTTCCACAATAATAATTTTTGACGTATTTTGCTATGAGGTACACCTCTGGGTCAACTAAATTGCAACAACAATTCCATAAGCATAAACTACTGAATGAGGCATGTACAAATATCCATTGCAAATAATTACCAATATGATTTATTATTTGATTCTGGTTTATTCGTTTCCAGAACGTATAGGTAACAAATTATTACGAGTTGAAAGGACATTAAAATTCTCAGTTCTGTTAATATTGTAGTTTAGAATGCAGCTGTCTGTTCAAGTTCAAATCCAAACGTAGTTTCCACAACCAGTTTATAATCAATATTTGCAATCATTAGTATTCTAGATGTGTAAAGAATTTTTATAAATAGTTTGTCGCGTTCTTAGTTGCATCATATATTTTTTTAATTTTAGAACTTTTTTGGATTTTGTAATAATTTTTAATGGAAAACCCCATAGTAGTTACTAAAAGCATTCATTTGAATGAATATACTTATAAAATATATTTAAAATGTCATTATCGCTGAGATAAATTCTGAAATCAATCAATAATTTTATAAAAATAAGCAGATAAGTTCTTTTTTATTTCTCGTAAACGTCCAAATTTTAATTAAATCCCACTTTTTCATAACTTTCCTGCAAAAACTTCTTACCTGAAATTCTTATTTTAACACAAAAAAACTTTTAATTTAACTAGACAATTTTTTCGCTGTATCAAAGTCAGAAGTAAAGCAAGTCATAAAGGCAGAAAAGCATAAAATATTAAAAATGGTTCTAAATTGATAGCTTATATTGATTCTAACCTTAATATTAAACGGTTTTCAACCTCTTTAAAATGCAAATATAGGGGTACTCATCTCTGGGTGTGAGTATGTTATATCACACATCTAGAAAACTCATTCATCAAGTTTCAAAGGATCGTTTATGGGCTTGGAACGCTTCCAAGTAATGCATGCAGTTTAGTCTAAAATGGTTGTAGGATAAGAATGAAGGAAAAAAGTTTTTATTGCTTTTATTTTGAAAATTTTATTTTATAGAAATTTAAAGAATTTCAAGAAAATCTTCAGATACGTTTTTCAGAATATAAAACATTAAATATTTCGATTCATAAATGAACTAACATTTTTTTAAAAAAAAATTATGTTTAGCTTTTCAAGATCAAATGCAGATACATAATTAACAGTGTTTAAATTTAACAAAAGTGTATAGTTTTTATTATTTGCAATAATTTCATTCAGGTCACGTGAAAATTGTCACTTTTATAGAAACTAACAAAACGAAAAATAATAAATTTTCATTTTTTTGCTACAGCCTTAATTTTTTACAATAAGCTCTTTTTAATGACCCACAATCTTTACACAACATTAATTAACGCCGGTAGCTTGTTGCAGGATTCATGCGTTAAAAAAAATGTACAACTATAAATTATCCCCTAAGTTATATCGAAAGAATAAAGAAAAACCGATATTTACTTTTAATTTAAAAAACAAAGACAACGTGTAATTTTTTAATTATTGGATTTTTATTTTTTGTATAGAAAAAAGGGTTAATGTAATATTGGTAAACTTAAGGTGTTTAGCACTACAATTTGGACGATACAAATTTATTTATTTTTAGATTAATGTTGAATTAAAACAATAGTAATGATTCCCTGTTACTTAATGGTGCTATATCAATATAATGGTGTTATATCAATTACGCCGTATAAAAACCGATAATAGAACAATTTTACCCTCAATAACGGTATAATAATAAGAGGATTCGTTTACATCAGTTTTAAAAATCATGTATAATTTATAGTTAGAAGTTGGATTAATTAACCAACAATAAAATCGTTCGGTCCTTCTAGGCCAGCATTTCTTAAGGTTTCTTATGTGTACTATCATGTCGTTCCAAACTGATTGATTTAAAAAATATTCATTTATTTTATTCTCATTTTAAATAAAGTTTCTTGTGCTTTTGAAGATGTAGCATTATTAAAACTATTGAATAAATATGGAAATTTCTTATTATTTAAATGGAGATTAAATTTTTAGTTTTAAAATTTTAAACATACTTAAAATAAAATTATTTTTATGAAATTCGGGATAGAGCAGTGCCTAATGTTTTGCTTCAATATAAAGTCTGTGAGTCTTGTGATTCGTTTTATAAATCTTCTAGGGAAACAGTTATAGGTGAAAGTTACTGTTGCAAACGCTTACGTAATTTTTTAATAAACCCAGTGTGTAAACTATTTGTTTTTCTGCTTTGAATAATATTTTTAACTTACAGGCTTTGATAAAGTATTTAAAATACATATGTAACTAAAATTAAAATAAATTTATAGTTTGGACTTAAAAATCGGAAATTAAAAATTTCAAAATAATACTATAGTTTTTATGTGCTCATTTATTAAACAAATAAAATTTATTCATACTTACCTCTAATGATTTATAATCGCAACCAAATAGTTTTGTATAATGATTAAATTCTGCTTTTCCATATGAGTTTACCTTTTCACTTTAGATTTATACGAATTTTTTATTTATTTGAATTCGTGTGTGACTCGCATTCATAAAACCAAAATTCTAAATTTAATCCCGCGCCCGCAAAAATAAAGAACACTTCACGGGGGAATAAACAGAATTCGCATTTTTCATCGCCTTTCGTAATAGGTTTTTCGATTTATTTTTTTATCATTACGTTGTTATGAATTTTTAAGTAGTACTTCATTTCGAAATTCTTTCGGAGCACAATGAACAACAGTATCAACTCTATGCAAGCTCATTATCTTCGATCTGGTTTTCGAAACCAAAGCCAATAAGTAAATAGAACAAAAAATGCACTATATTTGAAAATACTTTTGGAAAATATTCCTTTATTTGAATTTGGCGTTACCGCTGTATGAATTAGTGGTGAAGTTTGAATACGAGTCATACTTGTTATATTTTTTAATGAGATTTCCATTTATTAAATAATAGTTTGATGCAAAAGTATAAAAACTCGAATAGGTTAAAGGTTGGCTTAAAAAACATTAGAAGATTTGTTTGCTGTTTACGCATGAACGATGGTTGGCAGAAAAAATTGACTTGCTTAAGTTTTTTGCGTTAGTTTATATAATTAAACAAAACATAGAACAATTAAAAACCATATAGTACAGAACAGTTTATGGTGGAAAAACTTAGGTAGTTACTTGGAAAAAAAATAAGTTAAAAAACTAAAATTTAACGTTTTTATTTAGTAAAGAAGGAGTTAATGGTATTCAAATATATTAGTTTTAGCTTCCACACTACGTTTGAAACGTAAAAAGTGGAAGGTATTATAATCGTTCAGCCATCCGTCTGTATGTTCGTCCGTCACCCACTTTCATAGCCCAAACTACAAATGCTCCAGGCAAGTGCAATACGTCAAAAAATTCAGCGCATCGAAATAAGAAGACATTGAACATCTCAGAAAAAAAATCGAATTCGAAGTACTTTAATTATTTAAAAAACCACAAAATGTAATGCTCATTTAAAAAACATAAGAAGCCATTTTTATTAGAATTAAATCACCATTGCCATTCGCAACAATAACTCGAGAAAATTTAATTCTTTAAAAAAATAAATTAAAAGAAATTAATTTTTGAGACATCAATCAGTTTGAAATGACGTTAACTATATTTCACAAAGAGATTTCTTTGTTTACATGTTGATATGAATTGTTTTGGTTCTATATTTAAAAGAGAGGAATATTACATATTTATTCTATGGAATATAAATTAATTTTTGCAAACGATAATAATTATTGAAGAAATAATTGTTGAATTTTAGAAATAAAATAAATGAAAATAACCAAATTCAGCGTGTAAATGTTTATAATGGAATTAATATTGTGTTTGGCGACTGTTTTCTTGTTGAAAACAAATGTTGTGTGGAAGCAGGCTGAGTGATTCTGTTACAAACCTACTTGTTTTTTGTATTGAACATCATAAAAAATCCCTGTGTACCACTGGGTATCACACAGGGCTTACGGAAGTAAATATGGGTTGTTAATGGGTTAATGATTGAGAAAACACAAGTTGTATTTAAAACCACAAATATTAATAAACATAAAACAAGGTTTATATAGTAATAACTAATGAAGTGATAGGTAAGGTATGGTGACTATTTTAAAGCAAAATATGACTTTTAAAAACATTATTTTGGCTCTTAAATATTTTTTTCCACAAAAGAGTTTGCATTTATAATTACTTTACACATGTATTATTTTTTTTAAATAAGGATTTGGAGCGCAGAATAGATATAAAGTAAATTTGCCTAGATAAGCTACTCTAGTTCTGTAATCGATCTACATTTAAAATAGAGTTTATTAAAAATATTCTCGAGAGTAAACAAACAATCACAGTGACTGTTCCAGTGATAAAATTTAGCTAATGCTATTTTTTTTAAGTTATGCTAATTGTATTTTTTTTCCAAAGAATGTTGTTAATGACACTAGTCTTTTCTTTTATTTCCACCGTAAAAAGAATTTGATAATTGTTTTTACCTCATTCTTAAGACCATATCATTCTGAAGACCAAGGTCGATTCAGGTCACGACGTGTGCGAGTGCTCAATCTAAGAAGCTACAGGAAGGGTGCTTTAAAATTGTGTTTACAGCAACAGCTGAAAAAAAAAGTAGAATGAGATGTAAATATGCGTCAAATCTACTGTATTTTAACAGATTTTTTACAGTCTAGATGTGATATTTAAACTTCACTGATTAGACATAACGACCGCCTTGACGCTTTTGTAAGTTAGGTTATTTTGCGACAGTATTTTACATATTATTATTGACTAATCTTAGTTTAAAAGCATTCATGGACAATTTCTTGTATTTTTGACATTTTAAAATAATTGTAAAATTTGCCTCTTACCAATAAACATCGGAAATAACTTCTGCTAGGTCCTCCAATATTGCGTGGCTTACTTTATATTTTGTACAATCATAAATTATTTTTGATATCAGATAGCACTGTGCGTGTCAATTATGTATTTTGAATAAGTTTATTTATATTTATGCAATTGTTAATGATTTAAAAAAGAGTATGCATTGTATAAGTTTGACATTCATAATTATAATTATAAATGCTAATGAATATAAAAATAGAAAACAAAATGTATAGTGTAGCACAAAAAAAAACATACTTGTAAAATATTTTCGTATTGAAATATAGTTTTCTTTTATTTCATTTTAACCTTTTTTTAAGTATATATTAGATTATTTTTTGCTCATTTTTTAAATCAATAAAATGAATTAGTTTTTACTGAAATGTGATCATTCAAGTTTACAATGAGTTTTGTAATGAATCCTTGAATTTTTAAACGTTTGAAGTGGTTCTTTTTGCCATGGCGGAAGTATTTTGGCTAAAGGCCAGTGTAAATCGAAAACTGCCAAGAGTTTTGAGACCAGGAAAAATCCAGGTATTGATTTTTTAAAAGCGAAACAAAGGAGTGTACTTAAATTAGGAGAGTTGATTAGAGTTGTGTTCTCAAATATATAAAAGAATAAGTAATTAGGTGGTAAGCAATTATTTGACTACCTTATTAGGTATTTTATATTTGTTTTATTTGCCCAAAAGAGAGAATGTTGTTTAATATTTTATGTTGCAATTACCTAGGTACTTGTTGGAAGTAACTTTTAAATTAATAAAGAACTCTTAAAGCACTTTAAGAAATTGCGAGGAAAACTACACTTTATGGTATAGCATTTTTAAATCTGCTAATTAACTTTACAAAAGAATACTTTCTTTAAAAAATCTAATAAAAATTATGAATTATGTTATCAAACTAAGTTATGTAAGTAAGTAAGTAAATGTAATTTTAAAGTTTGTGAAACTTGATGTACTTACGCAAACTCATTAGACATTTTTAAGAGAAAAACTTCTTCTCAAATTCTAGTTTTCATATAAAAAGCACATTAACACACAACGCGTTCAGAGATGAAAATATACGTAAAAATTATAAAATTACGTTTGAATTGTTAACTTATTTGTAAATGCAAGTAAATTTTATAAATATTTATAAGTCGATGTAAATTCTGTAGTTCATATTAATGAATAATGTTCCTCATAATTATTTAACATTGACAATGCTTAAAGTACCGTACCATGAAAAACTATCATTTTTAATATTTACATAGATCCCTGCTGCATGTTTCCTCGATTTTTATCGTCAAAACGTAAAGAGGTTTTCAATATTTCTTTAAACACCCTGAAATTGAACTGAAATCTTATTCAAAGGTAAGGTAAATAAAAATATTTGCTATACTTTATAAAGTTCTCTATTTATTTCAATTAAGGTGGTTGATGTAAAAAATATTCATTTAAAAGAATTAAAAGTAATCTATAGTTTACCTCTGAACTATCGAAGTCAAATTTTAATTAGAGATTTAAAAACAAATATCTTTTCATTAGGATTCTTTAATTTAGACATGAACCCCGAGTCAAATACAATTGATTCTAAAGCTGCATTATTAAATGGAATGATTAGTTGGAATCCATTAAGATAAAACAATCTGAAGAAAAAGTCGAATTTTTGGACGAAACAAAAATCTCCTCTTCAACTCTCATTTCGAGATTTGGAAAAAAAACGCCTCACTAATTGAGACTATCGTCGTGTGAGCAATTTCCGGTTGTTGCATTGGCCGCAAAAATGGTCCATGGGAGGATCGAAATAAATTGTTCCATTAAATGCAATTATCCGACTGTAAACCCGGCTTAACTTGACTTCTGAGTTGAAAAGAAAGAGAAAAAGAGAGAGAGTAAGAGAGAGGGGAGGAGAGGAAATTACTGACTTGGAAACTAATCTTCTAGGGGCTAAGAAAAACATTGAAGTTCCTTTATCATGTGTTGGCTGAAGAAGTCGCACTTTGATCCGGAGGAAATGTCTTAGTTGAAACACAAAGTATAAAAGAATCCTCTTACACACCCGCAATGCTCTTTTTAAACGAATCTTGTAATACATTTGGTGTTTGGTAACGCTTTTGGCTGAATATATCTAGCCATCGATAACACAGCTTTAACGCGGTCAATGAATGCTCGTAATTTAGAATCTTTGTAAAAAATAGCAATATTAGGTTAAGGTCGCTGACCAAGCACACAAACCTGAATATATGTCTACCAACCAACCAAAGTTAAGATAAGACTACAGAACTTCCCAGAGATTTTTTATTTTTCCAAACGTAACTTCTGTGCAGTGGAAATTGTTCAGTTAACATTGTTTAGTTAACTGTTGCTTTATATAAAGCAACGTTAACAACGTCATAGAGCTTTCTAAATTCGACTGCGATCAAAGCCGATGTTTAATGGAGTAGACAGAAGAGATTTTTAACGGATTTCATCAAACGTTGGTCGCTTTACTAAAATAACAGAAACTGAATAGACAAACAAAGTAAAAAATGTAGCAAAAAATTATACCAATAAAATATGAAACATTAATTAAGCTACTAACTATTAGACCATATACCACAACCCCTAGTGAATGTCTAAATTATTTTAAATCATTCAATCCAGTAGAGTAAATAAAATTAGCTGGTTTAGCTTATTAATAATGTTTGTAATTTATGCATTTTACAAGAAAATTTAGTAGTTTTAAGTTTTTCTAAGTTAACTTATTATTTTGTAAATGTAAATAAACAGTATCTAATAAATAAATGTTAGTTTTTGGATATTTCCTCTAAATATATTTATATTAAAAAACAATTAGGCAGTGTTTTCTGATAGATACCTTTTTATATTTAGAAAACATGCATCTGCTAAAATGTTAATGGTATAAATTTGTAAATGATAAAATTAAAACAATTTAGGAATGCAAATATTTGTCTTTGCTTATAAGTTGTTTCAACTCTCAAAATAAAATATTATTATATTGTTTATCGTTATTATTTTAAAAATCTTGTATCGTTTTTATATTTACATTTACTTTTTACTTTACGAACGTAAACAGAAATATTTAAAGGTACCAAATCAAAAATATAGTGAATAACTTTCCCTACTAAAAATTTAACATCGAGTGAATTTTTCCATATAAATTAAACTCTGTTTCAACTAAAACGTATTGTAAAAAATTTGCATTTTATTGGCTCAAGAAAACAAGGTGAAACGAAAATTCTTTATTCCTTAACCTAAACTTTACTTTTGATATTCGTTTCACAAAAACACAAAAAGTTTTCAGCCATTCAAGAAAAGGGCACGAAGATAAATTTTGTTTAGGAATGAATAAACATAAAAAATGAACATTTTTCACAAATAAGATTCATCCATAGAATTTTAAATGACAAAGTTCCCGATTCGTCATTATTTATTGATGATGCTATTTTGAATTCAAACAAAATGCTTACAGAGATTTTCTTTTAGACATACTATTTACGTTCGTTAATGCTCTTTAAATCGAGCCGAGGTTTTGCGAATTTCCTTTTTTTTGTATATTGATCACATTCCGCATTTAGGTGTTTCGTTTCGATTTTTTTCGTGTTTTCGAGAAATCAGGATTCCTGTTAAGAGAAGCCACAGAAACGTATCACGGATTTCTTTTCGCAGATTTTAATTAAATTTATACGAAAATGATTTATGGCCGCGTATCTATGAAACAATATTTTGAATATGAGATTTCTGGTTTACACTCCTTTTGAGCTTAATGATATTTTTGCTAGAAGTAATTATGGTACAGTTATTTGTGTTTTTTAAAATTATATTTCTGCTAATTAAAACTTCTAATAGCACACTGAAATAAACGGCAAATTGAAGTTTTTTAGCAAATAATTAAGATATTTATGATTAATGTAATATTTTTTAATGCGATGCCTATGCACATAATAAAAAGTATGAAAACAAATAATAGTTCCTTTGAATGCCATTACATTGGTTTAATTTTTCAAATTTGTTTCTAATTTGTATATCACATACGTTTGAGTAAATAAACAAAGATTTTCTTAAAAAATAAGTCATTTTATATTACATTTTTCAACGTACATTATAGAAAAAATTAGGGGTTTATTAAAACACTTTACAAAATAAAGATTTTAAAATATATAAAGTATATTTGTCATTCTGTCATTTATATTCATTTTTCATTATTTTCTATATAAAAAAATATCATACGTAATCACAGCTTTCTTGGATTTATTCAAATATCTTAGCATATCTTTCGATTTTAATGTTACGATATTTTTTCTAAATCTTCAAAACTATATCTTAAGCCTAACCCGAATTTTTCCTCCCTGCTTTATCAGCCCAAATAGTTTGTCTATGGATAAAATCTCTCTGCATTTCTGGCCTCATTATTTATTGAGCTGACATTTTTATGTTTTCAGACGCCTTAATATGTTTGCTTTTGAGTTTTCTCTGCATTTTCGCTTAATGCGAATCGGATCGAAGCTTCCCTTCTTTGAAAAATGGACTTCATTTCTTCCTTGATGTTTTCCCTGTTGAGATAGACATTCGTACATGGATGTTTTTTATTCATGAAACTAGGTTAACGAGTAAAAAGAAATGCTGTTTCGTGAATTAATTACCTTTATTTACAGAATTTTTTTCAAAGGAAGTAATTTAATTTTCTGGCTCTTTTATAAAACATGTTACATTATAATACAACTAAACTAGTGGATTTTTTTATATTTTAAACTTAATAACATCATTGAAAAGTAAGCTACTTTTTCAATAAAATGTATTTTTATATGTATATTTAAAAACTGAATTATAGAAATATTTGAATTATTTTAGCAAAATATTTTCACAAAATTTAAGGATTTTACTTAAGACCGTGGATCAAAACTATTATAATTCACTCAGCAATATGTTTTAATGAACATATTTTTATTACACCTTATACATGGAGATTTAAAAATGTACTATTATACTGAACCACAAGGGCGAAGTGGAGTACATTTGATAATTTTGAGAAATAATAGATTTTAACCAGCTTATGTGCATTCGAGTTTGCGGGAGGGGGGGGGGGGACTTTGACAAAAAATGTAAAATTAAAACTTAATACAGGAAAAATCGGCACGAAAATCAACTAATTGTTATGCTTACAAATGCGGATAGAGACCCTAGACATGCGCCAAAAATATACTTAAAGAGTGTAACTTTTAATCCCTTTTTGAAAAACGTTAACATTTCATTGGCATAGCTTTTAACTTGTTAGGCTTTTAGTTTCGAAAGTTTATGTTGCCTCGCACTGTGCCACAAGAATAGCGTTATCAAAATGATAAGTTCTAGGCAATACCAAGAAACAACGTGTCATAAGTAATGAATCAAAATATCGCTATATCTCTAATTCCACTGTTTTTGTAATTATTTTATCTATTTAAGCCAATCAAAACTCAAAAGCTTGTGTATGTGTGTTTTGTTTAGAGTAACATCCAAAGACACTAGCCAAAAGTATCATCGAATCTTATCAGTTATAAAACACTTAACACGCTACAATGCTAATTCAACAATAGATTGCGTGTATTCACGTAAGTTTTCAACTGCTATTATACATATTAAATTGCTTTGTACTCTGCAAGCTATTGTGACTCGCCTTTTCTTTGATATTTTTTGATTTTATTTTAATTAACAAACATAAGTAAAATATTTAATTTTTCTTATGAGTCATAACATCATAGAAGTGTGAGCAGTTATTCATGTAAAATGATTACAAAAATATTAGGACTCTACTAATGCAAGAAAATATTTCGACAAAAAGTTATCAATCATGTGATTAGAATGCATAAATCGAGATGATTATTTCTAGAAAAATGAATCAGTGGTAGAATATTTGATCTTCGTATTCAAAAAGTTTGATATTCAACTTTGATATTTTTCTTTACAGAAAAAAATATAAATACAATGTGCATGGTAGTTTCCGCTGATATTGTATTGGTACTTACACGGAAACTTATAATATAACTATTTGTAAAAAACAATTCAATGTAAGGGAGCCCGGGGAGCCATGGCCATAAGGGAGACTTGGCCCACCTTTAAATTTTAGTATTTAAAAATATTTTAGCATTTTCTCAATAGATGGTACTCAAAGCTACTGTTGTCAGCAGATAGCCACCTTAGTTTTATTGAGTTACTTTTTTGCATTGAGGAGAAAATAAAAAAAGGTTCTCTCCCCAAAAAGTAAACATTTAAGACATATTTTGTAAGATTTTTTCAGAAAAAACAATGAAATTAAATTTAAGTATATGGTATTTTTAAAATACTGTTATATTAAGGTTTTATTTTAGCTATAAAAATTGTGCAATGAAGTAGGCTTCAAAGCACCATGTGCCATTCTTTACGAAATGTCTAGGTGGGGAGGGTTGGCCACTCTATTTAAGGGAGAGTTGGCCACTGGACCAAGGATCCCTAAGGGAACTAGTTATGAAAATCTATACATAATGTTTATCAAATACACGGTTAATAATACCGTATGATTATAACTTTATGAAGGTAATAGATTGATTATTAGTATTTGTACTTGATTAGAATAAAACGAAAAACTCAACTAAATGAAACTAATCATTTATGACCCAAATATCAAACTTTTTGTGTTGTACAAACTGAATAAAATATATTTAACATAAAAATAAAAAATTATTTGCTATGGACAATATTAGAATTTTTAACTCATGCAATACTAGAAAAATGTATTACTCTAAATATTACGGTAAACATGATTTTTAAATGAGTTCCAGAGTGTTGAATTATAATATATTTTTTTTACATTTAATGCTTACAAAATTAATTTGAAATATTTATTATTTTGCCCTTTAAAATTAGGCTTTTTTGCCTGGGCCAAGTCTCCCCTACCATGGGCCAAGTCTCCCTTATTAAGGGAGACTTAATAAACAATAAATTTAAAAAGAAAAATGAATTATTTATAGTATCACTACTATATCCTTGTTGCCAATAAAATTTTCTTTAATGTGTGCTATCATACGAAATTTTTAGTGTAAAAATAAAATTTATAAAAATAAAATTCTGAGTCTGTGGCCAAGGCTCCCCAGTCTCCAATAAACGTTATTTGACTTAACTTTGGTCCTTTTGGTTATAACGTAAACATGAAGTCAATCGTTTCGTAAAATAGCTGAAGTTAGTTTCCCTAAAAAGTATACATATGTTTATTTTGCAACGATAAGTTAAACAATAGTAAGTGTATTGTTTTCCCTTATTGCCAATTCATGAAACATTCCATTGATACTCACACAGTAACTGATTTGAATCAACCTTGACATTACTCGTTTCGATTTCAGATTAACTAACAACGAGAAGCTTGTTCTAAAAAATAAAACAGAAACAGAATAACCATATACTAGCATATCTAAAGCAATAAATGTTTATCTCTTTGTTTACAGAAAGAGTTTAAACATGCATCGTGCGTGGTTATTCCCGTTAGCGCAATTGCTAAAATATTCTATTGCTACTCACACGATAACTTATCCGACTCAACTCTTCCTTGACATTGGTCGTTTCGATTTCAATGTAGATATCCCGAGAATCATTTCCCGAAAATAAAACATTAGTTAAATTCCACTATCTCAATAAATACTAGTTCATTCCCAGCGAGCGAAAGCGTCAGCAACAAATGTCAGTTCCTATCAGATCCTTTCTGAAATACATTCGAACATCGATTTCAGTAACGACGAGATAGCTTTTTTGGGTTCCCTCTCGGCTCTGACATCAACTACTGATCGATAAACACAAGCAATAAAAACACGCAGCTTGAAGGGAAACACCGAGAAAAAGAGATAACCATTTGCGAAATAGCCCCCCGAATGTCATTTCAATTCAAATGCGAGTATCGAACATCATGAATGGACATAAAATATTTTTTGAATGGCAACCAAACTTGGGAAGAATTAAGAGGAAGCAACATTATAAAAAGAAAAGAAGAAAAACTTTCTTTTTGTAGCCCCAAGAGGAAGTGGACTTTGGGGGTGCTTTCAGGAATGAATTCCCTGGACAAGCTACGCATATCAATGCGACTGCGGTGTGATGTTTACAAATGGTAAATTGTGGGGACTTTCGCTCAACTTTTCACTGGGATTTCAGGGGAAAGTGTCACAAATACGTGGAAATATGAACGGTTCTGCTGAATTTTATTTTTTCAGAAAAGATATATTTGAAAATGATGGTAAAACATATTTCAGAAGCATTTGCAAGACGTTTTCCAAACATGCACACGCTGTTTTATACCACAACTTTAGTATACAACAATTTATTAATAACTAGTTTTTTTTATTTAAGAGCTAACATTATGATTTGTAAATTCATATTTTATTATAGGTTTATTTATGATAGTTATTCTATAGCACAAACATCAGGGGATGAATTTAAAATTGACTTTTCTGGAAAAGTTGAGCATACCGATGTGGCTATGACTGGCTGATATTTGCAAGTAAAAAAGCATTTTGGAAATGCAAACGTGTTTTTGCGAAAAATATAATTTCTATTTGGAAAGCGTCCAAAATGTGTTTCTAAAAGTAATGGTAAAATGAAGATGGTAAGCATGTACATTTAAAACGAGTACATTTAAACGAGTATCCAGCATCATAAATGGACATAAAATAGCTTTTGAATGACAACCAATTTTGGGAAGAATTAAGAGGAAGCTACCATATATAAAGAAAAAAACTTTCTCAAGGAGTAAACATGTTTAAATATGTAAAAAGTGGAATTTGATAGGGGAAAGATGTGATATTAATGTGTTTGAAAACATTAATAATACTAGAAAATGTTAACCAAATATATGCAAAATGTTTATAATTCATTATTTAGTTTCTTTTAGAGTTATATTAATATAGCTTAAATTAAATATTCAGTTTTATACTTTTACTTCTAAAATGAAATCTTACTTTAGGCATGTGTGTAAAAATAAACCTGCCATAAACTTATTATGACTGTATCTGGAATATGGGGGACTTAAGTTCAAAAACAAACTCTACTGTACCTACATTAAATAAATTCCGTGTGAAACAATGAAAATCGTAATCGAAGTTATTGAAGCGCATATTCCTGGGTATCTGAATTGTGCATGGTTAATTGTATGCATATGAATTCACAGTAGTGGATTCGCGTACTTTACCATTGCATGGAATGATTTGCATTCGAATAGCACAAATCATGTTCTAGTGCTTTCAGCACACGCAACCTACGTATTGCCTATATCGATAAGGATAATGGACTAATAACATTTGCTTCTCTAATGTGCTCACGGATTGGACATGCTTTTTAGCTTCAACTCCACAAACTGCAAGATAGCTATTTTAATCGTATTTTTGGATATTATTGGATTTTTAGATAGTTAATATCGGTCTTCGTTATATGTACTACATAAATAATCATAATACTACACACAGTTCCAATATATTAAAATAAATGATTTATTAAAAAGTATGGATGTTTTAGGTTATGTATATTATTATGGAAGATAATACTTAGATAATATGTCATGTTTGTGTTTCATTCTTGTACTTATGTTTACAAACATCCAAAAAGCTTTGATAAATACTGTTTTTGAAAGTCGGAATATTAATTGTATTTTTTTATTAAGCTGTTTTTTCTTTTCTTTAATATCAAATATTTTATTAGAATTACAAATATAGATAGATATTAATTTAATTAAAAGTATTGACAGTATTTTTAAACTATATTGTCTGTAAATAACTGACTAAAATTTTAAGAAAGTCTAAATAAAACTGTTGTTAAAATAATGTTTTAGATGTTAGGAAGTGGAATTTTATGTTTCGAAGAAAAAGCAATGTTAAATTCCCTTTATGTGTATAGTGAATATAATTAGTATTACAATGAATTTCTAAACTTTGTAAATTATTCTAAAAGTTTGTGATAACTGGATTTGTAATGATCTTATTAAAAAATAAATACATCTATTCTCATTAACATTGTAATAAGAAATTGTTTTCAAAAGTAAATCTTATGTATTACATTTGTAAAAAGTTATGATTATTTTAACTTTTATTTGGTACTTATTTACATCAATATAATAAATAATCCTAATGAATTTGTATACTTATCAAACGAGGATTTTGAAAAATAATTGTATGGTTTAGACTTTACATATATTTGAAAAAATCCATTAATTGAAGGCACATTGGTTAGTTTTCGAAAAATTATTAAAGGTAATTAATTAAAAAAAAAATTTGCATCCTTTTTGTAAAAATTGCTGTTTATGCGTAGATTTTTACAATTCTTTGTCACATGTATCATTGCTCTTTGAGCTCATGTGACATCTCTCTCTGACCAACCCTACATTAGTGTGACATAGATAACTATTATCTGTATTGGTCCCAGTTAACTATTAACACTTGCCGGTGGCACTGGTAGAAGAGAAAGAATCCCGGCCTCTTAGGAGACGCTAGACCTTCTGGTCTAGCTCTATGTCTTTGCTATTCTGTTTTTCGTTAAGATCCTTCAGTTTGCCTTCTTTAATGCTTATGTAACTTCAGTACTTAATAAACCGTAGCTTTTCCTCCTTTTAGTTATCCTTTATTTATATTTCATTATTTATTTATATATTATCACGTAGGGGTCTTCAACGAGCCTGAGGTTACACCGAATAGAGTATGTTGCATTTTTGAGACTTGAAAAGTCCTTAATAAAATTTGAAATAGCTTAATTTTTCATCTTATAATTTTTTATGTATGTTGATTATTACGTCTACATATAATGCCCAATTTAGGGGAGACCGGGGATAGTTTTCCACATTTTCTTCTTTTTGATTGTATAATTTTTTACTTTTGTTTATTTTGAAGAAAATAAGATATCATCGCTTTCCGCACATGTTTATATACAACTAACATTGCTACTTTTCCAAAAAATAAATACTCTTTTTGGCAGCAAGTAGTTGAATGCAAGCATGTTTAGCTGGAAAACGTGCCCCGTATGCGGGGTAAATTTAAAACCAAATACATATTTCAGAAGGGAGAGGAACCACCTTTCAGTATACGCAATGATAAATTGTAAGTTAAATGAATGTACGTTTAATTTAGGTTTGAATGTAAACATAAAAAATTACTCAGCGTTGAAAAAATGATAAAAACAGCTTTAACGAAAATACTACAACACCAACTGAATAAAGGTTCTTGTGAGTGGCATTGAACGGGTTGCTTCATAAACCAAGCAGACAGTTGGATCCCTATAATGGCTCATTTCCAATATAAGACCTGGTGGAAAACTTACCCCATGGGAAAACTAGCCCCGGTCTCCCCTACTATAAACTACAATAAAGTCTAATATATTGCCGCATAAAATGAGATCTGCCATCATGCCTCGATAGTCTAGTGGTAGGATGCTCACCTAGCACGCGGGCAGCCCGGGTTCGATTCCCAACCAGTTCGTGTAATATAGGAAAATCGTAAACTAAAAATATTACTTATTATTTGCCTGGAATCGAGATGGTTCTAGAACTTTCTTTAATATTCTATTTCGATTATTCTAGAATATTCTATGTAACTATAAAACCTAGGTCCCACCAGTTAGTGGGCAGTTCTGCATTCTGTTGTCTTCTGAATAAATAAGCTTATTACTTCAAACTGTGTGTTCATTCCAATCTTCGTGACAAATTTGGTGGAAGCGCTGGGTAGCAATCCTTACAAACGTGGATCATAGTAGCGGCCTTCGCAGAAGCAATCGTATAAGGGGAATACCACCTGAATTTGGACTTTATTCTCCAGAAAGAAGAAGAAAAATGGCGGAAGAGCCTAAGCCTGTCATTGTAACTCCTACGTTACAACAACAGAAGAGCCCATCGACCTTCCGTGGTACATCTGAAGAAGATCCAATGAAATGGCTCAAAGAATACGATCGAGTGGCCAAATTCAATCAGTGGGAACGATATGATGTGCCTCGCCAACGTGTATTTCTTCCTTGACGGTACTGCTAAGCAGTGGTACACAAACAACGAAGACAATCTGCAGTCATGGGAAGCGTTCAAAAACGGATTATGCTCACTTTTTGGCGATCGCCAAAAGTATACCAGAAAGGCAGAGGAGCAGCTGAAGTACCGAGCACAGCGCCCAAGGGAAAGCACACAGTCATACATACAAGGGGTGTTAGGCCTTTGTCAAGAAGTAAATGCAACCATGACTGATGATGAAAAAGTGTCGCACCTAATGAAAGGCATCGCGGAGGACATTTATCAGGCCCTTCTGGCAAGGGAAGTAAAAACTACGGCTGACTTCATTAAATGGTGCAACTATATCGAGGATATGAAACAGAAGCGGGTTGGGCGGCGAAGGTTTGAGAGGCTTCCAAACGTTGTACCGGTGGCATCAGTGGAAGACGAACTCGATCTAGTGACCCTTATTCGAAGAGTTGTACAAGAGGAGGTTCATCGAGTAATTAACCAAATACATGAACCTATCCTCTATTCAGACCCCTATTCGCAATCCCAATCGCTTGGAGAAATGGTCCAAGACGAAGTTGAGAAGGCCCTGGCACCAGTTTCAGCAAACCCTGTTGAAACTCAACGACGACCATCCTACGCAACAGTAACCAGAAGATCAAGAATTCCTACCGATGCCCAGAGACTGCCAATGCAGCCGAAGAAAACCGATCTTTGGCGAACGGCTGATAACAGACCAGTATGTTTCCATTGTGGACGTCCTGGACATGTCGTACGCTACTGCAGGGAGAGAAAGGCCGTTTTTGACAATTATCGAAATCGCCGACAAAACTATGAAGATGACTCTGGTGAAGACACTCGCCGACCAAACATCATCCGCCGTTCTACGCCTAGCCCAAATAGAGGCCGCTCCCCGACTCGCCGTTTCAGATCGCCGTCGCCCTATCGTCGACCCAGTCGATCTCCAAGCCGTAGGGATGAGGGAAACTAAGCGGGGCGACCTTTCAAGGAGGTAAGGCCGCATGTAACGAATATCCTCCGCCGGCCGCAAAGATGACAGGTAACCAACTGGACGTAATAATTGACAATAAGCCAATACGTGCTCTAGTAGATTCCGGAGCTTCATTCTCCGTAATCTCTGACAAGTATCGCCGATCCTTAAAAAAGGTGCTGTTCTCAGAGGCCAAAGACATTGTGCTGAAAGTCGCCGATGCAAGTTTTGTCCGACCAATAGGAAAATGCATTTTGCGTGTCCGTATAAATAGCCTCGAGCACCGTTTGAATTCATCGTTTTGCCGCATTGTAGTAATGACGTAATCCTGGGCTGGGACTTTTTATCGGCTTCCCAAGCTGTGATAGACTGTGGACAGAGGGAGCTATTCCTAGAAGACAATTGCCAGGATTTCGGGCATTGGACACCTGGAAGATGTGTGCCACAAAGGACTATACACTTAATCCTCGCTCTATAACCAAAATAGCATTATCGGGACTCCAAGCCCAGGGCAACGTTAATGTTGTAATAGATGGTAGTAAACGCTTGCTCCTTGAGAAAAACATTGCTGTACCATCCATGATATCTTCATATCATGAACAAAGTGAGATCTGGGTTGCAAACCTCCAGTCTTCAAACCAAGTTATCCCTAAAGGAATGTTCATAGGACTAGCTGAGCCTTAGATGAAGTACATTTATGTGCGATTTCCGACACGTCGTATGGTCCCGAACAAGAGACGCCGAATGCCGAAAGGATTACTCCCTGATGATGTCTCCTGATTTAAGTGCCAGACAAAAAAACAGCTGCCAAACTTCTACGGACATTTTCTGGAATTTTCAGGAAGACTGACAAGAATAAGGACACCCGGACGAATGTGAAGCACAGGACAACACTGGCGATCATGTTCCAATAAACCAACGAGCCTACCGTGTCTCCCCTATGGAAAGACGAATAATTCACGAAGAAGTGCAGAAAATGCTTGAAGGGGGTATTATCCAGCCATCCGAAAGTCCCTGGTCGTCACGCGTTGTGCTCGTAAGGAAAAAAGACGGAAGCTTGCGTTTTTGTGTAGACTATCGCAAGCTCAATGAAGTCACGAAAAAAGATGTTTATCCCCTGCCTCGTATCGACGATACCCTGGACTGTCTGAAGGGCGCCAAGTTCTTTTCTTCCATGGACCTCCGATCTGGGTACTGGCAAATCGACGTAGATGAAGCGGATCGTGAAAAGACGGCATTTATTACCCCTGAGGGGTTATACGAGTTTAAAGTCATGCCGTTCGAACTCTGTAATGCACCGGCAACATTTGAACGGATGATGGATAATTTGCTACGCCATTTTAAATGGTCGACGTGCCTTTGCTACCTGGATGACATAATTGTGTTCTCAGAAACGTTTGAAGAACATATATCTCGTCTGAATCTCGTTCTGAAATGTCTTCAGGATGCCGGTCTGTTACTTAACCACAAAAAGTGTCTTTTTGCAGCACGAGAAGTAAAAATTCTGGGTCATCTTGTATCTAGTAGTGGAGTCCGTCCAGATCCGGACAAAGTGAAAGCCGTCAGCAATTTTCCTACTCCACAGAATGTGCATGATATACGAAGATTCCTTGGACTTTGTTCCTACTTCCGAAGATTTATTAAGGGTTTTTGTTATCTTGCAGAACCCTTGCAGATGCAGTTGAAAGGTGATGCTCAGTTTCATTGGGGTCTGGAAGAAAGGGAAGCTTTTGAGAACCTAAAGAAAGCTCTTACTTCTGAACCAGTACTGGGAATGTACGACGAAAATGCTCCAACCGAAATTCATACAGATGCCAGTGGATATGGTATTGGTGCAGTCCTGGTGCAAGTTCAAGACAACGATGAAAAAGTTTTGGCTTACGCCTCCAGAACTTTAACGAAAGCCGAAAGAAATTACTCCACTACGGAGCGGGAATGCCTTGCAATCGTATGGGCAATCAACAAATTTCGTCCTTACATTTTTGGAAAATATTTTACTGTTATTACTGACCATCATTCACTATGCTGGCTCATGAGTCTCAAGGATCCTTCTGGAAGATTGGCGAGATGGGCCCTTCGTCTTCAAGAGTATAATTTCTCAGTAAAATATAAAACAGGCAAGAAGCATAGGGATGCCGACACTCTCTCGAGATATCCTGTGGAAGAAGAAACTGAGACACGCGAAAGATGTTTAGCTGTCGCTACGAGCATGAATCTCGCGGTCGAACAGAGGAAGGACTCCGGGCTCGCTAAAATGTACCCTTCGAAAAATTGTTCTCCAACCAATGACACCTTTAAAGAAATTAACGGAGTGCTCTGCAGAAAGAATTTTGACCCGGATGGAAAGATGTGGTTGCCAGTCATTCCCAAACATCTACCGGTCGACATACTCAGACATTTCCATGACGAACCCACTGCAGGACATCTTGGATTCGCGAAAACGTATGACAGAATTCGTAAACGATTTTATTGGCCGGGGATGTACCGAAATGTTGTTAGATATGTAATGTATTGTCGGGATTGCCAAAGAAGAAAATCCGTCCCTCAACGACCACCTGGACGCCTAATCTCAATTCCTCCAGCCATCGTACCTTTCCATCGTATCGGAATCTATCTTCTAGGTAGATTTCCAAAATCTACTCATGGGAACAAGTGGATCATAGTCTGCACGGACTACTTAACAATATATGCTGTCACAAAAGCCTTGCCGACCGCCGAAGCCGAAGAAGTAGCAAGGTTCCTGTTGGAGGAAATTGTTTTGAGACATGCAGCGCCAAGGGTAGTTATCACGGATCGTGGTGCCGTCTTCCAATCCAGACTTGTGTCCGCTCTCGTCAACTTGTGCAATGTAGATCATCGTATGACAACAGCGTACCATCCTCAAACAAATGGACTAACAGAGCGCTTCAACAAAACCTTAGCCGACATGTTGTCCATGTATGTC
Organism: Oedothorax gibbosus; assembly: GCA_019343175.1. NCBI lineage: Eukaryota > Metazoa > Arthropoda > Arachnida > Araneae > Linyphiidae > Oedothorax > Oedothorax gibbosus. The sequence goes on along the minus strand of CM033282.1, from coordinate 5,618,268 downwards.
GATACCGAGCAGAAAAACTGGGACGAAATCCTGCCATTTGTAACGTTTGCCTATAATACCGCTAAACAAGAAACGACAGGATTCACCCCTTTCTATTTACTTCATGGTCGCGAAGCCGAAACGACGCTAGATACTATGTTGCCATTCTGTCCTGATGATGTGGATGATGATTACAGCAGACGAATAATTGCCAGAGCTGAAGAATCCAGACAGTTAGCACGAGTGCAAACTTTAAGAGCTCAAGAAAAAGACCGCCAACGTTACGATTCCAAACACAGAATGGTATCTTATGCTCCCGGAGATCTCGTATGGATCTATACGCCGGTAAGAAAAGTCGGTCTCTCAGAGAAGCTCTTAAGAAGATACTTTGGGCCTTATAAGGTGTTACGCCGTCTGTCAGACGTGACCTATGAGGTGCAAGATTTTGACCCTGACTCCCGGAGAAGAAAACCGAAGGACGTTATCCACGTATTACGTATGAAACCATACCATGATCCGGATAAGCAGCTGGAAACAGAAGACAGATGAAGCCAGGAAGCTGTCACTCCGAAAACGAAAACAAGTTCAAAAGAGAATTACAAAGGACCAATGAGACACGTTCCAGGGCGAAAACCTGTGACAGCGGGACGCTGTCCTTTTCTTCGAGGGGAGCAATGCCGCATAAATGAGATCTGCCATCATGCCTCGATAGTCTAGTGGTAGGATGCTAACCTAGCACGCGGGCAGCCCGGGTTCGATTCCCAACCAGTTCGTGTAATATAGGAAAATCGTAATCTAAAAATATTACTTATTATTTGCCTGGAATCGAGATGGTTCTAGAACTTTCTTTAATATTCTATTTCGATTATTCTAGAATATTCTATGTAACTATAAAACCTAGGTCCCACCAGTTAGTGGGCAGTTCTGCATTCTGTTGTCTTCTGAATAAAATAAGCTTATTACTTCAAACCGTTGTGTTAATTTATCCAATCTTCGTGACAATATTGTTAGTATTTAAAGACTGCATTTCAATAACCAAGCAGCTTTTTGCTGTTTTCATCTACTAGATAGAACTTCTGTAAAATTTATTGTGTATTATACCGTGTAAAATTGTTTAAATTTCCATTCAAAGTACAATTAAATGATTTTAGTTAAACTTGCTCAATGTCTTTATAGGACATGATAAAATTTACCGCGACAGAAATTTCGAAAATGGTTCAAATACCTAGTTTTAACCCAATAACGACGACTTTCTGAACACCATTAAAACCTTCATTTCCGTATAAAAACGTTAAATTTAATTTTTTTTCATTCGTTTTTCATGTAACTGATTTTGTTTTATATAAATTTTTCTGGACAATAGTCTTCATTTGTCTTAGATTTTGCTTACTTATATAAACTTAAGCAGAAAGCCCATTTTCGAGTTTCAAATTTTCTTACCAATCGTTGTTATTGAGTTAAGTGTATGACGTTTTATTGTTGGTATTTCACACCACATCTGACCGACTCATTACCCATACATCACAAATTGAAACTTTAACTTTAACACACCTAAAGAACATGTCCACATTGAAAGAACACATTAAAGAACATTGTCCATTGTGCACTGAATTTTCTATATAAGTATTGATTATATGTATTTTTTAATCGCAAATAAATATGAACACTACCTCTTAATGTCTTTTTTCATTAACACTCTGTTGTACATGCATCCATATTAGTGTAAGTGTGTCCATTATAACTATTAAACTCCCTATCATTGTTAGGGATCGGAAGATTGCGTGATCTAGAATATTGTAATGCAAATGACCCCCTTGATGAGGTAAATTGAATTGTATTGTTGAGTGGTTTGTCAACTTAATAACCCACTTGGATTGTTTATCGGCTGGACCTCGTAGATTTACGCAAATTTCGTATAAATTAAACGATTGTGTTGGTGGTTATATTCCTCTAGGGAACTAATTAATAAAATACAGAAACTGAATGTCAAACAAACTACTTTTCATTAGAAAATGTGAAATTTTAATATTCGAGATATGTTAATTGACTTAATAGTTCACAGTCGAATTATAAAACAATAATTTTAATGTATGACTACCTACAGAATTAATTATTAAAATAAAATAAAATTGCCATTTTAAATTAAAATCTTGAGTACAAGTAAAACAACACACTATTAATCACAATTTTAACTAAAGAGAAAAACTTCATTGCTTATAAACTTTAACCTAGAACTTCGATGTAATAATATTACATAGATATTGAAAACTCACTAAAATACAAAACAGATATATTGTCTGGATCCTTGAAATTAAATTTCGAATAAATTTCCTATCTATACGTTAGTGATTGAATTCATCTTTCTAAGGAATAGACAAAAATACAGAAACTGAATGTCAAAGTATTTTTATTACAGAAAGCGTTAATTCAATATTCAACAGATGTGTATCTTATTTTAATTTTTAATGTTGGAAATGTGATTATAAAGCATGTATTTGAATTGTCGATAGAAACGCGAATTCAGGGAATAAAACTTAAGATAAATTCAAAAATAGTCCCGTACCCACCCACCAAAAAAACATCGTTTGTTGATAAATTCTTTTCATTAACCCATATTTAAACATTTCAAACCAAATAATTCATAGCTCGAAAAACATAAACTAAACATCTCTCTTCGGGATTTCCTTTAAAAACAAGCATCTTCTCGTAAAGAAAAGTATTTGTGTATTGATGTGTCGCAAAAGAAGGGAAAAAAGACGACTCGAGTTAGGGACGCAATGCCCATCGAAAAACTCGTATCGAATTCGGTGTCCCTTTCAGGAAAGAAATAACTCGTGGCATTGTGAACGGAAGACCAGCTGCGTCAAAGAGAACAACGCACTGGCTTGTTTTGACATAGCTCTAACCAACACTTTATATGACACGTGGTAACGTCTCCGACTGCCTATGTTCAACTATTGAATGAAAACATTTAACTAAATAAAACAAATCACAGCTAACTATAATAAACACAAAAAAACAATAAATAAACAAAGTTCAAATTAAACTCATATATAATTTAACACATTTAATGGTGTAATATTAGCGTAGGCAAAGGAATTAAATCGACACTACAGCTTGCAGCCAATATTTATGAATGAAATTTAGTAGATAGGACTACAAACATAATTTAAAGTGCAACAGGCATGAAGCTATTTAATTTTTTCCCCTTCCATTTATAGGATGGCGAGACGAAGACTGAACCACCGTTGCTTGTCGTAGAGACATGAAGCCTCAACAAAGGCAGAATCAAATTATAGGGCCATAGAGGCTCTCTGTGACGTAACACTATCCGTCCGGTTCGGGTTGCTGGTTGTTAAGAAAGAGAGGATCGAAACCTGTGTTCGGAACCTGAAAAGTATAGTAAGCCTTGAGATTTTGTGTTTTTTTTGGAAAAGCTGGCAATCCAAACCGGACAGAAAGCGTGAAGTCATGACGAGTGCCTGTGGCCTTAAAGTTAAGTAGGTCATGACTGAACCACTGTCTTTAAGATATGACGCCTCAATCAACATGATACTGATACTACAACAGTAATATTTCAATAGTACTAAGTAAAACTTATATTTTTCCCTTTGCTGATACATATTACATAGCAACAAAATAAGGGGACATACATTTTATATTTCTAAATCAATGTTTTACCTACATACAGCATTACTGTTTATTAATTTGAAATTACTATTTAAATAGGTTCAATAAAAAATATCGAAGTTATTTTCACTAGAAATGTAAGTTACAGCTATGTTTATCTAAATCATGGATTTCGCTGCTGTGCTGCGTTTCTTTGCTTTCTTTTCGAATTGGGCTTTTTTGCTACCAAGCAAACAGCCGAAGGTAGCGAGAAATGAATAGTGGAATACTGCGGCGTTAAGTTTTTCTTAGGAGTTAATAGTGGAAATCCATTCTGGAAAGGTAAATACGTGTTTTATGGATAAGTACTTGCAAAGTGAAGGATCGGGAAAGGATGGTATTCACACTTGTATAATGTGTGGAGGGAGCTCTGCATATCAAAATAAATATATACCCAACTGCTATTTTTAATGTTTATAAAACATCTGGATTTATTTTGAAATAAATTTAGTTGATAGGTTGAACTAGTAAAAAGGGTTTAACATTTTTATTTTTTAAATCTAACTTTTAAAAAAGAATTTAAGTTGTGAATGTATTTAAATGTTTGGAACATTGACGAAAATATACACTGCTCAATCGTAAAGCTTTATTTTTTCGGTTAAGGCATCAAATAATTGAACAGTTAAACAAGCCGCGGTATAATAATGTGTAACAACAAGAGTCTACAGTTTTAGAGATAAAAATAAATATTACTGTTTATACTAACTAAAAAACTTGCTTTTTCAGCCGAATGAAACAGTTTTGGCTCAACAAACAGTATACAAAGTATTCTGTAAAATAGGAGCACAAAGTGAAGGCTTTCTTAACCAAAACTCTATTTTTAATTCATATTCATTATCATATTTCGTGTTGTTTTGATAGAATATTAATACTTTTCTTGCAAGGCAGAATAATAAATTATTCATGTGAAACGGAACTTGTGAATTTTACATTCAAATGAAAATAGTACAGTGTTAAATTCACCACGTGAGTCAGTTTCAACTACAATCATCCTTATTTTATAAGGTAAATGTTTATTGATTAATAAAAACGGAATAAATGTTAACTTAATAATTTTATGTTTTTTAAACAATAATGCAGAACAGTACTTCAAAATTTATTATTCTCTTCATAGTTTCATTTAAAATTTATTATATAACTGCGTATCACAAAAACCTAAACTATTTCTTATAATTACATAAAAAAAGATAAGAAAAAGCAATAGAAGTAATAGAAATCCTACAACGTATCAACAAAGAATATAACAATTTGGGTCGCATCATACACCACACATTTTGACAAAAAACAATTCAATGCTTTATGATGCCCTCCTTTTTGTATTTTTGAAGAAAACTCGAATGTTTTCTCGTATTGAATTGGATCATTTGTTTTCTTTCCATTCTAAAAGACACTTTTCAAAAGCTTCCCCTCATATGTTGTTCCATACAGCAGAGAAATACGAAAAGATGGATTGGTCTGTAGAAGAAATCCGATGAAGATTAAAATGGTATTGAGCCCCATCGTGATTTATGCTATCGATTGGCGAGAAATGAAATGGCGTGGATAGTGGGGATTGATTTACTAGCTCATTTCTCAGTACACGTGACATTTCACTATTAAATAACACTTTGATCGCTAACTAGGATAATACAAGCATTTCGAGTATAGTTTTGAGGGTGGTAATGCTTTACTAGAATTAAACGATATTATTTTGTTTGCTGGATGACAGGACAACACAATCTATTATATTGAGGTTGGTGATTTTTTTTTATAGAAGACGTATTTATGCACTTACTATATTAACACAATATAAGATGTTAAGAGAATTAACACATAATACCACTTTGATCGCTAAAACATTTTGAGTATAGTTTTGATGGTGGTAACGCTTTACTAGCAGTAAACGATATTTGTTTGCTGGTTGACACACTTAATCTATTATATGGTGGTTGGTGATTTTTTAAAAATAAAATACGTATTTAGGCACTTATTAGAGTAACCCAATATAAGGTGGTTAATACAATTAACACATAATATAAGATGGCTTTGGGATTTGATAAATTGTATAATAGACGATTTTAGGTGAAAAAACACACTTTTAGGCGGCATTTAAAGAAGTTTCGGGCCCTACCACATTTAAAATTTTGTTTTGTGGTCTGCTTTTTTGTCTTCTTTTCAGCTTGTTTGCATATTTCAATGCTACGGATTCCCCTTTTTTATCGAATGTTTATTAGTTAGGAGTTTTTATTATAACATTAATATTTTAATAGTTTGACTGCCTTTCTAATGCAAATCTTATTTTATACATATTCTCTTTTTTTCAAAGTGGTATTTGGGGAAAACCCTTATCTTCTTTGGCAAACACTAGGGCGGGGTAATAGTTTTTTTTAAGTAAGTTGGCATTTTTTACACGAAATAAACAGAAATGCCCATTTTGTGTAATGCCTATGGACTAAGTTATTGAGAAGAAACGTTTTTAATGTAAGAGATTTTAATAATTGGATAATTATTTCATACACTGTAAATTTTGACGTAACTTAGTGTACCTTTACTCTTTAAATCTGGTGGGAACGATCTTTAAGGAAATATAATTGCCTAAATTTTTTGTATGAATAAAATCATAAATTTAAAAATTCACTACTATGTTCACAAATGCCCACATAACAACATTAACCATTTGAAATATAATTATATTATACGGTTTCTTGTACACACACTGTACATTTATACATTTTTCATATATTTGAAGCAAAGTTATGGCAGAAAATATGCGTAGACTAGAAAAAGAAAGTAATGTAACGTTATTCCATAAAGCTGGAGACACTACATGCTGTCGCCAGTTTTATGAAGTAACATTATACCAAGTTTTTACAGTGTAATGTACAAGACTCATAAAACTTAAATTTTGTTGTAAGTCCACCATATCGTTAAATACTGCTGAAAGGACTCTACATAAAACGTATAAGATACATCGAAATTCAAATGTTTTTTATAACATTTTGCTACAAAGTATTAAAATTTTATACATATGCCTAAAATAGTACGTCTTTTCAAACACTGCCCAAGAAATATTTCAAAAATTCACATTACACTAGATCAAAATGACTAGCTGTATTTCAAAATTTATAGATGAAAAGGTTGAAAGCTATAAACAATATATCTTTATAAATCTTCGTTGTCCTAAAATATCTGAATTATTCTTAACTTGATATATATTTATTTCCTTCATTATTTTCATATTTTCTTTCACTTCCATTTTTTTTAACTTCATTTCTTGGCGTAATTTTTAATTTCGCTGCATAAAGTTATAAATTATTTCAGACCTTTTACATAGGCGCAAAAGTTATTTATAAATTGTTTAAAAAAAATTGCCTTAATTGTTGAAACTTCATCAACATTATGTCATGTAAGTGGAATTGCTCTTTCTGTATGACAGTGTAGGTAAACAAATAAAAATTTAATTGTTGTCAAAAACAGTCCTACTAATATGTTTCTTTTATCCTAAATAAATGCTACGTTTTTATATAATTTCACAAAATGCCGTTTTTTTAGGTGGAAGAATACAGCATTATTAAGACGTAGAATTGTCTTAGATAACTTTTTGGATTAACTCTGGTTCATATTGGCGTAAATATATAGTTAAATGCATTGTTAAGCGCACCGTTTTTCCTTTTTTTTTAGGTTATTTAATCTGTAAAAGAGATAATCGACTGATTTGGGCTGTAATTAACATATACTATAAAAGCTAGTATTTCTTACATGGATTAGTACAATCTTATTTATATATTAATACTAATCTAATAATTTATTATAACAACTGAGTTCTCATAAAATTTTGAGCACTGAAATCCTCCTTTTTTACCTGCAATAACAGAAATTTCCCATTATTTATGTCAGTCACCCAATTGCCAAACATTCGCGTTATCGCCTATTACAAGATTTATTTGCAAGTGCCCATTTCTATCCATAGCACATTCCGAAGTAGTGGTCTCCCCATAAAGCTGCGTAATTCAGGGAGCACCAATGCAGACGCCAATTGTTTTCTTGGACTGATTGTCTTCTTTCGATTGACAAATCAGATGATCTATCAACTGAATGACAATTAGGGCTGACGGAAAAGTTGGATTATCTCTCAGATCATACATCTTGCCAGGGCCCAATTTATCACTGGGTATATATCACTTTAATCGGAAAAGTGACGCTTCTGGCCATGTTAACTCAATAGGACAAGCACCGCTTTTCCGCGAAGGAGCTTGCATTTTATAAATTGTGGGACCAGTCTGGTTCTTTAATTGTGTTCCTCACAATTAATTGTGTAATTAAGAGGTAAGAGTTTAATTGTTTAATTAAATGAATGGTTCTTAAAGGTTGCAAAAATTTGAGTTAACACTATATTATATTTACTTTATTAGTGTGTGGCTATTATATGTAACTAAATAGTAACTATTAAAAAAATTTAAACAAATTAAATGTGTCTATTCTTTTTATAATTGTATTAAAACTGGTATCTCAGTCTAAACATTCAGTTTTTAATAGGCTATCTTTATTTTTTGTTCATTTGTACCCTTACATAAACTCTAAAGTTAAAGTACATTATGCTCAAACTTGAATTATTGTGTTTTAATAATATTCCTTATTAAATCATGAATATGAAAGTAATACGCATTAAAATTGGCTTTTTATCTGAGTTAATTGCATCTATTTTAAATATTATGGGTTAATCATATTCTTTAATGAGAAGAAAAACAATAATTTGTATAATATATTACACATACATGTGTTTTTTAATCACATTTAAAATGCAAACGTTATTTTCGCATACTCAAATATTAAAAAAAAGTATGTCTTTACAATAGTTATTGAGCTAATTATAAGGATTCTAAAAAAATCATTACTTGAACCGATTTCATTTAACAGAACAACTTATAAATACAAAAATGAAAATATAACTAGTATAAGCTTATTTTAACCGTCTAGACACAACTTAATTCGCTCTTTAAAAATAGTTACTAGTTAGAATAACAAAGCAACAAAATTAGAAAATAACGAATGCCGCAAATCAATTTCAATTAAATAATTAATTTTTAATAAATAGCATTGAAAATAAAAAAAATCCAATAACGCATTAGTTAAGCTTAAATACAACAACTAGTGAATTATTCATAATGCACAGCTCACGTTATTTCGTAAACAAACTGCTATAGAACAGTGCATTACTAGCTATGCGAAAAACAGACTCATGAATAACGATACTATAAAGTGTCTCCACCATATAGGATGTTTTCCCATCTTATCTTAGTAGGTCATAGCTTTGACAGACCTGTAACTAAATTTAAATTTATTGATGAAAAATAAGTTTGAAAATGCACCACAGAAGAGTACTACAGAAATCTAAAAAATAATTTTTAATAGGGTTCAAGTTTTATTTTCATTAAAAAACTACAATGGCTTAAGTATTTTATTAAACATTAGAAGTAATCGAAAACCATTACAAATGGTATGCTATCAACTGAAGTCTACTAAGTAAAGCACACAATAGAAGCAGATTTTTTTAAAGATAATTTGATAATTTCTTTTAAAATATATAACTATTGTTATTTTTGTAGATATTATAATTTATCCATATTAAAAAAAAATGCTTATATTCCAATGTTAATAATGATAAAATTTTGTAGAATAACAAACATGCCCTCTGAATGTTTCCTTTTTGTAACACTAAAATGGTAAATCCTTTAAATACAATTTTAAACTGACATTTAACAAAAGTTTACAATCGCAAGAAATTGTATCATTTAATAAACGAAACTAAAAAAAGATATTTTAGATTTTAAAGATTTTTTAGATCAAAAAAGCATACACAGTTAGTTTTAGAAACTCAATCGATGGCTTTTCATTTCCACCACAATAGTTTCTATAAATGAAAGATCTCTTTATAGTGTGTAATACTATCCTTATCATTTCTTACTGGGTGACGGTGATAGAAATTTTATAACTGCATTTCACACTGTCAATTTTTCTCTGACCTCCAAAGAGTAAATATCGGCTCGCTGGGAAGCTGGCATGGTAAACATTATAATAAAACTTGTTTCGAGTTAATTAAAAAAGCTTCAGTGGAAAAGGTTCAGTGGAAGACTAAAGGAACAACTAAAAAACTCTGAAACTCGCTATGATCGATCAGATAAATTACTCAGCGAAACTTGAATACTTTTTAAAAAAAAAGTTTCATCGAATCTTTTATATTTAAATTTATCTCATACATTCATGTCAAACCAGAAGCCACGATACAGGACACCGTTATCATTATTTATTTGAGGTTGGAACTCCCGATCTATCCGGCCAGTGGGCAGTCCGGTCGTAAAAAGAGCAATTGTTTCCTTCCCCCAAATGACACAACTATGGGGGAAATCCGCTTTGAGGAAAAGTGTGTCTCATTAGCTGCGGAAATTCGTCGCTCTCACGATATCTCGCACCTTCGCAGGTTACGCCACACCTTGAACAATCAGCCACGGGTCACGAAAGCTGAAGGATAAATTTTTAAAACGCGAACGTCTTATCGCGGTGGGTTTTAAAGGCGAGAAGGGTTTTAATTGGTGATCTTTCAGAATGATGACAACAATTAATGGCGATTTGATGGATGATTTTTTTTGTTGGGATAGTAATTTAAAAGTTGAGATCGGGGGAGGGTTTTAAAGTGGAGGATGATATGGGATATGGATGGAGTTTAGGATTTTATTGAAAGATGATTGTTTGTTTGAAGATTTAATTCAGAAAATAACTTAGCATGCTAAATTATTTTTTGAATATGTCGAATAAGAAAAATGAAAGATATTTTTTTACATTTATCTATTCCTGAAGTAGCTTGATTAATATACTATCTGTTTCTAAAATGACTGAAGAAGGGTTTGAAACATGAAATAAAAATAATGATATTTCTTGAAAGGGTCATGAATAATTTGGTAATTTAATCGTTTCCAGCTGTCTATTGCTAGGAGGCGGAAATCTTTGTCTATCTTTAGGAGTTTTCGTCATGAATAAATTGGTTGATTGGTTGGTTGGTATATATAATCAGGTTTGTGTGCTTGGTCATAGACCCGCTTATAAACCTTCATCAAGTAAGACAGACACAACACACACACATAAGTGGATCCATCTAATTTTTAGAGACATAGGCCAACTAGAGGATCTCCAGAATTGGCTTGTCACCCCCAGAGGTATTGATTTGGTATGGGAACTTAGAGAACTTTGTGACCACGACGGATTTAACGTGCACCAGTCACCATTAGCGTACACGGAGGTCTTCGGAAGGCAGCGGGATTCGAACTCGCAACCTTAGGGATGTCAGTCCAAGACCTTACCGACCAGGCTATCCCGGCCCCAATAAATTGGTTGGTTGGTTGGTTGGTAGACATATATATTCAGGTTGGTGTGCTTGGTCAGCGACCCGCTTATAAACCTTCAATAAATTGGTAGGTAGGTAGGTTGTAAGTTTTCACAGACCGTCTACTTCTAGTCTTTATGCTGAGCTTCAACACAGCCAATTACAACTCGTGATTTACAACCCTGGTCAAGTGAAAAGATCTGCATCTGGGTGGGCGTCCAACGAACATTCGAGAGACATCAGACGCTTCCCGGCGTCAAGACTTTCAAACAGACAAACACAATAAAAACATCCATGCCCATGTGCCGAGAATCGAGCCCGGACTTTTTGACTGTCTGACCAGCTCCTTGACCATTGAGTCGCAGAGTCGGTCGAAAAAATGAGATATTATATTATAGTAACATTAAAATTAAATATCACATAAGTAATAATGATTATATAGGTTTATAAATGAACTTCTCAATAGGTTGTTTAGTTGGTTGGTTGGTAGACATATATTTTCAGGCTATGCAGTTTTTATTTTAATGATAATCTTACTTAATGATGAAATTAACCAATACGGATTTTTGAGTTTGACTTCTTTTTTCAGATATAACAATGCATTACATTGCAGAGTTGAAACAAATGTTTTAAAAAAGAAAAGATAATTATCCAGAAAATATGAAAAGATAATTGCAGTGACGACAAATGCGATTGTGTAATAATACGTTTTCATATCTTCAACGGTGGAAAACTGAAGAATAATTGTAGAGTTACCAGATATTCAGTTTTTAAAACGTAGATCAGAAATTTGTGGTGTTTAATTAATAAGATACGAAATTAAACACAGTGATGATAATTTGTATGGGAATATCTTTGCATGGAATTATAATTGAATTATAAATATTTAATTATATAATTGATTATAATGGAATATTAAATATTTAAAGAGTAGAAAATCCACATAATTCAGATGCTTTACGAATAAGACTAATATGCGTTATTAATATGAGAGTGTTTTAATAATACCTGAAAAATTATAAATAAATTAAATACGTGCAATGATTAATGCGAATGCGTAACTAAACGAATCTAGATAGATTTTTGATTTTTACTAGATTGTTAAAAGATGTAATTAAAATTGTTTATCTTGAATAATATAATGTTGTAGGCAACTAAAGAGGTATTAGGCTAAGTAATTAAATTGTCAGTGTTTAATATACAAGTTAAAACACTAATATGAAAAAATAGTAAAAGAAAGTACTTCAGAAAAACAATAATAAATATCAATATGTATTATTACTGATTGGAGAAATATACACAATATTTATTGCTTTGAAACTACGTGCTACTGGGTGTGCATGTTAGTTCCAACGGAAATTAACTACGAATACATGGTTTCTTGGAAAATCATAACCATGAGTGACAAACTGCGATATGTCATTAATAAGGAATATCTCTAGATAACTTGAGCCATAAAATCTGATAGATAAATTGCAGGTCAGAGAATTACTCGCTTATTCATTATTAGAGCAATATGTAACGCTTGATATTGATTACTGGTATGTATACACTGCCCAAAATATGTATGAAGACCTTTAAAAATCGGTACACAGTTGCAGATTAATTATATGCTAACACGACTTTTAATTATTTATTTGAAAACTAAAATATATTGACAGAGAATTTATTATCAAGAAGTACGAAGAAGTTTACTAAAACTTCTTTAAAAAGGCAGTTTAAGAGCAGGTTCTAAACTGTAGTGTCCATTTCTTTAAAATTAAATTAAATATTTATTATTTTATAAATTCAATTCAAAAACTTTTTTATGAAAAAAAATAGTAAACTGTGAGTACTGAGTTGTTTAGGCTTAGCTATGAATAGCAAGGAAAACATGTTAATACTTACGCAATATTTCAGTGCTATTATATAAAAGTTGAAAATGTTTATCATTTTTAGATGATAAAAAAATATTAGTTTGAATAGTCGTAGTTTGTAAACTAAACTTTCTCCATTATTCAAAAACGAAAATTTGGGGTATGAAATATTTTATCACCACAAAATACGTATAATAATGCAGCATTACATTTTATGGTGAAACTCATCTCCTAAATGAAAAATGAACTCGCCTTTCAGTGGTGCATTTTTATAAAAAAGCTTCCATGAAGATTCAGTTGAAGATAACGCATTTCAATGGATTCTAAAAAATATTTTGATCCTCTACAGATTCTGCTACTGGTTTGAATAAAATGTAACTGGTACTTTTTTCACAGAATCTATTTTTTGAACTGGGCATGTTATGGTATGGAAATAGTCGTTGTATCATACAAAAAATGGGTCATAAAAAAGCTACAATTTGTGGTAATGATTTTGAATTTGACAACATTGGGTTCGGATACAATCGAAACGATTATCTATTTTCCTTCAGAATTAGTTGAATGATTGCATATCAATCCCGAACTGGTCATTAAGTCTTCGATGTAACTACTGGTTATTTTATAGTAATATAAATTAAGTCATTTCAAATTTTATCAAGGGAGAAGAGAGTAAAATTAATTTTTTGAATATTGAGTTTTCGTTTTAACTTTTAAGCACTAGACTTTGCATTTAGAAAAAAATTTAGTAAAAAAACTCATTCAAGTATAGAGCGCGACTTTGAAGAAAGTGCAGTTAATTTCAATATAACTTTGCTGTCAGCTCCAAATATCTTTACGTCAAAAAATAGATTTTCAGCCGTTAAGTACACTTTTCAGGACAACCATTGCGTGCACCTGAAAGAAATTTCTATTTCTAATTATATGTATAAAAAAGAAATATTAAATGCAGTGAACTTTAAATTCCATGATCTATCTTTAAAATGTCATGTTATTTCAATGTCATGTTGTATATATAAACTAAACTTTGAATATTTATTACATTTTAAAAATCGTCATATTTTTTAGAAAATGTGAGATTGTTAAATAGGCATATATGTATCAGAACAAAAACATCACACAAGCCTCCAAATAATATACAAAATAAAAAAAAGTAAACCTAAAGGCTAAAAATTGGTGTTTTGAAAAAAAAATGCCATTTGAAGCTGGTTTCAAAGTTAGAATTAAATTAACTACAATTTCTACTAACTCCAGCTTCATCTTTAAATGTGAATTGCATAAACGTATACTTAAAAGTACAATTTAGTAATTAGAAATTAAAATGAATATTTGATAATTTGGAGTTTCATCCTGTCGTTCCTTTCTTACCTTAAGATGATGACAAAACCAAGTATGACAATATATTTTTACAATGATTTCTGGTTAGTTTTGAAAACTAAGTTAGTTTTTTTTTATTCCGTTCAAAAACTTTACACTGCATCGCATTTTTTTGTGTTCATATTTAGTATTTTGGTATAACATGTTACAAGTTATTAGCAATACGGTATACACGTTATTAACAATATCGCTAGTTTTTTTAAACAAAAAAAAACTTTAAAATAAGAAAAAAAGACAGATTTTTATCTTTAAATTTTTAGCATTACAGTTCCATTATAATCTAAACCAGTAGTATATAAATAAGTTACAATCTTTTCAAACTTTTCAGAAAATGGGCTCCGTTTCAGTACGAGGCATTTTAGAGTCATCCAATCTCTGCTCACGTAGGAGGATAATGTGACCATAAGCAAACTCAACGGTAGAGAGATTAATAAGTGGAATTTATTTTAATGATCCAACTATTATCGTTTCCAGTTGTTTGAGCTAAGGCATCCCTACAATATAAAGGTTAAGTAGAAAGAAGACATCACTAAGCTCAAAAAAGAAAAAATTCTATCCACGAGTTTTTCTTTGCAACAAAAAAGATTTTAATTAGCAACTAAAGTGCTTCCGACCAATATGCTGTTTTTTTTAATTGTTTGAAAAAGTATTTTTTATATGACTCTTTTATGTTAAAGGTATTTGAAACTTTTAATGTAATTTTTAAGCTCTAAAGGATTTTTTACTTTTGTCTACACGTGTAGGGGAAGTGTTTGCAATAAGGAGCTATATTTTGTTTTAAGCTATATATTGTTCTCTCCTCAATTTAATAAAATTCTTTAAACAAGGAAATTGTAAGGGTTAATTATTTTAACGTTTATTTTCAAAAAGAAAACTTTAATAGCAGTATTTCGATTTTAAATTATAAAATATTTTGAATCAGAAATGAAAAATAGTTATAAGATTACACAGTAAAGGAATAATAAAGATGATGAAGGTAATTAATTATATATTAAAAGAGACAAAAATACATTTTAATAATACTAAGAAAATAAATTTATCCTCCATTTCTTGGCGAGGAGGGCGCTGGAGAGGCCAGTGGGTAAGGCATTTGCCTTTCTTGTGAAAGATCCCAGGATCGGGTCCGGGTATTGCCCAAATGACCATGACATTTGACCATGAAATTGACAGTCTGCCCACTCAAAAGTCAAACAAATAATACCCGTGTAAAGGGAGTGCATCTTACTTACTTATACCTATTTCACTACAAACTGGAGCATAGGATCTGCCACTTCATCCGATTGGCAGCAATGTTCTTTATATCTATCCATGTTTTGTTTAATTCTTTGACTTCACCGTTATTGTTCGCCGCCACGTTGTTTTAGGCTTTCCTCTTTTTCTTTGATAGGATTGGGTTCAGATACTCAGGTGGGGTCCTCCTGTCGTTCTGTATTTAATAATGGATTTTTTAAATGATATATTTATAAAGAGATTATTCTAACAATTCGCGCCTTCGAATAGTATTTTTTGCGTACATCTACATATACTAAAAACTATGTTTATTAAATACAAAAACAAATGTTGCTCACTGAAACTGTTAAATCCATAAATGTTATTTACTAGAAAATTACAAGGAAAATGTTACAAACTTATACTTTAAAAAAAAAGCATACCCAAAATATCGATTAAGAGATTTCAGCTAAGTAAAATTTGAAAATAATGAGAACACCCATAAAAAATAGGGTTATTATGAGAACTACATTTAGTTCACGATGACAAGCGGATGCCTTTGCCCTTTTTATTAATTCGGTCAAGAATTATTTTGCAATTATTCTTACAACAACATACGTTTTCCTTATTTGTTTTATTCCTGCTTCTATACATTCAAAATAATCCGGTATTGCATCAAAAACTGAATTTATTCCCACAAGTCTAAAACTATATCGAAAATATTATACGTCATCACCAAAATAAAACACAGCATTTTCAGTAACATGTTGTAGCTTTCTATAAAACGAATAACTTGTATTGATCCGTATCTAGACAGGGAAAAAATATAATATTACTAACATAATTTATCATTCGAAACTATTCGTTATCCATTTCAATCTAAAGCTCAAAAAATCTGTAAGATGTGCTTTAGCACATTTTTACGAGTATCGGTTCAGACATATCACCAGGAGCGACATACGATATTTTTTTATCTCTTGGGTACAAAAGGTAGCTTAGCTATACGGTCACTCTATTTTTTGGGGAAGTGGATCTTATGGATTTGCGCAAAGGAGATTTCAGTAAAATATCGGTGTATCCAGAAGTTTAAGATAACAGATTTTTGAAGACCGGCGTCGTATAGTTTCTGGAAAAATCTTTCATATGTTTATACCATACATTGTCAGTAAAAAGTGACGCTTGTGCCATGTTAACTCAAAGGAACTCTTTAAAATTTTTTACAATTTTTTCCCTCAATATGTACCACTCATGCAATTTTAACCTGCTTGGAATCTGCACAAAAATAGAAACCTATCACTATTGAAATAACGCCTTCATACAATGTATCTGTATAAAAAAAATTCACCACTTTATTTAAGTACAATAACTAAAACCTCCGAAATAGCCATATTTTTTTACATTAAATATAGTCTAAGAATATTACTACTACCAAACATTTTATAAATATGTTACAATTCAAACCATTTATACAAACTTTTAAAATTAACACGTCCTCGCCGATTATACAACAAATAGATTTCAAACCTTGCTTTTAATATTTATAAAATGAAAACCTATCATTGTTTAAATAACGGCTGTATGCATCATACCCAAGCACTAGTCCAAATAAATTTCCCACCGGCCTTAAACCCCAGAAGCTCAAGCCCCAAAATATTCACAGTGTCTATATAACATAAAGTTAAGCCCATTTCTACTGTCGAGCATTTTACTAATTCTTAACAATATTTCTAAAATAACATATCCGAAAATTGTATTGGTGCAAACATGTTTCTCACATATTATACTACTGGCAGTTTTGAAACACTGACTTTTACTCTGCATAAAATTATCTGGAAACCAATTACTATTGAAACAATGCCTTCATGCAGCACACATTCCAGCTCTATTCCAAACTCATTCCTAAAATGCTACAGGCCACAAAAAGTAAATTGCTTTAAAATATCCATATTTTTTACATTTAATACGGTTTAAGTATGTTCCTACACCTTACTATATTACACCGTTACTATACTATTCAAACCAATCGTATAATATTATATTCGTATATCCACGCATATTGCTTCTAATCAATAATGCTACTGCTTATTTTCAAACCCTGCCTCTAATCTGTGTAAAATTGGAAACCTGTTACTATTGAAATGAAGCCTTCATACAACAAGCTGTAGTCCTACCAAATTCTCCACCGGCCTTAAGCCACAAGAATCTAGAAGCTCCAATTTTTTATTAAATATTTTTTTACGTTAAATGCAGTTTAAGTATGTTTCTAAACCTTACTATTATACCGCTGCATTACTATTCAAAACATTTCATTTGCATAATATATTCACAAATATTGACCATAACTGATAACACTACAGATTATTTTCAAACCTTGCCTCTTATCTGTATAAATTTAGAAACCTATCACTATTGAAATAACGCCTTCATACAACAAGCTGCAGCCCAAACAAATTCCCCACCGGGGCCTTAAGCCACAGGAAGCTAGATGCTCAGAAAAGGTGTTCCGCCCATTCCTCTTTAAGGGTGATCCACACCCCTTTTTACGGTGCTTATCACTCGCATGTTGTTAAGGCTTACAACTCGAGGCAGGAAGCCTTTTTAATAATCCTTTTGAGAACATGAGTAATTAAAGAGGCTGAGAACTGCCATAGATTTATAACGGTTCCAAAAGTCCGTTCAGGTAATCAAAGTGGCACGCAGATTGGAAATCTGCACGAGGCATAACAATGGGCTATACATATAATGGAAAATAAGCCATTGGCATTTAAAAATAAACTTAATTTGTGTTCGTTGTTATTAATAATAAATTAGGATTATCAATTAATGAACTTCCGTAGCTTGGAAATAAGGGCTGGTTTTACGTCTAATTTTTTTTTGTTGATTGAATGTATAATTTTCTCCATCCCATTTTTCTATTCAAAGGTAAAACTTCTGAAAATTCCTTCATTTCTATTTGAAAATATTTTTTTACTTTGATTAACTTTTTTTACATATTAGTAAAACTTAATTTTACCAATGTTTAAGAAATTGAAAAAAAAATATTATGATACTTTTATTTTTAAAAATTCTTCATACAATTGTGTGTATATTGATTTTTAGGTTTTTTTACTGGATTTTTTTAAAAATAATTTTATATTGCCTTTAATCTATATAACACAATCACGTCTGTAAAGTTGACTTTCGTGATAGCGTTTTTGAAAATGCGTACAAAATTGCACGTCCGTTTTAGGGCAGTTGTTTACAAATGTTAATAGACTAAAATAAAACCTATTTTTAACTATATTAAATGGAAAATAATAAATAATTATATTTCTAATGAAAACGTTTTATGTACTTTTCAGTAAGAAACGTTATGATATTAAACATAATTCTTATAAACTTTAAAAAGATTGCACACATGTGGTTAGAAATATAATTTCTTTTCAATTTAAAGTTCCGGAAAATATATACTTTTTTTGTTTAATTTGAGCCTTGTTTTATTCACGCCATTAAGTTTAACTAGTTTCGGTTTTCAACAAAGATTTGTGAAATTAATATGTAAATGGCCCTTTTATTTTCCGTTTGAAGTCATAAAAAACAAATTCCAACGAATAAAACTTCCGATTCAATTCCCACCCCATTCCTGAAAGATCATTTCCTCTTCTCGTACCAATAAAATCCCTCAATCAATACTTTATGAAACTCTTTTCAAACATCCTCAACATTCATTCAAAAAGCGAAAAATTCCCTAAAAACAAAGGCGTCCAACTTTCACTCCGAAAAGAAATGAAAGCGAAAACTTCATTCTAAGTATCGCTTTGGGCTTAATTATATCCTAAAGGGAGCTAAGAGAAAAAAATGAATCCTTGACGCCTCCTAAAAAATGGGCAGCAAGCAAAGCTATCTAAAGATGGGGAACGATATGGGATTTGCTCCCCATTGCTAATCTCGACTCTCGGTTCTCAGCAAGTGTCAACTTTAATTAAAACGTAGTATCCCCCACCCCATTTGCTGCGCTCATGTTTTCATACACGGAGATCCTCCTTTAGTGTCCTTTTGGTTATTGCTTTGCCAATTGCTGTCTGATCCTGCTGTAGCACAAATCATTGAGGAAGATGCCTTGGGAGACGTACCAAAGGATATATATCTACTGGTTTGATAGAGGCGGAACTCGCATTTGAGTTATGATAAATAAAGTTGGTCGAGAGAGAGAGGAACTATAGGTTAAGACATCTTCATGAAGCCAAAATATCAAATTTAAAAAAAAAAGATCAAAATTCAAAATGTAAAAAAAAAATAGAGAAGGGAAAATTTCTTTTGTTTCCCGACAGAAAATCTTCGTTTTCTAAGATTTAAGAAATTAACTTTAAAATTAGGCCAAGATTTGTCAAAACAAACATTTTATATGTAAACCACTGATGCAGATTACATTGGTTGGAAACATATTTTTCCGGTTGAATATGAAAGATTTGAAATATGCAATCTTCGTATATTTGCGCTGATGTATAGTGGTTAGAACGCCTATTTTTCTATCGTCGATCCGAGTTCGTATACTGGCCAAAATGTTTTAATGTTGATTAAAAAAGTAGATTGGAAACCTGACGTTGAGTGACAAAATAGAAAAATTGGAAGAAAAAACATTGCTCTTGGAACTGAGACAAATATTAACTGTTTTCCGCATAAAATTTAAAAAGTATATTTTTGATCTTTTGGTTCAAACGTATTTGAAATGGAGTAATATGTTTCAAATTGTAATTGTTAAAGATCTAACCGATGCATATTAAACTATTTTTAATAATAGTGCAAACCTAAAAATACCTCACTAATTAATAATACTCGCAAATCCATCTAACATATTTTTTTAATCCCCCCTTTAAATTCGAATTAAAATGATTATTTTCAGAACACTGTAAAAATAAACAAACGAAAAAACTTAAAAGTGCCCATGTTTACTAGCGTCAATACAAAGTCATCAAAAACATGTTTGTTGCTATTGTTTCAAACCATCACAAAGATGTGTTCTGGAGAAATAAAATTAACGTGGGACCATTGTGGTGGAAGCCTTAGAAGCTGTGATGAAGGAGGGAACTGAATTTTTTATGGGGAAGAGTCTTAGGGGGTATCCATGCAAAAGTGTACGGGGGAAATTATCCTTGAATTATTCATCATGCAAGTGGATCTTGGTGACTAGGGTTTTGAAGAATTTTGTTTTGTGAAATATTTATTACGGTGGATTATAACTGCGAGAAATTATATTAAAAATTCTTGATCAAGTAAGTATAGGCTTTACCTGAAAGTATAACAAAGAAGTTCTGGTTTTGGAGATAGTGTATTGCAGATGGCAAAGGAAACTATATTCTTTGTTGGGGAAATATCATAATTATGTTGTAACTTAGAAATACAAGATAATAAATTTCTCTATATTATGAAAATGAAAAAATACAGGGTTTTAATTAAGCGATTGTACTTGTGTACTTTAACATTTTATGTATTAAATAATTATCTAAATACTTCAAACTAAATAGGTCGAATTAATCATAATGGTTTAATGCAATACATAGATTTACAGTTAAAATTAAAATGTTTTAAATAATATTTTTATAGAGTTTTAACGTATACTCGAAACATATTTATTTAAGTCAAAGCTATGCTATGATGGGCGGATTAAATTTGTCAATTTGCGTTACGTTGCCAAACAACGGAAATACCCAAGTGTGGTAAACATTCCACTTATTATTTCATGCAACTCGATAGGTATAACAACCCTACGTAAAATATCAAGCTCGCCAAAAGCCGCCAATGATTATACTGGCCATAATAGTTGTGCCTTACAAACAAGCTATACCTTATTTTAAACAGCACACAAGTTAACAACAATTGATGAATATTTCGTTGCATGAATAGACAAAAACAAAAGGTTGGGGGGCTGCGAGAATACATTATATATCATCAGTTTAAATATATAAATATATAATATTTATTCAAAATTTGAAACTTATATTAATACACGAATTTTAAATAGGTTGAAAATGTGCCCGGCATTCTGATGCCATTTTATACAAAAATTTAGATTAGTTATCTTATTCATACTCGATCTTTTTAGTTCCGTTGCTGCGTTTTTGCTCTTTGTGCTATCTATTTGCTATACGTGTATAGAATTGCAGCAGCGAAAATTGTATTCGTTTCGGCGTTGAATTGATGTCTGCATTCCTTCAGAAATATTTTATTTGGAACCGAAAAGAATTTTTATATAGTTTGCAATTCTTTTCTTGGGCATAAAACTATATTATAAAAAATACGTCTTCGGTAACGGAGGTATAAAAAAAGAACTAATAGCTTGATTTTTAAATTTGAAAAATTTATAGTGAAGTTAGATCTGAATAAAATATTATTTGTTGAATTCTTTTGAATGAATTTGCTTTTCTATATCTAATTCTTACAAGGCAACGATTAAATTTAAGTATAGCAAATACGTTTATCAATAAATGAGATCACTGTGCCTAAATGAGACGATGTCATTTTACTCGTTCTTTTGATTTTTCAGATTTATTAAAACTTGGTAAATGAAACAAATTTTCAGAAACAGAATCCCTAACATTTACCGTATTTTCATTATTTTTTAAAAATAAATGTTTATTAAAACAAGCATCACACCATTCGTGCTCAATTCAGCTAAAACTTATATATTTTACATAAAACAACTTTTCAAAAAAGTGTCTCCAATTTGCAATGTGCTTGATACTCCTTATTTAAATGTGATCAATTGTTATTTTTTCAATTGTTGCTGTTATATTGTTTGGTATATGTATTGTTATATCCGTACCATTGAAATATGAATACTGTTTAAAAAAAGAAAATCAAAACATTTTGATTTTAAAGTAGCCTTGTGCCTGCAGTTTATAAAACTTGGTAATGAAAAAATTTTCAGAAAAAAATCCTAACATTTACATTCGTATTGTTCATATTTTTAAAAATAAATGTTTATTAAAAAAGATCACACATGTGTATCACTAACTATATTTACAAAACATTTAAAATGTTATTGCAAGTGTTAATATTAAATGGATATTATTTTTCAATTGTGTTAATTGTTGAAGTATGTATATGAATGAAATATGATATGTTTAAAAAAAAAATAAATTTGATTTTAAAGTAGCTGTGCTGCAGCTAAAAGATGGTTTTTCAAAGATAATTCATTGAAGAAGTTTCAGAAAAATGCTAAATTACATAAAGGTTCAGGTACTTGCAACAAACTTAAAATCGTATTGTAATGACAATAAATGGCAAATGATATACAAAAAAAGCACTTACTCTTATTTAGATAGCTCAAACTGTACATAAAGAGAGCAACAATCTAAAATTTATACTTGCTATTTTAGATTTAGTCTGTTTAAAACGAAAATTTTTTACAACAGTGTTAATCTTACAGCATTTTTTTCATACTCCTTGGTATTTTCACTTTTTTTATTTTTTGTCTGTAGTTAATTTTTTAATAAATAAAAATTAATTTAAAAACAATTTAGATTTTAATGCTTCTTGTTTTCTTAGTACTGAGTTTATATAAACTTTAAAGTATTTTTTTGGAAAATTTCGCTATCATCACTGCAACCGATGTTGCGCTGTGCTTTAGAAAAATTTAAATGCAAAATATCTTTTCCCTTTACTTAGGTGGAAAAACTTTGCCAGTATTCCGACTCTTTGTGGTATTTGCTATTTGTGCAAAATTTATTATTGTTGTATGTTATTTAAAATTAATTTTTTGATAAGGTTGTGGTTTGGTATGAATCTCATGAAATTACAAAGTCTAATTAATCTATTCCTGGCATAAACACTTAAATTTATAATATATAAGGTACCAGAAAGAGCAAACAATTTCGCGAACCTAGTTAGGGTCTCTTTGGTAACGTTCTTTTTTTTTACTATTCACCTTCCAAATATAACTGCAGTACGTTAGAAGTGAAACGAAACTACTAAGCTCATTTACCATCAAGGAAATTGCACATACACTTACAGCCCAAACTTTTCATTCCACAATATTAAGAGTCAGAGAACGTTTCACATCGCGCTAACAAACTCATTCTAGCGCCTAGTTAGGGTTCTATAGGTGAAGATGAACCAAGAAAAAAAATATAATCTAAGAATGCCCAAGATGAACCTTATGGCAACCCTTTTCTTGCAATTAGAGGTCCACCGGCGTCTGAAAATGCAAATAAATTTTGATTTCTTAATTAGGTTACTTAGGAGTTCTTAAATTGCCAAGTCACGTACGTCTAAGCGCAGTTTAGCAGAAAATGAAACTGCGGCGTTTTTCCAAAACGCTGCTTTGCCCCGTGTCTTCATTTTCGCAGGAAAGAAAATGGCCCATGCACAAGGGAGCAGATAAATGCGTGGGCATAGGAGAAAGTGTACTTGTTAAAGAAGTGTTTTGAAATTTGTATTTTGCTCTTTATCAAAATAGATTACTTTGGAAAAAGTGCTTTATGAAAAAATAAGAAATCAGTTGCGAAAAGATATTTTACCGAGTATACTAGTTTGTTTACGTCAATATTCAAAAGAAACTTTCGTACCTAGAATAATTTTCAATATTATACAGAAATAAGAAGCCTTTTAAGTTTGAAAAAAATCTATTCGTTATGTTTGCGTTAATTCATTTTTATAGTAAATAGACTATATTGTTAACTAAATATTTCATCGGTATGTAAATATGTATACAAAAATATTTTGTTTGTTAAATATAAACACATATAAACATATTATATAAGAGATAGTTAAATGTTCATATATGTTTGAAATTGTATTATAATTTAAATAAACATTAATATATTAAAAAAAAGAAAGTAATTCCCCATCGATCGTGTTAAAGATTTGCGAAAATGAGGTTTCATTCATTATTTAAAACTCTGAATTACAAAGAAGTTTTACTCCTTAATTTATATCAACTAAAAGTGAATTTACAAGAAATCTGGTGTAAGTAAAAACTTACTCAAATTTTACTATTCTTTTTAAACTTCTTTTTATTTTTATTATTCGTTAATTCTTCAGGCCCTTGTATAAGTATTTTAATGTGAGTTTAAAAGTTAATGCCTAACTATATAATTTTCTTTTCGAAATATTATACCCTTTTTAGCAAAAATACTTTACTACATTGGAAAGTTCCCAGTGTAATTGAAAACTCGTGATCCATCACAATTTACAACAGAAAAACGTCTTAGCTTTCAGACAACTTTTCTGATAATTAGATAGAAGATATAGTAAAATCAAAACTGCAGGGAAACCTTCTATTCGAGTAACATTAGTATTAAAAAACAGATCACGAAGACCTAAATAAAGTTTAAAAAAATCCTACTTTGGGATTCTTTTGGGCATTTTATCCACTATTTTAAAAGCTAAGAAGATTCAGATTTCTCTTAAAATAATTGCCCCATTATTAGGCCTGTGACAGCGAAAAATTAGAAGTAGGTTTATCTTTCTTTTAAAAGGGTTTGCAAGATAAAACATTTGAAATCAATTACACTGAAAAATTTAATGTTCTTTCAAACAAATATTTTGATTTTCATTTGTAACATGACACTTTGTAAATTGTCCTAGCAGTATTAATGGTTGTTTCGCTTCTAAAAATTAATTTTTTACAATTTTTTCAAATTTATTATGACTCCGATTTAAATGTGTTATGTATCGTTTAAAAATTTTATAAACATTTATTCATTGATTCGTTAATAAGATTTCATTTTAATTACAGATGCATTTTTGAAATATAAAACTAATTTGTTTTATTATAATAACTGCATAGTATAACTACGTCTCCTAAAGAATAAAATTGAACATTCATTACATTTAACTTCATTGAGTTTATAATGTAATATCCCACACATTTTTATCACATTTATTTCTTTCAAATTATTTGTTCTTTGTTTTTTCTACTTAAAATACTTGCTGAGGTTTTCTTTGTTTTTGCTAAGATTATTTTTATATTTTGTTGCAATCACATGTTTACGCATGAATATTTAGATTCAGATTTTTATCATATAATTTGCAATCTTTATTGAATAAATTATAATTTGAATAGAGGGAGAGGGGTCAACTAAATCCTTTGTGTACACAAACATTTAAATATAATGTATTATTTATTTAATAGAATGTTTTAAATTTAAATTAAAAATATATTTTTTATTAATACATTGTTTTGCGGTTAGAAATAGTAGTAAACTTTTACTAAATCTTTTAATCAAAATTTCTGGTGTTTAGTAAATAAACTATGCTTATGTTAACAAAAATAATTATAAAAACCACAAGAAAATAAATTCAAAATTCAAAATTAATGCATACATTTGGGAAAATTAAATTGGAATTTCAAAAATTTATTTCTTAGTTTCTAAAAAATAAATTGTTCTCTCCATAAATCAATGTATATGTGAGTTAAAAAGAAATACAGTTTTTTATCATTTTATTTAGAAAATAATTATTAATAAAGCATGGAAAATGCTTTGTTGTAACACTTTTTTTGGGGCAAAAATTTAGATTGTATTTTTATAATAATGTATAAAACAGACAAATATATAGAACACATGATTGTTTCTTAAAATAATAAAAAATCATTATTAAAAATTTGTAATAGTATACCTTATTATGTATGGCTTATCTTAAAATATAATACATTTATTTCTTCTTGCATACCTAGATAATAATTTCTTTTGTCAAATTTTGTTTGAGCGGAAAATCTATTGAAATTTTCACAATATAACTGGATACATTATGGATACTTTAGAATTGGGTTGACCTGTTGAAAAATGAAATAATTCATTAAAATAAGTTAAAATAATAACATTTAAAATAAGTAAAAAAATACCAAAAAATATATTTATTAATTTAAAAATAGTACTATTTAAGAATTAAAAAAATCATTATTTTATCAACTAGCATAATTTCAATTAAAACACAAAAAAATATCCTTACGTCATGTTTGAATCTTCCTTATTGAATTTTCAGCTAAAAATCTCATTTTTATAAATCATAATATTCCTCCATGTCTATTTTTCAAGAGTTGGAAACAAATTCTATAATCTCACATGTTACATTCGACACAACATAAAATGAAATACACTCATTTCCTATCGAAACCCCAGCCCCATAATTCGATTCAGCGTAGTCAAATCTTGTGTACGGAAATTCTATTGACTACTGGAATCCTCACAACAGGGACTCGAATAGCAATTGTGTTCGGTCCACGGATATTGGATTGGCTTAATGAAAGAAAACGTAGCGCGAAGCTTGCCTTTCTAATTCCTTCCCTTGTGCATTATTGAGACACAGCAAGACGGAGTGGGAATCGAATTTCTCTATAGAGTTCCGCTACAGAATTTTCGCTTGGAAAGAAAGAACGGCTAGTAAGATACTGGCTTGAAGGTCAACACAATCCAGACGCGGTTCGTAATTGCTCCCAAACGGAATTATTTGAAATGATACAAAGATATAAATAATAAAGTAGTTAAGCTGTCTAAATACTCCATGATGTATTTTTATCGGCCCTACGTGGTTTGGTTACTTAGAACGAGATTATCGATTGTAACTTTTATCGTCGTCTTAAAATAGGTTGTTATAAATGGTTTGAGCTTTTATTTTTGGATTATTATTTGTGATTATTTTTTTCCAACTTGTCTTAAAATAGGTTGTTATTAATGGTATGTAATTTGATTTTTAGATTGCCGTTCATGTTTGGTGTTTTACGAAAAAAAAATGATTTTATAGTTGTTGTTTTTTGTAATGATGGAAATTTGTGAAGGAGCACCCATTGGGCTACCATCGTTACATCTAACACATACTCATTCGCAAGCACAAAGCCTTTTTAGAGGGAGGCCACATTTATTCATTAACACAAGGACGTGGACAAACACCCACGCCTTACCGGGACTCGAACCTGCCAGGCTTTTTAAATGTTGGAAATCAGAAATCGAAGAATAACTGACAAACATGCGTCCTTGCTCTTTTTCAAAAACATTTCCCATAAGGGGTTTACTTGACCCCAGAATGAAGGTAGACTGACGTCACGTTCTAAGAAAATGGAGAAAAGGTATAGCGTCAGGCGTGGTTTGAACCCGTCACCATTTACACTGCTCAAAAGAATTAGGGGAATTCATGGTTTAAACCCTTTCACCCTTAATGATTCCATTTGGAATCATCAGCTTGTGATTTTTTTTCTTACTAAGTTGAGCTCTCACTTATTTATCGTGAGATGGAAGAATCATGTATTTTGAAGAATTAAATAATGTTTGTTTTAATTAAATGAAAATGTGAAAAACATGGTAAAATAAAATTCACTCCCAAAAATTTTATGAAATAAATTTACCATAAATTCTTCACGCTTGCGTTCTTATAGATGTTTAAAAATTGATTTTAACTTTTTTTAACAAAGTTTTGAAAAAATTGTTGTTATAATTTATTCAAAAGTTATGATTCAAATTTTTCCCCTTAAACTTTAGTTAAAAAATTAGGATTTTTTCCCATGTTTTTTACCATATCATTCTGGATACATAATGAATCTATTTCACAAATTTTAGATTTTCAGAATAAAAATAAAACGTTGGAACTGAAAGGGTTAACAAAAGAATGCAAAGTGCTCTCATAATTGTTTTGAGCAGTGTAGTTACAAGCAATGCGTCATCTCGCTATTTTAATACTAGACTATGAAGTAACAAAAGAGTTTTTGGTGTTCAGGTATTGGCAAACTTCTAGTAATACCTAACATTAAAATATAACAATACACCCAAAGAAATATTATTTTAACAAACATTTATAAATAAACGCCAAATAAAATTTTACTAACTCGAAAAAAACTAGTTGTATAAAAAATTAATAAAATTCAAGAAAAAATATTTTAATTTTCCTATGCAATACAGCTACATGCATTTGGCGAGCCTTTGAGAATTTCTATTTTTTTAAGCTTCGTTTTTTTCTATTTGATTGTCAAAATGTCACGTAAGATTTTCCTTACATAAGCCAATGTTGAAGGAAAGGCTTTTAAAATTCCGATCTCGAATCGCTCGCCTTTCTGTCGAAAAGAAGGTAGAGCATGTTTTCTTTATCATTCGCTTCTTTTAACACCCTCAAATTTCATAATGTGGATTTTTTACTCGTTTTCTTATTAATTTTTAGAGATTCTTCATGGCGATTCATAAAATAATCTCAGCACGAATTCTTTTGTAATACAGAAACATTTTATAATATAAAAAGTACGTTTATGTATTGAGAAATAATGTCATGGAAATAAAGAGTTTAAAAATATGATTTGGAAACTGCGGATAAAGAAGTAACTTACGCTCTACAAAAAAAATCATAATAAAATGTTATATTTAAGAGTAAAATTAACAAAATATAAATAACAAAAATGTAGAATGGTCTCTGTTTAAAACCAAACAGCTTTTAAGTTGAATTTTACTTTCATGGTGTTATATTTATATACCACTTCCACGCTTTATATTAAAAAAAACTTTAATCACCATTAATTTTATACCCATAAAAATGCTTTACATGTAGAAATAAGGAACCATACCATAGATATGTGACCGACTTTTGTAACCTAAGTCATTGAATCGATTTTGACTAAAAAACAGAAATTCTATTCTTAGAATAAAATATGAATGATATTGCATTTTCCAATAAAAAAATGTTTCAAAAATATCCATTGCTTCAAAGAAATTTTTATCTATATAATGCAGATGAATGTGAATAAATAGTACTATAAAGATGAAAATTATGTTTGCCTATTGCAATTCAATTAATAATAAATTAATTGTGTTTTTTTACTACCAGTCATATATAAATATAACAAACCCATCTTCTACGCATATAACCAAAACACCATTTGAATCCTCTTTTAATATTTCAAAATGGATAGATATGTAAGTGATAAGTTAGTTAAGAATTACTTCCCATCTAATTTAAGTATGACACAGTAATCGGAAATGTTGAAATGTAATTTGAAACTATGTCACAATGTGCAGGATGTGGTGACAAAATATATTACTGTTATGGACATACCTACTACCGGTTACATATCACGTTAAGATATTAATCACATTCTCGAATTTCACAATGAAGATATCTCCGTAACGTTATATCATAGTTTAATCGGGGTAATAATTATGGTGAATTGAATATTCTCTAAGCTGGGTATGATATGTAAATGGACATTTTAATAATTCAAAAAATATATCTCGTTAACAAAAATTTATATTTTTTTAAATGTCCGATATTCTACTTAAGTATATTATTTGAATTAGCTAAAATAGTAAACTGCACAAAACTACTCGTTTATATTTAGTAATAGAAATTGTTTATAAATTGACTTTTGCTAGGTAACCTTGAATGCTCTATGGAAAATTCTGCCCCATATATCTGCATTAAAACGTTATTCAATAAATTTAGTTTTACTCGATCAACTCTCTTTCAACTTTGTATCGATATCAATAATGTGTTATTTAGGCATTCCTTTTTAAAAAATCGTATCAAAACATCAATAATATCACAAATTAATAACCTAAAACTTTAAAAACGTAAAGTTTGTGTCCTAGGTTAAAATAGTTTCATTTTTACAATCAGAGGGGTGAAATAGTACGTCACTCATTAATACATAGATTAAGGCAAAACAATAAAAGTAGAAAGGGGGAAAAAAACAATTATATATATATATAAAAAAGATTTACCAAATAAATTTTTGAAGCCATCAAATTGTAGAGTTATATCCGTATTAAATATACACTTCAAAACAACTAGTTTTTTTTTGTTTTTTACTGATTGTTTTCTTATCAACAATGCAAGTTCGTAAACAGTAACACTATTACAATTTAAATATAATTTTAGATTTTAAAGTTACATAATTATGTGCAATTATTTTTTTTATTATTTGGAATAGCTTTTGAATTAAATAAAATACTTAAGAAATGTGTTGTCTTTTACTTTGAGTAACATACATACTTATTTCTTGATATTTTTAGACGCCCACAGATGATTTTTTTTTATGAAATGTTTTTAATTTAACTTTTCTATGCTAGGAAAACTCATAAAAAAAGACAAGTGTAACAATAAGTGAATTCTTTCTTTAAAACAAGTGTATATAAAATTGATATGGTACTCATATTTCGCCCATAATTGTTTTGCCAATAGGAAAGACAAGTAGTATATTTTCGAATATTTAAAACATTCTATCTTTCTATGATAACAGAGTATCTTAATTCATCGACTTTTGCTCGTAAATTGGGTGTCACAAATGCAACAATACTAAAATAATAATGAAAGTATACCATAGATTATATTAATATCTCAACAACATTCACTGTAAAAGAAATTGGCATAGTTGTGCTGAAAGTGTAAGAAAAAATAACATCTCATCGAATTCTATTCTGGCAAGGTTTATAAATTATAAACAAAAATGTAGGTTATTGAATTTTTTATTGTTTTATGACTTCTTAAACTTTTATTTCGAATGATACTAGAATCTCATGACTAGAATATATCAAATCTGCTTCTCCAGATGGTGCCCAAGATTTACCAATTGGCGAAGTTTCCAACTAACTCTAGTTTGGAAATAAGGCATTTGTTCGAACCTCATAAAAATGGTGCTTAAAAAGCTTGTTCTGTATCAAATGGATATTCTTGTTCTCTCGTGTGTAGTCCCACAAAATCGATGCTGGTCCACTTTATGAGCTGCTCATTTTGAATACATTTTGCACTCAGCCAGGAGGGGGATTTAACATACAAAAAGAGGGCTGCATACTGTGCCGGAACAGATCAAAGAGTCGGATCCCAATGTTTGGTTTGAAAACCATTCAAAGACTTTCATATAATATATATTATATATATATATATAATATAAATATATATATATATATATATATATATATATATATATATATATATATATATATATATATATATTATTAATATATATATATATATATATATATATATATATATATATATATATAATATATAATAATATATATATATATATATATATATATATATATATATATATATATATATATATATATTTTATATATATATATATATATATATATATATATATATATATATATATTATATATATATATATATATATAAATATATATATATTATTTTTATATATATAATATCAGGCTAAACCATAATTGTATCAAGACACCTCATAACTATATCAGAGATGTTCATAACAGCATATACATAACAAATACGGCAAGTATATCAAGTATTACCCGGGAATTGAATTTTAGCTTCTAACACTGTCGGCTATCGATCTTGCAGATACATTAGAAGAGTCTCTACCATATAAAATCTATTTACACAGAGACGCAGCCTGTAGAGTCATGTGGATATCATATGATGCATTTCCACTTGTTTGAATACCGAAGACTATCTTTGTTGTACAATTGAAGGGTTTAGTTACAAAACTCACATTCTTCAGAGTATAACTAAGATCAAAGCTCCAGTCAGTTCATTGGAGACTTCGTTTAATTGAATTTACGATCATCAAAAGTCGACAGTGAATGGATGGACCCTATATTTTAGTTATACTTTAGAGAATGTAAGTTTTACAACTCGACCCTTCAATTGTACACCCAAAGCAAAAGCTCGATTTCGTTTTGGGGCCAAATAGAAACGTACTATCTGTTTAATGTTAATAAAGGTGACTTAAGCAACCACAACCTCACAACTAAAAACAGCTGTTGCAGACTACAATACCCATTAAGGACCGCCATGTTGTGTAAAGTTTGCTGAATTACTGGAAATTTTACTTAAGCTATGCTTCCTAAATACTAACACAGGCAAAAAAATGGTCCAATTCCTCATTTATACAAACATGGAAAAAAAAAAATTCATAATTTAAGTTAAATGTTTGTCAAACCTATGCATAAATCCCCCATCATGGCACAAATGAAGCCATTGAAAGGCAATGCATAATGCCTGGTTCTTACTTCGATTCAAAAGGATTTTTCTTTAGTAAGAGTGCTCAAATGGGATCTGAATACCTCTTCCAGGGGTTTTTATGCTTTATTTCTGCCTTAATTAAGTCTTTCATTTTGCAAAAAAAACGTCCCTTTGGATTTGGTTGTTATACATTCTCTGAAGATGAGTCTTCTTATTTATTATGGATAACCTTCTTGTCCATTGTGAATTTTAATGGTGAGATGATCGTTTTTTAGATGGTGTCACTACCGAAGGGCTCAATTTATCTGTCAATCTTCTTGGGTTTTGTTTAAAATATAGTTCCCAAGATTCTTTATCTTGTAAGAATGAAAACGATTTGTTTACAGCGGATTTCAAATAATAGCACCCATAACTCATGTTTGCCTTTTTCATACACTATTAAGAACTTGGCGTTTGGTTTTACCAAAATGTGTTTTCTTGTAGCTGCAACCGCTGTGTGGTGAAATGTTTCACATATTATGGTAGTCGGTTAAACCATTTCCCATGTTTTTGTTTCCAAAACCTCAAAAATGGTTCAATCGAATACCGATAATATTATGAGACATTTCACCACAATGGGAATTATTATTATGGTGAAACCAATCACAATTGTTTTCACGGTATAACCCACACAGCAAAGACTGTTCATTGAATCTTTTATTTTCATTTGTCAAATGGATTTTTTTAACTTTAAATAGGTATATTTAGTTCAAAAGTTTTTTGTTTTACTAAATGACCATGGTAGTGGTGCTGTATCTTTTTGGTGTCGTTTAGCTCAGAGAATATAATTTGTTGGAGCAAATAAAATAAAATTTAAAATATCAACTGAAAATAATAAATTATATTTAAATAAAATAAAATATAAAATATATGAATGAACTGAAATTAATAAAACAATATTAAAAAACTCATCACCTAACAAAACTTTTTTCCGCTATGCAGCGTGTGGGACTTAGTTTAAAAATTGTGTACCAAATTTGGTCAATTACTTTGAAGAATAAAAAACGCTATATCATGTCCTTACAATCTGGCACAATACCGCCTACTCGACATTGTTATAAAACCCACATGTTGTTATATTTGTTACTTCTAAACTTTTTTTTATTCCATTGGGACTTATATGAGTTAGTTTGTGGAAAACATGACAAATCTTTAGATTTCCAGCCTCTGAAAGAAATGTTAGCTGGTTAAGAAAGTCATAACATTTATGAGCATAAAAATACTTTAGCTTTAAAGGAATAATTCAGTTTAAAATTTTTTCGGCATTTGGGAATTTGCTCTAAGTTATAAGATAAAATTTAAAGAGGCACATACTTCTAACACTGATGCATAAAAATGTTTTGTTTGTTCATATTATTAAAAATTCAATATCATGGCATGTGTAATTTTTTGTAAGTTAAAACTCTAGTTATAAGTTTTTATGCATTGTTTTTTAATCATAATGTAACACAATTCATACACATATTAAAGAAAGTTAAAGCAGGTAAAACTTTGATTAATTATTAGTATTCACAAGTATCTGTTTCCGATTGCAAAAAACAATTTTATTTAAAATATAAAAGGTTTCTGTTAAGTTAGTCAAGTTCAATAAATTAAAGTAAATTGATCATTAAAGTGAACGTGAATTTAAGTTCGTTTTAACAAATAAGGTTATTTTAAAACTTAAGTAGTTATTTATTAAGTACATCTAAGAAAAAATGAATTAGATTTTAAGTTATAATAGGTTTATTACTTAGGTAAAAAACTGATATTCACAACAATATTTTTATAACTTAAAATAACACAGCATGTATATTTTTACTCGTTAAACCAAAGTCCACTTCTTAGTATCACACACTTTTCTAAAATCTTCATTGTTTTCCAATTAATTTTTTTAATTATTTTAAACCTTTAAATTTAAAACAAAAAAATGTGCCAATTTCGAAGAGCATTTGGTTTGCTATTTCCTAAACACCCTGCCAAAACATCAGAAGAGTTTTAGACTTTACCATTGGAATGATTTAAAACGTCAAACCCTTAGCTGACCATTACGCTTATCGAGACTGTAAAACTCCAATAGTGACAATCTTTTGAAATGGTTATCGCCCAAGATCCACACCATATCTTTCACTTTGCAATCTCGACAGCGCTACAAGTAGTCCGCAAATGTCCCGCCATCTAGCAACTAAAGCTTTGTTGCAATGTTTGCAATGCCTTCTCGAAAAAAGCTAAAGAGCTTTTTCCTGTGGCCGCGACTTTCATTACCAGAAGATACTTCATCAAATTTATTCGCTGTAAATGCTCGAGGCCCTTGGCCATTCTTGGCCAGCTAGCTACAGAGATAAAAGCAGTGGGGAAATATGTCAATCCCAACTTAGGGAATGGATTCGTGGTTAAATATTATATAGTCTTACACTTTATATAAACAGAAATAATTATTAGTTATTAGTTGTATTATATCGTCGGTCAAATGACAAAGCCTCGAATGTGCTAATGTTAGGGATTGGCGATTTTTGAAATTGATGGGCTTATCAGCATCCAGTCTTCAATCCAAGTGGTTTTTCGCACTCATGGTTTTGTCATTTGACTGACGATATTACACCAGACTTGATGGCTGTTAAGCCCAGACAGTTTGGGTGTTCGCCTTACTTGTGAAAGGTCCCAGGTTAGGGTCATCGCCTAAGAGGGAGTGCACGTTAATATATGCTCAAAAAACTCCCGTCACAGCGTACGATGCCACCCTTAAAATTCCGTTAGGTGCCCGATCAGGAGTCGTTCTCGTCATTTCACTCACCAGGCTTTATGAGGGTATATATATAATATATTTGATATAGTATGTGTAAGTGGTTCATATGTACTATGGTGGTCATATTTACTATGGTGAGCATGATATTCGAGTCAAATTTCTGAGAAAAAAAATATTTAATTGTATATAGTGTGCTGTAATAAAACCAATGTTTCGCATAAAGATATTATTTTTCTAAAGTTTATAAGTATATTACTTTTTATCCGAAAATTCATTAGCAGCTGATTCCTTTAAATATTCATTTAAGACAAAAAAATAAAATCAAAAATGGCCAAAACAAATTATAGGTATTAAATAAATAACTTAAAAAACATCAAAAAACTTATTCTCATTTTCTATTACCAATAAAAGGACTTAATACAGAAATAAGACGTAATACAAAGGTTTCTATTGCCGAACGGGATCCTGAATTAGGTCTGGCATACAAGCCAGAGGGTGGTCACTCTTTTTATTGCCGGGCGTTGGGGGCGGGGCGCAAATACTTTCACTAATGACGTCATAAATATCCTCGTCTCTATTCTCGAAGGTGAGGCCTGACCTGAATGCTGCCTTCGGGCTCGAATGATTGAAACCAACTTATGGATAAGGCCTCGATCGATACGCAATTTTGCATCGACTTGCAAATTATTATTTTTAAACGTGTAAATGGCCTGTCATTTTTTGGGGGAGATTTTTCTTCGAGGAGTTGATATAGAATCTAATCCATCAGAGGAGCTCAATTTAGAATATTCACACACGCTTTATATTTTAAAAGCTTGAAATATGTAGGCTTAGGATGCTTTTTAGTAACAAAAATATTTTACCTAAAGTTACTTTGTTTTGGGTAACTTTAAATGAAGTTTATCAGAGTATAACTTGCAAAAAAGTATGTAAACTTGCTTAATAAAAAATATTTACACTTCTAAGTTTTATTGACAATATTGAACTTTGTTTTTCTGAGCCCTACATTAGAATAACTTTTTTTTCAATTACATATCAGTATTATGAAAATTGTTGTAGCATAATATTTGAACGTACACACAGAAATAAACATTCCATCCATTTTCTGCAATTGTCTTTATTTCCAATAAAGTCTGTACATAAAAAGTGCAAGATTTATTTCTCGAAGCATTTCCCTATGTTTTACAGCCAGTAAAGGAACCCAAACTGCCACCTTATAAGCAATTTGACCAGTCCTGGTGGCAGCGCAATCAGCCAATAAAATGTGAAAAATAACGGCTCAGAATTATCCATAAAAGTAGCATTTTCGAGTAGAACGACCATGGTTATGTACGTGCATTTTTCCACTGCTAAGAGATGCTCTAAATTGCTCGCAGAGCAAAGGTAATTCAAGTTTAACGGTAAGGTCATTATTGGCCATTATGAAGTTAAATTTTTAAATCACTGTATTCTTCAGACGTTAAGATGATGAAAGTATTATTTCAAATTGAATGAGTTGGTCAAAGAAGATATAATAGAACATTTTAAAATACAAAAATTAAAAGCACACAGACATTTCAAAAATCTTCACATGATTTTATGCTTCTTTGCAAAAACAATATAATACAAGCAAGTTTTTAAAATGTATAGACAAAGCTGCTTATTTGTAGTTTTTACCATTTCACTCATGTATGGTATAAAAAAAATATCAAAGGTTAATTAATACTTGCAATTACATTTCCAATTATGCAAATCTATTCGGAAAATCGAACATAAAAAACTTCACAAAAACTTCTACTCGTAAAAATGTTATATTCGATATAATTATGAAGTTTCGTATACGAAAAATAGTATGCATTCATTTAAAAAAATCTAATAATAGTTACTTAAAATACTCATGAATAATAATGGTATAGTATAACAAATAAGCAACCTCATTTTTTTGAAGAATTATATATAATGAATATAATAAATATAGGCTATGTTTTGTTTCTATATAATTACCATAACATTAAACATTAATAAACGAAATAAAATTGTTTAAAAGAAGAGCAGCTTACATAATAATAAATTTCAAATATTCACTTATTGCATTCTTAAAAATACACTCTTAAAACAAAAGAGTGAAATTCACTCCTATAGGAGAAGTGCATTTTCGGCACCGGAAAGGAGTGGAAATTAACTCAGAATGAGTTAAAACCGCTCGTTTTAAGAGTGTAGAACGCAGATTGTTTTCTTTTATTTCTTTTACCCACTCCGAAAAAG
This sequence comes from Oedothorax gibbosus, assembly GCA_019343175.1. Lineage (NCBI taxonomy): Eukaryota > Metazoa > Arthropoda > Arachnida > Araneae > Linyphiidae > Oedothorax > Oedothorax gibbosus. The sequence continues at coordinate 5,580,917 of CM033282.1, read as the reverse complement.
AGTGAAATTCACTTCTATAGGAGAAGTGCATTTTCGGCACCGGAAAGGAGTGGAAATTAACTCAGAATGAGTTAAAACCGCTCGTTTTAAGAGTGTAGAACGCAGATAGTTTTCTTTTATTTCTTTTACCCACTCCGAAAAAGAGTGAAATTCACTCCTATAGGAGAAGTGCATTTTCGGCACGGAAAGGAGTGGAAATTAACTCAGACTGAGTTAAAACCGCTCGTTTGTTTTAAGAGTGTAATTTTAATGAAACTAGGAAATATTCTAAAAATATATGCAGTAGTATAAAAAATACTTTTGCGAAATATATTTTATAGCCATTATGAGCTCCTTGAATAATACTTTCCCCATTTATATTTTAATTGTTGGTGAAAAAATAGCCGAATATATTTTGAAACTAAACTAAATGTATGTATTCTAAGACTTTCAACCTAATATTAAAAGTCATGGCAACAATAGCACCCGTAATCGGATTTGTTTTTATTCTCTCCCATTTGGTAGGGACTGCGTTTTCTCCCAAATCCATTGAAAATAAAAGCGCAGCTACCCAATCCCTGGACATAAAAAATATCCCATCATTTCTGAATAAGCCTTTGGAGTCTTCTTTGGAAGATCTCCAACCCAAGGAATTGAAAAGGAGGAATCTCTACGGAGTCGTCCTATTGAACAATAAAGGTCCAGCCCACAGAGCAACCTCTGCGCAGTCTAATCAACATTCTTAGAAACTTTCCGTGAAAAATTGTGCGAAGAGAAATGATTACTCAGCATCCATCAAGGACATGTCAGCGCACTTTTATATTTCTTACTCGCAACAAGCATACAAAAAAATAATACACCTTCACGCGATGTTTTTGAGAGTTAGTTTGAGGAATTGTACCTTTTGAAGCAAATAATATGGTGTAGGGCCAATAGTGCGAACGAATGACAAATTGTTAGGCACTAAAATTTATATAGTATTTAGTTACAAGATATGATTTTTTTACCACCGAGTAAAAAAAATATTTTTATAAGTCTATTTTTTTGGGTTAATAAAAAGCAAAGCGTGGACCGAAAATCCCCAATTCGATTTTTTCGCATCAAGTACGAAAATCGGATGTGGATACAGTATCTAATCAGGAGTTAGGGCCCACCATAAAAGTTGACTTTCGGGGCAAGAAAGGATTATTATCAACACACAAATATCATGTATTTTGTAATGTTCTTGAAACACTATAAAAAATTCTCTAAAATTACATTACATTTTACGGTTATTTCTTACATCACAGTGTTGCAATGTTTGTTATTCAGCAAGGTGATATATTCTTGACGCACACAGAGTCGGATGAACAACTTACTCCAATAGCGTTTAAACAGAGAAGATAAGTGCATCCAACCATTGCCGTGAAGCAAAGGTACCATACAATAAATTTTACATAATATGTAAGTTCATAGCACAGGGTGATAGCGTCAGTTTAATCATAACACTGTAATTTTAAATAAAATATTCTTTACAGTCAACTAGTAGCATTAAGCTATTAAGAGTAGTTATTTAAGGAGAAGCGCTTGACACTCACGTTTCGCAAGTCCTAGGTTCAAATAAGGCAAGAATCAATTTACCTATAATACATAAAATAGGACAAAACATGTTTGGGAACCAACCACTGAGAGTTCCCCATAAGGTTGACCACCTGGCCGTGACATATGCTTCACACTCCAGAGTCCTTAATCTGGGGACCTAAAATGGCCACAGCAGGCCTTTGCCTACCATGGTCTAACGTACCACTGAGTTTAGCCTTCGTAACACTATTAAACACTTTTTGCTACAACCAACAATGCTCAGAAAACCGCATTAAGAAGTTGCCTATGGAAACCAGAAGAAAAAACGAGTTATTGAAAAAATCCGTCCTATCGAATGATAAAGGCGGTTCCCACATAGCAACCTCTGTGCAGTCTAATCAGTATTCTTAGATACTCTCCGTGAAAAATTGTGGGGAGGGAAAATGATTACTCAGCATCCATCAAAACCCATGTCAACGCACCCTTATATAGCATAGAAAAAACACACCTTCACGCGATGTTTCTTGAAGAAATTGTACCTTTCGCAAATATTAACTCAGAAAACAAATATTAAGGAGGAATCACAAATTGCTATGTTTTTGATGTATAAACATAATATTATACTTTATAGTAACCCAAGACTGAGTGATGTTCGTATAAGTTATATATTTTATTGTTTAAGTACCAGTCTGAGTTCTGTTTATGGTGTAGGAAGCTAATATTAAATATTAGGTTTTACTACAAAAAAATCAACAAAAAAAAACATTTTCTCTGTTTTTATTATCAAATCTGAATTTTCAAGTACTATTTTTCAAGCAAACACACACTTGTAAGAAATATATTCAAAATAGCTCAGCCCCATGTGAGAAGTAAGTAAAAATAAGTAAAATTATTAAGTAAAAAAAGTAGTTAAAATTGCAAACTACAAAGGTTAAGACCCTTTGCTTAGCTCAAAATATGTATTATTACAATAGTTTTGAAATGTAGTTTACAAATGCTTTTAAGAATCAATATAAATAAATTACACTTAATAAAAACACTTATAATGTACCTTTTGTGTTAAAATTATTAAAAATATGAAATTCAAATTTCCATTAACTGGTGAATTTTTATAATGGCATAAACAGACAGTTGAACCACAATAAGCAAATCCGTTACTTTTCCAAGGGTGGAATCCAATGTAAACGTAAAACTTCTACTAAAATATTATGTACAGTAAAAACATTCTGCAAAATTACGGCACATTTTTCAGTAACTTTTTACATCACAGCGTTATAAGGTTTGGTATACAGCGATTATATGTTTTCATGACGTACAGAGGCACGTGAATAACTTGCTGCAATATCGTTTATAAAAAGAAGGTGGATGCACTGACTCCAATCACTGCCAGTGAAGCAAACGTTTCCGCCTGTACCACACAAAGTTTACATCATATATAAATTCACAGCACAGGTTGATGGCATCATTTTTACCATCTCGCTGTGATGGTAAATTAAATGAGTTTTTTATAGTGTATTTTTTTTAACAATCTGTCATATTTTCGCGTATAGGTATGCAAAAGCAAAAAAAAATCAAATAGCAAACGACTTTTTTAAATAGATAAGAAAAAAAGTAAAAAATAATTTTCAAAACTAAAATTGTCTGGTATAAAATTTAGTTTTAGTGTTTCGTCTGTGACACATTCTAATATTCAAAACCAATTGCTACGAAAACGGTATTTAGTGAACAAGCAAATACATTTTGTCCAAATAATGCTCAATAGAGTCCCGGTTGACATTTTTCAAGACGATGAAATTAAAACAAGAAAATGGAGAATCTTTAAACAGATACATTTTTTTATTAATCTTGTATGTGTGTGATCCATCCTACTTACCATACCACGTCGTCCTAGTATAATCAACAGTCATAGAAAGTTTCTGCGAAAAAGTGTGCAAAGAGAAAATTATTACTCACTCAGCATCCATCAAAAACCTGTCAACACACACATATTATTTATTATGCTTTAATAAAATATTCTCCTTTGAGATATCGGGTAGATGTTTGTATATAGTTGGTTTGAAAATTTAATCCTTTTGAGATGAAAATAATGTGTTTAAGTCTTGTTATTTGATAACTCCCAGTATCAAATTTTCGGTTTTGGAAGGTGTTTATTATGCAACGTGGTGTTTCATAGTTGTATAGGAATCAAGGAGTGAAAAAGCAATTCAAGAAGGAAGCTTTAATAAAAAAAAAATACTCAAAAAGAAAATTTACGACAAATGTTATTTTCTTAAAAACTTCATCTGTGCTAACAAAATATTGCAGAGCAATTCTCAATGTTCAAATTAAGATTAATGTAAGCAATCAATTAAATGAAGTTAGGATTATTAATACTTCTGAACTCAATGTCGCATTTTCTACACGACGTTATTAAAGAAACATTATAGTATAATGTTATAGCATCTTTAAGACATCGCAAAATGGAGTGAACTTAGAGAGGTTAATAAATTAAAATATCACGTGCTTACGAAAAAGGATTTTAAAGTGTTAAAAATGCAAGATATTTTTGCATGTACATACGATTACCTTCTACGAAACTTAAGACAAACTCCAAAATGAAAAATCATTATAAGTAATAATTAAGTGAAACAGCAAATTAAAAAGTCTAGTTGCAAAACTCACATTCTTCAAAGTATAACTAAATAAAGGGCAAGTCCATTAATTGGCGACTTTTGTCGATCATATATTCAATTGGACGAAGTCACCAGGAAAGGATCGGACCCTATTTCTTAGTTAAACTTTGGCTAATGTGAGTTTTGCAACTAGACCTTTATTTATCGGTAAAAGTTGGCAAATATTTCCATACTCATTTTCTTTATATAAAAAAATTAATTAATAAATTCTATTAAATACCATTTTTAAATAATGTCATATCCGTACTCCTTACTGTATATATAAGAAAATGACTTACCCATTTTAAAACAACCTTCTAGTTCATTCTTCCATTATAAAAACGAATTAAATATAGTACTTTTTTCAGATTTTTTTTCTTGTGGTTTATTCAACACAACATTCATTCAACCTAACTTGAATACATGAAAGGAGTTTGAAATACTTTGACTTTAGAAAAAAAAGAACTTAATTAGGAAATTTGGGTTAGATTTTAATCTTTATTGGGTGGGGGGGGGCGGCTCAAAAATTTATACCCCAAAGATAATAGATAAACCTTTATATTTCAAGTCTACTACAAATAGTTTCTCTGTTTCGGAATTTATCATTTTGTGTTTGTGTTTTGTTGTTGGTATAGACCAAAAGAATAATTATTTTCTTCATTTCAGGAATATCATTGAAAAAACTCACAAAATTTAGGTGGGAGAGGTAATATGCCTATATAAAATTATTATTTATTGTTAATTACAATATAAATACAGTTATTTAAAGTATTTTTAAATTTATTTGGAGTGAAAAAAACATTATGGAAAATTTGTAAATAAATGGTAAACAAATTTAGAGTTTGCCTTACTATAGAATTTGATGAATGTGACCGAAAATTTGAAGATGATATATCTTTAAGATACGTTTAATACTTGTTAGTTTCTCGTTAGTTATCCTTATTTTGTACTTAAATTAATTATTATTAAGTGAAATTCTCTCACTCACATTCTTCTTTAATTAAAATTAATTTAAATGCCAACCATTAGAACTAGCAAATCTTCATTTTACTTCTAGAGATTCTCTTTAAAAAATTACTTGGAAAACATGGAATAATTTAATACTTAAAACACGCTTTAGTTTTTTAACTTACACATCTAAAAATTATACAAAGAAAATATTGGTTTAAACATAAAGAATAAAAATTACCATACACTTTCATCAGCGTAATGAAAAATTAGCTATGCATACTTATGCACTTAACATTTATTAGCCGACCCTTCTTTCCAAAATAAAAAAAAATTCAAAAAATTAAATCCATCGTGATTTGTTGCTCGGCAATATAAAAGCTTACTGTGAATCCCTGCTTTTAGACGTTTTCGTATTAATCGAGAGGGAGTTTTTACTAGAAATGTCAAGACCTAATAGAGCTTCCTAAGAGCACTTGAAGAAAACCCAAGGAAAATATATCGGCAAAGAAATCCATCCTTTAGTATTGGAGACACGTTTTTAGGAAGTACCTCAGATTAGAAGCAGTGGGGTTTTTTGTGTTCCAAGGTAAATCTTATCAAGGTGAAGTTCCTTTAATCCATAATGACTTTGCCAACTCAGGAGGCTTGGCAAAAGGGAAAGCCTCCTATACTAATCTTTTTTTTTTCTTTCTTAGCAGGAAATTCATTGTCGTGCTAGCTGATGGGGAATTCCTTTTTTATTGGATTGTTTCGGAAGTTTGGTAAAAAGTGGCACTTTTTCGATCGCCTTATTAGGTGTATTGTCCGTGTGTGTGAAGGCAATATCTGCCACAAAAAAATACAACTAGTTCTTTCAGATTAGTAGGTGTTTAGTTAAAAAAAAACTATATCAATTACAATAACTAATTAATAGCTATTTTTTAAGGTGAGTTTTTATATTAAAAGAAATTATCCCGTGATTAAATTTCTTTGGTAATATTTTACACAGAAACTGTAGTTAATCAAATAATAAGTTTGCTGGAATATTTTATTATTCAGTGCACATATTTCTAATAACAAAAAGTGACACACATCGAAATTCGGGAAGAATGGAGATTAAAAAGAAATGTTATTAAAACTCTGGCATAAATGAATTTTATAACGTTTAATATATAAAAAAAATAATTTTATTTTAGATTACAATAAATAAAAAGTGACATTTTAAAATTGACAATATTTATCTTTTTAACGAGTAAGTATATTAAAATGGAATGCAAATATTTTTAATAAAACTATTTAAAGTTTTTTAACGATTTAGAAATATATAAAAATGCTAAAAAACTTTCATCAAAGACAAAATTTGTTTCTAAGTTCTATAAAAAAAATCCTGCAAATGAAATTTTCCTCTCTTAAACATATTTTTAAAATTCTAGAACTAGAAACCATTCAATCAGCTACAATTCATATGTTTTGCGATGAAATATCAGGATAAACCATAACTGTATGAGGACACATAATAACTATATCAGAGATGCTGTGTAACAACATATACATAACAATTACGGCACGTATATCAAGTATTACCCGGGAATTGAATCTTAGCTTCTAACACTGTCGGCTAGCGATCTTGCAGATACATTAAAAGCGAGTCCCTACCATATAAATTCTATTTACAAAGCGACGTAGCCTGAAGGGACACGTGGATATCATATGAAGCATTGCAACTTGTTCGAATCGTGCGAATTTGTTAACAAATTTCTAAATTTTTTGCGAATTTAAGCTGTAGCTAATTTTGGTATAGTATTCAGTAAAACTAATTTAAACTATACTTATACACATAGGAGTAATAGTTTTTAAGTATTTAACCAAAAGACCGGCAAAACAAAAAAAAGAAAGAAATAAACACTGTAAAACGTTCGTGTGAAGTTACTCCAGCTTTATGGAATACTGTTACACACATAAAGAGTTTACTACGTAAAATTGGTGGCAGCAAGTGCAGCCTCCAGTTTCACAGAGTAACGTTATACTATATCAATGGAGTAAAGGTACACCAAAAATTATTTACACTTCTTCTTTTTGTAACTTTACTCTATAAATTTGGTGTAAATTTGCTTCCAAAAAAAATACTAGAGGGAGCTGTGCTTCTCCCAGTTTTATGGAGTAACGGTACCCAGCACAATTTAGCAGTGAGGTTATGTGTATTTGCGCAAGTACTTTTCTTAACTCAGAGTTTGTGATAACTTTTATAATTGGAAATGAAATGTGACAAACCAAGTCAGCATGCTCTCATATTACTTGAAATATAACAGCATTTTTCTTGAAACAAGTTGATCTATTAGAAAATGAGTCGGGTTTCTGTCTGGTAGACTTCACGTTTCTAGTTTCACTTAAAGAACTTTCTTATTTTAATTAAGTAAAACAAATCTAGAAACATATCATGTATCGTATTTTCTCACGGATTGTAACTATCGATGTATGTAACTGTAATATTAAAAAATATTTTATATAATATTTGATTCACATTTTTCAACTGAACAACACATTGTACGCAGTGCAAAACCATGATGCGTAACTTCAATCGCTGAAACTGGTGGATACCTATTTCCCTTCAATTTTATGGAGTAACATTACACGAAATTTTACGCAGTAACGTTACACAAGGAAACAAATTTTCTCCTATTTTGCGGTTAAGAAGTTTACTCAATTTTTGAGTTTACTCCTATTTCTTTTACTCTGAAAAATTGGAGGCCGCTCTTGTTGTTACGTCGGTCGTTTGCTGATTGTACTCCTTATTTGTGTAAAGTTGCTTAATAAATTCTGTGTAAAGTATCATCAAAATTTTACAGTGCAAGAAGATGAAATGTCTGGCCAATTGAACTTTTCAAGCCAAGATAAATAAAATTTGTTAAGTTTAAAAAATGCGATCTTAATACAATTATTGTGCGCTCGTAAAAAATTTTGAACTTCACTAATCATGTTCACAACTTTTCAACACCAAAATTTAGTGGAAAAAACAAACTTCAGAAGATAGTGCCGATCCAACTTGAATTTACGGATATTGAGGAAATACAGGGAAAGCAATTTTGAAAAGGAAACTATAAACGAAAATTTCCAGAAATGGCCAAAAAAAGCTTCAATAAAATTGTCTGGTACACTTTCCGTTTTTTTTTTGTTAAAATGTTCGCTTAACCTCCCTTTTTTCTTTGCCTTAATGTCTCTTATTTTTATGAGTTTATTAATGAACATTCACTTAATATAATGAAGAATTCGTTTTTAAAAGATGTCAATTATAATGTTTCACCAAATTTCTAAAAGCTTTCCATAAAAGTAACGAAGCTAATGCTTTTTAAGGACCTAACTAAAAGATTTTGTGCATTTTTCCGTTTTTTGATGCATAAAAATTATGTATTTTTTAATGATACTTTTAGAGTGCCCAAACATTACCAAAAACAAACCTAAAAATCATTTAAATATTTGTATTTCGTATTTCTTTCATGTAAAATGACAATTTATTTCATTCACTTTCGTTTTTTAAGACTTTATTACAATTACATAAAAAGTTATGAAATTGTCGTATTTTTTTTCTTTTAAAAAGCTGGCATTTCGTTTATTGTGTTGCGTTTCAAAAATTAATGTCTACATATTAAATCTATTTAATTTGTTTAAAGACTGCTGCGGCCAATTACACAATTCTTAAAGGAAAAGTTTGAAATTAGAATATGAGTTCATCAATAATAAGTGTATTCTCGAAATGACGTCAGACTGCAGCTGCATAACGAATTTATTGAGAAGTTTGATTCTATTTTTGAGTGAATGAAGTTTTTTTTAATAGGTGCAAACGTAATTATTAAAGGGTATATGTACATCCTTTAATAAAGTGTACTAAAAGATTGAATTTTGTTAGACAAATATCTTGCCGATTTTTTTCTAATCAAAACGGTTTCTAATGCAGCTTATTGTGTTAAACTTGCAACGAAAATAACTCATTTTAAAAACACGTATTCATCCTAAAACAAAAAAAAATCATAGGCAACGCTAAAGACCGGCTTACCAGACAGTCAAAATGATAATTTACACGTTTTAGTAAAAAGAGCGAAAACATAACACACTGAGTAGCAACCAATTTATCCTTAAGACATCCAAAATAATCTCAAGCCTCTTTAAAGACCAGTCTAAACAAGTCAAATAATAATTTATGCGCTTTGTAAGAAAACTGTCGGTACGCATTTCTATTCCCCACAGCATTCTCGCGAAAAATCCTCGCCACCCAAAATACAATATCAATTTATTTTAAAGACAACCGCAGCAATCTCGGGCAACGCTAAAGACAGTCTTTATCAGCAAGAATAATTGAATCCCGCAAAGATCACGCCTCCGTGAAAGAAAAAGAACAAAAAAAAAAACGACGATAATTCCTCATCCGTGTCAAATATTTTAATGGACTCATCCACTTTTACAGCTCCTGTCTTCTTTTTCCTGGAGATCCGGAGGCACTGCTTTTCCGGGAACTATTCCGGAATGTAGGAGGGAATGCAGGAGATTTCCCGGAGAGCTTCGTCACCTTCAATCCCGGTGATGCATCGCGAGTGATACCTTTCGCATACCTTGTCGGGGTGTTCCTGGGGAAAATGGGGATCCGCGAGGGATTGCAAAACAATTATTTGTCGCTCATTTCAATTCGCCTAATTGATTTGTCGAAAGAGGAATCAGAAGATTATTTCTTTGGACTTTTTATCGGTGGAAGCGGTTATATATATTTTTTCTGTTACTTAAATTAAAGAATTTTTATACGGCTTTAATTATTAAAGTGATGCGTGAAAATGAAGGTAATTTAAATAATTCTAGAATTTAAAAATGTATTAATGAATTGAATTTTTTGTTGTGATTGGAAAGGAATGTGCGATTCGTAGAAAATCCCATGTTTTTTTTTACATTTGGATTTTAAATCAACCTGTTATTTGATAAATTAAATATCATTAAATCTAATTATTTATATTCATTCATGAAATCATTTAAGATGTTCTTTCATAATAGTTTCTCTTACAAGTTTGTTACGAGTAGCTCTATTATTAGAGAAAATATTACACATACCAGCATGTAACTTCAATAACGATATTTTGTAGTTAATTTTTCATATGAAAGACAACATCTTTGTCCTTAAGCGAAACTCGGATAAATAATTCGTACGATAGATTAAACAACTTTGCTTTGTCTACTACTCAACGCCGGCGCCGGCTTGTTAGGGAAATCAGCAAAATATACCATAATCCATTTTAATTCACAACGCAAAAAAACGAGTATACGCTTGAAGTTTGTGGAAGGTTTAACGACTACCAGCTTTTTGTGGAAAGTTCAGCACATGAGTTTAGTCGGTTTCTTCCTAAATTTGTATAATGCTTCTAGCAAGAAACATGGTAAGCTTGCATTTTTTTAAAGCATGTTTCGTTCTCCATACATTCAAAATTATTTTCATACGTCGTTATTCAGCATTTCATAGAATATTAATTTTGAAATCTTACATTCACAACGGGATTTGATAAAATAATACTTCGATTAATTGCTTTTCCACATCCCGCAATATCTGACCATTTTAATTTTGGCACTTTTAAATGAGCGAACAGTGCCTTGCTGACTTCTTTCCTCTATTAATTTGTGCGCTACTTTCAACAATTCGAAAGTAGAAGACGAAAAAACTAAGGGTCTAAAACACTACACGACTTTCAATTTCCTCTCAATAAATCAATATACGCATATAAAGGTAATTATATACCTAATAAGGTAACTTCTATTACTTTAAAACCAAAAAAGTCCCAAGGCAGCTACCCCTTGCGCCTGCTCAGTTTTCTCAAAAACCTTATTATGACGTTCGGCACGTTCTGAAAACTCGTATATTAAATTTGAAGTAAGTAGCTTTTTTCGTTTTTTAGAAATACCTTTAAATCCAAACAAGTTCAATGGCCCAGCTACCCTTAATTGCCTCAGCAATTTTCTCGAAAACCTTGAAATGATGAAAGATACTAGGAACTCGTATACCAAGTCTGTAGCTCTTTTAGTTGGAACTGTAGAGTGGTTTCAGACAAACAAAAGGAACCACTTTTTTACGAATTTTTTTCGAAAACCACCTTTTTAGGATCAGCACCCCCAAAACGTGTATCAAACTCAAAACCTCCATTTTTAATTTTCGGCCCCATCGCAATACTTTCATTTCCTTATATTTAGCATTCGGTAATTGAAAGTAAAATAAAGTTGAGCGTGCAAAAAATCACTATGATGAGACACACAAACGGGTGAGAAAAAGAGTTCCGAAAAATCACGTCATTGGGTATTTGAATTATAGTCAAAAATACAGAACTATGTGCATAAGATTGCTTAATCTGTAAAAAAAAGTGTTTTATTTTTAAAAGGCACAGATATAATCATTTAGCAAAAGGTTCCAAACAAACATTAATTTCAAAGTACTTAAATTAACAAAAAAGTACATGCATAAAATATGTAACAAATATTTGTCAATATTGGTGAAGATTTTGCCAATAATTACGATTTAATTACAAATTAATTATTTTCCTATAAATACTTAAGTTTTCTTTTAAAACATTGATTACCTTTTAACTTGTTAATAAATTTACATTATTAATAACTTTACAATGCATTGATATTTAAAATGTTAAATTTTTCATTACATGACTACACATTTAAATCTCTTTTTTTCTTATTTAAATCTCCTATATTTATATACCCCATGTAATTATCCTAAATACTTTTGGTAATTAACTACTTTTTCAAAGTTTGCGTAGCAAACTAAACTACTACAAAAACCATTACTGAATTCCATCTAAGAATCTTCAAAAACAACAACATCCCCACAAAAGTTCCTTTTCCAAGTATCCGAACTCTACACTATTTTATAAATTCTCTTATAATGGTACAATTCTCTTCCAAAGTTCAGGTCGAGAGACTCAAATAATGAAAGTGTCTCGAGCAGTGACAGGACCATATCTCTGCTATTCCCACGGGCTTTAGCTCTCTCCAAGGTTATCTTCAAAGACCGCTTCATTCATTCCGAAATATCACCATGTTTACATCGCACCAATGATATCGCTCATCTCAAGAATTTAATACTACAGGGATATTAACGTTTCCACGATTCCACAAAATTTATAACATTTGATGAATATTATGGGGTGGTGTTTTGGTATCCAGTAATGGGTTTAGACTAAAATATTGGTTTTATTGGGGGTGGGATGGGGGCAATGTACTGTTTTTGATAAAGGTTTTCGTAAACGTACTAGCATATTCTTAAGCTGATCTCTGTTTTTGACTTTTAAGGTTTCTTTCTAGCATACAATAATATTTTTGGCTGTTGGTGACTTTTAAGGTTTCTTTCTAGTATACAGTAATATTTTTAAGCTTATGTTTAGGTTGTTTTTTGTTAAAGCTCTTAACTAAATTGCATTCCAAAAAATGTATGATATGACAGTCGTAGAAGTATCAGTCACTTTATATTATAATTTGTTATCCTTACGTGCAACATTTCAAACTCAAAGAAATATTTTTCTACATATTTATTTTCAGAATGTTATTATTTAGGTTTTAAAAATCTATTCTAACAAAATTATGCAAACTGTAAGTATAAGCTCCTGCCTTAGTGTACAATAATAGTTTTTCCTGCGTCTAGCTTTTATTGGGCTCTAAACTATATATAATGTTATTTATATGCAAGGGGATATATTATCCCATGTATATATTACTCGTATTTGATATATTATCCTTATTATCCTTTCACATTCGCAATCAGTGAGATATTAGGGAAAAATACTTTGTTTTCTACAATAATTTTTTAATTTAAGTATTTAAAAAATGTTACAGCTAATGATCTCTAATGTAGTATTTTACTATCCAGTAATAATTTTTTACTCAATCCATCTAGGTTTTACTGGAACTCTAAAATTTAGTGCTTTCCATAAAGAAATGAGATGTCAGTCGTAGACCTATCTGTCACCCTATGAGAATATATTCTTATGTTGATTTATATTCAAGGGGAATTATTCAGATGGCTTTTCAAAAATCTGTCTGGGCCTTGTCATAAAATATAGGTCCGAAATCGTCTGACGGTGCATTATAGGAATGATATGGACTGGATCGAAAATAAATGAGTTCAGTTTCAAGAATTGTATGAATATCAATTATTTGATGTCAGTTACCTAAGAGCATTTTTTTTAAATTTCAGCCCAAATTTTAATCTTGGCGATTTATTAAAATGCCATTTGAAGGTTAATGTTAAATCTAACGGGTTTAAATCATCAATAAAAGATTTTTCGTGGATAGAAGTTTTTTCTTTTTTATAAATATAAGTAACTTTAGTATATAGTAGTTTTAAAACTTTATTCTGAAACATTAAAAATAAATTTCTCGGAACTCAAATGATTTATTCTTTTGTAATTTTGAAATTTAATTGCTTTGATACGCATAATTTCCATTAAACCATTAACATTTCACTGCAGTAAAATAAAACCACCCATATTTCGAGTTTCTTAATTATTCTCAAGGTAATCAATCAACAAGGTAATAAGGCTTACAATCGACGGCTTTAAAAAAAAACTGAAAAAGCATTATACGTCTCGAAAAAATCTGATGAGGATTGACATGAACGAGGAATTCCTTGGCGAAGTTTAAATCCGAGATAAAATTGTTTGTGAGCCCAGGCTTTAAGAGGAGCTACACAACTTGGTAATGAGTTAATTTGTGTGTGCAGGGCGTTCCAGATAGACAGGTGATCAATTGAGATGGAATTTTATGAGGTGCGCTCTGTTTCCTTAATGAGGTCGGGTATTTATGAGAGAGCGACTGGGTTCTAATTTTTGCTAATAGCCCCTTTAAATTAGACCCAGACACAAGGGCGCCCGCTGAAAAAGATATCTGTTATAACGAACCGAGGTCGTTATTTAAGGTATAGGCGGTTATTATGGGGTATAATTTTTTTGAAATCTTATTTTATAAAGTGTAATGAAGTGTTCGGTTTATTGCTTTGATTTGAGATAATGTTGGGGTTGGATAAATACTCGTGGAACTTCGGAATGAGTTCCTTTGGGTCTCGTTTGCGTTTGGCTGGAGGAACACGAGATGCTAATCACACAAACGGGAGTCCGGGTTTGCATACGGTGATTCTTAAATAATACCAAATGTGTTTTATGTAACATACCCCCACATACGTTGAAATTAGATAGTAAGATAAGTTTTGCCATTTTTACTAATAATGTTTTTGATATTTGGCTGCGATTAAATGACGGAGAAATTTGGGATATATTTTGTACAATAATAGATAAAAGTTTATTTTATATTGTGATAGGAATTTGAAACAATTCATACGATATTATTGCAAATATTAATAATATCCTTTATTTATTGCGTGATTCTAAAATAATACCAAATGTGTTTGTTGAGACATACCCATTCATTGGACACATACGTTAAAATTATATAGTAAGATAACTTTTTTGCCATTTTACCAAAATTTCTTTCAATTTTTGATTGCGATTAAATAACGAAGAATCGTGGGTTACATTTTGAACAAAAATAGATAAAGATTTATTTTATATTTTAATAGGAATTTGAAACATTTCATACGATATTATTTCAAATATTATTAATATTATTTATTAATTCTGAAATAATGCCAAATGGGTTTTCTGAAACATACCCTTTCATTGGAACATACGTTTTAAATGAGATTGTAAGATACATTTTGCTATTTTTATCTATAATGCTTCATATGTTCGGATGGGATATTTAAATGACGGTGAAACTTGTGTTATAATTTTATACAAAAATAAATATAAAGTTAGAATTATATTTCGTACGGAATATTAAACAATCAGATGATATTATTATAAATATTATTTATACGGTCTACCTGCTGCAAAGCAATTTTTGAATTACAATATGAAAACGAATAAACTTGTAAAAACAGAATATTCCAATTTTTATTTAAGCAAACAGAAACTGAACTAAAGCCGATTACGACATAAATTGCTTTAGTATAAAATTAAATACTAATACCCTTGAACCATTCAAAAAGTATTTTGAAAAGAGAAAGCTATAAATTTATTTATATGGCAGTATACTTTTAAATATTCAAATAAAACTAAAAATATAAATGAAACAAAGTAATTTTTTCTAGTAATTTTTTTTTACAAATTTATGTTGATTCGTATTAATATAGGTAAAAAATATTTTTATGCAACTACATGCTATATTTCTTTGTGTTTTAACTATTTTTTTTACTTAATTAAACACGTGTTCACAAATAAAATTCATATCTATGTGTCTAATAGATAATATACTCTTCACAATAGTATAAAGGTAAAGTACTAATCCTAACTACAAAATTCAGTACTTATTTGTATTCTAAATATAATATAAAACAGATTATATATTTATTTCAAAACTAAAACAAAAATTATAGATTCATTATCAAGCTCCAAAAAATAACTGAATTGTCTTATATCCTTAAATCATAAAAGAGGGAATATAACATAGACATATTATTTTTTTTTTGGAAACATTTGGAATATTTCTACAGTTACGGGAGCGTAAGCAAATAAACAAGGGTGTACTAAAACACAAAAAAAGTAGAGGAACTTTAGTTTATCTAATGTTTAATACAAAAAAGCAAAAACAACACTTTTAAGGTAACACAAATAATTAGTAAAATGGAACTTCACTCACAAATAATTAGTAAAATTAAATTTAAAAACAATAAATTATTTTTTAAGAATAGAAAAAAAAATATTTTAAAATGTTTCCTAACGAAATTAGGAAATATTTATGCATGATACTAACAAGCATGATTAATATATACGAAGAATAGTGTCATCGTTATTAGAATTAAACTTATCATAGATTTCAAAATACACAAATTTGCATTCCGCTATATAAAATTAAATATTTGAATCTCAATATATATAAAATTTTAATAAAACTGAATTCAAATACAATCAAAATATTTTTTACCGCTGAACTGATATTTTCCGAAAGTTAATTCTTTTTTGTAATTGCATTAAACCCTATGAAATAAATCTTAAGTTAAGAAATTTTAAAAATGGTAACTAATCCCTATTTGACGTGAAATTGCATGAATCTCTACTTTCAAGAAGTATAATTATACTTTGCTAACTGATCATTATAATCTTTTTAATCATTTGATGCAGGGATTTCTTTTGTTTTAGAACTTACACGGTTCTTATTAATTTGCGTTTTATACCCAGAGACAGTAAATACTTTTTGCTTTAGTACGGGCATTATTTCTTCATACTTAAAAGAAACCCCACTGTGCTCTAATTATCTCACTAAGTAGATTTTCATGGATTAGCATATTTTTCTTAGAAAACTTCTTTTTGACTTTGGGGCAGAAATGACTATTTTCTTTTTAGACGAGATTGCAGGGAACAATTTAATTAAGGGCAGTCGTTGTTATCAAAGTCCCGTTTTTGTCTTCTTATAATATTCATCTAACGTCCCTGTAATCTTAATTTTTATCTTTGTATCGAGCTTGTTTAATAACCGAAAAAAATGTTTTAACGTGTGTTGCATTGTTCGTGGGGAATATTATTGGTGTTAAATACATCCCATCTTGATCCTTTCAGAGGTAAGGAGAATTAGGTGGAATTTCAAACGACTTCAACAAAATAAGCTAAAACAGAATTTAAGTAATAAGTGTTCGGTTCTCTATTTAAAAAAAAGTAAAAAGAATATGGGGTACAAATTTAGGATTACTTTTGATCCTCAAATATGAGTTCCGGCAACCATTTTAATGTCAAAAGTAATAAAATTAATATAATACAACTTAAATTTACCGACTATACCGTTTCAAAATGTTATGATACTCAACATTATTCAATAAATGTAACAAAAACATTTTTGGGCGAAAAGAATTTAAAATGTTGTGTTTTTATTTTTAAAAAAAGTTAGTTAATATACTAAACGATTTTATTTTCACTATTTGAAAAAAAACAAAGTTTTAAGCACTAGATTTTGAGAATATTTGGATTATTAGTTCATTTTACTGAATTATCACTAGTGGAGTTGTGTTATTTTTATAGTAAAAGTTTTTAAGTTCGAAAAACAGTTAAAAAATTGAAAGTTTCGAAAGATATTTCTAGCATAATCATATCATTGGCTGAAAATTGTTAATATTTATACATAATTCTATTTTATAGCGAATCTTTAAAAAATATATTTTAGTTTTCTTTTTAAATAAGGGTTTTCAATATTTATTTTTAAAGATTTTAGTAAGCTCATAGAAAACATGGAATATTTTGAAGTATTTTTCTTTGTTCAAAGACTTTTTTTTTCTTTTCTGGAATCCAATTCTAAAGATTTCGGTGAAGATTTCTTCAAGCACTGGTTTTCAAAATCTGCAATACCTATACATGACATTGGAAACAAAACTCCCGAATCTTATCAAGAAGTTTCTGTAAGTATGTGATAGCGGATATTATTTTTCTTTTCAGATAATGTAATTTCATTCTTACAAGAATACAAGAAAGCAAAACATCAGAAGAATATATTTTCCAATATTTTTAAGGACAATTTCTTCAATGTATGCAGGTTATTCATTGAATATTTGATAAAAGTTTGGCAAGTATAAGCATTATTAAACTTATGTATTCTTTAGTAAAGCATTTGGTTTAAATATGAAAGAAACGATGTATCGTTTTGTTATCGATACTTTTATTACAGCATTTTTGTTGCAAACACGAATGACGTTAAAAACATATCTTACAAATACTATGCATGATCGTACTATGCATATCTTTGAATTGCTAAGTTATCATTAATTTACTTACAAGTCAACTTCTAAAAATAAGGCTATCATTTGGAAAAAAAGGTTTGGAAAATATTAAGAATATTCTAAAATGATGTTGTTTCTTTAAAGTTAAAAAAATGTAAAGTATCAAACTCATAAATAACAACTTTATCAGGGGAGACCGGGGCTAGTTTTCCAGCATTTTTTAATTTTTATTTTGTTTGCATATTTTTTATTTTTACCAATTTTGAGAAGAACCTACTATTAATGAAATTCTTACACTTTTAACTACATTATTTCTTTAAAACAGTAAATTTAGTTTGTGACAAGAAATGATTGAATATGAGCATCTGAGTTGGAAAATATACCCCGTATGCAGGGGCAAGTTTTTCAAACTACTGCAAAATTTACCAAGACATTTTTTTCGAGTCCAGTAGGATTTCTTAGATCACAACACTCCCTGACTAATAACTTGTGAAGCATTTGTTACTCCAGGATTGTTCGAATCGAATCACTCTCTGTCTTCTTTTTATGATTGATGAGGATTTCCCACCAGCAACATCACATTTTGTATTTTAAGTTTAATTTATGGTATTAATAATCTAACACAAGCTGCTTTTTAGGCTGACAAACTTTGAATGAAAACAGTGCTAGAATACTTGCCCCAAATGCTTTTCTGGAAATTTTACTTTTACCATAATGTAGCTTTGACCCTACCTCAACGAGAATCTGTGTGAGATATTTGTAAAATAAATACATAGATGCACTAAAGATGAATCCAACCTTTAAAACCTACACTGTGAAAAAAAATCTGTAACCATAACAAAAATATTTTTTGTAAAAAACTTTTCCTAGAAAATTTCTAATAAATAACTACTAAAAATAGTACTGTAAAAACACTTAATATATTTGTGTTAACATTATATATATATATATATATATATATATATATATATATATATATATATATATATATATATATATATATATATATATATATATATATATATATATATATATATATATATATATATATATATATATATATATATATATATATATATATATATATATATATATATATATATATATATATATATATATATCTTGTATATTTACAAGACTTTTTTATGTATGCTATACATGTAATGTTTTTGTAATTTTACAAGACTTTTTTATGTATATTATTATTATTACTTATTTTCTAGCAAAACAGAACAATTTTCATTATATTTTATGACTTATGACTTTCTTGGTTTGGGGCAAGTTCGCCGAGCACTGCGACCTCAGGTCTATTGTACTCAACCCCAGAAATGACACAGGCACAATAGACACACAAAGAAAGAGACGACACAAACACATAGACAAATAACAACATTTATTGACAAACACAAACATCCATGCCTTACCGGGATTCGAACCCGAACCCAGAAGCTCCAAAGGCTAGCTCCCTAACCGTTGCGCCACCGATCGGCTTCATTACATGTTAACGAAATGTTCATGAACATAAAACATTAAACAATCGGAACAATGCCGAATACAAAAATAAGAATTATAAATAGAAAATAGAAAGAAATAAAAGTTACTCACCTATATTTTATACCTGTATCAAATTTAAAACGTTATATCATTTTTAAATGGCGATGAATTGATCCAAATCACAAACGAAACTTTAGAAGCGATGCGCGCGCAACTTCAAGTCGGAGATGATTGGTTGAAAAAAATTGCGAATACTATAACATTTCCTGTAACTGTAGAAATGAGGATTTCTGTTCAGAATTACAAAAACTTTTTTTGTAAAATTGGTTATTTCTGTAACGTTACAAAAACATTTTTTGTATGTTTACAATATTTTTTCCTCAGTGTACAGTGTTTGAACCGTTTACCTAATGCTAGTAAGTAGATTTTAAGTTTCAAATAAAGAACTGAATCTTATTCATAGTTATTTTATAATCAGTTATTTTGACTACGTAACATCTTCTACTAAATTAGTTCTTTTGTCTGATTATGTATTCTGGGTTGCTACGTAAGATAGTTTAACTATTCGAGGAATTTAGACTTCCGTTTTTAAAATAAAGGTGTTTTGAAAACCTGTCTCATATGAAAACTATTTCCGATTTCCCCTACTAGGGGAATATTACCACTGAAGAAAATTTCTTATAGAAAATTTGTATTATAATAAAGAAAAGTTCCTGTATATTGTAAAATATATAAATGCCATATTTGTTATGAAAATGTCGATAAGTATACAATAAATTTGTTTCAAATTTTGTGCTTAACTTAATGCACTTTAAAGTAAACTATTTGAACTTAGGGTGTAATAAATTTGAAAGCCGTTATGTACCTCAGAAGCGGACAATATTTGATCGATATATTTTTTTTGTTACCCTAAATGCAGTAAAAGTTACTCGGGGTTCACGTGTAAAATTAATATTGTGTAAAATTAATATTGTGTAAAATTAATATTGTGTAAAATTAATATTGTGTAAAATTAATATTGTGTAAAATTAATATTGTGTAAAATTAATATTATGTAAAATTAATATTGTGTAAAATTAATATTGTGTAAAATTAATATTGTGTAAAATTAATATTGTGTAAAATTAATATTGTGTAAAATTAATATTGTTTAAAATGAATCTAAGAATATTAATTTCCCCCATTACACCTTTTTAAACAATTCACTCGAATTTATTAAACTATCCCATTAACATATGAAAAAAAAGAACAATCCCATCCAGAATCATATTTAGACTGCTACCAAAAGTAAAAAAGGAATGCATCAGTACATAAAAAATACTACTGGAAGTAAGACACAGTGCCCCAGGGCTACTACTATATTGCAGTTATCAGATAGGAAGACATACACAGAAAATATAGACTACAGAAGTGCTGAAAGATTAGGACATAATCAATCAGGATTACACAATACAGTTGCAGTGTTCCAAGTAAGAAATGTACGTGACCCTTTTTTGTTATGAATCTAGAAGATCGACAACGATATTAGAATTTTCTAATATAAATTTTTAAATTTGAAGCATGCTTAATTAAATTTAAGACATTCATGTTTTCTGTTGACCAATAAAGAAGAAATTGAGGAAATGTGTTTTGTTACATTGCATAATAATATTTATTGATGTCAACTAAGGGCTATTATTTTTTAAACTTTATTATAATAATTCCATGAACAAATATTTTACTTTAATGAAATGTACTACACTTTAATATTTCGTAAGCATAACTAATTGGTGTTTCATGTAGTGAACTGCATATACTCATACAAGCTTAGTTAAACATTAAGTTTATTCATGTTTTCTGTTGACCAAGAAATAATTCCTGGAAAAAATATTTTTTTTAATATTACAAAGGAATTTCCATTAGTGTCAACGTAGGGCTATCACTTTAAAATAATTTGAATGACTTCTATAAAAATTATTTTACTTTAATAAAACATAGTAACTGAATTACCCCGTAAGTATAACTACTTTTTTTCATACATAGCTCTCCATATACTTACACAAACTTAGTTAAATATTAAGTACATTATCTTCCGAGTTCCTCTATATTATTCTCTTGAGATCTATTTTAAAGTCAATAAGTACATATTCTTTCTCAAATTTTTGAGGGAAAAATAGCATTTAAAATCTCGGTTTTACTCACCAGTATCAAGAAGTGGAAGTAAAAGATTACATAAAATTCCTTTTTAACCAAACTAAGAAATCAAGAGATAAAGTGCGCAGAGGAAGAGATTACTGAGAATGAATTACGCCATTAAAAAAGATTTCGCGTTCAATCGCCCTTTACGTGTTTAGAAGAAATGGCCTGTGAAGAGAATTAAAGAGAATGGAATAAAGTTAAGATATTACAAAATAAAAATTCCCAGAACAGTTTGAAAAATTTAATTGCACAGTTTTTAACATTTAATTTTCCCTTAGATATAATATCATTTGTAGTGAGTTAAGGTAGTAGCTTTTTAAAGTTTACTAAAATGTTATAACAAATTCAATTAATTTACACTCTTCTATTAAAATTACTTAAAAAAGTTCATGTAACTTTAAATATTAATTATTTCCTGGTAAAAACACCTTTTAAGGTGTATAGTAGAGTTTTCAAAATAATCTTATCTCACCCTAAAGATTTTTAATGGCTTTTCAAGAAAAAATATTTTTAAAAAAATGAAAAATGATTTCTAATTTTTCCAAAAGTTTGACAAAACCTTACTTTATCTTTATGCGGGCGGCCCAATATTGTTTACATGGTAATGCAATTTCACAATATTAATCGCCGCTAGTTATTTCCATCGCGTAAATTTGGGATGGATTATCTTTAACAGTCACTTCTCTTTTATAGGAATTAAAAAGTTTAACACATTTAATTTTTTTGCAAAAACTGTAATTTAACGCTTGTAACTTAAGCATATATCTGTACTACAGAAGAAAACTGCACTGTAAAAAACCACTGAAATTTGCCATCAAAGTGGTAAATTCCACATGGTGAAGGTAAAAGTGTCATCATCGCCCTGAACTGTGAATTTACATATGATGTAAAATTTATTATATTGCGAAAAGTTTGTTTCACTGGAAGTGATTGATATCTTCCCCTGTTTATACGTTATTGGAGTTAGTTGTTAATTATACAAAACAAAAATTTCAACAAAGTGATGTAAAAAAATAACCGCAAAATGTGCATGAAGTCCCTTACTAAACATATCTCTGAATGTTCAATTATTCTTCTACACTGCTCAAAAGAATTAGGGGAATTCATGGTTTAAACACTTTCACCCCCAGTGATTCCATTTGGAATCATCAGCTTGCGATTTTTTTTCTCATTAAGTTGAGCTTGCACTTATTTATCGTTAGATGGACGAATCATGTATTTTGAAGAATTAAATAATGTTGGTTTTAATTAAATGAAAATATGAAAAACATGATAAAATAAAATTCGCTCCCAAAACGTTTTATGAAATAAATTGACTCTAAACTTTAACGCTTGCATCCTTAGATGTTTGAGAATTCATTTTAACTTTTTTAACAAATAAAGTTATGAAAATATTATTGTTATAATTTATTCAAAAGTTATGATTCCAATTTTCCCCCTTAAATTTTATTTTTAAAAATTTAGATTTTTTCCCTAATTTTTACCATATCATCCTGGATGTATAATGAATCTATTTCACAAATTTTAGATTTTTAGAATAAAAAATAAAACGTTGAAACTGAGAGGGTTAACAAAAGTACGCGAAGTACTCCCCTAATTGTGTTGAGCAGTGTACGTCATCAACTACGCTATGAACTATCGCAATTACTCCCATTGCATCGGTTATAAAACTTTCTTGCTTGCTGCGATGCTGATAATTACTTGTCTGAGAATCACTTCAAAACGCCATCTTCAGATTTGGGGATCAAATAATCAATACTATTCTCTTCTCCTATATTCTAATATAAAAGAATCCAATTCTTTTGATGTCGAGGAATTGGTAAGTCGAAAGCATAATCCTTATAAATATTAATTCCTTAACATGAGATGTCCTTCAATCGACGCTACTTCAAAGACAACACATCAGCATTCATTATCAAATCTGTACCATCGCAGAAAAAAGAACGATGGGCAATATTATTAAATATGACATCGGCCCTCTTTCTAATATTTTAAGAGTTTCTCTTTCAATAGTTTGTCACAGATTTACGAAAGAAGTAGGGGATTAAAAGTAAAGAGGAAGAAAAGGATTGCTCATCATCATGAAAAATGAACCATACATAAATTATAAAACCGATCAGGTGTAGTTCAGGACTAATGATAAATGTGTTACTACTTTGGCTGTTGTATCCATTTTTCAATATATGTGCATTTCTTCTTTAATTTTGGTAACTTGTTTTAAGTGCAACACATTCTGTTTGTAAAATATTGTTGAAATCTGGCACATATCCCTAGGAAGCACACTAATGTATTATCGTTATAGGCCCACTTGGTCAGTCTGAGCATAAAATTAACAATTATACGGAATTTTGCAGTTTAAATTATAATTACATTAAACAAATATATGGGATTTATATCTGTAGCCCATTATAATAGTTATGGTTTACCCAGACTGTCCTACGTTGATCTACGGATTTTGTTTGTTTGACAAAAATCGTGAATGAAAACTCTGAAACTGCGCAAGAAGGTCCAAATTCGAAAAGAATATAGATAACTCGATACTTTACTTCGTAAGTTTTAAGAGCTAAAAAATGAAAACAACAGTTACCATAAAGTATTACCTACACATTCAAATCGTTTACTAAGAAAAAGTCAATAAGTTTATCACTAAAAACTATTATTAAAAGAATTAAAAATGAAAACTTTGATTAAAGTAACAATAAAACGAGTTTACAATAAATATCCTATCTAATTCTTTTTAATAAATGTAATGATAAAAAACTTAGATGAACCAATTTTGAATTTTTTAACGATTAAAAATTCAATGTTTCAAATATAAAAAAAGGCAGAGACACACTTATTGCTCTACACAAGTTTGCAGATCTTAGCTCCACTAAGAATTTAATGGTTGTGCATGTAACTCATAAGCTATTTCGCGTCCTTTACCAACCTACGTGGCCAATCTCGCCTTGCCACTAAGGTAATCAAGACAAGAAGGATTACCACGATCCTCAAAGGTGCCATCTTTCTGCTTGAGATGGACTGAGTCTTGGAAGTTAAGCTAGAGTTCACCAGTAGTTGTAAAGTTGGGCCCAGCATCAGATTCATTTGCTTGAATATCCCAAATTCAGAAAGGAAAAAAAATAATGCCATACATTCACTTATTTTTCTAGTACCCACTTATTAAGAGGGAATCGAGTGCTTACTTGATGATATTGCGATAATGCATACACCAAAAAACTCATTATAACCTCTTTACGCCTGGAAAAATCCCACTCGTACATTCTTTATTTAAACATATTTTCAAATAATATATAACATTATAATTTTATAATTTTCAAATTATATATATATATATAATTTTTGGAATCTTGTAATCTTTATCTTGGAATTATGTTTTGCAAGTAATTTTGAAAATTAGCACTTAATATTTGCTGAGGACCGCGTCAACTCAGTTTAATGTGAGGTTTGAGTGTCAAATATTAAACAAAGTATGTATGGTATGAATAAACAAACAAGCTCTGTCAGTTTTTACACTGAATAGTCCATTCTAAGTTTTGTTTTTATTCGAAATGTCTTATAAATTAACTGTCGGAAAGTTTTTTGAAAGACTTCCTTGGGAAATTTGTATATTCTAGTTTATAATAGAAAAGTTAGTATACGAAAAACTGTAAAATGAAGTTGCGAGGTGAACTCTACAAAGGTTCACGTATGTGTACCTCTGGAGCGAAGATAAAAAACTAAAAAATCAGAAACTGCAAATACCACTAAAACAAGCTCTCATAATGACACCCTTCCTCACATATTATCAAACTATAATGAAAGTTCAATTGGTTGTGCGAATAATTCATAGACAGTGCGTGCCCCTCACGGTCATGCCTCAGAGATAATCAAGCCAAGAAAGATAACCGCGATTCCCTAAGGTGCCATCATTCTGCTTAGGCTTAGCTGCATGGTGGAGGCTTGGCTTAAGTCTAGGTGGCGGTGTCGTATTGAGCCCGCCATCCGAGGCCCCTTCTTTAAGTACTGTTTAAGCGAGTTACAGTGGATGAGTCTTAGTCGTGCCTCTGCTTCAAAGGGAAAGCTGTTTCCCCAGAGGAACCCATCTATTTTTGGCAGCTGTCGAAGCAAAGTATGGATTCGGGATTTCAGAAAAGAGCTTTCGATGGGATACGCCTTTTGCAGAATCCCGCAGCTTTTTCTTTTGATTGGGGAACCACTCCCACTTTGGGTTGTCCTATTTGTGAGATTGAATGCATTTTTATATGTGTTTGGATGAATATGCATTTGTGTGATGGTGAAGTGGTACTTTTTACTTTTACGGACCCTTATTTGGGTATAAAGTTATATTTTTAAGGACGAAATTGATGGTTTGAATTGCACAAAATAAATTTGTTAGAAACATTAGAAGTTTTATCCATACAAATATTCAATAACAAAATTATTGAAGAAGATATTTCAATTATCACAAAAAATTGTCTTTCTTTACCTTATTAATCAATAACTTTAAATAAATATTCTTCGCTAAGTTAAAGTCGTTAAAAACTTATTTCAAATGTATACACACCAAAACAAACATTATAAATCACGCACAAACCATTCATAAACTTTGTCTTCATTGAAAAAATTCAATTTTAAAATATTATGAATTGACCATAGTATCTATAAGTACATGAAATTTCGTTTATTATGTGGTTATTTATTGTATACTGTATACTGAGCGAAAACATTGGGGTTATGCCACGG
Source organism: Oedothorax gibbosus (assembly GCA_019343175.1). Taxonomy (NCBI): domain Eukaryota; kingdom Metazoa; phylum Arthropoda; class Arachnida; order Araneae; family Linyphiidae; genus Oedothorax; species Oedothorax gibbosus. The sequence goes on along the minus strand of CM033282.1, from coordinate 5,554,610 downwards.
ATAGTAAAGATTAAAAAATATAGTTTTTGATTTATCTTTCCTCCTATACTTGGATCTCTTTTAAAAAGTCTTTTATCTAATTAAGGTATTTAGGTAAGTTAAAGATAAAGTATTAAGATAAATCCATTGATATTTCAAATATTCCAAAACATAGTAGTAGGAGTACTTTATAAACATAAAACTCCAATATTTCATTTTAAGAATCATATGTATATTAATTTCTTATCCAGATTCAGCAAATTTAATTTGCCATCCATAAAAAGATTTTATTTAATGAAAGAAATTAAATTTCATATAAACAAACGATTTCATAGAGTTTTTCCAACAATGCTAAACACAGAAATTTATATACTTTATATCTAATTTTATACACCTTACTTATTTTAAAACAATTTTTAACCCTCTGAGGGATACAGACGTATAAACCCGTCACCTGACTGTCAGGTTTTCCAGCAACACACATAATTTTTAAAAAAATTATAAATTTAATAATTTTATTAAATTTTAAAATTTAAAGCATGAAAGAACCATTTATAACCATCTACAACAGAAATATAATATTTTAAAAATTTAAGAAATTAAATTTTCAATTAAAAATTTTAAATTAAATATCCTGCAGTGAAATTAAGTTTACACTTCAGCCAATTTTCTTATCCCTCAGAGGGTTTAAAAATAATATTAAAATGAAAATACTTGTTAAAAGAATATGAACCCAGGAAAAATCAATCCTGTATAAAATTCCATTCCCTTTGCGCAAAATCGAGTATGAAATGAATGTCTGAGATAAGTGTATTCAAATTCTTTCAGGAATCTCATATACGTGTCACGAAAACTGTATAAAACTCTAAATCTGCGATAAACAATAGTGAGACGTCACGAACGCATAGTCTCGAAAGGGTGACCTTTCAATGGGATCGTTCAAAAGTTTGGAAAAGGGACCTCAGCTCGTATTTGTACTTTGAAAGATAGGAAAGAAATAAGTTAAAATATATGTTTGATTTTCTGGTCTGTGAATTCAAATAAGATATTTTACTATATAAATTTAGAATTCATCTCGAAGCAATAGTTTTAGGATTTAAGAAAACAAAATAATGCATTTAAAATGAATAAGAATTCATTAAATCTATCTGACTTATAAGTAATAAGATAAAAAAAAACACTCACGATTTATTTATAACATAATAAACTTACTAAAATAATAGTTATATTTTGTAAGGATAATTGCAGATATATTTTCTAAGATTTAACTTTGATAATTATTATTTTGGTATAAAAACTTTCAAACAAATATTTTGAGCACAATATTGTAGCTTTATATAAGCAAAATCAAGTTTTGGTAATCGGCACCGTTTCACAAACTTTTATTTACAATTATCATATACTAGAACACTTTAACGGACTATAAATCAATTTCCTTAGACATTTATAAATAGCGTTTCACTTCTCCAAAACACTTTTCTTCGTAGGTGTTCCTATGCAAATCTACTTTGGAACAAAAGCTTAGTCAGTAATCTTCGTGGATTGTATTAATTTTCGTAAATACCCCTTCCACCAATCGATAACTACATCTACCTTGAAAAGAACATTTGGAAGCACAAAACATAATGCAATTTGCTTGGTGCAATTCCCAGGCGAAGTTTCCAATCTCTTAATGTGAATCTCCATATTCCCCTGTATGATCAAACGACCTTTTCATAAAGTTAAATCCACAAAATATGAAAATGAAGTTGAGTGTAAAGACGAACAGTCACATTTACAGAATTGTGCCTCAGACCAATAGGGGTACAAATACAGTTTTTTAACGTGAATGCTAATCACTTAAACAGCATACAACATCAACACTATTCTATGTAATTTTTAGAGTTTAGTTGACGGATGAAATTTTATTTTTCGGTTTAAAGATAGAACTCTTCAGATATTTTTGTTAATGTTTTTACATATGAAACTGCAAAATTGGTTGAATGTCCATAATTTTTGAGATATACTCCTCTGGCTATGATCTGAAAAGTTGAGCTTAAAATTTACAGTTTTAGGTGTTTATGGTTAGATAGTGGCAACTTTATTTGGCATTAGTTTGCATAAATAAGTTTAATCAAATAAAGCTTAAGTGAGATGTTTTAAATCAAAACTTCGTGTTAAGACTTTGTATAAATGAGAAACATTTGTAGTATTTACTTTCAGCAAAATATGAAATAAAATTGGGGTAGATAAAATTAAAGAGAATGAGGTTTTCTTCTTAACGTAAAACAAATGCTTGAAAGATAAAAATATTACATAACATTGTATACAAAAATACTTTTGAACAAAATAATGGAAATAAAAGGCATATTTTGTGGTTTCAAGCATGTTATTTGTAGAATAATAAATAGGCAATATATAATCTCACATGGGAATAGAGTTTAAAGTAATAAAGTATAAGTAAGAATAAATACATTGATGCATTTTAACAAGGGTATTTAACTGTAACAAATCAGATTTATGATTTATTTTGAATGGAAAATCTCAAATTTATTTTGATGAAACAGTTTTAAGCAATTGTTTCCCAGTTTTGTCAAATAAGTTGAATCGTAATTAAGTTAGAGCATATTAAAAAAATTCTTTGTGTTTGATTCTTAGTTAAGAATATATTATATAAATATCAGAATACATTTTTCAAGTATTTAGTGATGTAAGGCAGCAATTTTCACCCTAAAAACAAAATATAGCTGCTTTAAAAAAAATTTTTGAAAACAATAGATGGTCTTTTTCTTTCTCGTTAAAACTTCCCCATGATTTGTTGGGTTGTGGAATAGTAAACAATGAAATTTGAAAACTAAAAAGCAAGATTAAAGTAAATCTGAAAATCAGAAAACAACCACCATTCAAATAGTAATACCTCAAAACACCAAAAAAATTAAACAACTGACAAATTTACTTTTAAGATATCATACACCTGTTAAAAAAAACCATAAGTAATAAATTTAAAAAGTTACTTCATAAAAATTATTGCATTTATTTATTTACAAATTTTGGAGGGAAATTATTCTTGATTAGTATGTGGTAGATATAATCTATTAAAGAATTTTCAAATCTACCGATATTGCAGAGAATATTAATATAACTGAGGTGATTGATTATACTATTTCGATAGACTTTTGAGTGAGAAATTGGAATTCCATGAAATGAGTCTTATAACTTCAAAATTAAAGTCCTTGCGTTTGTCATAAATGTTGGCGTTTGCGGAATTGTCTGAAATATGAATTTGCATGTCTAAGAATTGTAATGAAACTTCAATAGTGTTATTGATTTTCTTAAGGAGAAATTCTGATTTGTAAATTTTGTGCCAGAGGTAGATAAAATCAGGATATTAAAAAACAATGAAGTCGTCAATTAATCGGAATGTAATGTGAAGTTTATAAAAGTGTAGTTATTTTCAAATCTGTTAATATATTAGCAAAGCATCAAAAAATATATTAGCAAAGCATCAAAAAATATATTAGCAAAGCATCAAAAAATATATATAAGCAAAGCATAGTTAAAAAAGAAATAGCTTTGCGATATAACATAAACTTAAAAATATAATTCTTCACTGTTACAAATAAAAGTAGTAAAAAGGCAAAAGTAAACGAGTTTATTCCAATATTTTCCAGACTAATATTAAGGAGGCTGTTTTACTTATTTTAATTGGTATAGTGAGGACGTATTTTAAGTGGAATAAAGGTAGGCTAGAAAATAAAACTTTGAAATCAGATGTGTCAACTGACTGCTATGTAAGTGTACTACAACACGTTTATTGTTATTGATAATAAACGTAAAACCTTCACCAAAAATAAAATTGCATAGTTTGCTTAATGAATTTTAAAAAATGATATATGGAATACTGGGTACCTTAGAATCACAGGTGGTGAAGTGAAAAGCTAAAGGATTTAAGTGAAATTTTGGAGTAATGGTTATGTAGAGTATAACTTTAAACATGATATATTGATTTTGAAATATTTATGGAAAGCAATAACTTTTATAAGCACTTTTGTAATCCATATTGGAAAGTTTGTAGGTGTTGAGCGATTTAAGTTCGATGTAAAGAAGATACAAGTAGAACGTTTTACAGATAAATGCATAATTGTTAGAATCTTTGTCTACTGGATTTATAAAAAAATGATTTTGGATGTTTTTAACAGTAGAATTAAAAATTCTTTGATTATATTTAAAGAAAAGGAAAGTATTTGATACATAAAATAATATAATTTTGGCATTCCTTATATAAACCTCCTTTCGTCGATAATATACAAATAATACTGTATTTAAGGAGTATCTAACAAAAACAAATCCAAAAATACACATACAAATCATATAAACTACCCATCATAGTTACAAAAAACCTACTTAACACCCATAAACTTGTATTTTTACAAATTGTTTAGGTATAAAAAATGATAGCCGAAAATCGAAGCATGTAACGATTGGATTATTCGAGCGAGTTCCCCCGACTGTGTGTTTTTGTCCGTATCTAATCGGTATTCTAGTTCGTTGTTTCCTGCAGTCGTATTGAATAACGGTGGAAAACAGACGTTTAAATCGTCGCTGCATCATTTCACTGATTCCTCAGAGGAGTTCGCTTTTCTAGTCACCAGAAACGGGGGTTGGCTCCATATTGTGTGCTGGCATTCCTAGTGAAATAAATGTTATATTCGACTGTTCAGACATTGTGTATTATTTTTACTTTTTGCGATAATTGAACAACATCCCGTGTTTTGTGAAGAAACAAATAAATTTTACTTTTAATTAAAAATTATGTTATTATATTTATTTTTAAAATTAAGATTTTTTACCATTTTATTCGGGATGCATAATGAGTCTTTTTCGCAAATTTTAGATTTTTAGAATAAAAAATACAAAGTTGGGCCTGATGGGTTAAGTTAGTATTTTGTGAATTTGTAGAATAGGGTAGAGTGTTTTTTTTTTCGACTTTTTCGGTGGAAAAGTAGTGTGCTGGTAATTGTATCATGTGTACAAAATTTCGTTGTGTACAAAATTCGACTTTGAGTATTTCCGTGTTTTTCAGGGAACAACGGGTATGGACGATTGGAAAATTAGTAAAATCTCCATTTGTTCTGACTGGTATTGTTGATACAACAATAAAAATGGAAAGTTAACTCATTTTCTAATCGTTTTTATGATATGTATTCGTATAACATTAATTCACCCTACCTCACCCTTCACCCTAAACTCACCCTACCCTTTTAAAATAACTTAAAGAACGAAAACTGCTCAATATCTGATGTTTAAATTTCTCATCCAATTAAAAATCTATTATTAAGGGATAATAAAAACCAAAGCAATCAAAACCCCCTTGAATTATGTTAGTGATCACGCTTGAATTATATTAGAAACATTCAAAATACCATGTACGTACCGAAATTTTGGGTTTAGGTTATTTCTCTGAACTTCAATTAATATTCTCAATGTCAACTCTATGGTAAAATGTGCAGAAACTCACGAAATTTTTTTCACAAAATTTGCACACATTGGTTACTTACCAGTACACAACCTCTCTGCACTCAAAGGAAAACAAAATCGGGAAAAAAATTACATTCCTCCCTACTGTAGAAGTTGTTTTTTTATTAGGGTACAATATAGGTAGGAAAACTGTAGTAAGGCGACATTCGTGCTTGTAAAAGATTGTCGTTGATTGAACCTGTAGAAAATGTTTTTGTACGAAGATATAATACTTACAGGGAAAATGCAGTAAGGCGACATTCGCGCTTGTACATAGTTGTCATAGCGTGAACCTGTAGAAGTTGTTTTTGTACGAAGGAACAATATATGTAGGAAAAATGCAGTAAGGCGGAGTTTGGTTTTGTATGAGGTTGTAATTAAAAACTTTTTTGTTTTTGTCTTATTTGATATACTTCATAAAACAAATTTATGTGTAAAATATTTTTGGAGATAAAAGTTATTTCAGCATTTAATTTTTTTAAATATATAATGTTATTTAGATTTTTCCAGGAAAGTATGTTATAAATGTTACAACTAGCGTTGTATTGCTTGTAATGAAAGGCACTTTCCTTAAGTGAAGTAAGTAAATTTATTATATATTATATGAGAGGAGCAGCAATTGCAATGATGTGCTTTCGGAAAATAAGAATATTTTTAATGAACTTGAACAAATGAGCCATAATATATTTAGAACAAATAAAAATTATTCTGAAAATGAAAAACAAACTATAATCGTTTTGATGAATAATAAAAAATGATACATTTGTATAACTTAATAAAAATCCTTCACTGAAAATGTTATGTATAAATATTTTACTATACACTCATGGTTTCCAAGAACTGACGTTACATGTACACATCACAATGCTCTGATGTTGAAAGACGTAATAATTTATTTTTACTTCTCATCTATCCAAACTATTTCTGATGAGTATTTCAACATAAAAAAGTGTGGGCTGAACTAGAAGCCGAAAAAAAGTCAAAGAGATAAAGTTATATAAATTTAATTAAAATTATATGAATTTATATATTTGGAAACCGATTCCGGGGAACCGTTATTAATGGTTTTTTTGTAACTTTGAAAAATAAAAAAATACTATTTTGAAGGCATGGAATTGTTACACGGTTATTTTACTCTTAAATTTACTCTTAAATATAGTATGCGGATGTTGAGTGACTTGGTGATTGTGGACAATAATAGATGATATCCCATACGATATTCAGCATACTTCAATTTTTCACTAAAAATAATATTTAAATAATGAGTTAATAATCTTATACATATTTACCCAGGAAAGCTTGCATTTCTAGGGCTAAGCTGCTCAGTGTCATTATATGGACTACTATTTAAATAGATTTTTTAACAATGACACTTTCATTTTCAATAAAATTGAATTTCCTCCTCAACATTCTCTTTGGCATTAAAAAAAATCATATGCTAAATTAGTCAAATTGCTGCTTTCAGAACAATTCATAAGCAAAAACAAAATCTAGTGGTTACTTCTTATCTCGGTTTGTAGTTTAAAGGTACAAATAGGTTTGTATTTTTAGCGTTAAAACTGAAGCAAAATAGAAGAAAAATCGTCAAACGAAAAGTTGTAAAACTAACTAAAAATAGTAATGTTTTCAAACTAAGCAGTGAAAAATTTCTGCAGTGAACGCAATGAAGAAAAAACTTAACTAACATGTTCAAATGATTTTCTTGTGTTTATTTTTTTTTTTGCAGGATTTTATCGATGTCTTGTATTTTCCGTCTTTGCTATTATTCTTATAAAAAAATTACAATTTTATTTATTATTATTTTTTTAATCGAGGGGTTTATTTAAAAGATATAAAATTGTTAAGATTGTTGAATTAATTGAACTTTTAATTGTAATTAATTTAATGGGTGGCTTTTGGAAAATTATCTCCCTTGGAAATTTCTTAATAGTTTTCTGCACTTAATATACTCATTTCCATTTTTTATAAATTATAACATTCGCTAAACTATCTAGTGTTAAGAGATAACCTACCCCCAGAATATCTAAAACTAACTCATTAACAATGCACAAAAATGAATTTAACAACTTATCTTTGTTTCGATTTTATTCAATTTTAAAATGTGTGGTGATTATTAAGCCACCCTGTAATCAACCAGTGACTTAAAATAACCCTTATTTTAAATAAACTCATACATCTTTATAATACATTGTAAGAATTCTATAGTAAAGATAAAATGTTTTAGAATGCGGAACATAACGTGAAACCAAATACCTGCTTTCTGCCGAATCCTTTACGTTCGTCGGCCCCAAACTTAAAAGGTTTCAATCCGAAAATCGATGCCTTCCATCATTATATTTATACATATTTTAAATATGCAGATACTCCCCGATGGCTTATGCAAACCCGTAAGAGACCCGAATCCATTAGCATTAGTAAAGCCGGTCCATACGCCTTCACCCTTAAATGAATATCTGCAAACATTACTGGAAAGGAGCGACAATTAGGCCTATAATTACGTATGGGATTTCAAACGCACCACCAACAACATAGCATCGGAACGACGCGAATAGAAAGATTAATGACTCTTTAAATTTGCTGCTGCTTCGAAAAATGTTCAATTTTTTTCCTCCATTTGGTGTGAACTAACGTTCAAAGTGGTGAGTTATATCTTTAAAAAGGGTTGTTTAGCTTGGGCGAAATTGCGCGCATATTTTCTAATTCACTGGTGTCTTAATATGTATTTAATAGTCAGGATATATTTGAGTATCGTTATGGGCTGAGTATTTGCAGTTTAAAGTTGGGATATTGCACCAATCGGTGTTTATTTGAATCGGGAAAGGGTTTGGATTTTTTATGCCAAAACTGTTTAGTTGAGGAAAATGATGGACAGCAAAAACAAATTGACTCTTTTGTTTAAAGTTTTATTTAAAACTTTCGGATAAAATAAATTCAGATATAAATCTTATAATCACACAGTTAAACTACTTCCATTTTTTATTATTCGTGATTGAATCAGGTACTTGTATATTGGAATATAACTTTAATAATTAACTTGATTCAATATAACTTAAGAAATTTTAAACCGAAAAAAATTCTCTAAACACAGTTAGACATTTCTTTGAACAATTCCGGCGAAATAGCAGGAAGAAGTTTGTCCATCTACTTAACCGTAATTGTTATAGTTAATGAAAAATTGTGCCTTAAAATATTTGAAACAATTTAATACAGATTTGGTTAAATAACCGCAAATAGCAATCTACACGGTGTTTTAACCATTAAACATAGGTATGGTAAATAAAAAAACGTTAAGTAACTTGTGTTGTGACTTATGTAAGTGATATCATACGCCAAAGCAATTGATATTTGGACTCCATAGATTGATTAAGCAAGTCCTAGTGTACTCGGGGGCCCCAGTGATTAAATTGATTTTTCTTCTTTATTTCTAGAATAAATCTGGTTACAAGCTGGCTGAGATTTGAACCCAGGCGCCTTTCGAAAAGAGGCGGGTGTCAAACCAGCTCGGCCGCGAAAGGTCGTCCCATGGAAACAGCAAATGTAATGTTGTAAAAGAATACAAGCAAATTTCTAGCTCGATTCTAATTGCTTGAAAATGTTTTGGAGGGAAAATATATATACAGTAATCGGTGAACACGGTGAAACAACGATTTTTCTCCCAGTTAATGGTAGGATTCCATGTATTTTTTTACGGTTATTTGACTGTTTTTAACGAATATAGTAAAATAGCGATAAAATAAATTGTTAACTATTTTTTTCACATAAACTTACTAACAGTGTAGAAGATATTTATTGTACGGCTGAAACATATAAAAAATTGTTCTTGTCGGTGATTTCTCAGTTACACATTTTATAAAGACGTTCTACAAACTTATTCACTTATAAGTTCTTTTAAATAGGACTAAACCTCTTTCCATGAATTTTTTGCACGATTTCAACTTTAAATTTACATGGAAAGAAATCATTAAAGTCAATATTCCATTACGTTTTGTAAAACCTTATTCCTCCATCCTCACTACCTTTTATCAATAGTCACTACTTAAAAAATCAACATTCTTTTTCCTTCTCTTCTTGTTCCAGAAATTCTCCTTATTTACTCTATTTATTGGAACACACTGTCTCTTACGCGAAACCCTATTATTTTTAAACCACCACTTCAAAATTCGAAAGCAAAACGAGCATCTCAAATATCAACAATTATATGTTGTTTTGTTTTTCTTCTGTTAGTACCTTTATATAACTACATAGGATTTGAGTTAGTTGGAATTGGTATTTAAAAAGATAAAGTTTCCATGAAATGTACAAATATTCTATTCAATGTAAAATAATACTTGTTTTTATTTTAAATGTTTCAATAATAAACTGTTTAATAATTTTTCAATTTTTGATAAATTCTGCAGCAATTTTACAAATTATATTTTCAAGAAGGCTAATATCAACATGTACAGCTGGGGAAAATAAAAACGATCCACCCTTCGTTTTTCGGCTGCTATTGATCAGGGAATTTTGTTTAAGGTGTCATTTTTCAGGAAATAGCGTAAGGAATTCAGAACTGGCAACCAAAATTGTATAAGGGGTCGTCTACATATTAAAATGAGTACCAACTTTGAAAATTCCAATGGCAACACCCAACTTTTTTATATAAAAATGTTTATCATCTTCAAAATACCCCAGATCCAAAAAAAAATTATTAATTTGCATTATTTGTTGAGATATAAGCATTCGAAGTTGAAAGCCCATAATGTTAAAAAAGTTTCACAAACTTATATTCATACCTCCACAAATAAAATGAATTAAACCAACATTTTTTTTTCATTATATACTTCTTAATCTTCCAAAAACAAATCACACAAGTTTTTTCATCAATTTTTAATTATTATTATTTTTTTATTTAAATTTAAATAAGAAAAAATAAAACATGAATAGCAACCCCAAATTTTTGTTACATAAATCGATAAAGTAGATCAAGTAGAACCGAAATCCCGAATTTTTTAATTCAACAACAATTATTTGCCGAGTTATTGTAAAAAAACTGAAAAAAACGAATTTTAGGGACCGTGTAAAAAATTACTTAGCAAATTGGATCCTAATTTGCATTATCGTTTGGTGGTTGAAAAGCGTTTTTGGTAAATGTTTATTCAAATTATTGATGTCTGTCAAATGTCTAAAATCTTTTCTTATTTCAAGTGCATACAATGTATTTTGTTTGTATAATTAACATTAAATTATATCGATTACTAAGTTTTTGAATGTATGTTATTTCCAATATTATTTATAATTATTTTATTATAAAATTTCCAATAATATGTTATTTCCTCGATTTTTTTAATTATTAGAGATTACTTTATATTTAGTTAATTTAGTCCGTTAGTTATTTAGTCAGTTAGTCAGTCCGTTAGTTAGTCAGTCAGTTAGTCAGTCAGTCGGTTAGTTAGTTAGTCAGTCGGTTAGTTAGTCGGTCAGTTAATTAGTCCAGTCTCGTAGTTAGTCAGTCCGTAAGTTAGTCATCGTAGTTAGTCAGTCAGTCAGTCAGTTAGTCGCATTAGTATTAGTCGCAGTTAGAGTCAATCATTAGTTAGAGTCATTAGTTAGTCAGTAGTCGTAGTTAGCCAGTAGTCATTAGTTAGTCCAGTGAGTCAGTCAGTTCACTGACTAACTAATTGACAGTCAGTTAGACTAAGGTAGTCAGTCTGGACTAACTAAAGGAGTGACTAACTAACGGAGTGATTAATATGACTGACTACTGACTAACTACTAACTGACTAACTGACTGACTGACTTACTAACTAACGGACTGACTAACTGAATAACTAACCGACTGACTACGATAACTAGACTGACTGCTGACTAACTAACTGACTGATTAACTATGACATTAACTGACTGATCTAACTGACTGACTAACTAACTGACTGACTGACTAACTTACTGACTAACTAACTAACTGACTGGCTAACTAACTACTGACTGAGTAACTAACTGACTAACTAACTGATTAAATAACTGACTAAATAACTAAATAAATAAATCTCTAATATTTAAAAAAAATCGAGAAATGGACAAAAATCTATTTTCGGGATTAGACCCATTCGGGATTTGACTCATTCGGATTTGGCTGCGAATTTTGGCTTGTCGGGATTTCGGCTGTCGGGATATGTCCCAGACCCAGTGTGCCGAATTTTAAACCAACCTTTTGTAGCAATATGAATGAAACAAAAATTTGCATAAAATGTAAAACATAATGTAATAATCATGTTTGTCTGATTGTAACTAATCGCATTTGAAAATCTGTTCGTTATAAATAATCGTATATGTGACTTAATTTAAAATTAAAACTTTTTCTCGTCTACCCTTTATTTTTTCTGACTTTTAAAATCCAAAATTTAAAAAAAAAGGTAAAAACATAAAAAAAAATCACAATATTAGTGAAGAAGGTTTATTCTAGCATCCTTTGGCGAGATTATGGTAACCCTTTCGCTAGCTTGTCGTTTCGAAAAAAACACCTAAATATTACCTTTATCAATTTGGAGATTTCCCCCCAAACGAATTGAAAATTAATGCTTTAATATCTCAGCAAATAATGCAAAATGAATAATTCTTTTTTATACCTGGGGTATTTTGAAGTTGCTGAACATTTTTATGTAAAAAAAATTGGGTGCTGTTGGAATTTTTAAAGTTGGTACTCATTTTAATATGTAGACGACCCCTTATACAATTTTGGTTGCCAGTTCTTAATTCCTTACGCTATTTTCTGAAAAATGACACCTTGCACAAAATTCCTTGACCAATAGCAGCCGAAATATGAAGGGTGGATCGTTTTTTTTTCCCCCAGCTGTACTAATATATTTTATTTTTCAGCAATTTTGAACATTATTTTAGTTGTAATTTAACACTATTGCTTTCCCAGAATTTCAATATAGAGAGTTTCGCTGCAATCAATTACCAATTGAAGAGTACAGGGGGAAAACCGCTTAATTTCGTAGAAAATTTTCCTCATCAGGCATCTTTGGCGATGATAGCGAGTAATCGCCTAAACTGGTGTAAGGAAACCAGTTCTCAATTTTGTTGTGCATCTTCTTCACTGCAACCCTGAAATTCAGTTCCGCGTTTTATTCAAAAGACTGTGTTCATCATCATGTTAAGCTTAAAAATAAAGTACGATTGATTGAAAATCACGAATTTTTCTAAAACAATTAGAGAAATTTTAAGATTCGCAAATTAATTGAAAAGTCCTAAACCACGATCTTTCTACCTACCGAGATTAACCAAGGAGACGGCCTTGGATTAACGCGATGCACGATTCCGACGCTTGGACCAAGCGAAGAAGTAAGAGAAAAACCGGTTTCCTGTCGCCAATGTCCGCCAAGCAGATACAATTACGGAACTACTCCTAATAAATCAAGCAGTTATTCCCGTGTACTCTTAAATGTTTAATTTCTACATTTACAAAGTATTCCAAATTGTTTTATCAGAATATTTATATTTCCTCTGCAAAATAGTAACTCAAATATGCCTGGTTAATTTTAAGAGAATTCATTAATTATAAAAGTTAGTAGTTCCGCACCGGTATTCTTAAATAAAAAATCCTACTGGTTTAGTAATAAAAATCCATAATACTTTCGTGCTTGAAAACAGTCTTTATCACTTAAGTAAATAAAAAATAAATCGTTAGTTATTTTATGAGTTATGTATATGTGTAATATACTTCGTGGCAATATTCAAATTTACTTAAGGTAAAAAATTTAACTCATAACATTTACTTTGTAGACCTTTTCTTTAAAAAATATGGTAGCCATATTGCAATTTAATCGAAAAGATCTTATGTAGAAAAATCTTTATGTTTGCTATAAATCTAAAAGAATTCCTTTATTTAGATACTAAATCGTATATTTAAGAAAGAGTTAAGCCTGCATTCGAAAGCAAAATAGGACTATTTGTATTCCTACAATAAACTCCACATTTTTGCTATTTACGATTTCAGCTTTCACGCATTCTGAAAGCATTTTCAAAAATATCATATTTTAGAAGCATAGATGGGGATTTTTATATAAAAAAGTAAGCCATGTTTTTTATTTTTAATAATGACAGATTATAATATTCAAAGAGTAAGTTTTACCCGACTTTATAATTTTTTTCTACAGGTAAAAAGTACAGCCGTAATGTATTAAAGAGAAGTTTTAATTTATAAACTAACGTTGTTTACTTTTATTATTCATGAGAAATACATTAGGAGAAAAAATCTAATTATTACAGTTTTAAATATTAAACAACAAAACTTTATGACTTCAGGAGATTACGAAAATTCGATACAGTTCTTTAATTACTGATTTTTTTAAAGCTTATGTTTAAAAAATGAATCAAAATCATAATACTTAAATACATATATTTAATTTGTAAAACAAAGTAGAAATAATAAATATATGTTTAATAAAAGCCCTTTTTATAAGCTTTTATTAAATATGATTCATTGACTTTTTAACGACGAATTTGGTTAAAAAGAGGATAATAAAACTAGGGGTGTGAAAAAAAACCTCATGACTTTTAATTTCCACTCAATAAATTGCATTTGGCCCAATATGCCAAACGAATAGTGATTTTTAAATTTTTCCGTATCTTTCCAATGACTTTGTGTAAGAAAAAAGAAGCAGAATAAAAAAGTTTTAAAGTTTCTTTCTTTTGTACAATTTAGTTGTAAGATTTATCTAAATTTTTGTACAATTAAACATGATATTTTTTTTATTATAATAAATTATTCAAAGCAATTGTAGACTGCCTTAATATATTTGCATTTAAAATTTGTTGATATAATGAATATATTACTTTGAAATATTCTAAAATACTGATTTCGAGAGCAAAATATTTTAGTTGTACATTATAGCTCTTTATTAAAGAATGAGAAGGTATGAAAAAATTTTAATCTTTCATACTATTCATTTGGTTTGAAGTATATTTTTCGACTTTTAAATACAAATGACTAGTCAATTCATAAGGAACATGATGCACAAGATCACCATTTAAACATTGTTATTTACTTGTCATTTTAATACCACGTTTAAATTTGGCCAATGACCAATTACATTGACCGTCTGACACATTTTCACCTACATAATTTATAAGATATATAGTTAATTATCATTACACAACGAACAATAACCACACTATTCTTGCATAATATGTAGTTTTTGCAATTTTAGATATGTAGTTGCATAATGCATAGCCTGGATTTTCCCTACATTATGCGAGTTCCTGGCTACTAAGCAATTATTATTTATCTTGGTGCTGCCAAAAAAAAGTCGTAAATTCATTTTTAAAATCCGAAGAGTAGCTTTACCTTGTAAAATGTTCTAAAAAACGTTAAAAATAAGTTTCCATATAATCCATTAAATATTATTTTAAGTATTTCGGATTTATGTCGTAAAATTGAACTGTAAATTTAAAAAAAACTGAGTTCCTGAAGAAACGTGCCCACCTTCAGCGAAACAAGTAAGCTCTAAAATATATCGTGAGAAATGTTTGGATTACAATTACCTTTTGACACATCCCACGAAGCCCAGTGATGTGGCCGATTTTTTAAAATCACTCAAAACTGCCACCGCCACTTGCAACTAAGCTGCTGTTCTCGATACAGAAAGTGGTATTTCAAAATATGATGCCTTAATAGAAAAATGGCCAATGTATTATGCTATAAAAGTGGAGTCCGTCCCTTTTTTTTAATAATACGCAGAAATGAATGACCGTTCTGTAAACAAAGATGGGTCGAGGCTTAGCGAAGCTTTTACCATTCGGATCGAAAAATCATATGGGGATTTAAGTAAAACAAACTTAGGCTTAAAGGACGCAGTTAGATTATGGGTTATGTTTCGTAAGGGTTGGGAATAATACCATATTTCAGAAATTTATACTTAAGCCATTCTTTGTAGCTAGAGATTATTTCGAAAGCCGTAATTGGTCCTTTTATTTATTTTTCACCATCATGGAAAAAACCGGAGTTAGGAAATATTCCTGGAAAACATCTTGAAAACAAGGATTAATTAACTTTGTTTTAACAAAACTGTAACTGTTATTTTTTATAATTATATTGCGTTAAAAAAGATGAGGTAGTATAAGAATTGAAATATTGAAATGTCATAGCTACAATATAGGTTTTCTTTCTTAAAAAACTCTTTTATACAAATTCAGTTGAGTAAGCTAATGTTATATGCTTCCTTTCTCATTTTGAATTTGAGATTCATTTTACCCAGATTCAGTCTAGTAAGCTAACTCCATTTTATCAATTATGTATTTAAATCTGATTTTACTAAAACTAGTTAAGCGTCAGTTGCATGTTTTTCAAAACCAATTCAACATGTCGTAGTGCATTAGAATTTATCAGCTAATGGCTTCAAAATACATCCTCTTCATATTCAAGGCATCTGCTTTTAATTTAAAAGCCATACTTAAAACTGAAACTTCAAAATTTATAATCTTCAAAGGATAAGTGGTTAATACATTACATTATCTTAATGACCGTTATTCTTATTAAACAGTAAATTAGAAGTAAAATTTCTTTGATGTTAAATTTTAAATCTTTAAATGGAAAGCAATATGCTTGGAATGTGATTGCGCAATAAATAAAGTGGAATGAATAAAGAATTTTTAAAATTTCGGCACTATGAATTAGAACCCAAAAATCCGGAACCACAAGCTTCGAATCTCGTTGGTTGGTTGGTTGGTAGACATATATATTCAGGTTTGTGTGCTTGGTCAGTGACCCGCTTATAAACTTCGTCAAGTAAGACAGACACAACAGACAACACACACACATAAGTGGATCCATCTAATTTTTAGAGACAGAGGCCAACTAGAGCGAATCTCGTTGATCTATGTAAGGTAATCATTTCTAGCCTCCTTCAGGAGCTTAAACACAGCCAATAACGCCTCGTATTTTAGAACCCTGGTCAAGTGACGAGGTCGACACCTGAGCGGGCACCCAACGGAACTTCGAGCGACATCGTACGCTAACGCCGTCGGGACTTTGGACTCCACAGATTTTACGAGCACGTCTGTCCCTGTGTACTCGGGCCCATCCGTGATGAGGATTTTTCTACTATTTCCAGCAAGGATCCGATTTATAGGATGACTGGCAGTAGGTGGGATTCGAACCCCCGCACTCCTGAGAAGGTTGAATCTCTAGGCTGATGCCCTAACCACTCGGCCACGGACGGGCCTCGTTGATCTTCTAACAGCAGCTTTGGTTAGGTTAGGTAGTACATTTTCCGGCTGTCTATTTCTAGCTTCCATGGAGCTTATATTACGTCTCGTAATTTAGAAGCCTGGTCAAGTGACGAGGTCGACACCTGAGCAGGCACTCGACAGGTCGACCAGGACCCTTTACCACAAACTAGCTTCATTGTCTTAGTATATTATAACTTAATTTTTTATAAGTATATGTAAGGGAACGTGTGTGTTTAATATGAAGGGATTATACGCATTAAAATTTCACACTGCAAAAAAAGACACAAAATATATGTTAACGTTAAAAGTTGCTCAACCCCCATTAAGACATTTCTTCGTACATGTATACGCAAAATTTCATTAGCATCCAAGTTTAACGAAAATAAAGGCAGCATAATAGATGGAGCCAAATAACTGTATAACTAGTTTTAAACAAGAAAACTTCTTTGCTTCAACTTCACTTCCTTAATTAATAATGCAGACAGCGAAGCATTGTCAAGTATTTAACAAATCCAAGACACAGTACGACTTATTTACTACAACATGTGTAGTAAGACTTTAATCCAGTCAAAATTACGGAATTCCTGTTTTGGATTTCCGTAAAACTTTGATTTGAATCCGAAACAGTCTGAATATTTCATAGAAATCTATTTCCAATTTTGCAGGAACGATAACAATGAAATCTCTTTTAATAGAAACTGCTTCGGATTTCAATGCTGCAGCAGAACTTTTCTATTTATCTCTATGGTGACGCAATGGAATCCAACGAAGCCCAGAGACCCGCATCAATTATTTAAACTCACCCCAACATTATTCAAATTCTCAACGCGTTGAAAATGCCAAACTAAACTGGTAAAACTTGATAAAATGGAATTTAAAACAAGCAATGTATTTAGTGCCAAACTTGAATGAGGCTATTATTTTGATTTAAGGGTTGTCATCCATAAGGAAAACAATGCCTTCGCGAAACAAGGAACATTTAATGTTTAAACTTATATTAAAATTATATTAAACGTAAGAGAACATTATTTTTTGTCTAAAATTAATGTTTTTTTGCTTGTGAAAAGTGTTAAGCCTAAAATCGCCAATTACGTAAGTAACCTAAAACTGATGTATAGGGATTTAATAAAAAAATTACCAATTGACAACGTCCGAATGATTTTTTAAAAAAACTTAATTAAATTTTGTTGCGCATAAAGTAATTATTGTGAAAAATAACTGTGATGGGATTTTCATTGTAAGATTATAACAGCTATATAGTGCTAAGAAAATAAAATTATAAAGTTCTCATAATTTTCCAATAAATTTAAAATTCAAAAACATTAATAATATCTAAAAAAATCACAAAATAATATTTTAACGTATTTTTTCTTTAATACCAAGAAACCAAACAGTTTAAAAATTGCCATGTACTTTTGTACAAAATGAAAAATTGGTTAAAATGGGAATGGGGAAAAGAATAAATATGCCAACTAACTCAACATTATCTCGAATTGCTTTCTTTCCAAAAGTATATAGTATGTATCGCTGGATCCTTAGTTCATTGTTATTTCAATATCAGCTATAAAAATAATTTCACGCTACTTTTACCTTCATTTTAGAATAAATAGCTGTAATCTAAATAAATATAAACAAACAATGGTAAATATATGAATAATAGAGTACAATTTTCAACATCCGTTAAATTTCTATATTTTTACCACTATTGATTTAGGCGAGAAAATAATTTGTGTTTTTATGTTAACAAAGAGTAAATCTGCGTTTCCATGCATCGATCAATAAATAGACTTTGAATATTTGAATTATACACAAATCGAAAGGCGAAATATGAGTAATAAAACATGATATGATTGCACAAGTAAAAATAATAATTTCTTAGTTTATTGCTATTGAATCAGCAAAAAACAGTTAAATATTAATAGATAGGGGAAAGTGGGGGTTAATGGGACACTTACGTGTTTGTATAAAGTGTTCCATAAATAAAATATGTAAATGTTTTAACATATGTTAATGATTTTTTTAAATAAATGAATGTACAGTTTATAAGCTTGTTTAAAAAATATTAAAATTTTTACAATTTGGTTGAAACACACTGATTAATAAATATTTGTCCCATTAGCCTCCACTCTCCCCTATATAATTGAAATATATATTCAAAAATAAGTGTATTTCTCTGCTTTATTTGACGTGCCTCGCTCTTTTTGCAACAATTACATGCAAGTAGGTATATGAATTCTTCCGCTGAGTTAGTTGACGGGGTCACTATCCTAGTTTGACTTCCCTGGAGCCCCTTATATTCTCGTTTGGCCGTCCAAATCACCGAACTCTCCCAGCGGCTTGCGCAAACAGATTCCTGAAATGTCATTTCTTTGAGGGAATATCCCCCTGCCCTGGTACGCACTACTACCTACTTCCTAAAGGGTGATAAAGAAGAGAGAATCGGATTCTTTTTAACCCTTTTTTTAAGCTCTCGACATTAACTTTTATTAGACGCGTTATTATTGGTAATTACTTATTTGGAATTATTTCTCATTATGAATTATAGACAGTTTATACAATTTATAATAGCTTATTAATAATTAGCTTTACCTTTGCATTATAGCTAGTGCATATTTAAACAAAAAACTTTACTTAAAGCCAAATAATTACTCCAATTAAACCAATCAATACAATTCTTTATAAGTTACAAAAAATTTTGATGAAAACTGCAAATGAATTTCTTACTAAGAGGTTAGATAAAAATTCAACTTAAACATATCTAATAAAATCTTTTAATATAAAAAAATAACTCTTTCAATTTAGTAAACTTTTTTTCAATATCAAATGCTTTTTTTAATAGTAAAGTTTTGTCTGAAATAGATCGAAACTTCATTGTCAATTGGCTTGTTATAGGTGACGTAGTCCTCCTAGATTTCATTCCTGATATTCCTTCGATCGAAGCTCCGATTTGTTCTATGTTCCTACGTGTCATTGATTCACTAATAGAGGCTCAAGTAAAGTTTATTTCCATTCAGTATTTATGTTTCCACACAAGACTTGAAACATACCCATTCTGTACAAATACCCATTTAAAAGTATTCCTGGTAAAAAATTCTTGCATTTCAAACATATCAGGCACATATGGAATTCTTCAGATCAAACCATAAATACAATGCCAATTTCTCATATAAATCAGATTTGGCCGAATATGGCCAAAGGTTGGCATTCCCACAAGAGTGGTTTAAAATCTATCTCACCATCGCATTTTGGAGCAATAATTGAGAAAATTCCAATCAGCATGCAAAATATCCATGTTTAAAGCAACCTTATAAAACAATAGAGCATGAGGAGCAACTCAAAACAACAACGGGTGAAACAAATGAAGACGTAAAAGTGACTCATCCCAGTGCCCCCCCCCCCCTCACCCATTTTTCTGGTTATGACATAAATATCTCGGGAGGATATTAGTATACATGTTGGTCAGAATGGAATAGCTTTCACTTATATTCTGTCGTCAAATTTCCGAAAAAGTCGCCGCATACCGATTGTAGGTTATAACTTCTTAACTTTTTGTATTTTTCTGTGCCATTCTGTAAAATTTCTATTCTGTATTTTTGTACATTAAAACATATTTAGTTTTATATTCCCATGGCTAGAACTTTTCACGAATCAATGGTAATACAATAAAATTTTGTGTTAACATGTTTAAAAATCATCAAAATCCGCATCATATAAATCAATTCCCTGAATTTTTAGCCCTAAATCTTATACAAACAACCGAAGAAAATACTAAACTATATGTTTTCAATGTTTGTCATGTTTAATTCTCATTTTTTTGGAATTATTCATAATTCAATTCATTCAGTTAACCCACAAAATTTTTTAATAAGATTTGCTTGAAAACACTAAATCCGAAATGAACTGATAAAAGAACTCGTTTTCATAAAATAACACATACATATATAAAATGTTCTCTAAAAAACAATACGTATTTAGCATCACGTCTATACTTTTTCCCTATCCAATTCTCCCTACAGCAGAGGAGGGAGGGATTATTACTTTTTGGCAAAACGCAAATAGACTGCGCATTTCATTAGACTCGAAATCAAGAAGAGCCGGAAAAAACGAGTGAAGAAATTGAAGTACGCTGAAAAAAAAAGATATGTATATATCCTCTTTTTTTGGAAACGAATCACAGAGTATGAGAAAAACTAGATTTTTAGTAAGGAGACGGAGTTGACATGAGGAATATTCTACTATGTGTGTTTCGTCGTAATTATTTGCGCTAGAATACCAGAAAGAGAGAGATTTCACGAACAAAAGAAAAGATGGAAGAAAGGAAATACATCGAAGAATTTGTTAGACATTCAAATTCTTCTGCAAAGTTTGCTAGAAATCATCAAATATCTGTATAGCTGAAGCAAACAATATAGTGTATTTTTATTGATATTATTTTAACTTTTCTCAAAACGTGTGTTGATATAAGACACGCGGCAAACTAAAATAATACACAATTTTATATGAGTATTGTGATAGTCTAGAATTTTTCAAAAATCCGTATTCTATTCATTTTACTGCACTTTTTAAGATTCAAAAGTTAAGTTTTATAAAACAATGAATCATTATTTAAAATCCGTTTTATCATGTGATTTATTGCTATCATTGGACAATCATATAGAATACTGAAGTTTTACAACAGTTTAATATAGTTTGTTGAATTGCGTCATATTTAATTAAAAAAATATTTTTAAAAAAAAATCAGAATGTTATTTTATTTGCATGTATTGTAAACAACAATGTAAGATGTTTGATGTAACGTTACGATGGCAGCAAGTGATGCATCCGATTTTACGGAGTGACATTATTGTAAAAAGTTGTGTCAACTTACATTAAAACTGAGTAAAGTTACACCACAAAAAAATTAGAAAGGTTACACCATCAAAACGGAGTATAGTTACAATAGAACAACGGAGTAAATTAAACATATGGCACCAAAAGTCTCCGAATTCGCGTTGGAATTTAGCTATTTGGACTATGGTATAACATTACGCATACAAGTGTGAAACTTGGTAGCCAGATTTTGTGGCTATTTTTTATAGTTTTATACTAAGTCAAATTTTGTCCTAAGGTGAGGATAGACTTTGTAATTCTTTGATTATAAGAACGCTGCTTTACCGGCAACTCAAGGCGGCTTTGAAGAATATCTGCATTGTTTTTTCATAATCTTTTTTGTTTCACAACATTTATGATTGCGCAGACCCTAGTACTCTGTGGAAAGTTACACCAAGTAACACAACCTTAAAGAAACGTTCGTCGCATTTTTGAAGTAAAGAAGGTTACTTACTCCATATATAATTGGTGTAACGTTATACCAAAAAATTATGGCAACGTTACACGTTTTTTACTGTGAATTTGATGTGGAAATTCAAGTTGCTGTAAAGGGACTTGAGAATATTAATAGATTTATGTAATTGTACATTTATAAGCATACAAGACAAGTAAATAAAGAATTATGACACCATATACGTTAAGATATTATACCCGATTTTTACTCTATTAACTATTATATTTGTTACGAAAATTCTCATAAAGCAATATGACGAAATATGTTCATTAAATATTCAACAAAAATTCTTTATCTGCTTATGAGTCAAACCACAAAACATTATTTTTGTTTCAATAAAGTAAAAGAAAATTATGAAAAATTATTTTAAAAATAAGTTACACTATTCACAATTTTTTTATACTAATTTATGACACCATATTTATAACAATCAAAAAACTATAAAACAGTATTTCTTTAAATAGGGGAGACCGGGGCTAGGTTTCCTATGGGGTAAGTTTTCTACATGGCCTTATATCGGAAATGAGCAATTAAGGGGAGTCAAATGATGACTTGGTTTATGAAGCAACACGGAAGAGACCACCCACAAGAATTTTTGTTCTGTTGGAGTTGTAATTTTATCGGTAGAGCTGTTTTTGTGATTTTTTCAAGGTTAAGTAAATTTCCGTTCCTACATTCTTATTAAATAAAATAGCGGCCGTCAATTAGCTAAGAAGGATTTTATTAGAAGAGCAAAATAAACACAACTCGCATATATTTATGAGCTTGCTTACATCATCAAACTAAACAACCATTGAGATTAAACATGGAGTGGCTGATGCAATACTGGGTGCGATTACATTATAAGGATGATGCAATATGAAATGAGATATATTCAAACCTAAATCAAACATCAAAATGTGGTTCCTCTCTCGACTTAACTATCCATTTGTTTTGAAAATAATTTAAAATTCTGCTCGACAAGATACTATTAAAGTTAAAATATGATGAAGGGGCAAGTTTTCCAGCAATGCCTTGTAGAAAAACGTGCTCCAACCTTTGTAAACTAAGTTTAATATTCCAAAAACCTAATATAATAATTTAAAACTAAATGTATGAACTCGTAATGTAGAAAAGTTTTGCTCAAGATAAAAAATTAATTGTCTACATAATAATGGAAATGACAGCTGGCAGAACTCGTACTATTCTGAAGCAATATATGTCGCTCTAAATACTATCAGGAAGAGATGTAGTAAAGAAAAAGCATCTAGAAACCGAAATATTTCCCCTACATCGTGAATAAGTACACTGTAAAATAGTTATGTGTCATGTTGCACCCAAGGTTTTGAGTCAATTGGTTGTTATAAAAAAAGATAAAGCAATCACACCAAACTTAAGTCAATCAACTTTTCAAATCTTTAACAATACTTAGACAACCTCTAGAAAAGAGGGCCAAACTATATTTACACAAAAGGTGGAAGTTTTTTGTAAGTTAAAGGTATCCAGGTTATAATACAAATTATTGAAATTTGTCCAATTAGTTTGTTATAATAAAATGGCTTTTTCAAAAACAAATTTTACCTATGTTCTCGGTATACTCTTTTGAAGCATTTTAGTTTACAATAAAGCTACGTAAAAAATAACGAAATGTTTATCAAATCTGTTAAATATTTTTAAGAATAGTTGGAAAATTTGCCCCATTACTGT
The DNA here is from genome assembly GCA_019343175.1 of Oedothorax gibbosus. Taxonomy (NCBI): domain Eukaryota; kingdom Metazoa; phylum Arthropoda; class Arachnida; order Araneae; family Linyphiidae; genus Oedothorax; species Oedothorax gibbosus. Next base: position 5,530,915 of record CM033282.1, on the reverse strand, counting down.
TTGAGACTGGGAAAATTTACCCCGCATACGATGCATGTTTTCCAGATCAACATGCTTGCATTTAACCACTTACTGCCAAAAAGTATATTTACTTTTTAGGAAACTAGTAATGCTAGTTTGTCGATAAGCAAGTGGGAAAGGAAAGGACATCTTGTTTTCTTCAAAATAAATAAAGTAAAAAATATACAGTCAAAAAGAAGAAAACATTGAAAACTAGCCCCGGTCTCCCCTACTTTATCATTCTCAACAAGTTTGAACTGAATTTTAAATATAAAAAACCAATTACTATTGATAAATAGTATGGGAAAATAAAAGCTATTAAGCGATTACAATGTACTGTAATGCTTACGCATGTTTTCACTATTTGTACGATTCCTTAAATGATAAAAGAAATAAGTAAAGTACTGTATGACATTTATTGAACACTTGACTATAATTACCAAAGACTGTGGTAATTTGGTACTTTTGCTACAAATTTTGACATTTTTAAAATCGAATTTTGACCAGTCACATTGGGTAATTACCCCACTGTGCGACTTTTTTCAATTTTATTGTTGATTGAATTCGATGTTCGTTCTTCACACACACACAGATTGCAGATACAATTAGCTACAATAATAATGTCATCCCGTTTTGCATTAACTTCAAAAATAAATTCTAAGAAAACGTTTTATGAAAAATATGAATAAATCTATATATTTCAAACAAAGTATTTTTTTAAATATATTTAAAATCCGCATTTCTATCTTATTTTATTGAATAAAGAAAGCTATATATTGTTTTACAGCTAATGGTGTAACCTAAAACCACATGAATTCAACTTGAATAAATCTGATCCTAAATATTCCTTCATTTTAAAAAATACCCAACCTAATATATTATTATTATAAAGTAAAAAATTTTTTGCTTTAATAGAATGTTCTTATAAAACATCCTTTTATTGAGATAAATAGTGCCAAACATTAAAAACGAATTTTTTCCAACTTTTAAAATTCAATAAATCATTACCTAGGGCAAAACATTTAATGTTCTTTAGTATTTTTTTAAATATTGTCTTGTTCCGAACTATTTTTAACTTTTATGCTTATATAAATGTTATTCTCCGAAACATTAAGGCTATAAAAACTTAACTTTAACAAAGGAAAATATCTTATTTCGGTTGAATACCTTTCTTAAAATAAATAAAAGGATATCACTTTCAATTTTTATAGATTTTTACCACTTGAATTAACAGTGATGGGCTTATTCCATTTTTGTTGTCGGGATGAACAATCAATTGCTGAAAGTGTCTCCTTACACTAAGGACTATACACGGTTCCCTAGATTCTTTCCCGAACTTTTTATATTTTTACTGATAAATGATGTCTTGGAATTTGGCAACAATTTATCATGTTTCCCTTGTCAATTTTTTTGCAGGTTATTTCATTTTTTTCTGGTACATTACGAGAGCTTTTTATTTCCGAACAAAAGCTAGGTCATTGTGAGTGGAGGGGTAACTTATCTGTAAAAATGAGATTTTAAAATGAGGCAACATAAATACGAAGATATTTAAAAAGAGAAGTTCATAATTTTGAATATGTTGTAAAGGAACCTTCTTGAGGAATATTTTTTTTATTTTTTTCAAAGTATGGCCATTCAATAAGTTGATTGTCTAACATATAAGGAATTAGCTATAACATTTATATCAGATGTTTAAAATACGCTACGATTGAATAAAATGTGTCACGGTACTTAAGTGCAGTAAAATTTAGTGATATTGTAAAAACTTGCCAAAAACACCCAAGATTATTATGATTCAGAAAGTACAGTATTTTACATTAACATTAAGTGTACAAAGCTTTAAAAAATATCTTCACTTTTAAGATAAGGCGTAACAAAATTGTACAGGGTTTCACTCTTAAAAGAGGCCTCAAAACGAATAATGAAATGTTGATTAGAACGCTTCTGGCTGTCTATTTTTAGCCTCCACTGAACTTATCAAAGGTTTTGACTCAGTGGCTTCACTAACTCACTTCGTTTCTTTAGAGAGCACCTTTTAAAAATTCCACCGTGTATATAAAAGACATATCTATGTCCTCTGTTTTGAATTCTATCCTCTGTTCATTTTCCATTAATTACTCTTTGTAAAAAAAGGGTTAACTTAAATACAAAATTCCATTATTTAGAAATGGTTCATTAATGTTAGACAACTGCCTTCAAGAATTTGGAAATAGTGTTCAAGTTGCACTGTTAAAAAAAACCTGAAATTTCAGGAGAAAAATTACTGATTTTAACGGAACTTTCCCGTAACGACTGAAAACGTGTTTTTTCCTTCTGAAAACGGGTTTTTCCTTCTAAAAACGGAAAATGTCCGTAAACCACGAGCGAAGAGATGAAAACGGAATTTTCCCGTTTTTAGAGCTGCCATACTTTTATTACCCTATCGTAGAATTGGCGATAATGCACTAAGAATATACACACATCGAAACTCGAACATCAAATACCTGTTTCCAGGCCCAAAGTGGCCGAGTGGTTAGGGCATCAGCCTAAAGATTCAACCGTCTCAAGAGTGCGGGGGTTCGAATCCCGCCAGTCATCCTATAAATCGGATATATGCTGGAAATAGGTCGTCCAAAGTCGTGACTTGACCAGGGTTCTAAATTACGAGTAACGAGTAAAATTTTAATAACGGAGAAATAAGAAACGGAACTTCTGTAAATACACGGGAAAATACTTAACGAAACGGGAAAGTCCCGGCAACTCTGCTGCCGGTACTTTTCCCGTTAATTTCAGTAAAATTTTTTTACAGTGTGTTACTACGCCCTTAGTTGTTAGTAATATGGGATTAAAAGTCTACGTAAAAAAATATCGGCTACAAATTAGAAATCAATATATGTTTTAAACGAATAGGTCCTTACCATGCAGACTAATTGAAGGTTTGAGTAGTCAGTTACCTGGAAAATATTGATAGTGAAATTGACATGTTTGATGATCTTATGTTAATCCACCTTATTCAAAAATAAAATTGATTGATTTTATAATTTATTTCCCAAATATATTGCTTTACGGAAGAAACGACAGAAAAAACTACACATCCCCCTATTTTTAATATTTTAATCACCACACGTCTTCCATAGTTTCAAAGTGTTAGTAGGTCTCAAAGTAAGTCGATAAACAAATGCTTTGGTTTTTCAAGAAATTTAATTTAAGAAATACTGTCGCTTTTCTAATAGTAATCATCTTTAAGTGATATTTTTCTAGTCTTTCAAATATCAACATGTCAATAATTTATTCATTTGTTGACTTATCATTTATATGCGATGTGCAGTAATATTAGAATACGTCAATTTCACTGTTAAAAATTTTGGTGCTACGAGATCCTTTCGAGCTGCCAGGACTATTTGGAACTTGAATTTACCAATTTTGTGGTTAAACCTAACTTTTATACATCGCAAAAGTGACAAATCAACGCTACAAATAATCAAGACAGCACGAAAATTCCAGGTTTCCGGTGCAATTTTGCACCAATATTTTTAACAGTGTAGAGTTTCTTCTTGATGGAAGAGACATTCCTTCTCAATACCACTAAAAAAAATATGTCCGATTGATTGGAGTCTTTTTTTTTCAGAAATATTTCGCCATGCTGAGTGAAAGGCAGAAAGGCCATCTCTAACACACAAGCCTCTTCTTGCAATCGTCTTCCATACCATACATTTGAGAGTATTTGTAAGCCTCAAAGTAAATCAGCAAAAAAACCTACTATTTTTCAGGGAATCTAATATTTGAGGTAATACCGAAGGAAGCGCGCAGTTATTTCTTTTTATGAGCCCGCGTGATAAATATTCGCAGAATCTGTATTCGTAGAAGAGGGGGCGATAGATCAAGGCGAAAAATGAAATATTTAATAACACAACAGAATATATATATCTATATTTCGTCCCAAGTGTTTCTTCGGAGATAAAAATTTTTATGGGGGCAGATGTGAAATTTCTGAATAGTAAATGCAGAAGCGGGCTTTCCAAGGTAAAAAAGTCAACTGAGATTTCATTATCAAAATCTATCACATAGAATCAAAGGTTTTTCCTATAAAAATAAAATAAGAGTTCGAGTAAGTTATCAGTAGTTCAGATATAAATAGAAGATAAATTAGGATATGAATGTTACATACATCTTAAATCTTAATTACATTTATAACTAGTTTTCTAAGTTTGAAATCAAAACTCTAAAGGTTAAAAAAACTATAAATAAATAATAAATATGATTTTAACAATTCAATTCAGAAATGTATTTTTCTTTACTTACTGAAATGCGAAATATTTAGTTTTGGGCGCTTAGCTAAGACATGACTATCCATTTGGTTACATAATCTATACTTGTCTTTACTTAAAAGAAATTAAGTCTAAAACTATTATATTCATTGAGAATAACAAGGAAATCGTATCAAATTTAAGAACATGTCATTTATGAAACCTTTTTACCAAAATTATTTATTACATTTGATTCCATGGAACCTTTCATTGAAGTTAAATGTATCTAGAAACATAAATCAACTAAAAAAGTATTTTAAATACTCTTATTTTTTTTAGAAATATATTTTATAACATGATGATCCCAGAAAAAAGAAATATTTTTCTTCTTCGACATTTTTTACCTACTAATGCTTTTAAAACCCCAATAACATTTTATTTAACGATGCATTTTATTTCAAACAAGGACTTTAAGCTATTTATTTCGGCTAATGCAATTAACATATGTACTGAAAATTAATTCGAAATTTCCCTCACGTCCTTATACACAAACCTAACACGTAAATACACTGACGCAAGAGATTAATGCAGAACAAGCATTGTAATTAACGCAAACCACCTGTTTTAAATAATTGATATTTGTTCCAAATAGGCAATGCGGTCTCAAACCTAGCGTGAACCTTTTCATTAAGGATCCAGATTAGGTTATCTAATGCTAGAATAACCACCTTTAAGCATTGGAAACTCTTTTCTGTAATTCAAATTGAGGCTTTTGTAGAAAGTCGTTGTTACTACATATATTCTTAGAATTAACATGAGATAAATCGAATTAAAAAAGAAAACTGGTTCGGTTTCTCGACCTTAGGAAGGGTTTCGTAGTAATTTGTTAATTTACGAAACCTTTGTTGCTACTGGTAAATGCACATCTTTGAAACGTTTATTTCGGAAACTCGGTAATTGAACTTTTGATAGAGTAACCACCTCGGTTAAATCTTTAATTAGTATTACTATATTATAATTTATTGCGTTGGATTTCAAACGTTGTATTTAAAAAAAAAAAGATTTTTCAAGTCCATTGCATTTGTTTTACAGCTGAACTTGTTACTAAAACGATCTTCTAAATACGTTATTCTTTACACAGGATTGTGTATAACACACCTACTAAAATAGAAAAAAATAAGATATTATCTGTTATTTTAGTTAAACAGACTAAGTATTACATTAAAACACAAATGCACAAAACAGCGTGATTGCTGTATAACAAAATATTTTATATATTTACGTATCAAACAATTAGCATGAAATATCTCACCCTTTATTGTGTTAGAAAATTTAGTAACGTGAAGGAAGTTTTTTTCTTTTAAAAAACGATATACTGATTTCGGTAATAAGACAGAGAGTCTAAAATATAATTTTCCTCTTGGTAATGCAAATATAAACGGGACGATTTTTGTACCAAAAAAATTAAGGAAAACGTTTTGTTAAGACAGATTTTTATCAAGGACAATTAAAATATTTATTGAAAAGTTAGATTCATTTAATTTTATGCTTAAAAATGAAATTGAAACCGACACGGTCCTTGGTAAAAAAAATACAGAATTTTTATTGAATATGTACGATAAAAATTTATATTTACACTTCGTACAAATGGATACATCGATATAATTTTACATTTATTACTCATATATAATTTTTTTCGCAAAAATTCCCCAAAATACATATATTTTAGTAAACTGCATGCTATGATGTTTATAACAAATTCACAACATTGGATAGGATAGAGCGCTAGAATTGTAATCGAATGTATAAATACATATACAAATATCTTGTTTATATGCTTTTACAATATGGAAAAGCCACTACTACTATATAAAAAGCCCATTGCTAAATTTATAAATCCAAAACATAGTTATCTTCCTCAACAAACAAAAAATCCCAAAACTCTATTATGAACAACCAAATTGTGTGTTTAGAAAAGTTCCGTAACATCAGTTAAGGAAGGTTAAAAAAAAAAGACAGAAACTTCATCAACAAGTCAAAGAATCCCAAAGACAATTTTTTTCAAGGTAATGCCAGAATAAACGAGAAGATTTTTGTTTAAAAAAAAAGAAGGGAAATGATTTCGTTAAGACAGAGATTTTTTCCTGGGATAAATTAATAGATTCCTTGGGAAGAATTTCGACTGGGTTGATAAATCACTGAGATTCAGACAACATAGATTGGGGAAGAGCAAAAGCCCATTCCATACCATCCACTTGCAGATCATTTTTTTTGTTCTAGAAGGAGAATAAAAACATTAAAAAAAACGTCGAACTATTTAGATGGAATAGAATAAGTACATAATGAAATAATGTGCAAAAAATGTTGGCTCATTAAAAGATTAAGGAATATATTAAAAGTTTAATGGTTTCTGATTTGAATTTTTGTGTTTGGCGTTTTGTAACGCTTCTGGGTTGTCAATTACTTATGAATCAATACAGGGCCATAACACAAATAATTTGCCCTAAGTAATTTAAAACTTTTGCCAAATGCAAGATCGATATCTCGTCTGGCACCTTATGCAATCGGAATGTGTAATACTTAAACCACAATCACTACAGTACTATTTATAGGAGCTATTTATTTGCAGATTTTTTTTATGCATTTGATTAAGTCCAGTTAAGGTTAGATTATCATGCATCAGTTTTCAAAAGAGATTTAATGACAAAAAATAATCGCAAATAGTTGAACAGGAAGTTAAATAGACACTAAAATATTGCCAAAAATAAATGAATTTGAAATTAGTAAAATAACTGTTTAAATATAAAATTAAAACAAATCTCAATAAAATATATAACGTTAAGTGTTTACGATAAAATATGCATTTAAATTTACTCAAAATTTACCTCAAATATAAAATCTACTTTTTTTTTAAACAAAATCGAATAGTAAACTTAAACAAGCAACAAGGATTTGTTTTTTGGGCTAAAACACGAAGCATATATGTTTCTTTTAATATACAAAATCTAAACGAATATTTATTTTATCAAAACAACTTTTTACAAAAAGATCAAAATACATTTTCCTGGAACTAACATATTTCATAAACGATTTATTTTACGTTTTACGTATTTAAATTTTGTACTGTAACTGTTTAGTACTTTATTTTCGATAAATTTAATAAGTGCTTTTAGTTTTCTACATTACATTTAAATTGCTTTGGAGATTGAATTATATTTCACAACCATCAATGCATTTTTTAAAAAAGATTCTCTGCTTTCAATTTAATAAATATAAATTCCATTAAAGGATTAACCGTGATCCGCTTAAAGTAAGTTGTGTGAAAATAAAAAATAAAAAAATGTTTTATACAGCTCGTGGTATTTACATAAATTTGTTGTTTGAAAGTGTATTGTTGGATTTTTTTTTATTAAAAACTTTTATAAAGTTATGCAACAATTTCGAAAAGTTACTTTGACATTTATTATTTTTTTTATGAAAATAAGAACGATAAAAGTTAAAAATTTCTTTATTTTATGTTTGTGCTCATAATAATGTTTTTAAAAAACATTACTTGGTACTAAATAATTTAATTCCATTAACATTCAAATTAGGAAAAATCTTAAAATCTAATGATGTAGTTTTTAAAATCAATAATATCCATAAATACCTTACCACTGCAATGCAAAATGAATCAGAATCAGAAGTCATTCACTGTACTAAGGCGTTTAAACATATATATAATTATTTTTAATACAAATAAAAACTTTGAATAAATTGATTAATTCATTTAGTAATAATTTAAATAAACTTAACCTTATTTTATAAATTCGATGAGACACCCTCTTAATTATTTAGAATCACGCGAGAACAAAACTAATAAAAACTTTTCAAATCATTCGGAAGAACTTATTTAAGATTAGTTAAGCAGTTTGTTTTAGAGTTGTTGAAAGACTTCATATAGTTAAGAGCTTTCCCCAAATAAACCTCTTTGCAAAAATTATGGGACGCTGCAATCTAGAAGTCAATTAAATAGAAGAATCTGGGGAACTAACGCACTTCTATTACCTTTTCAAACTAATGACATCATTACGTACTCTGCATTAACTAATAGAGTACCTTTAATTTAATAAGATTTTTAAGGATGCCGTTTCCAAAAGGGACGTTCTTTAGAACTAGTTAAGAAAATAGTTATCTTAAATTATATGAATGAATTATTTTAACAGAGGTCTAACTCCACTTTTCACAAAAATGGAGTTAGACATGTTTTTGTGTCCTTTTCTTTCAATTAAATTTATAATTATAGAGTATTTTCAGTATTATCATAGTCTATTTAGTGTGCAAAACCATATTATAAACTCTTATATTACAATTCTTTAAGATACTGTGTCTGGAATTAAGAAAGAGTACAATTAAACCAGTATTAAAATAAGCTCTAAATTCGCAATTAATGCCAATTAAAAATGGTATATTAAAGATATCGTTGAAGTATACTACAGAACTCTTTAATAAGTTAGGGAAAATAAGTAACTAAAAAAAATATTATAGTTCAAAAAAGTCTTTCATGTTTAAAGGGCGTGATTTGTAAATCATTTTATAAATTTATATCTTATATTTTGGTAATTTTTATTGAAAACTGAAACTACAGATTATGTTTTTTTTAAAGTTATTAGTAGATTTCAAAGCTTTTTAACAATAAATTTGACCTAAAACACTTTTTACTCGCATTGCTCTTTTATATTATTTGTTAATGTAATAAAAGTTAAATCACAAAATTTAATTAAATTATTTTGACAACTTTAATTTATGGTTGGCGTTAAATATATTTAATGAAAAAATTAGCTACGAGACAAGCTGAAAGTAATTACATTTAGTGTTGATTTTGGAAACATTTATTTAAATCAATTGATGATAACAACACTATTAATAATTTTAAATTGTCACTGTGTTGATTTTTATATTGTTTATAAATATATATTTTATTTAAATTGCAAACATGTATGGATATATTTTTGAAGAAATTAAACCAGCACCAACACCTGTTGTTCATACATTCTAAATTCTTTCATAAAAATAAAGCATTGAAGAAATGTTAGATGTTCTAGATACTAAAAGCATGCTTTTAAACAATTTTTGAAAACTTATCGTGTGGGAATAAAATCCTCTGACAGGGACACCAAACTTACAGATTGTATTTTTTTCGTTGAATGCAGCGTGGCATTTTGTATTATTCATCTGTTTACTTGTATGTATCATTTTTCGCGTTATTTCATCCACTTGTGACAATGAAAGAAAAAGGATTCAATAGGCTTTTTAAGTTTTTCTACATCGTCATGTTTTTTTTCTTCCTCAATTTCTCTGCGTGCATTTGTTTGACAACACTGTAGGCAACGTCTTATTTATCAAAGAAGAGTTTAATATTTCTGTTTATACAGGTAAATAATTTACTTAAACAAATTAGTGTGAACATTATTTGTAGGTCTAAAACGAGCAAGGGATATTAGGGTTTTATCGTGTCCAAAGGCCTTAATTAAAATTTTCTTTTCCAAACACAATCTAGTTTCAATGCCCCAGAGTGATTGATACACAGGTCAGGGACAGTTGTGTTTTGAGTCTCCTCGATTATATGGGATTTGTTTCCACTCCATTCGTTATTTGTTAAAGCAACACTGTAAAAAAATCTGTAAAATTACAGCACATTTTATAGTTAGTTTTTTACATCACTGTGTTGTAATGTTTGTTTTAAAGGAAATTGATGTTTTCTCGACATACAGAGTCACATGAACAACTTACTTTACTAGCGTTTCAATAGAGAAAATGGGCGCATCTCCAATCACTCCCAGTGAAGCAAGCGTTTTAGCCGGTACCCTGCAATACATTTAGCATCATATGTTCAAACCCATTATACTTAAAATTAGGTTACCAACTAAAGGAATTACCCGAATTGTTATCTCGGTGACCAAAACTGTAATCTCGGCTATTATTGGCTGTTTCCAACTAGTAACCAGAAACTATCAAATCACAACCAAGATTACGGTCTCAGATGCACACGTGTCCCTCTAGATATTTCTCTGTCAAACCAATCCAGCAATTTGACAAACTGAAGGGAAGAAGAACAAACAAAACCTCTTTTTGACGAGCAGAAACTTGTGGCTTCAAAAGGTTAACGGCGAAACACTTTAACTCAGACATCTCCACCGAGTTGAAGGAAACATTTTTTTGGAATGTATCTTCTTCACTCCGAGTTGAAGTAAGCGGAAAACGGATTTCGAAATGATGATCGCCTCCCCACCCTCCTCAAAAAATACTGTCCAGAGAACAAAAAGTTGAATTTGGTGGTTTGACAATATTCTAATTGAAATTCTTTTCAAAATAGAGTGGTATAGTTTCAACTTGAAGACCGAAGTTACAAGATCATATGAGTTGATTCAATGTCAAATGAAAAATTCTTGGTTCTATGGGTTGGAATGCCAACATAAATTCTTAATTGTCAGTAAAATTTATGAGAAAAAATTTGAATATTTGTTTTATGCTTCTACTGTATTATAGTTTAAAGTTTCCGAATCCTCACTGATTTTATTCTTGTCTACTTGAGGATAAAGTTCCATGGTTAAAATCAAGATCATAGCTAATCATGTGAGGATTTCATGTATCCTGGGTCATCTTCTAAGTAGTTATAGTTGTAGCTATTTTATTGAAAAGGCTTAATTTAAATTAATTTTAGTTTTATCTAAGAAAGTATGAGTAAGAAATAATGATATATTTTATCATTATAGCTCGTTATTATAATTGTTATCAAATTAGTTTGCCATAAACTGATGTCAAATGGATTTATATTACTATTTCACTTAGGGGCTGAACCACTTTAATTTACTAAAAGAAAGTAGTTCAATTGAAACGTCAGCAGCATATTTTTATACTTAGCCAAAACTATCATTTAGGCCAAAGATACCCTAAAGGACAAAAGGTACTCTCAAAAAGCAATGCTAAGCAAAAGTGTCCTTATGGAAATAAAACTACCGTCAATGGTTAAAATTTATCCTTAAGAAAGTAAAACTACTTAATCCCCTTAAAAAATTAAACAACTAAATTTCCTTAAAATAAAAACCTACCCTCGAGGACCAAATTGACCGTCAAGAACAAAAGTTACCCTCAAGAAACTAAGCTATCCTCAAGAGGCAAGAGTTACCCCGGTTGACGCTACTCCAAAAAGTGCTAGTTACAATATTGTCATTCCAAAACAGCGAGTTGACGACGTACCCCCGAAACCGTCATCTCAGTCCACGCGTCAATTTGAAGCGCGGAGCCGTTCAACGGGTACAAAAAAACTAAAAAATATAATTTGATAGTTCGGAACAGATCGGATAAGGGGCGACATTTTTCTCTTTGGGGAAAGTGACAGCGGATGAAAATGCTTTTCTTATCAACGTGCTTTTCTTTTAACACGGGAGATTTTTCTTGGGGTGAATTTCACGTGGAAAGAAGCGAGAATGTACGACATTCCAAAGGCGTGGAAAAGGAGTTTATGCAGTATTTTTAATGGAAAGAGAGCCCAAAATAGAGACATTTTTATCAACAAATATTTTTATTTTTTAATGTTTAAAGTTATGCATTTTGAAAAACTCTAATTTCTTTTTATACCTAAAAAAACGGTGAAGTGTGGGAGAAAATAAAAAGATAAGTTAGCAAAAGATAAAAAAGCAAATTTCACAGAATTCGCAGAAATATTTTTGTCAACTCTGTTTATACACCTGAAAAATATTCTTTTAATTAAATCAAGTATGTTAACGTCATTTCATAGCAATATAAAAAACTTTATTGAATTTGGACATTTAATATTTACCAACCTTATATTTTTTTAATATTTACTCTCTTTAAGTTATCAAATTGCGTGAGGGAAATCAATTTAAAATTTAACGTAAACTTAATTAATTTTTGGAGCACTTTACTATGATGAATGATGGCGTAATTTTTGGTGAAAATTTTATCTATTCTGAATGTCTGGCTGTATTTTCAGAATACATAATAAATTTTAAAATTTGTCAGTAAAAGTAAAACAAAATAAGTTAATTTTTACATTGAATATTTTGAGAAAGAAAATATAATATAAAAAATGTTTAGTAGAAGTAGTTAATAATCTCCGAACAAGTTTTTACCTGCTTCAAGTTCCGTTTTTTTATTATTTCACATTTTTCAAATAATAAATTTTGTATGCTCATAATGTGTTCTCTTGAACAGATTGTGACTACCATAACCAATGAGTAGTGTGATATGCATTTGAAGCATAACTGGCAACAAATGTCTTGTTTCACTTTTACTAATTAGTCAAGTTATTATTTAAGCTTGCACCTTTATATTTGCAACAATTGGCATATTTCCTCTATCCTTTACAAAACTCTGTGGAATATATCCTTTAAATCCCATTTTGTTTGTATTTTGTCTACGTTAAGTTATAAAATGGCACCATAAACTAATTTTTGATTAAAAGAATGTTATAGTTTTTAACTCGTTACTTTTTATGTTTGTGCATTTTTCTGAAGTATGTATTAGATACCTTTTATTAAATAGTAATAGCTAAAACTTTTCATAAAGTAGTTTTATATAAAGATTTCTATGACTCAAACAATAAAATTGCATCTTTAGGTCTTTCCAATGGCCTATTATAATTGGTAAAACTTTAAATATGAAATGAAAGTCTAAAACTTAGATATAACTTTCTGAAAAGTTTGAAAGCTCAAAACATATAAAGACTACATTTCAAGACACCGGACTATGAAAGAGTGGTTAGAGTTTCAAAATAACACTCTTTACATGGATATTCGAAATCGTTTTGTTTCAGCTTTTTGCAGTAACTTCTGGACTAAATGCTCCTTGAAAAAAATTGCTACCAAAAAAACTTATTATAAAAATATCTAAGGTTCAATGTTTTGGTTGCTTAAAAATTTGTTGTATAAAATAGTGGCATTTTAAAATCCAATGCTAGTTATGATTAGTTACAAGCATTATTTATGTTTACGTTGCTTTAATTCTTTGAAGAATTCTTTAAAATATATTAATACTTTCATATTTTAAATTTTTATTTGAAAAACAACACATTCAAGTATGTTTCTGCTATTACGATTCGGCTAAAAACACATTTTGGTGTAACTCAAAAACATAATAATATAAACTTACAAAAAAGGATTCTGTTTTCCATTTTCTTCAAATAATATGACTAAACACATCTTTCAAATACATCGTATCAAATCTTTGTGGAAAACAAAATACGTATTTATTTCCAAGCAAATGAAAAGAATAATATGAAAGTCTGCGTTTAACAAAAGATTGTCGTATTCACTATTGCATTAAAGCACATAAAAGGTTTCCTTTATATCTATTGAAAATAAAACTTGTACATTATTCGTATACATTTACCTTGGTAGAGAAAGGCTGATATTATATTGTATGACATAGCACAGTTGCCATTACTCTACTGTAACAAATATTTAATCATAAAAATATATCGTTGGTGTGTGAAAAGAAATCTTGTATCAAATACACACTGTGAAAAAAAATCTGTAACCATAACAAAAAATTTTTTTGTAAAAAACTTTTCCTAGAAAATTTCTAGTAAATAACTACTAAAAATAGTACTGTAAAAACACTTAATATATTTGTGTTAACATTACCTATATATATCTTGTATATTTACAAGACTTTTTTATGTTTGCTATACATGAAATGTTTTTGTAATTTTACAAGACTTTTTTATGTATGCTATACATGTAATGTTTTCGTAATTTTACAAGACTTTTTTATGTATATTATTATTATTACTTATTTTCTAGCAAAACAGAACAGTTTTCATTATATGTTATCACTTATGACTTTCTTGGTGGGGGGCAAGTTCGCCGAGCACTGCGACCTCAGGTCTATTGTACCCCAGAAATGACACAGGCACAAGAGACACACAAAGAAAGAGACGACACAATCACCATAGACAAATAACAACATTTATTTACAAACACAAACATCCATGCCTTACCGGGATTCGAACCCGAACCCAGAAGATCCAAAGGTTAGCTCCCTAACCGTTGCGCCACCGGGTCGGCTTCATTACATGTTAACGAAATGTTCATGAACATAAAACATTAAACAATCGGAACAATGCCGAATACAAAAATAAGAATTATAAATAGTATAATAGAAAGAAATAAAAGTTACTCACCTATATTTTATACCTGTATCAAATTTAAAACGTTATATCATTTTTAAATGGCGATGAATTTATCCAGATCACAAACGAAACTTTAGAAGCGATGCGCGCGCAACTTCAAGTCGAAGATGATTGGTTAAAAAAAATTGCGAATACTAGAACATTTCCTGTAACAGTAGAAATGAAGATTTCTGTTCAGAATTACAAAAACTTTTTTTATAAATTGGTTTTTTTTTGTAACGTTACAAAAACATTTTTTTTATGTTTACAGTATTTTTTTCTCAGTGCATTTGATGTTGAAAGATGTAACAAGTTTATTCTAAAACTACAGGAATTGGAAAATTTTGATGAATACGTGTTTGCAACTTGAATTTCTTGATCAATACATTTTCGGTTGGACAAAATGTTTCCATTTTAACCTAGGCATATCCAGTTTTGCCCTTTGATGTTAATGTCTTTAAACAGAATATGCGAATAGTGATTAAACAATATTATTTTTAATTCATTAGTGGTGCTTGTGGTTCAATGAAGCCTAAATGGGTTTGCCCTGCACCGTAAAACATTGCTGCAAAATTGATCCAGTTTCATGCTTAATATTATACCGAATTTATGGGGTAACATTGCACAACCTCCAGTTTTACGAAGTAACGTTACACCACAAAATAGGAGTTCTTATTTCATGGAACATTACTCCATAAATTTGATGTAACCTTACTCTATAAACTTAGAGGGAGCAAGGTTTCCACCAGTTTTATGGAGCAACGTTACACTGTAAAACCATGCTGCATAGCGTTCCTAAGTAAAATCGATGGAAACCTAACTAACTCCGGTTTCATGCAGTAACGTTACACAGAAGTTATGAAAAAACATACCACAAGTGCGTAATGTTACACCTAGTTTGCGGTGTAACATTGCTCATAATTTTGGTGTAGCCTTAACCGTGGGAACAGAAGAACACTCGCTGCTGTCGATTTACGGAGTAAACTATTTATTAGTGCAACGTTTCTCTATAAATTGTGTAAGGTAACTTCATTAAACGGGAGTAACGTTGCACTAAGGCTTTACAATGCACGAGACATGTTTTTACAGTGTGGGATCAACTTTGGTGTTGTTTTCGTCGTTTAATCGTGGTATAAAAATACCATTTATTGTACCTCTTATTTTTCTGTAGTTGGATAGGCTCCAGAACGCTGCATTACCAATGATCATATGGGCAGATGCTGCTTTGTTAGTTAAAAAAACGCAATAACAATTATTTACGTTTGGAAAGTAAAACAAATATTTTGCTTTACATTAAATCGAATAGTATTTTGTCTAATTATGAATTTTATCACGTATGACAGTTTTAGTAAACATTAAACGTCTAAACAAATTACTCTAGATATTTCGATAATGAACCCGAGAATTTTACAAATGACTCATTTGTAAAACTTTACACGACAGATCAGAAAGCATATAATTTAATTTTAAAATAGTTCCTCACCAGATAAATTTCCTGATTAACATTCTCTTTGTGTATATAAAGAACTTTACGGATAGCACTGCATTCTAACTTTCAAATGATAATTACAAAATTGTTTAAGTAAACAGAAAACTACTAAGCTATTCTAAATATTTCCATTCCTGGCTAGAATCTTTTATAAAAGACTCCATTATAACGCATTTAATTGACACGCATGAGACTTATATTTAAAATACATTCATTAACGTATAAATTTAGCTATCAATTTGCCGCAGTGTACGACGTGCATCAGGATGTATGTGACAAATATGACTTTTTGTGTAAAAATTATTACAATATTCCAGATTGAAAGATATATCAATTATTGCAAGTCTTAAATAAATATGTAAGAAATTTGGGCTACATTAAGCAGATTATTAACTTTTCTATACTAAAATCAAATTGAAACGCAAAACTCAAACGAATGTGTCTGAAAAAAATATTTTTACAGACATACGTTACATTAGCACATTCAGTGCGGGCATTCCTTCTATTGTAGATAAAAATAACTCTTACAATGCTGATACATAAAAAATACTTTTACAATGCTGATACATAAAAAATACTTTTTATGAATTCTTATTACAGTTATATAAAACGTACTACACCTAATTCAATGAACTATATTTTTTTTTCGAAAATATTCGAAATAGTTCGAAAACTTGCTCAAAAATTCGACAAAAGACTTAACTTGAAAAACATTACGCATCGGATTAGTGGTAGTGGAATTTTTCGAATGGAATTCAGGCAAACAAAAAGCAGAGCCCATTTCACTTCGTTAGTAGAAGAATCAAATTATTCGCATTTAAAAATTACTTTTTGCCCGCAACCCGAGATTCCCCCGGTTAGTTTACCTCATTAACTCGAAACAAATGAAACAGTAATAGAATAAGTTAATTAACGCGCACACTGCATTCTATATACTTGAGTTGGGTAATAGAATCCATTTTTCACGACGAAACAAATTAATCCAACTTTTATTTGACTTCTATGTAACCGCAGTAATTAAATTTCTCAGGGCCATTTTTAAGTTAGGCTTAGCAATGCATTAGAAATAGTACAAAACTAATACGAACAGAACTGAAAAAGAGGAAAAGAGTTATTGTGTTCGGTTATTTGTTTTTTAAAATAAAACTTCGCAAGGTAAAAATAAATTTCAAATACTTTTCGAATTATTCCCATCCTATTTTTTTCTAGAAACCTAATTTTATTATAGGAAATTAATTTTAAACAAAGCATTCCTATCAAAAATGCTTCGTTTGAAATATCTAGAAACAAATTCTTTTCGATAATATCTTTAAAGGTTTTGAAGTTAAATGTTTAAGAATAATAATAAACTTTCCGTAAGCTTTTTTAATTAAAAAAAAAGTTATAGCCATCCCCATTTTGCCAAATTTAATAAGGTTTGGTATTTTGTGGCTAAACATGAATCCGTTATCATCCTAGTTTGTTTTATCGGACTTAATGGCCCAATGCCAAGTTTTAAGACCTACAACCCTTAAAAGAAGATTAAATAAGAAAAAAATTTAACCCAAAAATACCTTCGCAGCTGATAAGAGACTTTTTGGTAAGAAAGGCTATTTTCGATAAATTCTGAGAATTTTATTGACAGACAAAAATATCCAAAGTAGGTTAAGCTTTCATAATAATAAGATCCGAGAAAAACAACTTAAAAAACCAGATTTTTTTATTAAATGTTATTTAACAACATCAAAAAATCCTAACGGCTTTCAATTATTGCAAATATTGAAAAGTTTTGCGAAATTTAGTAATTAAGTATGACAAAATCAAGCATATAAATATTCAGAAAAAGAGGAAATTATTTTGCGCTGCGAAAAATGTTTAATAAAAAAACGTAAGTTAAGGACAAAATAGTTTTAATGAGTAAATCCAACGTATCTTTCGACACACACAAAACAATCTAATAATGTTAAAAATTAATTTATACTAAATTAAATCTATGCAGTTTTATACTGTTTCTTTGAAACACTGTGTCCTACTACTAGCACCTTACTTAAAAGATACACAATCTAATGCTAAACAATAACTAAGTGATATCTCCACCTTGTTTATCCACCATCTCCACCTTATATATCACTAAAAAAGACGTGTTTGGTCAAGCTTTTGTAACTGTAAACTTTTTGGTCTAAAGTTACTCCATAAAACTGGTAGCTGAAATTTCTGCCTCCAGCTTTAAAGAATAACGTTTCAGATAAAACGGAGTAAACTTACACCAATGTTGAGTATTTTTACACCACAAAAACGAAATAAAGTTACACCACAAAAAGGATGTTAAAATCAAGCGGCAAGCACCGCCTTTATAATATAATATGATTTTGGTATTTTAGAGGGGGTTTTTTCGTTGTTTTATACCCAGCCACACAAAGTTAGTCCTAAGTCAAGATTCGAGTAATATTTTGATTGCAAAACTTTGATTTCCGACTACTCGCTTGGTAAAATCCACGACATTTTTCATAAATACCTTTTGTTTCAAAGCTTTTATGAGTGCGACTGCCCTTTGGGTCTGTAAAACCCATAGATATCTTAGTTAAAGTATAAGATTGGAAGATCACGTGACCTCCAATTCTAACGACGGGACGCGCATGGAAGCCAAATAAGAGGGCAAAATGGCGAGTGTTGCTGCCACTTTAAGGAGAAATATACTACGAAGAAATACCATTTAATTCTAAAATTACAAAAAAATATCGTAAAAATACTAGCTGCATTTTGGAATCTTTTTAGTGACTTTAAATCATTTTTTAGTATTTTTTTGTAATTTTAGAATTAAATGGTATTTTTTCGTAGTGTTGGTTTCGTAGTGGCCATTTTGCCCTCTTATTTGGCCTCCATGCGCGTCCCGTCGTTAGCATTGCAGGTCACGTGATCTGCCAATCTAATACTTTAACTATGATATCTATGGTAAAACCTTACACCGAGTTACACACCTTTTTGTGAAATGTTCCTCTTAAATTTCAGTTTATTCAACTTACTACAAAATATATTCAACGTTAGCAAATTTTTCTTACACTGTCGGATCATTTTTCATGCTCAAACAGCGTCACTAAAAACGGTTCAACTATCTTAATTAGCATTTTATGTAAATGTTTTATTTTTCAGTTAAAAATCTTGCACAAATTTTAAAAAAAATTAGTATTAAGTTTAAATCTTTAAAACCTAATAAAAGAAATAGTAATTTTTTTGACATTTAGGACAATGATTTTTTGTGTGGTTAAAAAGTTTGTGTCAACTAACCCAAAACTCTGAGATATAATTTACAACAAGCAAATATTTATAAAATTTCAAAAAGTAGTACATACACTGCGATGCAAAAGTTTAGACAATGACTTTTATTAGCTGTAAAATTTAGAATTGTGATAGCTGAGTTACAAAAACTTCCTAAACAAATTAAAAAAAGTATTTTGAAATGCTATAATTGAAACATAATTGTTTAATTTGCTATAGCAATAATTGTTTGATTTGCTGTAGCAATAACTGTTTGATTTGCTATAGCAATAATTTTTTTCATAAAATATAAATTTGTATGATGCAAAAGTTTAGATACATATACGATATTATGCTAATTTAAAGTAGATAATGGCCTAATTTCGCATTTTTATTTATGAATTGTATTTTTTATGTGATAAATTAAAAAAAACACGATATCCGGTGAACTAAACATATTTAATAACAATATTGGTTCAATTTTACACCAAACAGACAATATAGCCACTTTAAATCTTTATTCAAATCATATTTGCTTCAAATGTACAATTTAAATCATCGTACATCTCTAAATACGAACCGAATGCCTACCAGTCCATCACCTTAAAGTTTGCTTCGAATTCGTGGATTTAGAGAAATGCATTGACCGATTTTCTTGATGAAAAGTGCAGTCTTTCCCATATTTAATCACAAAATAGCGATATATTGTTCTATTTATTAATAGTAACAGTAAATATTTCACCATAAAAGATGTAAAATGGGTTATTGTCTGTTTGGTGTAAAATTGTACCAATATTGTTATTAAATCTGTTTAGTTCACAGGATATCGTGTGTTTTTTAATTTATCATATAAAAAAATACAATTCATCAATAAAAATGCGAAAATAGGCCATTGTCTACTTTAAATTAGCATAATATCTTATTTGTGTCTAAACTTTTGCATCATACAAATTTATATTTTATGAAAAAAAAATATTGGTATAGCAAATCAAACAATTATGTTTCAATATTAGCATTTCAAAATACTTTTTTAATAAGTTTAGGAGGTTTTTGTAACGCTACTATCAAAATTCTAAATTTTACAGCTAAATGAAGTCATTGTCTATACTTTTGCATCGCAGTGTACACTTACCGACTTACCCAAAACAAATTTTTCGTAGGGAACCGGTAAAGAAGGGAACTTCATATACATTTCGAGTGAAAGCGCCCTCTGATGCTGGAAAAGTGAAACAAAAATTGAAAACTTCGAAAAGATGGTATCTCTAATCACCATGGGTTCAAAATTCTGTATCAATCATAAGAACTGTATAAATAAATGTAAGAACCTTGCTTATGATATAGACTTACTGAAGACATTCATCATTAATTTATTTACAAAAGCCTCTGAGAAATAGGAAAATTGACTCAACGCCTGTGATTTAAATTTATATAACTCCATAGTTACTTTTTATAAATATTTTCTACTAAATTTTTCTAGCATAAAGTTTAAAAGAAACTATTTATTACTTTAAGTTTCATAAAATTATTTAAAAAAATATTATCTGCGTCTTGTTGGAAAAACTTACACTCCACAGACAGGTTTTTACATCTGTGTTATTTAGGTGATTAATGAAAATACTAAGAAGAAATTTTTATGTTAACTCAAAATTATTTTTCATTAACCCAAGTATTACAAGACGTCTTCATGATGGCATGCCCTTGTCGTAAAGGTAATTAATTACATCTTCATGATGTAATACCACTGTCTTAAATGTAAAATTCCGTCTATATGTAAGGGTGATTGTAAAATGGCCATCTATTTTAATTTGACGTTTTTTTTATTGATACAAAACACAAGTTAACGTGAATTTGGCATCTCTTTGGTTTTGAAAGAGTTATGTAAATTACGAATATCATGAATAATAAAAAGATTTTCTAATTTGCGAACACCTGGTATATTTTGTTGTTCCAATTTAAAAACAAGACTTTTGTAAAAAAAAAAATTAATGATTTTCAGCTGTTATTTATTGTTTTGAAATTCTTTTTAAAAAACAAGAACACTTTTTAATTCAAGATAACTTAAAAATTTAAATTGTCACCATAAGTATCACCTCTTGAATTAATATTCCGAAAAATATTCAAGTACATATGGCCAAGGTATGTATACATATTTATTAAAATGAAAGAAGCCATATAATTCAAAACCAAAACCAAAACCGAGCTATTTATGCTGTACAGTGTACAGATTGGAGAATTTCCATAAATTAAAGAACGTTCTCGAATAATATCTTGGGATATTTTAACGCAATTCGAAAGAAAGTTGTTTAACTATCAGGAATTATTAAATATTGTGGTAAAAACTTGCAATATTATGAAACTATCTATGGATCAATGTTATAAAAAGTGTCTATTTAGTTTTGTAATAACGCGTTACATATATGAAAAAATTAAATTATAATCTCTATCATCTATTAAAACTTCAAAACATAGTGGAAAACTAACCTATAAGGTCTTATGCACATGTTTTTGCAATACGTTACCGATCTGACATTTTAAAACTTCAAAACCCTTCCCAGTAAGAATTAAACACAAAACTTTCTGACTTTATTAGTATTGAAAGCAAAAGCGTTGTTACGAAGCAAGAAAAATAGTTTAAGAAACTATTTTTTAAAAATAATATTAAAAAATCAGTCGGGAAGCAAATCAACCATTTTCCTAATTCAACCCTTACATACTCTACTCCAATGCACTTAATATTCCCCCTTAAAACTCCGTAAAATATAACTTGCACCACCATAGCAAAACCCCCCTTACTGAAGATTCACCCATGTATCACTAATGATACGGAGATACCCATATACGGCATGAATCATTATTATTAAAGAAGAGGATGCTGAAAATCGATTAAAAGGCTTATTAATTCTCCAGGCAAACCTCACTGGCATTTTCAATTGAATGTCGTGAACCAACACAAAAGCAATGTCTATCTATGCGGCTTTGTGTCACATTCAAAGCCTGAACTGCGGATGCTACAGACATGGTCTATAGACGAAATTGCACGGCTTTGGCCAGATTATTATGTCGTAGAGAAGGGGGAGGAGACTACAAATAATATTGTTGGGATATAACAAAGCGAATAATTGCTGGTGCAATAACTAATGAGTAGCGGTATTGGCAGGTGTGAGTATGTGAAGGAAGAATCCTGATAAGTGTCTCTTGTAGAATAGTGTTTAATATTGAAATTGAATTGAGGAAATTTCACTTTTGTAGTACGTTCTGTATTATTTTGAGCATGGTGCTCGAATTTTAATTAAAGGGACGAGGTACCCAAAATGTAGGGCTGCCCAGAAAATAATTAAACATGCTCGGATGCTGCGAGCTGAAGAAATTTTTTAAAAAAGAAGGAATCCTTTATAATAGTTGAGGTTTATGGAAAATGATATGGTGGTTTTTTAAAATTGTTTTGGAAATGGTATGTTCATTTGGGAATGGTAGTTAGGGAATTGTAGTTTCATTTTTTTCAGTTTGTGAATGGTTAAATCCCTAAGGCTTTTAGGTAAAGAAATGTGGAGCTCCAAACTTTTTATCCTGTGTTGATACATACATGATTAACAAAAATTGGAATGGGATAAGGTCTAATGAGAATAGTTTTTCTTAAATGAGGAAGTTAAAAAAAATTTAAAATCTTATTTTTTGGCCATTTTTATACATAAAGCTACATAAATGTTCTTGTTTAACTGATAGCTCAATATCCATACCAACTTTTATTAATAGATGTTGTGTGAACATTTTGCAAAACAAAACATTAACAAATACTTTAAATTGTAGAAGGAGTAGAATTTTGAAAAAGGTTAACATTTTTAATTTTTTAAAAAACTTATGCTTCAATATTGAATATTTTTCATGTGTTTATTGTAGGTTAGTTCTCTGTAAAAACAGTTTAATTTGCATGCCAGTGATAAAAATACTGGATTTAATTTTTTGGGTACCGCGTCCCCTTAATGAAGTTCACTTCTGATATATTTAACCAGCATTCAAGAACTAAGAATCTCAGTGAGTTCAAAGTTTCGTCAATTGCAAAACGTTTTAAACATGCTGTAAGAATGGGTAGCACACATGTGTCTTTTAAAAATATATATTTAACTTATGTTTCGCTTCACGGACAGATTTTAATAGTCTTTGACATGAGGATTTATTAAGGTCATAATTAAAATCAATGTGGACAGACTTTTAAGACATATGGCTTCAAGATTTATAAACATATGGCTTCATGTCACAATAGATAAACTAGAACAAAAATCTTACTAAATTTTTTTTTTAAGTTTATCCAATTTTTTCCTGAAAACAAGGTTGTTGTACAAATACTAAGTTTGTTAAGATTCAAATTTATTTGTTGAAAACTTCAATCTCTTTTTCTGTGGATTTCTATTTATCTCCTTATCTATCAATATCCTCATCGATTTGTTTGAACAACATACTATTGCTTAATTGTTTTAATATTAAGCCTTGAAATATTTATAGCGTAAAATTGAATTAGCTTTGACAATGCGTGCTAATATATTAGTATATCATTATTTCCAATTTATCTAACAAGGATAAAGCATTAAAAATATCGAACATATATTACTTTTAAAAATAACTACTGTTTTAAAGATAACCATACATTTGTATAAAAAACATTGTATTAGTTTCAAGGGTAGAAGGAAAGTTGAGAGAAATATAATAAACGGGACTGGCTATTAAAGTGTGAAATTCAATATGGATTTTCTCATAAAAGAAAACTATCAAACAAGAAATGATGGAAGGAAATCATAAATACAAACACCACGACGAGCTATAAAGTGTTAAACGACCCACTAAAACATCACTTTACAGCTTTAAAAACTATTTTGAAAACAGAAAGTTCATAAAACATATTTTTAAGAAATCGGTATATATATTTCAAAGTGTTAATAAATAGAAAAATTGCAATTGAACACGATGTTGTAAGACCATCAAACTGAACACACTTAAAAAATTCAAAATAATTCTTCAATCAATAAAATATTCATTAAAAGAAATTGACAGTAAAATTACAGTTTGCTTTCCAATTCTAGTAATCGACAAGTAATGAACCTAACGCACCATACAACCATTTTATTGACATATAAATCTATATAAAACCAATAAAAAATTAATTAATGTCCCAATAAACATTAAAAAATTACAGTTATTATCATAACACTGCATGTAAAGAAGACAGAGTCTTTAACAAAATCATGGTTTATCCGCTTATTTCCCTGTTAACACCAAATTATTCCCAATGTTATTTCCCAATGACTTTACAATTAACTGTACTTGTAAGATTTCTACCTCAAATCGGAAACCCTTGTTATCTTAATGTAGTGATTCATGTTATTTCAGTCATCTGTCACAGAATCACTCCAACTGGCGAATTCCAACTGGCGATGAGTGACCTTTTCTCATTGCCTTCGATTCGAATTTCAATATGGCAAACAGTTATCTGTTAATTCACTTTGGATAATTATTGTTTAAATGATTTTCCAAACATTTTTTAAAGATTTGAATTTCATCAGTTTATATTTATGGTTTGTGAAAAAGTCCATTTCAATTTTGAGATAATTCCATTTGTAGTAAATATATAATTATTTTTGAAAAAATTGTCATGTATTTGAATTATAATTTTTAAATATTGTCTGTTCACGTTTTTCCACAAATAATTATCAACCGTTTTGTTTGTAAAATATTCTCAAATGAGCAAAAAACATTTATATTATTTAAAAAAAAAAATACGATATTTATTAAAAAAGGAAAACAACGTGAATAATGACACTATTTATTGTAGTAAATTTCTGTTAATATGTATTTAAAGGCTGACTCATAGCATTTTGTCAAAAATAATAATAGTAAAGAAAACTATTTAGACTACCTTTAACTCAAAATTTCTAATGGAATTTAGCAAAGTGCATTATTTTTATTCGAATACTTCGAATTAGAGAATCCTCCTCTACAACACATTTAGTGCTTAGAATATCGATTAATAATCTTTTAAATGTGATGTAAAAGATTAGTTTAAAAATATCCATAGTGATTTTACAGTAAGTTCCAAATAGAAAGTTAGGATCAATATCCAACAAGTAAGGCAATGTTCACTATACTTTTTATAACGTAAAACTAATATCTACTACTATTCTTTTAGTACAAGGGTCAGAAATTTAATTGTAAACTTAGATCAAGCATGTTATTAGTAAAGTGAGTAACAATAACAATTATTTTATAGACATATTGTATTTTAATTTTACGCAGTTGTTCATTTCTGAAATTACACTGTATCCAAGTGCAATAATAACTAATATTTTAATTGTATGTCACTAATTCTGTAACACTTTTCTAAAATTGTGGCTCAAAAGTTGTCATTTTGTTTGAACACATTTCATTGAATTAAAGATCTTCAAGGAAGAACAAGTTTCCCCTTTTTCATAAACTGTTTAGTCTATTTCTTAGTTTAGTTTTGAATCAACGTCGCTCTAGAGCTACACGAGGGCTATTGGCGACGGGCGTCGTACTTTAGAACCACAGTCAAGTGACGAGCCGACACCTGAGTAGGCACCCAACGCAACCGTAAGCACTAAATCTTATAAGCACTAAATCACTCATAAATACATAAGGACACGTGTACATAAGGACATAAAGGCATAAATACATGTCATACATAAGAACACATATGCATTAATACCTATTGTTAATAAAATGAGCAATCACAAGGGTTAGTTAAAAGACGTATTTCGTCATTTTACATTAGTCTCATCCTAAAACTGAAAATGCACTTTAGCGAAGTGTAGTAAATTTAATCTACTATCTCAAATTCCACCATTCTCCACTCCAATCATGCACCAGAATTTTCAAACTTCATTCAAACATGTTGCCAACCAATAAAATGAGTGACTATATATATGGGTTATACATCACTACTTTACATTATTTCTAATCTTAAACAAGACTAATGTCCAAATTTACAATCACCATTTCAATAACTATATCTTAAAGCCTCATTGAGAATTTCAAAGTGGGATTATGCGTGCTATTAATAAACCGCGTCATAATAAGGCCGAGTTAAAGGACATAAATCGCCACTTCGCATTAGTCCCATCCCTGAAATTGAAGACGCACTTTCCCCAAGTGCTGTCATTTCAATCGGCTGTCTCAGATTCGCCTGTCGCAAGGCACGGCTCAAGAGTTTTGAAACTTCGATTAAACATGTTATTAATAAAGTAAGTGGTAATGTAGATCAGTTTAAGGTGAGCCGAGCCACTTTGGATTCCCCACCCGTATATTTAATATTGTGCGGTGAGTGTCAACTGCCAATTCGAAAGCATTCATTAAAATGATAAATGAACTAAGCGACCTGAACCGTGGCTGCTTAATTGTGAAAGTTTCGCAGTTTATGCAGAAGGGGGGAAGCATGGTAATTATATCTCTAAAATTATTAGCCCGGCCGCGAGTTAGATGACCGCTCATTTAATATTGTTTCCAAGCGCGAGCATATTTCATGGCGTTTTTAAAAAGGGCCACCAAGCAATAGAGTGGGGAAGTTTCGTATTAATATGTGAAATGTATGCTCTTTTTCGAAAACAGTTTTACTCAGAAAACAGTTTTTTCTGGTTATTTAAAAAACCTTTTTACCATTTGAAGAGTTTTATAAATAATAAATTAACTAAAATAATACATTGGCTGGATTGGATATTTTTGATTTTGGGGATTTATTTTGGTTTAAGGGTACCACAAAAATAGCAAAATTTGTGACTTTTTTATCAGCCGAAATTAATTTTTGAAATCTCCTAAACTTGTTTGCAAAATTTCCAATGTGTAACTGCTTTTTTTTAAAAGTTATTTGTATTATTATGTGGGAGATAGTAGTACTGAAAACAAAAACGAAGTCATCAAGTTTAGGCATATTTTCTTTGACAGTCTGCGGACACTTGTCGATGACCTCTCAAAACATTTCATTTGAATGCTTTATTTTTATTTCAACAAACATTTTTAAGGAGGCTAAAAATAGACAGCCGGAAACAATTAAATTACCCAACAAACGTGTTTATAAATGATTTCAGGAGATTATTCAACTTTTTTTACGATTTCGAGATAATAAGTAGATAAAACACTGAATAATTTACCTTATTTCTATTTATACTAATTCATTCTTATTTAATTTAAAATAATTTATGCCAATATGGCAAGAATGCTGAATAAATTTTCCAATATTAAATGAAATTTATATAAAAACTACGTAATAGCTTTTGCTATTTTAATAAAGTTTTATGTTTTCTTTTAAGCAATATAGTTAAATTTGTAATAATTAAATTTTTAAATAGATGTATGAAAATTATATTTAAGTTATATGACTGTATATAATTTTATAGTTTGTATTTACGAAAATTCAAACTTTAAATGCATTTTTCTCAGTATACAGTTTTCCTAGATGCTAAGTTTTTCGAAACGCTAAAACTTTTAAATTTATTTATTCAGAAATTTACTTTTTGTGAGTAGTTTAAAATATGTGTTTATTAAAATTTAGCTTTCCCATTAATTTTTTGAGTTATGGTTATTTTTTAAAAAAATTTTAAAGTGAGAACAACTTCATTTTTAGGAACTTTTCAGGGCTTTTTCAAACAATTATTTTATACAAAAAAAATTACAGGTGATGCATCAAATTTGGAAGCTAGTTTAAAAAAATTGTGTTACACTATTGGTATTTAAAAAAGTTTTAGCATTTTTAAAAATGTAATTGTTTAAGAAAAAATTAAATTAATAAAAACTTACAAATATTCGAAGTTACTTATTCAATACATTGTTTTTATGTATTAATTCCCTTAAATAAAAAAAACACGGGTAACGAACTTCGAAATCCTTATTTGCTTTATAGACAAAAAAAGTCATAAGTGTGATCCGATGCAAGTCAGAGTGGTTGCAGTAATTGAAGTTAGACATTCCCCATGCGTTCAGTGGCCAACCAAATTTTTCCGCTAAAATTTAAAAAGCTAAATCAATTATGATCTTTACAATAAAATGATAATTAATAGTTATGAACTTCTCAAACCTCACTAGTTACAATTGCCAAACAGGTTTGGTTTGGTTGAATTAACGTCGAACTATAGATACACGAGTGCCATTCGCAAAACGTGTCATGAAGTGTATAATAGAAATAAGCACATTCTAACAGGATTATTGTAGTAAGCTATACATGCACTAATAATCTGATTATAATTTTCAGCTCGGTTTAATATCTTTTTATATCAAACAGTGCTTAATTTTTTTAAATGTCAAAGCAAAGTACACTTATCGTTATATCTATTAGTGTCTGTTTAATATTGTTACTGCTCATTAATTTTATATTTAATGTATTTTTTATGTTTTTGGGGGAATTTTGGCACATCAATTATATCGGTAAGAACATTCAATAAATTTTATTTTAGTTCATAAAATTCTCAGTGTACTAGTGAATAAAAAATGGATATAACTGCCAAAATTGAACGTATAGAATTATTTCGCCTAAACGCTTACACACACGAAACAGCAAACCTTACTGAACATGATAACAACAATGGTTCATTTGAATATAGATATAACAAGTTTGAATCGGACTTCCTTTGCCAGCTTCTCATTTCATTCGTAGACAACTTTTGGGAACCAAAGAACAAACTGTTGCCCTTGCGAAGAACATGTGAATAAGCATAGGATATTCTTCTTTCAGTTTCGCAGGAAGAGAAGAGACAGTTTGAGCGATGTGAAAAATTTCTCTTGCTGCTGTTTTCGTGAAAAGTTGTCATTTTGAAGAGTTTCGAAAAAAAGTTGCTTTTTGGCATTGAAACGTCTATTAACTTGCCCATTTTTGACACATGATTTTGTTGGCTTTTAGTTGCAGAGAAGAAAGTTCTGTTAGATTTAAAATTGCATGAGAACAAGCGGGTCTGAGCTCTTAGTGTTTCTACTAAAACACCAGCCAGGGCTAGAATTTTAAACACATTTCTTTAAAAACATTTATTTTCCACAGTTCAATAGACAAACTAGCCGATAACAAGGCAACGTATTAGAATGCAAAGGATATGGTTTGGTTAAGGGGGTACACACAGAACCTTTAAAGTTTATAAATTGGTCCAAAATATTGAATTGTAAAATAAAAGAATATTTGTAAAACTGTTTTCACAAATTTTTTATTAGATTAGAAAAGTTGTTTTTTGTTTTGAATTTGAAACTTTTTGAAATTTTGTTTGGAAACTTTAATAACTAATTTAGTGCTTCCCACATGATAATTTATTGAAAGCTACATGGGGGGGGGGGCATAATTAAATCTGATCAAAGAACTTAAAAAATGTTTTAGAAACATCATACACTACATACTAGATTATCCAACCAAAATTAATAAATTTCTGCGATTTATGATTTCATCATGTCAGTGGACCATCATGTCCGTTTATTTAGGCCCACGGACATGATTTTTTTTTCCACTGACATGACGTTTTAATTATATAAGAATAAATTGATTAACTTTAAGTGAAATGCATTATAGTAACACTATATTTTGCCGTGAACTAATATAATAAAGTAAAGCTGGAATTTTATTAAGGTGTAACACATCAATAAAATATTTTTATGTTAATTTTGGGGTTTAAAACTTTTCTAACTGAAGCATTATTAAATTAGACTAACTATCAAAATAATTTATATTATATGTATGATCTGTACCTATGCGATATTTCCAATGTAGTATGTAAGTGTAACTCAAATCCAAAATTTCAAAAACTTTCATCAATATTATTTTTTCGAGAATTTTCGCCTCAAAATAGGACGTTTTCTGAGGAATGACCCAATTTTGTATGGAATTAAACGAAAATTCTGCTTTATTTGATGTCCAAATGTAAACATTTGCACGCATCCCCGTTTTAGTAAATTTAGCTTTCAGAATTTAATCACTAATGAGTTAGCTACTAACTAAGCTTTATTACTAGTAATCAATACCCATTACGAAATATTAGTACGCACAAAATATACTCTTATCGAAATGCGCAACAATCGCTTAATTATACATGAGCATGCTCATTACTTAATAAAAGCTTAGTGTTTTGAAGTAAATTATTTTGAAATATTTGTTATTTATAAATTTGGTAATATGTTGATCATGAAATTAGGTGCCCATGCAATGTATACTTCGACAAATATGGTTGTCAAAGAATAGATAGTTCACTTTTGTATCATAAATATAGTTTTATTCTACACACAACTATTTGTTAATAAAAATAAGTTAGCTATGGTGCATAGCTAAATTACCCAATGTTTAACAATTTGATTTTTTATACGAAAGAAAGATGGCACCACCAATTACCAATCATATTTGACAATTCCTTATTGGATGTAGCACAATAAAGGTATCGCATGCATTTTTTTTTATAAAAATACCCGTAATAAGTTATTTTCTTAGAGCGCAAATGCGTATTTTGTTAATGTAAAACATATTTAAATTCTTCTGTTTACATTTATTCTTAGAAGCATAGCTAAGTAATTTCGTTGAAATTAAATGTATTTAAATTGATGATTTTGCTATGTCTACGTAAAGTTTTCCAAAAATATGGTTGTTTACAAATAAATCTATGAAAATTAGAGATTGATTATAACCAAAAATTTCATTTCACAAATAATGTTTTCTTGCAATAAGAATAGAGGTGTCTCTTTAAAAGATGTTCCTTTCCTAACTTTTCTTTGAAAAATTATTTCAAAATAAACTAAAAACTGCAGCTCAGCGAGTTGTAGTGTTTTTTACAGTACTATGTTTTAACCATAATAAGATACTTTAGCAAATTAGTATAAGTTCTGTATTAGTATTGATATTATATGGAGGGGAAAAAATCTTTTTCTTGCATTGTCGCCTTACGAATATATTTTAAGCCCCATATAAAACTTAGCTTTCGACAAACTATACATAAAGAAATATTAAAACGATGGGATAGTGTAGTTGTCGCATGTAAAGAATCTCTCAGTTTTATTATGAAATAAAATCTTCATATTAAAAGAAAAATATGTTTCATAATTATTGTTTGGATATTTTTACCCAAATATTTTTTAAATGTTACAAATTCATCAGTTTATTTTTTATGATTTGTTAAAAAGAAATTTTTTTATTCAATTTTAAGATAATCCCATGTGTAGTAAGAATGGATTTATTTTTTAAAGAAATGTTGTGCATTTTAATTATAAATTTAAGTATTGTCTCTTCAATATTTTCTACACATATTTATCAACTGCTAAGTTTGTAAAAAAGTCTCAAAATAATGATAATTATTTAATAATGATAAACAAATAATGATAGTAATTTGAAAATTTGAGATATTTATCAAAAAAGGGAAACAATGTCCATAATTTAATTATTTATAGTATTAACTTTCTGTTAACGTGTAGCTAAAGATTGTCAGAAATAGGGTTTTTTCTTTTGACACAATTGAACGAAAATCACATTTAAAAAACAACTATGCTGGCTATTAATTGTATTTGAACTTTTTTATGCAAATTAAGGTGAATAGTAAAAATTTTTGCACCAGCTTTTCAAAAAGTTAAAAAATCGAGTTATTTTATTGTTAAGTCTTTTTTAAAGAGGAAACGCATCCCAAATCAAATATATAATATATCGCACTTACCATACTGCCATTAAGATCTTGACATCTTAAGATTTTATTTTAAATCTCTTAATTTTACTATAAGATGGCGCCACGACCTAATATTATTTTCTCTAGGAAGTATCAATATAAAATATGAAGATGGCGCCATGAACTTTAATTTCGCTAGCGAATATAAAAAATAAAGTTTAAATTCGTCAGTATTTTTTTGTATCAACAAAATTCATAATTACTCAATTAGTCAGTGTATCAGTAGTTAAATACTGTGGCTCAAGCTTACTTTGACATTAAAGATGAACTGGTTTATGCTTAACTTCTTAATTACTCCGAGTTATACTATTTTTTAGTCATTAGAATTGTCTTATTAGTGAAACAGTTAATTAGTTATAAAGTTTTATGCTTCGGATAAAGTTTCCCAATCCACAGTAACCAATAAATAATTTGAAGATACAAAATATCGGTTTTAAATCAAATATTTATGTTACCATTTATATAAAAGGTTAAATTTGATTAGACGTGAGTAAAAGGGCGGAGTAGACTAATTAACAATGTTGTCTCATGTAACAATGTTAACTAATTAAAAATGTGTTCTGACAATCAAATAAGCACTTTCAGATCTTGAGTGGCATCAGGGATCCTGAATGAAAATAAATTATTTCTCGAGCTTCGATTAGTGAATCAATTTCACGTGATAGCAGAGCACCAATCGGAGCACCGATTGAAGGAAAAGATGGAAGGGGAATTACATCATTTCAAAATCACACTAATTAAAACTTTAACTTTTTTTCGTCAAACGTAGGTAAAAATAAACAAAAAATTTCATATATAAGATCGTATAGGGAAATGTTGTTTATTTTTTTTAAATAGGTAGTTAGTCTCTCATCCGATTAATTATTATTCAGAACTGGATTTAACAATTTATGCAGAATTTTTCTTTGGTACAGAAATTGTTTTATGGTTTAAACAACAGCAACCTCAAATTTGAAAATAATTTTATTTCACTATAACTGTATCAATTTGAATACTATAACATACGAATGATTTCCATATTGAGTAAGTAGTAGTTAATTATCTGATCAGTGGATTGACAAGATAAAATAGTTATCGTGACTTAATGCAATCAAAGGATATAGCAATCAAAATAATAATAGTTTTTAAAATGATAAATAAATAATAAATTAAATAATTATAAAAAGCCCATTCTTCAAAAAAAATTTCACAAATTTGTTAACCAGAAAGATTATAAGTCGATTTTCATTGAAAATTTTCGAGGCAGATAAAAATAAGAACCCAAAGGAGAAAAGTTAAAAATCTGACTTTTTTAGACAAACCTGGGTCAGTTTTCAAACCAGCAATTGAACTTTTGCAATTGAAATTCATCGTTTTCTCAATTCTAAAATACTGAAATCATTTGGTATAAATCAACTAATTACATTCATAATCGAACCGCTTGCATGTCAGAAATAGCACCTTAGAGACTAATTACATCGTAACTCACAGTCCTCTGTCATTTTATTGTAACATAGGTAAATCCCTTTATGGAATTATTTTGCTTTATTTTGGGACAATTTTCATTTGATATGATGCATTATTATTGATATATGGGTCTCTAGAGAGTGTCTTACAGAACTTTAATCAGATTATTCAATGGTAGCTAGTTAATGATACACACAACTTAATTTGTTCTTTGTGCAATAATAATGATTTCATTTCAAAAAAGGAATGTTTAAAAAGTTCATTTCAATACCCACTTTGTTGTTAGATGATTTGTATACATCAAATAAAAAATCGCATAAACTGAAATTGGTAAATGACAAATAAACATTCACTGTGTTCGATGTTAATCTAAACAAAACATAACTTGACTTTGAACTATATGAGAGATCCTTTTGTGTACACTGTATATCAAAGTATCAACAATCAATATCTATATTATATATTTTAGACAAAATTTTAAACACAAAAAATTACAAAAAAAATTAACATTAACTCAGGCAAGTAAAACAGCACAAGTGGAACTCAAGTATTTTAAAAAATGGAAACAATACAATTTTGTGGTGTTACAAGAATTGTGTTGATGACATTCCTTAAAACCATCTTAAAAACCATCATCCATTATCTTAAAAAACCAACCGATACTGCAATTTATAAATATTGCTAATAATCTACCAGTCAAAAGAGATATTTTTTTTGATGATTTTTCTAATTTTAAAATTGATATTTTCTCACTTTTTGTATAATTTTTGTTTGTTTCTGTGTGCTGATGCTCTGTCTTTTTTTGGTATATTTATTTGTCTTTGTGTCTGTATTTTGTACTGTATATTTTGTTGTCCTGTTATATATTATGGATCTTTTGATTGCAATCTGATCTGGAGCTGATTGTAATTTTAACGATGGATCTTTTTAATTGATTTTACTGACCTTTTGTATTTTAATAGTTTTATTTTTGTTTTTCTTTTAGTGTTCCATTTTAGTTTTTTTATATTTGTGCTTTGCCTTGCTTTTATCCTCTACCTGTATTGGACTAGATCTGTATGGTAGTTGTAATTTAAATAAAATAAAATAAAATAAAATAAATAAAATAAACATTCCAACACAATTGGAAATTGCGAAAGAAGACGATTATTATATATATGCACGATTGACAGAAAACTGTAAGCTACATTGCTTCTTTAAAATATGTATAACACAATAAAATATAATAAAAAAATTCTGACGAGCTTACAATTTTTCAAGAAAAAAATTCTGACGAGCTTACCTTTTGAGGTTTTGGAGAGTGATTTACAAGTGTTACTTGATGATGATCTTTGGCCTGAGGGATGTATTATATCTATGTTCTTCGGCAGACTTAAGCAAGACCGAATCTTTGTGAATCCAAATGTAAATGATATCAGGAACTCATCTTCTAGTATGATCGGCGATAGCCACAAAGATGATTGACTGCCCCAACGTGAATATTCTCATGCAAATATTCACCCGAATTTTAATTCTTCAAGATCTAAACACAATCTATCTATATGTTATCAAAATGTTCGCGGACTTAGAACTGAGGTATCTGATTTCTATAGCTTCGTGGCTTCTGAGGATTTCGACACTATCCAATTGACTGAAACATGGCTGTGTTATGATATCCAATCTGATGATTTATTTAAAGACAGATATCTCGTATACAGAACAGATCGTGACTCTTTTACCGGTGTTTCAAAACACGGGGGAGGTGTTTTATTTGCAATAAAAAAAGTATTTCATATATTCTGATCAATACAAATGACTTGGAACTCGAATGTCTGATTATTTCAGTTGAACTGAAATTTCGAGAGAAATTACTTTTATGTGT
This sequence comes from Oedothorax gibbosus, assembly GCA_019343175.1. Taxonomy (NCBI): domain Eukaryota; kingdom Metazoa; phylum Arthropoda; class Arachnida; order Araneae; family Linyphiidae; genus Oedothorax; species Oedothorax gibbosus. Next base: position 5,495,811 of record CM033282.1, on the reverse strand, counting down.
TATTTATTTCCCTCCTAGTTCCGGTCATGATGCCTATATCAAGTTTTTTAAGTACTTTGTTCGGTTCTCCTCTTACGAGAATATATTTGTGTGTGGTGATTTTAATTTGTCAATATATGAGGATTTTAATATACATAGTTATTTGTATCATAAGATCATGGAATTTCATAATTTTATGTGTGTCTGTATAATTTAAATCAGTTTTTAATAAAGTTCCTAACATCAATAAGAAATACTAGGATTTGATTTTGTGCAATATTCAATCTTGTGATATTTCAGTTGATCATTTTGACAGACCTTTGGTTACCGAAGATAATCATCACCCCACTCTGAGTGTTGTTGTTAACTTTTTAACGGATCGTAACACTAAACGAATTGGAATTAACCCTAAATATAATTTTTAAAAGGCAGATTATTTGTTTATGTATTCTTTGTTTACTGAAACTGATTGGCTTTTTTTTTAATCTTTCAGTAATGTTAAGGATGCAGTTTCTGGTTTTTATGATTGTTTAAATATGGTTTTTCATCTAACAATACCCATAAAACTTGAATCTCCCAAAAAATTTCCATTCTGGTACTCAAGTAAAACTGTTAAGTTGATTAAGCAGAAAAATAGATTGCGTAAACTTGCAATCGGTACACTCTTAAAACAAAAGAGTAAAATCCACTCCTATAGGGGAAGTGCATTTTCGGCAAGGAAAGGAGTGGAAATTAACTCAGACTGAGTTAAAACCGCTCGTTTGTTTTAAAAGTGTAGTAAGGATCAAACGGTTTTGGAAGAATTTAGGTCTATCAGATCGTCTTTAAAGGGAAATATTGCACGGGATTACTCCACTTATCTAAAAACCACTCAGCTTAATCTAATCTCTGAACCTAAAAAAATTTGGTCTTACTTTAACAAGAGCAAATCTATACCAAATTAGTTTTTTTATGACAATAAATACCATGATAATGATATTGATGTTGCTAATGTGTTTGCCAATTATTTTAGTACAATGTATAAGTCTAGTACGGCCGACTACGTTTGTAATCTCAACAACTTCGATAATATTTGTGATATGGTTAAAATTGACTGTGTGACGTATGGTGATGTGGAAGAAGCCGTTAAAACATTCAAATCTCCATCAACTATTGGAGTTGGCGGTATTCCATCTTTTATTCTTAAAGGCTGTTCTGAACATTTAATTTATCCTCTTCTTATTTTGTTTAATATGTCTTTACGGACAAGTACTTTTCCTGATATTTGAAAAAAAACAAAAATAATTCCTGTATTCAAAAAAGATAATCCTGAGGATTGTAGAAACAAACTATAGACCTATTGCCATTTTAAGTCCATTTTCTAAAGTATTTGAAATTATGTCGTGATGCGTTAATTGATTGTTTTAATGACGCACCACTCCTTTTTTTCTAAGAGTTTCCCATGACCATCAATAGATAGTTTTTTTGTTAGGAATCTTGGGTAGACGACAGTCTCGAAGATAGGGCGCTATAAATTTCGACCAGTCTGCAGCAAAGTGACTTTTTTACAACACTCACAGAAGGAATGCCAATTAGCAGTTCTCGGAAAGGATGGCTTGTGAGGGATGTTTTCTCACACACTACATTGGTGAATGTTAAACGCCCATCGAAGGACGTTGGCCTATTACGGCATACTGACATCCCTTAGGAGTGGTCAATGGAGGGTAACAACCAATTGAGCAACAAGTCCACGCCCACGAAGGGAATGAGAGGATGGAGATTCTACAGAACAACTGGACTGTACTGCATTCCTTTAAAAAACATGAAGCACTGAACACCAAAAATAATTGGGTTGCTTTTTGACCTCACCACTCTTGAGCCCGTAAAGTCCACCGCTCGCATACATGCCTAAGTACCTCATCGATGCCCATGCGCAGATCCAGGTGGGGGGTCAAGGGGTCAGATGACCCCCCTGTCGTTTTTTGAAGTTTTCTTTTTAGCCACCTCCTACTAAAAGCTCTGCCCCCCCCCTCCCCTTTCAAGAACCCGTATTATAGTCTAATTTTATTTTTTACAATAAAAAAATCCCGAAGTGTCCTCCTTCAAAACGGCATTGCACTCTTCGCTCCAGGCTCTTTGAGGGGTGGTCCACCCCCTCTTTTTCTGCCCCTTACCATTCCTTCTAAGGATGTCGTGAGAGAATTTTCGCTACTCTCTTTGAATACTGTTGATTAAGATCGTTCGCAAAAGAACGTCTAGACAGCCGTGTAGATTTTAGACAAAAAGTAGGATTGTTTAGGCAATAAAAAATAGGGACCACACGGGGGCTTCGGGATGTGATTGGACGTGGACTCTTATTGTTCTTGTGTAGAAATACTCTGCTCTTTGCTGCTCATCTGAAGAAATTTCAAGCCCATCTCAACGGATGTCCACACGATCTCAAGTAAATCGGCCTGCTGGATAATTACGTATTTTATTTACTTTTTAAATAATTACTTTTACACGGGTGTTTTGAAGAGGCAGACGTGTTTTTCCACCTTTTTCTAATTTTTCTAGTTTTTTTAATATTTATAATTATAGAAAACTAAGGTTTACAACATTTTTAATGTTTCTTCTGAAATTAAAACACTGCATTGTTCTTTGAAAATAAGGTAAAAAAAATATATTATTTATATTATATATACTCGGAAAGTTTATTTATACTATTTTCAAAAATTCTTTTTTAATTAAATGTATCCTTTTTAAAGTTAATTTTAGAGCATTTTTTTAACGTAGAGACTGGGCGGCACTTATGTCGCTCAGTGATTTAATAATCAAGTCACTGGTCGATAATAAAGGGGAACTTATAATAATCCCGATGCTGAGCTGAATAGAAAATGTCAAATGTTTTGAGATTTGACTTTTTGAAAGCCTATCGTGTAAACTCATTTCGAAGACTTTATGTTTGGTTTTTTCTTGTTAATTTGTCTAGTAATTATTACAGATATTTGAACATATTTTCTTTAGTTTTTGGTTTAATAATGTTTACTGATATGTCTTAGTATGAATAAAATATCCGCTAATGGGTTTTATAACGAAACTGGGACTTTTCAAATCAAATTATAGAGAAACTTAAAATATTTTTTTTTGATAAAATTATAATGTTAAAAGAAAGATTTCCGTTCATCAAAACTAGCCATTTCTTCAATTGGTCTTTTTAATTATGCTTTTTTTGGTGTAGTAAGTGCTGAAGCTGATGCTTTTTTTTAAATATTTTTCTTCTACATAAATTTAGTAAACTATATATTTTTCCCAACTTACAAAATAAATTTTCACGCGAGTTATTATCTTGTTATTCCCTCTGCTCTATTCTAACTATTATTCCAATATAAAATGCCTAATATAAAATTCTTAAAAAATACACCGGTTTAATTAGTTATTAATTAATTTCTTATTTTAAAACGTTTGTTACTTGTACATAAAACAAATTAAATTTTAAAAAAATTAATTAATTTAAATTTAAAAAAACCCCGTAAAACAGTTCATCTTCCATCTTTCAAACCGACAGTTGTACTTGCTATTGAAATATTTATAAAACTACGTCAAGTAAAAACGTTATATCAATTAAATATATTCAATGCATATTAAATAACTTTACATTGCAACATTTAATTGATTTTTATTTAATATATTTTTTACTATTAAATTAACATTAATATTTTTATAAATTCACATTATTCAATAAATATTTAATTTTATTGATTTTAAATGATAGTATAAACCACAAACGCAAATCAAGAAGGTTGTAAATTTAAGTATGATGTTTATTATTAATGATTATTAATTAATATTAATTATGTTTATTAATTGCCATTAAATTGAGTGTTTGGTAATTACCAGTGTATTTATTTAATAACTAATAAGTACGAGAGATTTCTTTGTTGGGAATCTATATTATAAAATAACTTTAATATTTAATTAAGAATTTAATTTGCAGTCAGCATTTAAAAAATGCGATTTTTCTAATTACCAATAATTTCTTCCAATGAAATTTTTGACCCCCCTGTCATTTTATTCTGGATCCGCCCCTGTCGATGCCCTTGATCCGCCGGACACCTCCCGGACCCTATCCTGATGTCGGAGCCCCTTCATGCCTAAATACCTCATCGATGCCCTTGTTTCACCGGATTCCTCCCGAGCCTACCTTGAAGTGTGCGCCCCTGCAAAAGCTCTTCTACCGGCAATTCTTTTTCTTTTTTCTTTTGAAATTGTTTTTCTTTTGCAATTGCAAGATTAACCTTTTTTTTATTAGTTATTATTTAGGCTTTTGTTGATATTTTCAGTGGGAAAAATTATAGAATCTGGTAGGTTATGTCGTAAAACCTAGTTATTAATTATTTTATCTTAACACAACGCAAATGTACTAACCAAAAGACTATTTTAAAAATCAATAATTATTTTATTACATCACAGCTATGATAACTCCCTTACACATTGCAACAAATATGCCGCACCAACTTTTAGCATTGCGACAAATTATAATATACAAAAAGCTGTTTTCCCAGGTAAAAAATGTAATTTCCCCTGCTCAACATGGGTTTATGCCAAAGAGATCAACAGTTACAAATTTATTTTGCTTGACTAGAAATATTATATCAACTTTCGAAAGAAGTTGCAAGCTTGATGTCATTTATACAGATTTTTCAAAAGCTTTTGACTCAATTGATTTTGGTGTTCTTCTAAATAAATTTCAAAATATTGGCTTTCACACTAATCTTATTAGTTGGTTTTCATCTTATTTAAATAACCGAAAGCTTTATGTGTTTTTCAATCCCAGCAAACATTGAAGTGATGGCGAACTGGTGGCCCAGTGCTGCCAGTGTTGGCTACTGCTGTCCACCGGTCAGTCGTGCACTCGCCCAATACAAGGCCAATACTGATACCCGTTGTTACCCTACTGTTACGGCGTTGTGATGGACATTATGTAATGGCCCAATAACATTTGGCCAGTACCAGGCCAACGTTGATTTTTCAGTACTGGGCTTTCATCCCCCTGCCACTGTTTTGCCGATACTTAAAAATATTAAAAACTGAATACGAAGCCTTTAGTAAGGTTTTTAATAAACTTTTCGATAAAGATTAATTTACACAATTGCTGTGTTAGACATAGGAAAAATGAAGAAATTTATCCTCTAAAAATCACCTATTCGGACTAATTAGTATTGGCTAAATGAATGCTTATCAGTATTGGGCCAATATAACCAGGGCAGAATTGGGCCAATAAAAACTGACCTGTATTGGGCTAATACAAACTGGACGGTATTATGGGTCAATAAAAACTGTCCAACGTTAGCTATCTATTAACGTCTAGACTTTTTATTTTACGATTCACAGTTTTTCACCTGCATCCGAAAAGTGAACAAAAATTAAAAGACATTGCAAAAACAATAAATTGATATAAGATGGAAGAAAATAATAAGCAAAAATTTTTGTGCCGCCTTCGGCGGTTTTTGTTCTACGAATTGTCAAATTTTTTAAGTATTTTGTTCAAAATTATGAACAAGGAGAGTTGAATTTTATTTTCTATTTGTTGTGAAATAAATTTAAATTAATATACAAACATTTACACACACGCGGCTCAGTGGCTGAGAGGTCAAACGCGTCCGCCTCATAAGCCCAAGATCGCGGGTTCGAGCCCCGGCTGAGTCGTCGGATTTTCTGGATGGGAATAGAACACAATTGCTGCCATTCCAATATAAGAAGTACTGGGCTAACGCCGTGATTAAAATATAAACGGTACTGGGCTAATGACGTGATTAAAATATAAACGGTATTGCGCTAATGCCGTGATTTAAAGTATAAACATCACTGGCATAATATTGGGATAGTTCCGCGAATCAATGTAATTTAATGGCTGAGTACTGAGCTAACACACATTTTAGCCGAATTTCCAAATAAGAACTTCTGGCAGAATGCTGGGCTAGTACTGACCAGCCAAATATTATTTTAACTGTAGCGGTGGAATGCTGGCCCAACGTCGAAATTTCCATGAATCCCGGATTGCAAGTATTGGCATGGTACTGGCCCGTAACATTGGGCCGGTACTGGCAAGGGCGGACACGTTTGTGACGACGCCGTTACGGCCACCGTGCATTGGGCCAATACTGGAGATGCCGACATTTCAGTATTGGCCCAATAATGGGCGAGTAGAGTATTGTTTGCTGGGATAGTTTTATTTCTAAGGAATTTACCAATAAGTGTTCCACTGGGATCAAATTTAGGCCCCCTGCTTTCTATATTGTTTATGATCTTTGTAATAAATTAGAATTTTGTGATTATCTTTTATTTGCAGATGACTTAAAATTGTTTAAAAACATACGTTCTATTTTAGATGCTGATCTCTTGCAAAGCGATCTTGATCATTTGTATGAGTGGTGTTCGGAGAATAAGTTATTTTTAAATATTTCAAAATGCAGTGTTATTAGTTATACGCATAAAAGTCAACCTTTAAGTTATCTGTCCAGAATCAATAATGTTAGCTTACTACGCAATTTTACAGTTAAAGATTTGGGAGTTACTTTTACTGCTACTCTTGACTTTTCACAACAGATTGACAATATTGTATCTAAGGCTTATAAAGTACTTGGTTTTCTTAAACGTAAAACAGTAAATTTACTAATCAACTTGCTTTAAAATCTTTATATTTCAGCCTTGTACGCTCTAATCTCGAATATTTCAGTATCATTTGGCATCCCTACTATGACAATAAAAGTAATGTTATTGAACAGGTTCAATCCAAATTTACACACTATTTATATTACAAAAGCTATAACGTTAGTGCTCAATAAGTATCCTTAACTCATCTGCGCAATATTTTTTTGTATTCCACTCTTAAAATCTAGAAGAGAATTGTCTTTTTTTTTCTTTAAAGTGTGTAATAATTTGATTGACTGCAATGAAATACTGAGCACTATACAAATATCTGTACCTAGTCGGATATTCAGAAGGCATCACTTTTTTAGAAATGTTTTTGTGAAATATAATTATAAAAATAACTTTTGCCTTTATGAGTTTTACAGAATTTATAACAGTATTTGCGAGGATTTAGATGTTTTTAACATGTCTTTTAAATGTTTTAAAACCAAATGTTCTGTGCTTTTACTTTGTTAGTTGATTTTCTTCCAACACCTGTAATTGGATTTTCAATCTGATGTGTGTTGTGTAAATAAATAAATAAATAAATTCAATTTGAAAAAACAATAGATGGAAAATGTTTTAAATGGCCTGAAATGGATATCCCAAGTTGATATTGATAAAATAGAAGCGATTATTCAACCACCTTTGTTTTCTCTGCAAAATAAAAAAAATCCCCAGTTTTGTATTGAAACAAGACTTAACGTTTAAAATTGAATAATTCGTTAATATAAAAATAATTAATGGGTTAAAAATATAAGTAATAATTTTGTCGGACAAAAATGAAAAAATATTAGTCATTTTACCAAATACATTAGTTAGATCACGTATCCCAAATGGGTGGGTCATGTGTCCCGATGTATAGGGAAGGGATACAGGACCCAAAACTAAAGTTATAAATAATTTATATTTTACTACTATTGCAGTTAATACTTCAGAAAAATACTAATACACATTGTGTAATACTTTATGAAGCACAAATTGACTGCATTTACACATCCATAAATAGTGTGTTTTTTAAAAGTTAAAAGCCAAAAACTACAAATTGGGTCATGTATCCCTAGTTCCCCCTATTGAAAGCCACGCATTTTTTTCTGAGTGTATAACTGTATTGATGAGTATAAAGCTAATGTCCAGCATTAAAATAATTTATAATATTTTTGTGACAAAGAATCCGTGGGCAATATTTTCCAACTCATGATTTAAAGTTCATTTCAAAAAAGAACTGCTGCACTGATTATTTTCTATTTGACAAGTTTTAAACTGAACTCAATATTAACACATATATTTAACGTAAATATAACGCACAGTTTCGTCATTTTTATACAAAACAGTTCTTAGAGTTATCTAAGATAGTCGAAAAATATATTTCCTTTGCATTGCAATGTAGCAAACAGTGACAAAGTATAAGGTTACCGAATGTTGGATGTTTTCGCAAAAGTAATGATCTGAATCTTTGAAAATACCCAAATCCAGAAGTTACAATTTATCTCGCCTTACACCGGTACCGTATTGCTTTTCGAAGTCATTTTCTTGTTGCGACATTTCCTTATGTGCCGTCTCGTTTTCTACTGTAAAATGGATATCTACAAAATATGTGAAATCGAAACAAAAATGGGTTTTGTAAGTAAAACAAATATTTTCTTTTGAAATTCGGCTGTTGTATTTTTAAAGAAATCGGTATTCATTTTGATTATTGATTGTTTTTTGTTAAAAGAAATATATCAGAAAAAACTTTCATTTTGGTCACAAAAGTTTATGAATATTTCTTGAAGTTTTACTTCGATTCTGTCATTTTTTATTTGCATTTGATGACAAATATTACGTGCATTTCCAAAATCATTTCAGAAGTTTTAGGTTCAGACACGTTTGAAAACATCTCCTTATAATTCTTCATTCACTTTTTAAAAAAATACTATTTTGACACATGATAGTAGGAATATTGGAATTTTTCTTTTCTCAAATTTAAAAAACAAAACAAATATTTGCACATGTAATTATCGTCCGAACTTTTAATTTAGCATGTGTAAATGTAAAACCAAAACATATTCCTACAAATAATGTTTTTTAATCCTAACATAAAATAGGAAAACGTTGTTTTGCACATTTTTATTTTTCTTTATTTGGTTAACAATAACAATATTGGTTGTATGTATCCTCTGAAAAATTACCGACTTCCTTTTACCCTTTTCAAAAGTCGTCTAGAAAATGAATTTTTATTTTCAATACTCAAAACCATTTAAAGAAACTTTAAAATCATAAAAATTCTACATGTTTCCTTCATCGTCAAGATATCGAATAAACTTTTTTACTCCGTCCCGAAAATATCCAGTTCATCCCTGCAAACTGTCTATCCAAAAGGCACCAAGTGACAAATTGTTTTTTTCCGTGACACTTTTGTAAGCTCAAAAATTTATTTTATCAAAAGAATTTGAATTATGAATAAAAAAAAACCAAAAGCCCCAATTTCGAGTACTAGACATCCTATATGTTTTTAAAAAAATGCTTAGGTACCTTTTTCGGCATCTACCTCCATTCTGCACTGTGTAAAATGCCTCTCTCTCTCTCTAATTCTCTGTCTAGAAACAAATATTCATTGGAAAAATTCATTTTTAATGTATTTTTATCTTATGAATTATTTTTTTATAAAAGTATTTTAAATACTATTGGTGTAAATTTTACTACAAATGTATCACAATATGAAGCAAATAGCTGTTATAAACCCTTTGGGATGAAAAGACACGTCCCCATCGAAATACTCAAAATAAACTGATCCACTCTTTTTTAGTTTTTAGTTAGTTTCTAAATCAATTTTTAGCTTTTAGCTCTTTTCAGTTTAACGCGATTCAATTAGGGTTTGAAAACTCGATCCAATTCTCGTCCCATGCTATTTGGTGGGCCTCCATCCATCAAGTTAAAGGACTTGCAAAGTGGTGTCTACGCCCTGAGACAATTGTAGGTCTTGACTGTGATTGTCCACTCTCAGCCCCGCCTGGATAGTGGAGCAAATTCTACTCAATTAGGGGGCTCATTATATATCGAAAAAGGCTAATCGAGACTCGGTAAAAGGTATTATAGTTGAAGGTTAGGCTTTGAAAGTGGCGTAAAGCCAGTTTGAAAAAAAAAATGCAGTATTTTCTACACTTACCTATTTTTATCTGTTTTGTTATATATTAAGTCTAATTTTCTTTTAGTCTTAAAAGAGAACACTAAAAGACAAGTTTTTAACATGCATTGTATGGCACTTCAAATAGTTAGATTTTTGTATCTTGAACAAGAGATAATTGAGTTGGACCGCTATTAAAATAAGCCCTTCAAATTATTATTTGTGCGTATTTTATGAATGAGTACATTAATGAGTCGGTAGTGGCATCGAGCATTTAGATATAGGCAGATCGTGTTTTCAGTCTTTGAAAAACATAAACTACTTCTTTAAAAATTTATTCTTTTAAAATACTTAATCCTAAAAGAATGTACTGTGATGTGTATGTTTTATGTTCGTCCTGTCCTACATTCGAAAATACTATTTTAAATTTAACACTAAGAATTCATTCATTTCAAATTTCAAAACAAAATCCTTTTGAACGTTTGAGTCCACCTAGCAAAAACGAAATTTTAAAAAAATTAAAAAAATACTAGAAGATAAATAAAGCGTTTAATTTATAGCATTTGGGCTTATGAAAAGTATTAATTTGTTTTAAATGATATTTGGCAACCGAAAGTTCTTTAAAATCCGTTTTTCTACTAATACACATTGTGTGCAGAGAAACATCCTGTCGGGGGAAATGAATCGCATAGAAAGGAAGGAAAAACGTATCAAAAACTGATTTTCAAACTCCTTTATATGTTATTATTTAATAGTAATTGTCATTTAATGGTAATTGTTATCACAAACTAATATTTTACAAAATTTATCGATTTTCTTTTATTTATCAAATAAACATTTTTTTTGCATTTATTAAATCAAATACGTGGATAGTTTTTGAATGTATGGTACTGTGATGACAGATGTCATAATATTATTATGACTTAAATATTTATTTAAAATACATTCTCCCTTAACTAGTGATATTAATTATAAAATCAATACTCCAAATAGACTAATAACTAAATAACACAAAATGCATTAATAAACCTACCTTTAATAAAGACCCATATTATAAATAATTTATCCGTGATATAATCTAAGTCTCGTTACATAAATTTAATATGTTTGCCATTTATCTCCAATAAACCTATATTAACCCTCCACTACCTAACCCTATGGGAATATCCACGTGCAAATAACTTGCAAGTGTGGCATTTCACTTAAGTGCGTATGTCAGGCTATCCGCAGGGCTTAATGGAGACTAAAGACAAGGATGTGTTGATGGGATACATTGATTAAATAGGAGGTGGTTTTCTTCTTTGTTTAGTTACTCGGGGCTTAACGCTGACGGAACCTCCTAATCAGTTTTTGATCATCTAATGGATAGGTTTCTCGTATAGACATCCCTTAGACATATCTATGTACGGTAGTTGGGAAAGTAATCTTTTGGTAAATATTTTCTGATGTGGTAATAAAATGCTTTTGGGGAAGCGTTTCTACTTAAAGATAAATATTCAGTTATCAAAGATGTAATACTTTAATAGTTTTGAATAGTTTAATAACAATTTTGTTAATAAAAAAGTTTATCTATTTATATTTTAAATGCATTAGAAATATATTCAAGTGGAACTCACGTTTTAACCGAAAACTAGTTTCTACAAAATATTAATTGTCCGGGCAATATCGCGTATCACTGTGCAATATTTCTTACTATCGTATACCCGTATAGCCCAGAAACACAAAAAGGGTATTACAGAATAAAACAAGTTTAATAGAATTTTGATATTCCGAGGAGATGTCATCTTTGTCAATTGATTGGGCCCTTATTCAATTATTCTGATACCGAGGATTAACCATATTTCGTTTTTTTAGATAAACTTTTATTAACGTATTTAAAGTTTCAATTCATAAAAGTAACCCATTTTTATAGATAAAATACAATAAGTTACAGTTTATTGTCTAAACAAATCTTCTTTAAACTATCCCAAACAGCAGCTTAACCTGAAAAATGATCCCGGAACTAAAATTTAGTCAAGTAAATAAATTGCTACAGAAATTATATTTCATTATACCAGTCTAAAAACTTTAATCACAAAGCTTTCTACCCCTCACATTTCAAATAAGAAGCATAGGCTCAAAACTATTTTTTTCAACCAAACTATAGGTCAGAGAAGCTGCTAGTTGTGGTTTTAAGACGAAAACGACGTGGTGTTAAGATTTACCTGTAAGTTCCCTTGTTCATATTATAGACACTCGTTCACCTACATTTGATTTCTTTTATGAGTGAATAATAAACACATTTAAATATTCAGTTTAAAACAAATATATAAAAATGTCAGTTTTTTTCATGTTTTGAGAGCTGAAAATTTTATAAAGTAGTAAATAAATGAACATCCATTGATAATTTATTGTAATAAAGTAATTTTTTTAACACAGTTTTAAATTTTCTTCTTTAGTTATTATTGACACAGGATTACTTTTAAAACAAGTTTTAAAACTGTTTTTTTAATCTTATTTACTTTTAGGTATTTTTTTAAAGAAATTTGTGCACCCCATATTTTTACCATGTTTTTACTTGTAATTAATCTCTATATTATTTTTATTGCCTTACAAAGATAAACTTAAACCAAATCATAAAATTTAAAAAAAAGTCCATATACTTTTCAATATGTTTTTTAAGTCAGAGTCTAATAATAATCAGTTCTTTATTTTGTTAAATAAAAAATAAACAGTGAAAAATTCACTTTAAACTATTTTGGGATTTCTTACAAGAACACTTTTTTAAAATGTACAGAAGCATTTCGAGAGTAATAAATATGTCTACGTAATTCATTTTAGTTAATTTCCAGTGGCATTTAATCATAACACCATTGAATATTAACCACTCATATCTTTTCAAATATATCAATTTGGTCTTTTACTTCTTGTCGTTTCCACCTTCCTACTTACCATATTCCCTTACGCGATAGCGCTGAGTGCCTGGCATGAAAATGAATTTCTTTGTGGGGAAAAACTTATGATCTATTGAAATGGAATATCTTAACTCTACTAATATAGCGTGATAAAAAGCCATCTCAGAAGAAATAGCATACGTCAATCTCTAAAATAACTTAAATGAAGGAAACGCCTCTAATAATGAATATTCACTTAGAGTGGTAAACCTAACCACACCTTAACAACTTTTAAATCAATGTTTCGGGATAAATGGCTATAATAATGGTGTTCGAGCCTAATTACTTTATACAATGTAATTTGTTGTGTGATTTGCTGTAATCTGATGTTTTCTGCCAAATGCCAGAAAAGATTGAAGAGAAAATTCTTATTTCGGGCACGGTGTTTAGGATTTTTATGACACAAGGCTAATTAAATTTTAGAGATTTACTTATATATTTATTTACTTATACATTTAAAAATTAAACAAGTAATGCAAATAAAAAGTATGAATTCTAATAATCTTCAATGCAGAAATACTGGTAATTTTGTGACTAACATCAAACTTCCCACCTATTTTACCAGTAAATGATTGTAAAGTGTTGTAGTTTCTTTCATAGCGCCAAAGTGAAGATGGAACTGAACATCATTATTTTCGTCTTTCATCTATTTTAAGGCGACAAGGCACACAGCGACAAAATATCGAATTTACATTTTATCTTTAAATTAATAAATGGTAACAGAAGTATGTTAGTTAATTTCAATAAAACTTTGTAGCCAGCTTCAAATGTCGGCATTTCAAAACACCGATTTTCAACCTTTAGGTACATTTTCCAGCACTAGTGTAGTGTTTATCCGAATAAAAGTATATAAAAACGAAAACAAAATATCCATTCAACGCAATAAACCTCAAGTTTGACGAAAAATAATTCAAAATTTTAAGTTATAAACCGAAACAAAATTTTGCCCTTTTCTTAAATTTAAATTTGTTTAATAATAATAATTATTATTATTATTATTATTATTATTATTAAAGTGGACCTCAAGGCTGAAAGTTGGTGTTTTCGAATACTGACATTTTTACTGGGCGCAACAAAGTTATATTAAACTATTATATTGTATAATTAACCTTAACAACTAAATTCGCAAACTCCAGTTCCATATTCAAATATATAGCATATAACTTTTGTTCTAAAAGCACAATTCAGTGATTAAAAGTTAAAATGAAATTTCGATATATTGAACCGTCGTCGTTTTGTTTCCTGTTACCTTAATTATACAATACACAGCCTTAAAAGTAAAAGAAAAACACGTATCATCACACTGAGACAATATAGGTTATCACCAGACAGTACTCGTGCTTAAACACACGATCAGAATAAATTCTTTAAGGAAAAGTTTTAAAAACTTGAAAATTCAAACAAAAATAACTTTATTACACAAAGTAATGACTGATGATTTGCGTTAAACTTCTAGTTTAACTTTTAAACACACTCCATTTGATTTCTTTCAACTAACACATCACCCTTGCAGAAACAAAATATCTTCTTACAAAAAAATTATCGCATCGGTTCATTTAAACAAGAGCTTTTAAATAATACGACGCATGTAATAGCAAATGCAAACACATTTGACATGAGTCTTATTCACTGGGAAAACAATTTTACTTTCCCAAATGTAATTTTAAAAGCAAAGTATAAAAAAAAATTCAATTCATTTTAATTAGAAATAAATCTTTTTTTATTGTCGCTTTCATTAAAGACGGAACATCCCCTTTATTAGTTACGGTTTGAAAACTATTCCAAGTGTTTTTCTTCCATTCCCTATCCACTGATTGTTTTCCATTGTGTTGAATAAAAGTTTTCATGCGAATTAATTAGTTTGCACCTTAATACACTTTTTAAGAATAAGCATTCGATAAAAAAAAAGAATGGGAATGAAAGTATGGGAACACTTAAATGAGAGTCCTCTGGTCTTTGAATAAACAAAGAATACCATTATTGATTGATTTTCTATTGGAAAAAAAGTTATAATCATTCGGAATTAGAAGTTAAAATCCTTAATGCTTCTTTCATTAATTTTAAGAGTATTTTTTTTAATTTATGTGAAAAGTCAAATAAATAGAATGGGTTTAATTAGAATTAATCCAATAACTGAGTGAGTGAGATAAAAATCAAGTTTAAAAAAAATAATTAAAAGAAGCTAGTAATAAAATATTATAATAAATTAAAATGAAAAATTGTAGGAAATGCTTCAAATTTGCCAATTTCTCCAGAACTACTGGTCACATCAAAATTGTTCTTCGCATGATCTTTGATGTTAAAAAAAACAATAAAGAGTACAACCACAGCCTACTCAACTTATAAGGCCAGAGAAGCTTTCTCAAACAAGTGCTTGGACCGAAAGTTTGACGTCACTGTTCCAAGTGTCGATGTTACGAAGGTGAAGTAACTTGATCACGAAACCTGTTTGGGAGCACTCGTTGACGGCTGACGATATGTTTAGGGTTCCGATTTGTTTCAAACCGGTTTTCTTTATATTCGGCACGTTCTGGAGCTTCTCTGGCCTTGTAGGTTGAGTTGGTCGTGGTCCAGTATGAAAATATAAGGAAGAAAACCAATGACGACGATTGGCAAGAAAATTGGCTATGTGAAAATAAGCATTGTGCTTGAATTTATCTAAATCAATAAAGTAAAACAAACACGAAAACCATAGTAATGTAAAACCATAGAAAACCAATTAATGCAGGACAAATTAAGTTACATAAAAAACAAATTTTAATAAATAAAAGTTTACGGTTTAATTAAGTAAGGAAGGTAGGTGTTAATGGTATTCACAAATGGGTCATTAATGGGTCAATCCCCTATTATAGTCCATCGTTTATAATTTCTTTAAGGAGTTAATTGAAATTCGTGTTTAATATAACATTCAAAACCTCTTAAGGTGATTTTTTTAATAAAAACATTTATAACTTCTGCAAATACTTATTAAGTTATAGCAGTATAAATGAGACGAAATTTAAGCCAAAAATAGTTTAGATCATGGTTATGCTAGTTTTCCACTTATTTTACAGCATCTCATTCGTTGCCCTAACCTTTAAATCTAAACAATGATCGTTTTGCATAATTGCGTATCTCATCAAAAGTGATGTGAATGGTTAACTTTATTTGCAGTTTAATTATGTTTCTTTTTGATTATAAATTAATAGGGTACAAATGGTGTCTTATTTGATTATGAATTCTTGATGAATTAAGTTTCAGTAGTTTCTTTTATGTTACTTTTATAGTAGAGTCACTACGAGCTGTCATTTTAAATTTTAGTTTAACAATCATATTATCACTCTTTGATAACGATATAGTCAAAATTGAGAACACATTTTTACATAGCTTAAAAAGTTTTTTTTAAAAAAATAATAAAAATCTATATAATGAAAAGGATTATTGACACTATAAATTAATGTGTGTTCTTCATAGAAATTTTTATACAAGAATTGCAATTGTGAACGAAAACTATTGTAATGGTATGTATTGTAATTTTTACAATAGATTAATTCTACCTAACTAAAGATTTTTGTGTTGTAAGTCACAAGTAAAAACAGTTTTTTTTAATTTGAAAAAAACTAATTAAAATGAATAGTGTACATTGTTTAGTTTCAGTAAGCATAGATAAAATATTCCTCGATAATTTTTTCATTTAATGTTAAAAGGAAATTTGTTATGTAAAAAAATTCAGGAAAGTTAGTACTAAAATAAAAAAATTTAAAAGTAAGGATTTTTAGATTGTTAGTGTTGGTAGTTTGATACAGATAAGATACTTGTTTGATTAAAAAATCATTACAAATACCTTTTGAACCATAACTTTTGCTTAAAGGAGATAACAATCTTTTCTGCTTATCATATTTTTATTTCAAGATCTTAATCATACATAATGATTGACACTGATAACATCATGTTTAAAACTTGATCGTTCCTGTCTAACTTAGTTTAAAAAGTGAAAAAAGTCTCCATCACATTCTTTTCATTGATTACCTGTCCTAGACTGACGTCTTCCTAGCACAAAACGGAAGGTGACTTTTGCTATTTCAAAAAGAAATTCGAAAGACGTTAATATTTAATCGGGTGAAGCTCTCCATTCTAAATAGTTTCTTCGATCACTCGTAATTTCTTTCTAAAATAGGAAAATGGAGCCAATCTTTATTTTCTCTGGGGTAGCGTTTCAACCATCTGCTGTCTTCTACTCTGTGAAGTAGTCAGCTTTAATTTAATAAAAAAAGTCAGCTTTAATTTAATTTATTGGATTAACCAAGCCTTGAAATTTTAAAGAATTTAAAAATAAGTTAAAAGAACTCTTTTTATTTATAAAATGATCTTGACAAACACTTGCATAGAATTTAATATAAACATGTCAAAACTATGTAAGTATTCTAATTATCATAAGTTTAACTTTTATTCTTCGAAATAGTATACAGTTAAAGATGCCTGCCTAATTAATGTACACTCAGAAAAAAAACTTGTGTTGACTTACAATTTGAAAAATTGTGTTTTTCCCAGTAAAAGTTGTGTTGAAACCATAAAAAAATGAATTGTGACCAATTAATAATGCGTGGTTAGCACGAAAAATTGTATTGAAAGCGTAGAACGCATGTGCTCTTCCGAAATTTAGTTCATCATCTGATCTTTACTGTTTCGGAAAAATTATTATATAAAACTGTAAAAAATACTTCGGTAGAACTTTAAAATGACTGTTTTAATCTTGTTATACATATTTAGAAAACAATATATTATACTGCTTTTTGTCAATTGCTCATGTGGATACAATAATCGTCTTCTCTCGGCGATCGTCAGTTGTGTTGGAACAACACAAATGTGTGTTCGTACACTGTTAAAATGTTTGATGCAAGATTTCACCAGAATTCTTGAACTTTCCAGCTTCCACCACTATTTGGAGTGCAAATTTACCAATTGTGTGGTAAAACCATAACTTTCATACTCCTCAAATTTGGAGAATCCAGGACTCCAGAAAAGTGGAGTTCCATGATTCCGGCACCAAACTTTTTAACAGTGTATGTCGTCAACCCATTTCTTGTATTGAAACAACACAATATTATAATGTTGCACTTTTTCGGCAATACTTGTGTTCTAATTGTGCTGTTTGAACATAAGTTTTTTTCTGAGTGCACGCGGTAGAGTGATTTTTATGTTTTTTTTTTTTTTTTAATCTTTCATTCTGATCAACTTATCTTCTAAAGTGTTTCGATAGTAGTAAACAATAAAAAAAATTCCAATTTATATTGATGCTAGTCTCAGTTTTTAAACATTCTCCTAACAAGGCCTTAATAGTGACCCTAATGTAAATTATAAAAAATTTGTACAATCCTTTACAACATATTTTAATTATTCAGTAAAATATAGTCAAGTATCATTAATATATCTTCGTTCTTTTCTTTTAAATAAGTACATTATAGTCAAAAAAAAGTTAGCAAATGAGTAGCATAGTCTGAAAAAAATCAGCATTCAAGATCTAACTTATGTCTTGTTTTCAATAAAATGCAAAATGCTAGCTCATTAGTCTTGATTATAATCTTCTCAGTTACAGAACCTACCTATAATTAAATCATTATCTTTTATTCTGAGAATAAATATATTTTTCAAATTTTATTAAAAATCAAAAAATAATTTGAAGTTTAAACTTCTATTGTATTGATAAACAAACATAACAATATTTTATAACACCTAAGCATAATTTTACAATGTATTTAATGCGAAATATTTTAGACGAAATAAGGTTGTCTCTGGAAACGATTCCGCCATTCGTAAAGTGAAACAATCAATGGCCAGAAAATAACTTAATTTTAATCGATTTCCTTTAGACGATGACATCGCAATGACAGACATTTCGAAAGCGATCCGATGGGAAAACTTCAAAAAATAAAACCAAAATATGATGTGCGAAAGTAGAGAAAGCGTCACACCTGCAAAATGTTCTAAAGGAAATAAAAGGATATTTTGAAAAGAAATGACGTAAGAGTTCTTTCTACGTCTCGCCTTATCACGTAGGAAGCTTTCATAAAAATGTTCAGGAATTGATTGAAACATCAGAATTACTTTAGTTATTATGACGACGCGATGTTTTTTTAACCACGTATCTTTTTATTTACCACTTATCAGTTTTCAACTCATAAAAAATTATTGGTATTGAAAATAACACTAAAAATTTCCGTTAATATTGAGCAACAGATTTGTTAATTGGAAAAGAAATGGGATGTTTTAATGAATGCTTTTAATGCACAGATTTAATACCAAAACTTATCAATTGTCCGAAAAATTTAAATTAAGGGGACGCGGTACCCAAAAAATTAAATCCAGTATTTTTATCGCTAGAATTCAAATTAAACTATTTTTAAAAAGAACTAACATTCAATAAACATATACGAAAAAATGATTAATATTAAAACGTAAGTTTTTTCAAAAAATTAAAAAAAATTAAAATGTTAACGTTTTTCCAAAGTGCTACTCCTCCTACAATTTAAGAAATTTTTTAATGGAATTTTTTTCAAAATGTTCCCACAACACCTATTAATAAAAGTTGGTATGGATATTGAGCTGTCAGTTAAACAAAAATAGTTATGTAGCTTTATGTATAAAAATGGCCAAAATATAAGATTTTTTTCTAAATTTTCAACTTTATCATTTTTTTAAAAAAATCTAATCACACTAGACCTTATCCCATACCAACTTTTGTTAAACGCATATGTTTCAACACAGGACAAAAAATTGGAGCTTAAATTAATTAACTTAAAAGCCTTAGGGTTTTAACCATTCACAAGCTGAAAAAATTAAAAAAATCAACATAAAATTTCAAAATCCGTTTTACCAAACCACTATATCATTTTCAATAAACCTCTTCCTTATAAAGGATACCTTCTTTTTTTTGCAATATCCTTAGCTCACAGCATTCGAGCATGTTTAATTTTTTTCTGGGCAGCCCTACATTTTGGGTAATGCGTCCCCTAAAAGCTACTTACCTAAATGCCTAGTGGCTTTTGCTCGAAATATGTAGCACTTTTTTTAATCGTATAGTCCACGGAAGTCAGTCCAGTTGAAGAATATGCCAACTTAGTAGCTTTATTGGAAATTTGAACTTGCCATTTTAAACATCTCTTCATCTTTTACCTTATACATTATTAATTATTATTCCCATTTAAAGCCATTCAAACTCTTTACTCTATTACAAATTTTTTTCATACATCTATATTGTTAATATCCTTCGTATATGTTAATTTTAGCATGAGGAGTCCCGCAGATTTCATATAATTTTTTTTCTCTGGGTGCAGACATGCCTGGATGTAATTTCCAGATTTCTGCTAAATTGTTAAAAATTTGGCGCATGGTTTCACTAACAATATGGTCCCTTGTAGCTGCAACGGCCTTTGGTGAAAATTTTCACCATATTTCGTATTCTGTTGAACCATTATCAGATTTTGGAAACAAAAACCTGAGAAATTATTCAATAGAATACCAAAACTAAGGTGAAACATTTTACCACACAGCCGTTGTAGCTACAAAGAACCATATTTTTGGTGAAACTAAGCGCCAAATTATTTATAGTGTATCCTATTTGCGGATATCAAAAATAAATTAAACTCTAAACTAGTTAAATATAATTCGAAGTATGATTAAAAAAATTTAATTCAATTCAACTTCATGACTGGATTTTTTATTTATTAAATAACTTGGACCCTCAAACAACTCCAAACTTTATAACTTTGGCATAAAGAGGTTGAAGTTTATATTCAAAATCACAAAAATCTACATATTTTTACCATAATTTATTGCGGCGCATCAGGTGCCGCACAATAGCTTTCCAAATCCGAGCACAGTTATCTCGATAGGAATTTATCATTGAAGTAAATGGGCTGCGGAAGATGTCCCCTCTTTTGTATGATGGTCTTTGGACGATCCGCTAAAAGGTTTAGGTCATATTTTCACAACCCAAAAGTATCTACAGAATGGGATTTTTGGA
Organism: Oedothorax gibbosus; assembly: GCA_019343175.1. NCBI lineage: Eukaryota > Metazoa > Arthropoda > Arachnida > Araneae > Linyphiidae > Oedothorax > Oedothorax gibbosus. The sequence goes on along the minus strand of CM033282.1, from coordinate 5,475,140 downwards.
AATAGTTTTCCTTTTGTACAAGGTAAAGTTGAACACAATAAAAGGAATAGAGGGAAAAAACAGTAATGGCTTTTGGGGGTGCTAAAGTGATTACTTTTTTAAAATGCTATTGGTTTGAAATTGTGTTGTTGGCATTTGAAAATAGTTCGAAGTACCGATGTTTTATGTTGTAAACGTAAATGTAACACTTGAAGCCTTTGTCTGAATTTTTCTTAGAGTGCCATTTGTGGTAAAGTGAACGTCGATAATTTATCATTAAAGTTTAATTCTTAGTACTGGGGTGAATCTTATTTTATTTAATTTCTATTAACTTTCTTTGTTTCGGCACCCCATTTTGGGAAGTAAAACTTTTGCCCATGGTACTTATCTTTGCACCCGAATCCTGTAAAATTACGATGTAAAACTAAAGTTCTGTCAATCAAATTTCTCACACAATAGTATAAATTCTTATATATTCTTTTTACCAATCCCTGCATCATAAAGGCAAATTCATTCCCAGTGAGATTCGAACCGAACAAGACATCACTTTTGCTCCAACTTTCAAGCCAAAAGGACCTGTGATGTTCTAAGCCATGATTTACTTGTTATTTAATTTTATGTATTTTAGTGCTTTGGTTTGTTATATTGAATGTCTTAAAAAAAACCTTCTGATCATTCCAACATTTATTCATTTGCAACAACACCGGTCACTACGCCTCAGTACATTTAAATATAGTTTACTTCATCATAATAAAAACGATTCAAATACATATAGGATTTAAATAATTTGCTAGAATATATAAAGAAAAAGGATTAAAATACCGTATTTTTTAATCAGAAAATTTAGAACCAGATATGCAGTAAAAGTATCTCATATCTGGAAATTGTTAAATAAATATTGAATAATTCTTTTAAACTTACGTTACGACACTTTAAGTTGACTAAATATATGATTTTCTTGAAAATAACATGAATCAAACATACTAGAGGTTTAGTTTAACTAATTTTTGATTGTATAATAATAAGATTCGGCAATTACTTTTGAGAAAATCTATAAAAAAGAAACTTTTATTATGATATGCTAAGGTTAATTAAAAACACGTGTGTACTTTTAAATCTATTTAAGTAAATATTTGAAAATAAACTCGGTATGAAATATGCCAAATCGAAAACGTTATAGGCAATGAAAATGTTTAACTTTTTTAAAGTTACTTTAATTTGTATTTTTTTATTCTTGTCAAATACTGAAAGTAGAAAACACACAAATAGTTTACTTTATTCATTTATTTATTTCGATGAAAAACAAAAAATGCAAACAAACAGTAAATTTCAATGTTTTTTGATACATTATATTATTCAAAAAGATACTTTCATTTGTGATTAACTTTACACTTTTGCAAAAAATGTACCCTACTTACAGAAGCAGTGTTTTATTATAATCAAATGGCTTTACTTAATTCCGTTATTCTGAAAAGAAACACTATAAAATACCATTAACCATACCATTAGTACCACTCGTTTGTGCCTTATTATTTCATTAACAATGAAATCTGTTACATTTAACGTAAAGTAACCACAAAAGTATCTCGTTGAAAAAGTTATCATTTAATTTTTAATGCATTTTTTTTTAATTCAGTCTAATTTTCACATGTATTTTTTGAGGAACTGCCATCCCCGACTGTTGTTCACAAAGTAATTTGAAAACATTGATAATTTGCATTCTTTTTCAATTTTGAAATTTTACATTACAGTTTTATAAACTTATGCAGAATATTGTTTAAATTTTAATTTAAAAAATTGAATGATTGGTCCATTTTCACGTTTGTCAATATTCTTTAAAAAAATTTGTTGCTTCGGCAAAATATTTTGCTACACAAGATAACTTTTTATGAACATATATTCAAGCAATTAACTAACATGTTACACTCAAAAGCCAAAAAGACTCATTGAGCTTTGAAATTAGAAACATAATGGTTTAAAATTATTGCAACTCTTGTCCATTATTAAATGAACAATATCCATTATTATAGAACTATTTGAGAGCTATTCCGCATTCTACTCATTAAGAAAATTACGGGAATTGTTAAAAATAGAACATCGTTCCTTCATTGAAAATTGTTTTGCATAAACTATTTTAAATTCTACAGCAAAAAATTGCTGTAGACGGTTTATAATCTATCTTTGGTCTTTTTATCTCTCTTGATACGCATTAAGCCAACGGCTGTTTTGTAAAATGTTTCACCTTAGTTTTGGTATTCTATTGAATAATTTCTCAGGTTTTTGTTTCCAAAATCTGATAATGGTTCAACAGAATACGAAATATGGTGAAAATTTTCAACAAAAGCCGTTGCAGCTACAAGGGACCAACCATATTGTTAGTGAAACCATGCGCCAAAATTTTAACAATTTAGCAGAAATCTGTAAATTACATCCAGTCACTTCTAGAATCCTTTAACGCGTTGGGGGTTATTTTTTACAGTGAATCATTTTGGTTTGTTGGTGTGTAACATATCTTTAAAATTAGAAGCCAAATTTCAAGAGAATTTTAAGATTTTTCATTATTCAGTCAGAACCATGACCTAGAAATAAAACCGGACTTGTCCAAAAGTTACTCAATTCAAAATAAGCGACATTGATTTTTAAAAACTTCTTTTTTATATGTATTTTTAAATTTTCATTTTAAATATTTATATTAAAATGTTTCAAAATCATTGCTTTAATTTTAAGTTATTTCTTATAGAAACTCTACTTTTGAAAAAATAAATCTATGGACATGTGCAATTATAAAAAGAGCATTTTATTTTAACTTATCAATGTTCCTAACGTTTGTGATAAAAAAAATATAGAGGGAGAGTCGCCAAGCATATAACTTAAAAGTAATTTTACCTTGCCCAGAACTTCTAATGGGATTCGACTGTACCAATTGGAAGTCAGAAATAAAAATTTTAATAAACCCAGAAACGAATGAAACGAATTTTAATTGAAAAGATAAATTTATCACAATTGTTAGTGGATTGTTTGCATTAAAATATTTAGGTGACAAATAAAAATTATCAGGAAGATTTTTTAGTTACAATTTTTGGACGAGTCTGATTTTATTTCTAAACGAAAAATTATAAAAACAACGATTTTACATACAAGCTATACACAGCATTATTTACAATTTCTCCACACATATAACGGTTAATACCACACATTCGAAAATGAATGCTTTAACTTTGATTCTTGGCTGTTCTTGTAGAGGTCATCTTCTTGCAAGTGAGCATAGCACTAAAACCAAGACTAGCCACTGCATAGATGATGGAGGAATATCTATATGAAAATTAATCTTATAAGATGTTAAAATATTTTTAACATTAAAATGAAAAAAAATTATATTTTACTAACGCATTTGGACCTATGAACACTAGTTTATACACGTGTTTCCAAATTTCAATATGAAAAAAGATTTATTTCTTGCCTTTAAATTTAGTACATGAATGATGAGGTATTTTTTCGTTAGTTTTCTTTGTAATTTATCTGTGTAAATTCTTTATTATAAAAAATAACATTTCTAAATTTAATATTTCCAGACCAAAAACTCTTGAATTTGATTATTATTTCAAAAATCAGTGTTGTTTTCTATTTAATAATTTAAATTTACATGAACTATATCATTGAAAAGTTCTTAAAAAGTTATTCTAATTGTGACATAAAAGAATAAGTAAGCCATTTTTATTTTCATGCAGCCAATTTTCGAAACCATCCGTAAAATTTAAAAAGTCTGTCATGATTTATGTAAAATATTTTGTTGCGCTTTTTGAAATTTAAAATTTCTGCAACTAGAAAATTATTTTTTGAATGGATTTTTGTTAGGAATTAAATTTTATGGTCTATCAACTCTTAACTTGCTGGAAAAGATTTTATTTTTATTTTTACCGCTGATAGATTTTAAAGACCCTGTTTATTAACCCTGTAAAAATGTGTATATTTCTGTTTTTTCTAAAGCGTACTAGTAAAAAGCAGTTAATTTTTGGTGTCCCAAAGCAGTCCTTAACACGGCTTCTAACGTCACATTCGAGACTGCAACAGTCGTTGTTAAACAACTACTGTGTAAGTCGTAACTGTGAAAGGCGCAATTTGGACGGGGAAGCTGTTTAATTTATCTATAACTTGCAAATAAAAAGGTACTTTACCAGCTCCAGATCTATCCGAGAGAGAAGTATGGAAACTCGATGTCCTGTAGTTGTTGGTAAAAAGGCTAGTCTCTGCAGACGTCCGAAGGACGGTGTCGTAGAAAGTAGCTGTGCACTTCAACTTCATTTCATCCCCACGTAATTGGTCCGGTTGAACGCGGAAGCGAAGGCCTTTCTTGCTGGATAATAGCCCATCCGGATAGTGAAGGACAGGATACGTCGTCACAAACTCCGGTCGAACCTTAATAAATATGATTGATTTGTAAAAAGAAGTTAACCCCTTCCTTCTCGCTCCCGTGAAAATAAAGGGGTGAGGTTTCACCCTCTATTTCTCTCTCCGTGATATTTCCGGGCTGGAGTGCTCAGTAGTAACGTGCCCAATAAGGTCAAAACTAACTTATATCTAGAAATCAAAAAACCAATAAAATTAACTAACTTACTTTAATTTCAAGCTTAAAACATTAACTTGAAACATTAAAAATGAAAATATATATTGTTCAGAAACATATTTTTATATATAATTCAGTAATACGAAAATACGCATTTTTCTGACCGTTTTCTAAAATATTATCCGATCGTTAAGGGTCTTGTATGATAAGAGATCTCTATACAATTCGACATATACGACATGTACTCACAAAAATTTATCAAAAAATACATCAGAAAGTTATTTTGCCATTTAAATAATTAATAAGTATATTTTTAAAGATATTAATTAGTTATAATTGAAACAAATTTTTTGTTTAGATATTTACATGTCATTAGTGCTGCCATCTGTAGTTTGAGAATAATTACTAAAATTTTGTTTTAATTATAACTAATTAATATCTTTAAAATTAGACTTATTAATTATTTTAATGGCAAAATAACTTTTTTCTGTATATTTGGTAAGTTTTCGTGAGTACATGTCGTATACTTTATTTAAATACAGGGACAAAATTTCCCCATTGGAATTGTATAGAAATTGTTACCATACACGACCCTTAAGGGGTTAAATAATTAAAATGTAAACCATCCTAATCCGCATATTCCTATTGTTCTTAGTATAAAATCATTTCCTCTATCTAGGTTTAAACTATAAAATCTAATGGGTGTACGTACACTTTCGTTATTCAATTGCCACTGTAGCTCCGGCAGTTTCTGCGATCTTGGAGAAGAACAGTTGACTTCTACTACATCTCCTACAAAGTACTTTGGCATTACACCGGTGATGGAAGGTCCTTCTTGGCCAGGAGATACATGTAGAACTGAAGTGAAAAGGAATAATCTCTATGTAAATGTATAGTTTTATAAACATATTTGAGACTATAATCTTTCTATAATCTGCAAATGATAGAGGTATGGCAATAATAAGTTAAAATTGGCCATTCATAAGTGGTGTTACAAATTTAAAGTCTCAATTGACCTAAGCTGAAGATAAAATATTTTTTATGTGATACTGTTATTCCCTTTATCCTTAAAAAAACCATTGTGAACTTTGTTGTTATTATAAACGAAAAAATATTTAAAGTTTACTTTTAGTGCAATACTTCGCCATAAATGAGTTTCACCTACTGCAGCTGCACACATATGAGGCCGCTCCAACTTTATGCGCGGCTTTATTATTATTAAATTATAGAGCCTGATGTGCCCTTCACCTTAAGTAAAATTGGACTTCTAAACCTCTTTTCACTTTTAAGTAAAAACGTTTCTTAAAGAAAATTTATAAGGTAAATAATAAAGATTATTTAAATTCGTTAATAATTCTATTTTTTCGTCAGCCCATAATTAAATTACAGCTGGGCCTTTTAACAATATGAAAACGTAAATCAGTATTTTAAAACAGCTTCTCCCTCAAAATCAGAATGAACTATGGAAACTTTCTTTGGAACAAGCATGATTTCTTCTTCAGATCCTAAAAAATCACTCACTTCTTTGAAACTGGGCTCCCGATGTCCCTTCTCCTACAATTAGTTCCAAGCTCCTGAAGTCATGCACAAGCTTTAATATAGCTTGACATCTCACAAATAAAGCCCCTTGCCTCAGTAAAGCGGGTTCCAAGGCAAATTGCAGAAAGGATTCACTTATCATTACAGATTCTCCTCGCTCCATTTGGGAAATAGTGTACGAATCGACAGCCTGGTATACAGAAAAAAGGTCTAACATTAACTCAAAAGAAACTATGAAATTATCTTGTAACTGTAGGTATCGCCAACCTTAGCAAAGAATGTGCATAGAAATGTTAACAAAGTTGGTAATATGAGAGTACTGTCTTCAGCAGGTTAGCCTCTTAATCTCCGAAAAGGACATAAGCCGATTTTGCTCTGAAGTACTCAATTTTTAATTCACGTTTTGAATGCAAATATTAAATGTTTTAATAAATTGTCCAAGTTTTTTCTTCTTGCAGATATGGAGGGTAACTTGCCTAGGGCAGAATACAAGAGCTTATTAACCCAAAGAGATCTCATTTAACCTATTCAACTTGAAATCAAATTTTTAATTTCTTGTATCAAGATTTTATTTTAAGTTGTTAAATGTTTGTGATTAGAATTTTAATATGAATTTTATAATTAGTTACTTTCGAAGTATTATAATTCGTTTTTAAAACAACTTTAATTTTGAAATTGTGAACATTTGATTTTCAGCAATTATTTCATAAAATAAAAAAAAAATAATAGTTACCTCTTCCTCGTTGATGTACCATGTAATTCGTGCACTTGGTTTTGAAGGTCCAAACAAACAAGACATGTTTACAAAATCTCCCATCCGGTAATTGGACTGTACCCCATAGATGTGTGGGCTTTCATCCGGAATAACTCAAATTAAAAGTAATAGTAAATATATTTTAAGTATTAAAATATTGTTTTCCACATATATTAAATTAACAAATGTTTTAAATATTTACAAAAAAACTAATTTTTAGTTTCTCTAAATTGAAAGGGTGATTACATCAAGGTAATTTTTATGGATTTTCTAATTATAAAGAAACCGACTACTAATTTTTCATGTTGTTTTTTTGGAGGGGGCAAACTACAAGATCAACTTGTTAACACAGTTTTGAGAATAATTAAATCGAAATAACAAGATTTTAAAACAAAGAGGAATATTATTAAAAAATAATTTTGTGAGATGTATAACGAATTTGTATGACTTAGTTGAACATCGATAACCTTCGTCCATTTGTTCCCTCAATTATGAACAAGTTTATTACAAAAAGATTAACTTGTTTTCTAAATAAAATTATTTTTTAAAAAAAACCTAAACCTAAAATTACTCACCATGAATCCGTAGTTCTTTTCCAGCTTTGATGGTTCTAATGCTAGATAGAACATCTGTGGAAACCTCACACCCGTAAGTACCTTCAGTCTCTAAATTGCTCGTATACAAGAGTGCGTGGGTTGCATTAGAATTTTCAAGCTAAAAAAATGCAACTTATTCACATGTAAACAAGTATCATTTATATTTAACCATCGAAAAGGCAAGCGTATCTGAGAGATACACTATAGGTGAATTTGTTTAACATAGCGAAAAAGCATAATGCATAATATATTATGAATTCGAAACTTCTATCGATTCGTTAACCTTACTTTAGTTCGTTTAGGGTAAGCCGTTTCAAACTTGTAATATTCAATAAAGTATATGTAATTGTTTGTTTTTTCACAGATGTGATAAAATGCGAGATTGAGATGCGTTATTGGTTCAAATTCAATACACATGAATACTCATCATAAATTTTTCACCATTTTTGTATTTTCAAAAAAGTTTTTTCCTGAGCAATTACGTATCTTAAAGTTTAAGTAATGCAACACAAATTTAATGTTTAATTTTTTTAATTGTTACAATTTATACTAGTGTATTTGAGAGAGACTTGCGACCTTTTATGTTAGTTCCGATTGCGCGTCACCAAGAAGGTAATGTAATGAAGAGTTTAGTTACAAAACCCACATTATTCAAAGTATAACTAAGATATAGGGTCCGTCCCGGTCAATGGCGACTTCGTCAAATTGAATTTGCGATTATCAAAAATCGCCAATGAATAAACCGAACCCTATATCTTAGTTATACTTTGGAGAATGTGAGTTTTGCAACTACACCTTTCTGTCAAAATTGAATTAATTTTTAAACCCTCTGAGATATAAGTAAATTAGCCAAAGCGGTAACTTGGCTTCTTTTCATGAATTTTAAATTTAAGTTTTAAACTCTTTAATTAAGAATTATTAAAATTTAATTTTAATATTGTTTAAAATGACACACAATACTTTAAATTTTAAACATTTCTAAAATTGTCAAATTTATAAATATTTATATAGTGTTGAGGAAAGAAAAACTAACAGTCCTTTGACGGGTCTATCAGGTGGTCTATATATCTTACTGGATTTGGGTATGCTTATGCGTATTTTAGGTTTGTACGATATTTATATTCTATCTATTGGTGGGTCTATCAGGTGGTCTATATATCTTACTGGATTTGGGTATGCTTATGCGTATTTTAGGTTTGTACGATATTTATATTGACATAACGATTGTATGTAGAGAGTTTGTATCTCAGCAGGAAACAAACTGTGAGCAATGTGTAAACTAATGCACGAATCTGCACTAGAATCTAATGTTATTAAATTCACTTATTTCTTTAGATTTAACTCGGACTCAATTGCACCTTGAGCACCTTACCATAAAAGATTACGAATTGCTCAAAACCTTAAAATTGTATTTTACTTTATAACTTAAGAAAAAGTCAAAAATCGTAAGACTTCGAAAACTTTTCATTTGTTTTGCCCCAAAAGCTAGAAATTATTCTCTTATTAGATATTAAGGATTCAATTACTATAAGATTTTCAAACAATATAGGAAAATGCAGAAATAATAGAAGCCTTTAGGATAGTAAAATAAAAAACAAAAATTTTAACATAAGTATGTCTAAAAGTTTAGTGTAAAACTTTTTATAATTTTCATTTATTTTAGGTTTTCTACTACCGAAAATGTTGAAATTTTCCTTCATGTTGTAAAGATTTTTCAAATTCCAAGAGATACAAATATTCGGAAGTACAAGGAACTTCAAACGACATGTAGAAGAGAGGGGGGTATTATGTAATAGTAGGGGAATATGGAATACCCCGAAGTTTCATCAGTCTCTCGTGCTGCTATTACGTAGGGATGCCATGACAGACCCAAGAAATCCCCCATGATGCAGTGCACAAAGAGTTAACTTCTTGTTGTTGTCATTACAATCGCTGAGAAACAAAGAGTGTTTTTGGATTTTTGAAAGTTTTTCAGGAAAGTGTTCAAACGTTTTAATCAACTAGTAATCATGAGACTTTAATTTTGTTGTTAAAAATAATGTAGACTAAAAGAATAGTAGTTTGTGGTCGTTTTTTAGCTGTCAATGTTTTATCCGTCGTCGGTAAAATGGCTCATAACCCAAAATGGCGTGACAGGTATTATGGAATACTACACTGCTCAAAACAATTAGGGTAACGCATAGTTTAAACCCTTTCATCCTCAATGAATCCATTTGGAATCATCATCTTGCGATTTTCCCCCTCTAAGTTGAGCTCGAACTTATTTATCGTAAGATGGAAGAATCGTGTATTTTGAAGAATTAAATAATGTATGTTTTAAATAAATAAAACTATGAAAAACATGGTAAAATAAAATCCACTCCCAAAAAATTTTATGAAATAAATTGACCCTAAATTCTTTACGCTTGCATTCTTAGATGTTTAAAAATTGATTTTACCTTTTTTTTACAAATAAAGTTTTGAAAGAATTATTGTTATAATTTATTCAAAAGTTATGATTCCAATTTTTCCCCTTAAATTTTAGTTAAAAAATTAAGATTCCCCACCTGTTTTTGTACCATTTCATTCTGGATTCATAATGAATCTATTTCACAAATTTTAGACTTTTAGAATAAAAATAAATAGTTGGAACTGAAATGGTTAACAAAAGTACGCATTCCATAACCTACTAACCATATAAATAGTTGGAGGATGATATTTAAAAAAAGATTGAAAAATTGAAGTCAGAAGCTTTAAAGCAACCAGTGAAAATAAACATATTGAGTTCAGAAATTGAAGTCAGAACGACCTAAACCTAATAGAAAAATTGTGATTTTTTGTAAATAGACTCAAAAACAAAAATATTTGAACGAAAATTTTGAATTATTGTTTTTATTTAAAATTACCTATGCTCTGTAAATTATAATTAAATTTTTAATAACTGTAAACAACTATTCCATATTACCCGACTTTCCCAAAATTACCCTCCATTTGTAACTTTTTTGTAAAGTACAATTTTTCATAACAAAAAGTTAAATTCAGTTTTGTTTCACTATAGGCACTTTATTACCATTAGTTAAAGTATGTAACTAAAATGATTGTGTGAATTTTTATTTGAAACCAAAAGGGTTATTCTTAAAAATGCAAATGGTATTCCATAATACCGTCCTCTCCTCTACATATAATTTACATTAGAGAATTTGTAAAGAAAAAGTTATAATCCTATTTCTGTTCAAACTTATTATTACAATACAAAATATAATAACTATTGCGAAAAAAAACCATTGCCGGTTTAAATAATAAACATAAACGGTAATATCCTTAATTGCCTTAGTAGTAAAAATGGCTGTTGCCCTATGTTTGTTTTTGTATTGTTCCAGATGCATGCCGTATGACAGCAAATTACTTCTAAGTAAAATCATGGTATAAAATAGTCGTATGTAACACATTTTAAGTAAAAATAAGGGAAAATATCAGATTGATTTAAAGTACAGGGTTTGTAGAACAGATGAATAAAAAAATATTTACTGCTCGAAGTCTGGCCATTTAAACTGACTTCGGAATTAAATCCGATAAACAACTTTATATTTAAAACAACTATATGGATACCAGGCAGTTATTTTCTACTAAGGTATCATATATTGTTTTAAACATATAATACATTACTGAAATAAAATGTCTACTTACGTCCAAAAATACCCCACTTAGACTGTACATTTGAGCAGATGGTTTGTAGCTAGGCATGAATCGATAGAATTCAACATTGTCCTTATACCATTTGACTGAATACAGCTCATCACCTTCCAAATCATATCCACATTCCAACAAGACAGAATCACCTTTGGAAATAGATCCTGGGACGCCTAACTTCGTGAAACGAACACCTAAACAGGCTGTTGAAATTATTCAATTAGGGTAAACCTATCCTTTCATACACTAAAATTGTCATAGCTAAAAATAATTTGTACAACAATAACGATTGAAACTATTCTTTTTTTTAATTTATTAACACACAATAATATGCTTTCGATTCAACTGTCATTAACAAAATTTCTAAAAAACAATATCACATTAAACTTTTGAATGCCAGGCTTTACATTTTAAATGCAGAATTTTTTTTAATAAAATTGGATTTGTTTAAAAGTTTCAAAAAAATATCTTTATATTAGGTCAAAACAATATTAATAACGCTTGTTTTGTAATAGGTTGTGCTATTTAAATAATAGCTTAGATTCTTAAAATGCACACACACACAAGACACAAATTATTAAATTTATTTTCTTAATTTTAATATTTCATTGCAAGCTGTTTTTTTTTGCTATATCCTGCGAGATGCCCCCCCCCCCATAATTAAACAAACAAACAAACACTTTATTAACACAAAAACAAGCATTACATAATAATTTTGGTTCGTCACAAGGGGGTTAAAAAAACCGTATATGTGACTAAATAATCATAATTATAATTAATAAGACACAATAATAAGACACATTATAAATTTAAAAAAAAACACAAAAAATAATAAATTTAAATACACAAATATACACAAAAGAAAAAATGTGGCAATGCTAATGCTATATAATCAAAACAAATGCCTAAAATTCTGGTCAGCGGGAATATATATATAAAAAAACAGTTCGCTTCTATAAATTAAAAATACATCAATATCGTCTATAGACAAAATAAACTTAAACAAATAATTTTATAACCTGCATAAAGAAGGGATACTTTGAAGTTCAGTAGGTGGTTTATTGAATACTTTTGGGGCTAAATATGAAAAATGTTTTCGAAAAATTTCTTTATGTGGAAATGGGATATGATAAATTTCATTTAAACGTCTAGTTGATATATTTACTTTTAAATTACAAAAAGAATTATTACCATGTAAATATAAAATCATTCGAAAAATAACATTATTTCGAATCGGTAGTAAATTTAAAAATTTAAAAATAGGGATGTTCGAATAAAGATGTCCTTTTAGAATTTTAAAACATTTGTTTTGAATAAATAAACAATTGTATTTAAGGTATACAATTGTTTATTTATAAGGTTAAGGTTATACAATTGTATTTAAGATATAAACTGCCTGGCGAATTCTGTTTCAATCAATCTATACATATTCTTGTCACAAATAACATATAGTAACCACAGTGGAATTTTTTTAAAATATATATTGTGGTTATAAGGGAAGTATGAGAAAGGAGGGACGCTGTTAATGCTATCGACAAATCTTACATCAATTCTTCTAATTGAACACATCTTTTCTTGGAAGAGGTTTCACTAAAGGTCAATATACATTGTAGCCACCTGGTGACACACACTGACAGCCATGTAGAAAGAGCCAAGAAAACGAACTCTACCAAAGCTTTTATCAATATTAATCGTGACATGCTGAATCCTATCTTGGAGGCAATGGACTATGTGTCACATGAGCGTAACTCGAAAGAGAGAAACACCGAGTTCTAGTAAGTATTGAGAAATAACTTGAAGTGTTTTATTATCAGTAGCTATATGCTTTTGAACAAATTGATTCTACCAAAAATATTTATTTTTACTTAAAAATCTACAGCTCAACAAAAAAACATTACTTTAACGAAAATTTACTGTACTTTCGACGGTTAAAACCAACGTGCTTACTTTACGGTCTTGAACCGTTTTCTTAAACTAGTTTACCGTTTTCTCCTAAATTTGCTCGTAGTGACGACACTTTGGGGGGGGAGGGGTAACGTCAACATCATTGCTTCTTTTGGCATAAGTCTTTCTAGAGATTTGGTGGCCGAGTTAGTGTGCCGCTTCACTGGTAACTTAAAATTTGTGGGTTTGAGTTGGCTGCAATATCCTCTCCAGGTAGTTACTAGAGAGACATATGTAGGGTTTAGAATACAAATGAACCCAGTCCACTTTTGTCAATTTCGAGTTAACAGCGCAAATGCATGCACTAACTATGTAGAATTTCAGTGCAATAGTTAAAAAAGTACAAGTTTAGATAACATCCACTAGGCTGCTAATTTTTTTTAAAAAATTTAAGCAGTGACTTTGATATAAAGCTTAAAACCTCTGTAGCACAAATAAGCTTTTTTCTGGACTTGGTTCACTTGTATTCTGAGCTCTAAATACTTTACTTCGGAAGTGTACGAGCTTCTATCATCTTTCTTTTTGTTACTATGTAAAAAAAAATTTGATTTAGTACTTCACATATGGTTACATTGTTTGGCAATATATTCAAAAATGATTTAATTTTTTTTTTCATAATAAGCTTAGTTTATAAAGGTCGGACACGTTTTCTACGAGGCATATTATGTTGTCATATTTTACGTGCATTTTTGCTGCCATATTTTGATTTTAATAGCACCTTGACGAGGAGTACTTTAAGTTGTTTTTAAACAAATTCAACGTAGTGAAAGGAACCACCTTTTAGTTTAAGCAAAGAAAAAAGATTATCTTGAATAATAGGAGTGAAGAGATTGCACATTGGACCATCGATAATACTTGTTTAAATAATGTAGAAGGTAATAATTTTGTACCAAAGTTGATGCCCAATGCTCTAATTGTACATGTATTATGAATAGATTTGACAAATTATTGCAAAAGAAAATAGACAATAATACTTTCTGAAGGAAAAATGCAAATATTTTGCATTCTAATTTGTAAACAAATAGTGAATAAGTGTAAAAAATTTGAGCTAAAGGCTAAAATACATTAAAAAGTCGGCATTTTAACTTTAAATTATGATATAGATATTAACTATAAAGTAAAATAAATAAATTGAAGAAAACATTTTTTCAAAAATGGTCTAGCGGGCCACATTGGATCACTCAGAAATGGGGTACATTGAATCAACCGAATGCACTAAGATTGTCGATAGATTTATGTCTATCGACAGATAGATTTATGTCATATTATAAGCGACAAAAATTTAGTTTTTATATGCATTATATAGTGAGTATGTTTGATAAATATCATTATAGTACAGAAATATTTAAAAAAAATTAAATATTTTTAGAGTTACATTTTAAAAAAATATATAATCTGAATTAATGAATAAAAATATTTTGAGCTTAATGTTTCAGAGCTTTAAAAAATGTATCATATAAATAAATTAATATTAAAAAAGAAGTCTGTGTATTTTTACTAGTAAAATATCGTTCGCCATGCATTTCAAATTGCAAATTGTTTTATAGAACAATGCTTAATATTTTACTCAATATAAAAAATTAGTTTTTGTGATTGCCGCGGTTGGATAAGTTTATTATATGTTTTCTGAACACCTATTGATTAAACTACAGTATTGTAGATTAAGCAGTTCTCTCACCTCAAACTCAAAAATTTTCAGCTGAGGCTTTAAATGTAAATTATTAATTTTTGCACACAAATATCTAAAGAATAATATGAATGAATATATAATGAATTTACTATTTCAATCTTAAAAACACAGAAATTTCCTCTTGGGGATACTTGAACCACCTGCTAAAAATATATTTAAAAAAAACGTACGGTTAAGGAAATCGCGGTGAAAACTACTACTTTTACTTATAATTGAAGGTGCAGCATCTCCCGCCCATACTTATATTGTTTGTTATTGGCATCTTATCATTACCTTTTATTAAATTTAATTGTAAATCAATGAAATTGAAGTCTTAATAATTAATTAACCAATTAATTGATTATTATTAAACATATATCGTCTTAGTTTGTGTGGAATAGCAATTTAATCCAATGTGCCACACCGCGGGGCATATTGAGTCAAATTGTCAACATATAGAATATCAGTTATAATTTATAACATTGATATTAAGAGCTTTGCAAATTACTAAACTAAACTAAACTCATCGGCGCAACAGCCCGTTAGAGGGCCAAGGGCTACCGCGCCCATTCCAGCTTGACCAAGGGCTCTGGGGTGCTAGGCATATGCCCCGGTAAGGTAGTCAGCCTCACGCGGGACCCCAGTGTTTAGTTCCCAACATGCTTGGTAGTTCCCAAGCATGCTTTTGCAAAATACACGTAGTTAAAATAATAAAGTAGGCTAACTAATAATGTATAACTCTCCCAAAATGTTATTGAACAAAATAATAATTAAATTACAAAAGTTATCCAACGTGCCCCTCTCTCCCCTAAGTTTAATTTAAATTTCAATATAACCATGAAAATTTACTCAACGTTGAAAAAGCTACAAAAACAGCTCTAACAACAATAAAACAACACCAAAATTGCTTTTCTATGGCCTCTCTAAATTTATATATTTGTTAATTTTATCACAAAACACAAACTTCCCATGTACCATAATAAAAAAAAAAATTTAAAGCCAATTCACAAGCTTTAGGATATTTTAGTTAAAAAAAACGTATATAAAGCTGGTGAAATTAAATAAGGTTTCACACAAAAATCAAAAGAAACACATTTTAATTAAAATGAAATGTGGACGTTAGTCTAACACATTTTAATGAAAACGAAATGTGAACGTTAGTCTTATACTTGTAAATTTTAAAAAAAAGTTTCTATATTGATGATGAATACTATATTTTATTATTTCAATTCCCTCAAATAATAATAATAGTCATTTCTAGTTTAGTTTTCAAATATATATTCAGTTTTCTATTACATATTATAAATTTAATTTGCATTTTCAACGGTTCATAAACAGTAAAACAAACTATCTTATATAATATAATTATATAATATTTATATAATATATTTTTATATAATATAAAAATATATAATTATTATGAACAATAGACAATACAAAATTTTACACCACGCCTAGTTTTCCCTTCCTTATTTTCATCCACAAACAACTTCCCTGAGTTACATAAAAAAGGCACAATGTATTCTCTTCTCCTAACTAAATTTATTGGAATTCAATAAGATAAAAATTGAATGAGTGCCATCGAATAAGTGTTGATATGCATTTGTATCATAACAAAAAACACGCCTGTCATTCACTTTAATGGCTTCTCAGAATCTCTCTTAATAATAGATGAGCCCTTTATATTCCTTTCTAAAACCCTATTTTATTTGTTGAAGGGGGCTTCTTTTAAGAAAAGTAGAAATACAGTTTCTTATTCATAATGTTGGAAAAGCCTTTGTGCCTCAGCCATCTGGGCTTTTGTTGTGCGGTTCCTGCTTTTTGGATGTCCCTTTTGTCTATCATCACACAAAGCTGAGAGAATCGATAACATGGAACTTCAGCAAACATACCTGGGCCACTTCCTAATGGGAAAAGTTCATTGTCAAGGATCTGTCAAGACACCTTTTACCTTTATATCTGCTAACAGCGACTTATAAGCTTTGAAACATGTGCAAACAAACATTTGAGGTCCTCGACGAGCCTTAAAATGGAACTGCGTACTAGTATACACTGTTGTTGTTGCTTGGTTTCACCACAATAATGGTTCCTAGTAGCTACAACGGTTGTGTGGTGAAATGTTTCACCATATTTTCGATATGCGCTCGAACCATTTTTTAGGTTTTAGTAAAAAAAAACTGAGAAAAGGTTCAACCGAATATCCAAAATATGGTGATACATTTCACCACAAAGCCATTGCAGCTACTATATGAAACATATTTTTAGCGAAAACAAGAGTAAAATGTTTAACAGTGTACTGTCCTGGGAATGTTAACGGCAATAACTACAGACTGGCCATTTTTATTCTGAAACACTAAACATCTAATATACTTTCTTACCTTATGTAATCAGTAAGTGTAACAAAAGAAAATGGCCCAAGTCACTTTTATAGATAGTACTGTAAACTACCTTCTCAGGGTAGTACATTTATACAGATTCAGTAAGAAAAAGAGCTAAAAAAACGAAACACTAGATAAAATGTATGATCCGACGATCTAGCATCTTGGTCTAATCCAACTCAGAAACTATGAAACCGAAAACTAAATGGGAAAACTCAAACAAAAGCAGAGTTAATACGATTGTTTTACATTCTAGAAGATCCCGCCAAGATGAGAAAGACATATTATAAATTTAGTAACTCGATAAGAAAAACTTAGTGGCGCGGCAGCCCATAATGGGAAAGGTCTGCTGTGCAACTTTGGAATTGCAGTTCTTAAATTTAAAATAAGTGATAGAAGGATATCTGAATTGAATATCCAGAGAAAGACTTAGTGATTAAATTTATACGAATCATAGTTTGTCAAAAAGTTCGATCAACTTTTAATAGGTAGATAAAACGCATAAAACTATAGCTTTTCATTTAAATTTTAAATAAAAAGGATTACTATACTTTATGAAAAGGTTTAATAAAGTGTGTGTTTTTTATCTTTTTTTTCAAATAAACAAGTTTCAAGTTCTCCATTATCCATTTATCCCATACACAGGCACACATTTTACCCCACACAAGAGGGGAAATAAACACTAAAGCTTACCAAAAACAATAATTTGTTGAAATCTGTTAAACTATCAAAATTTTTAGCAACTCACAGAGTGTAAAATAATCGTTTCCCGAAAATTTCTAAAACGGTTCGTTAACAAAGTTAAATTCAGTGGATTTAAAAACCATTTTACCCTAATTAGAATTTTACCCTTATATCGGACCCTTTATAGCAAAAATGTGTTTAATTCTATTTTTATATTTATTTTATCGTTTTCATAGGACATTCATTTTAAAAGATTACGTTTTGACTGGTATAAAATATGCATTTTAAGGACATCACACAAAATTCTGAAATAAGATGCAGATACTTTTATTATAACGTTTTATTTACAACGATAATTGAATTTTTAATGCAGTTTTTTAAAGTCATAAATGACAAGTAGAAGTAATGCCTTTCGTATTTTTTTTATTTTGCTTTCCCTTATAATTTACAAATTAATATCAGTGAAAAAAATATTTTTTTTTAAATAATTGTGTTATCTATGGGGTAGGGGTAGGTACATATATATTCCGGCTTGTGTGCTTGATCAGAGACCCGCTTTTGAAGCCTTCGTCAAGTAAGACAGACACAGAAAGAATTTTTTACTGTCACAGAGAAAGGAATATACACCCAGGGCGAAGGCGGGAATCGAACCCGCACCCGTTACAGCACGCAGACTACTAGCGTAATGGTCCAAAACCACTCGGCCATCCGGGCCCCAGTGTTACCTATAAAAGTCTATATCATTATTTATGTGTTTCTTTAACAGAGCGCGTGTAAAAGCACTGAGATCAATGTTCCTAAAAGTGATGAAGGCTAAATAAAACTATTTGGTTATTTTGGTTTTTTATTTTACAATTGATTATAAAATACAGTCAATGTAATACATACTTTTCAGGGAAAAGAATACCAGGATTTTCAAAATTTTAATTGCAACTTGAAATTATTTATTTTAGATTTAGAAATACCTCTTTATCTGCATTCACCTACTGAACTGAGAAAAATACAGCAATTAATAAGATTTAATTCTCGTGAAATATTATCTCATTTCCTCAATTTAATCTCATAAAATTAAAAAAGATAGATATGAATTACCCTTGAGTGGGTCGATAAAATGGGTACCAAGCATGCTTGGGAACTAAACACTGGGGGTTCCCCGTGAGGCTGACCACCTTACTGGGACATGTGCCTAGCACCCCAGAGCCCTAGGTCACGAAAGCTGAAATGGGCATGGCAGGCCTTGGCCCAGCAATGGGCTGTTGCGCCGAGGAGTTTAGTTTTTTTTAGATATGAATTACGGGTATTTACCTTTATTGAATTGGAAATTCAAGTTTCTTCCCTATTTAGAGTGCATTTCCTAATCAGTAAAAGTCTTGTAAATTTATTAAGATAAACCAACTACTTTACACTGAAATGTTTCAATTTTCAGATTTTTGTTTTGTTCGAGAATTTTTGTCTATTATAAAAATTATTAAGACTAACGAATATCAAATTCATTTATCTAAGTACATTTTTATCAATAATTTGTCTTAACAAAATTTTCAGCCTATGCTAGTTACAACGAGTTTGGTTTGCAAAAAAACAGCTTTCCGTTCGCAAACAGGAATTTAATTTATTTTACAATTCAAGGTTGTGTTTTTTTAATTTGCTAGGCATCCGATTTCGCGAATATTTTTCAACATTCTGAAGGTTTTCTTAACTGTCAAACTGGGAGTGGGAAAGCCACGTAACTGAAAATTAAATGTTTTGCAATTGCTTAAGGTATCTTTCCACCTTGATATTGAAAATTTTGTAAAAATTGATTTTTTTCTTTTAGTGATTTAAATTGAAGAGTACATTCTTAACTTTCCAATAAAGTTTACATTTTGTGTT
Source organism: Oedothorax gibbosus (assembly GCA_019343175.1). Lineage (NCBI taxonomy): Eukaryota > Metazoa > Arthropoda > Arachnida > Araneae > Linyphiidae > Oedothorax > Oedothorax gibbosus. The sequence goes on along the minus strand of CM033282.1, from coordinate 5,455,495 downwards.
TCCTTTCATTTAATTTGTTTTTAAACTGTCGCAATTTAAATGAAGACCTAAGAATGTATTGTATCTGAAACTTCTAACTTCAGAGCGTAAAAATGCACAGTTTTAGTAAAAACTGTTATTTCAAACATGGTACTATAGTAAATAGAAATTGAAGAAGGGTATTGGAATTTTCAAGTTCTAATCCATATAAAATCTGATACCTTTTTGCTTTGAATTACTATCTTAGTATTAAATCCCATAATTTATTTAATGATAATTTGGGGGCCAAAAGGGGTGAATAATATTTTTTTACAACTATTTTTACACCACTGCAAAGCAACAGTTAGACTTCATCTTTTAACAACCAAAGATTAGCCATTGAAGGCATGTGTTAAAGATGAGAGAAGATTTGTTGTTTTTGTAAATCCAAAGTAAGTTTAAAAAAATCTTTAATTGAATTTTTAAAGTGTTAAATATATACTTTTAATGAATTCAACTATAGTTTTAGGTAGAAAAAAACAAATCGTAGATTAAGATTAGATACGTCAAATACTGTTATAAAATGCATATGGTTCTGTGTTGGATCATATATAAATAATAACACTGTGGTATCTAATGGGACATCAACTGTGGTGTCAAATGGGACGACAAATAAACCTAATTTTGCTTGATTTTCTTGAAGAAACTACTTAAATATCTAATATCTTAATCAGCCAAGATGTAAAAAGAAAAATTTTAGAAATAACTGGTAATTTGTGTTGTACACCCTATACTCTGTTTTTAAATGACCATACTTGAATTTAAGATTAAAATAATCAAATAAAAAAATTCATTATAGTTTTTCGAATCTTTTAATTATTCTTTCAGTTGGAAGTTTCCCATAACTTTTTAAACTTTCTTTTGCATATGCCTAGAAACAAGCCTTTGATAACAAATAGAGTTCGGGTGATGGAGTGAACTGGTTGAATTGTTAATGAAAGCTACATAATGGAATTACGGCAATTGAAACAAGAAAATCAGCATAAGAGTTTGCCTAAGCACTAGATTGAAAGTTTTTGCACAAATGGGAATTAGAGGACAAATCAGGGAAAAAATGGCTTCATGAATTTATGAAGAGTGATAGCTTTTTCTCTCCATACGAGCAGCTGAAACAACCAGTTTGGCTCTTGCTACAACAAGGCAAATAGGCAAATATTGAGAAGTTTTCAATCATCTAATTGAGGTTATTATGACATATTCTTCCGAATCTTATAGCATATTTAACTGTGATTAAACCGGCTGCACAACACTTCAAGTTCCTAACCGATTAATTGCTCGGTAAGGTAGCAAACAGGTATAAGCATGTTCCCTGAAATAGAGGGCAAGTTTTGGATAAATTTAGAAGACTTAGTTACTGAACTACCCAGTCCAGTGATAGATCAAAAACTATGTGAGCATTCTCGATTTTCAGTTTCAACTTTTATTTTTCACTTTTCATCATGAAACAATTGCTTAAAAAATAAATTTCATTTTTTATTAAGTATTAAAGTATGCTTTCATATTTTATTTTCAGGCTTTTTTCTAATAATTTTTCGATTTTTTTCACATTTTAATTACGACACCATTTACCATGTCCCGTTAGCCCTGTACCCTGTCCCATTAGACCCCTCACATGGGGACTAATGGGATACTTACATGTTTGTATAAAGTGTTCCATAACTTAAATAGGGAAATGCCTTAACATATGTTGAATGATTTTTTAAATAAATGAATCTTCAGCTTATGACCTTTTTTTTTTTAAAAAAATGTTAAATAATTGCAATTTGATTGAAATACAGTGAATTATAAAAAATTGTCCTATTAGCCCCCACTCCTTCCCATACCTACAGGAATCAGATACATTGTATATATCTTTCAGATATATACAATACTTGTATATATCTTTCAGATATATACAATACTTGTATATATCTTTCAAAGTAAATTAAACTATTAAAAATCCATTTATTAAAAATAATTAAAATACCGAAAATTATATTTTGCCAAATTTTTAAGGTAGCCAATATAGCTACTAAATTTAAGAGGTCCGATCCTCAAATCTTTTTGTATTAATAAATATTAAGATTATTCGTCTACAATTCACAGAAATCCGGAAGTTGGCTAATCCTTCACTTTGCCGCAGATGAAATGCAATTTAAAAGTGGTAACTTTAAATGATGACCCTGAAATTCCTTTTTTTGTCTGTACGTCACTTTTCTATGCATACTTTTTACGACAATATTATTTACGACGTGTAGTAAATAAGTAGTAAATAATTTTTAGTTCACGAGTTGTAGGTTGAATATAATCTTTATTATTAGATTATATTGATATTAAAAAATAAATAACGCTATGTTACACTGCAAAAACAAATAATACGGTAAAATTTAAAGGTTTTAAACTTGTACCTGAGTTAAGAAAATACAGAAACTTAAAAAAAAAATGGTAAATCCCCGTTAAATTACAGTTTTTTCTGGTAATTTTTCAAATATTTTTAAATTGAAAGACTCTTTTGTATTAGGCGTGACTTAAACTGACAATCTGATGCCCAATTGAGATCATTGTGCATTTTTATTTTTATTTTTAGTTCTTGGATTGTTGAACTCTTTTGAGTTCTTTCTTTTCTCTTTGTTGGGACAGTTGGGGTTTTTATCTTATGATTTATCTCAAACACAGAAAAATCTTCTCTATTCGTGCTCTGTCCCCCTGACGAAGAAGCATAAATATAGTGATTGTTTAGGTTTTTTATTATTTTATTTTTGTATCACAATATTTAAGTTACAAGAGATGTTCTTACCATATCAGCCATAAAATATCACGACTGATTAAAGCCAAAAGAAGTAATGCTGTTGACGTTTAACAATCCCCAAGAGTGACGTCATTTAGAAATAGTTTTGGAGAAAACTGGTTTAAATGGTAAAAAGTTTAAGAAAATTGTTGAAGAACGTTAGTTAGAGCAATGTTTTAAAACCGTTGAAAAGAATGGAAAATTTCAGCAAAAGTGACGGCAGAGAACTGCCAGCGTATTTCTCCTTTAAGTATTATATATGTTTACCCCCTTATAAAATTAATGATATATTCATTTTAATATGCATTAAAGTTTATAAATATTTTTTTAATTAATTTTGCACACTTTTATATTTCACCACAAATTAATTAAAACTACATAATCTATAGATAGTATAGATGAAATGAATCAAAAAATAAAAGGTGAATTCCGACAAAAAAAAAAATTTAATGTTAAAATTCTGCATCTCATTCTGATCTAATGAAACATTACAAAATGTTCTTTGAATTAAATATTCAAAACCAATTTTACAGAAAGTTTTTATTTTAAAAATTAAGTTGAATTATCTCGTTGGAAAACTGAATGTGCTTTCATTGCAGTACAATTTTTACAAAGCCGACTATTCCTAGTTAAATACGATTTTTGAGTCGTTTATAGTTTTACTAAATTTAAAATAAAGAAATTTAATTCAAAAGAATCCAAATAAAAAATAGTCAACATAAAAAGGGTAAAAATACATGACCGTTTTCTCTAGATAATTTATTGATGTTTTTTTTTTTAGCTAATTTGCTTCAAAACGGGTTGTTCTTCCTTAATAAAAAACATATAAAACATCTAAGAATAACTAATGGGTAAAAATATTAAATCCTTGCTGAACATACGGCTGAATGTATACCAGAACAGACATTTAAAGGATTTTGGAAGACTTTCAAAAAAATTCTTACGCACATATTTTAACATAATTAATAAAAGCTTTTTACTTCTTTTAAATGAAATGGGATTTCACTCTAAAGTTAAAAATATTATATTTGTAAATGTATTCTAAAAACAATTGAAATATTTTATATATAAAGAGAAAATCACACCTAGGCTAGTACCTGGACCCTAAATAAAAGTGTACCGTAACAACTGCATGGTAATATATGAGTTAGGGCATACGTTTTATGTAAAAATATTATATTATACATAACAAATGCATCGTGTAATAGATTTTTCAAGAAATGCAAACATTGTAAAGCAAAACGCACAACGTTAATGAATTAATAAAGTACGTTGAACAACTCTATAAAGACAGAATACTTTTGTTTCAATAACTTATTTTGATACTAAATTTGATATTTATTGTTCACACCAAAAGAGAAAAAATATTTTTATGTTTATTTTAAATTCCCATTGTTTTGTTTGCCGAATAGGATAACACTAAAAAGAGTGTTTCTTGAAACAAAAACTGATAAATAAAAGAAATTTTTCACCCATCGCGACGTTAATGAAGGAAAACGTGCATATTACTTGTATGTTTAAATCTGGCAAACGTTTATAAACGAATAAATTGCTTAAAAATACGTGATGACATGCGTTTTATCATAGCACTTGTAACCCTATCAATTATTTTCAAAAGACAAGAGGGACAATTCTATGTAACGTTTATTTATGTATTGTTTCTTAAACGTATTTATATTTAATCATTATCGCTCGCATACGGTACTTTTTTTTCGACTATAAGCATTATTTATAATATTTTAAGAGTGATTATAAGTTTTACGAAGACCAGGTTTACAGCTTAGCGCTCTATGTTGAGTTAAAACTATGTAAATAATCAACAAATATTTATTTAAAAATAAATTGGAGCACAAACTGCGAAAAATCTTTGAATTCTACACATATTGGTAGTTAAGAAGTTAAAAGCCCAACTATTGTTTTAAAAAAATTGGATGAAACACACGTAAATAACTTAATTTCGAACAACGGAAATTTTAAAAAGTAATGACTTACTTCCCCAGCAGAGAAGTAATAAAGTCCGCGCGAGCATATTCCAAACGTCAGCTTCCGGCTAAATTCGAATCCCGAAGAACCCCCACTATCACTTGTTCTTCACAGCGCCCTCTGCGAGACAAAACTTTCCTTCGGAAAAACTTTCTTTGGGGGAAAATACCTTTCTAGAAATGGGAAATCCATTTAACTGTCACAAACATATTTCTCAATGCGTATTTGTCTGTATTCTAGTGGATTAATTTTTTTATTAAAATTATCAAATTTTAAAATATATCCGGTTTATTTTATCCCTGTAGTAAAAAAGTTAAAATATCGTTTTCATTATTATAAATTGACTTTCAAAAGAAACTACTTTTGAACTACTTAGGGGAACCCGGGGCAGGACGGGATACCGAGTTGAAAATATGTTTTAAAAATTCAAACGGGTTCATTAAGGGAACTGAAATTTTTTTACATATACTCTATAATTTAAAAATAAAAAATAAATATATTGTATGAAAACAAAAGAAAAATATTCGTATCTGCAAAAACCGAAAATCATGTCATTTGTCCCGTTCTTCCCTAGTAGTGAGGCATAGTGGAGTGTTAAGTACAAGTAATTATAAAACTAGTAGTATTGCAGCAAAAGCGATTGCTTTATTTATTTAGTCTTAAGTGTCCATACAGGCAGAAACACATGGGATTCAGTAAGGAACACGATTCTGGTTAGGGAGGCGAAGTAACTCTAAAAATATATTAAACAATTGTTTAACTACATGAAACTAAAGACAATTAAACATACTTCAATCATGTACTAAATATAATTGTAAATTAAACAAGTACGTATATCTTACCTTGGTTACAAAATCCAGAAAAGTTATAATACACAGGAGTAAAAAATCACATGAAATACGAATTACGAATCTGGCCGAGTGGCTGCCAAAGCTCCCCACCTTGAAACTTAAGGTTTCAAGGAAACAACAAAAGTACATAAAAGGAACATTTGATAAATGGAACAAGAAAACAATTAGTCCCTCTTTTGAAATCCCTCTTTTATACACGCCCTAATCAGTCTTCACTTCCACAACACGCACTTTTCCATCTGATCCAGGGGTTACACCTACAATCCTACCAACCCTCCAATTACAAATTGGTAAACCACCCTCTTTCAATACGACAACCATACCTGGGACAGCACATTTCCAGTATTAAAGTGCCATTTTGACCTCTGTTGCAAGTTATTAAAATAGTCAAGATACCATTGTTTCCAAATGATTTGAGACAACTTAGTAAGCAACTGCCATCGAGATAATCGGTTAGTTGGGGTATCCGCCACGTCTAATTCGGGCAAGGGTTCAGAGGGCGACCAATTAGAAAATGACCGGCAGTTAACACAGAAAAGTCATTCGGATCTGATGACATTGGGGTCAATGGCCTACTGTTTAGCATAGCCTCTACTTGATTAGTTACGGTAAGAAAATCCTCAAAGGTTAACTTATGGTCCCCAATACATCTTTTTAGATGATGTTTAAAACTCTTTACACCACCTTCCCATAAGCCACCAAAATTAAGGGAGCGAGGAGGAATGAATCCCCAAGTTATTCCGTTAGAAGCCAGATGGTCACTCACTAAATCCTGTCTGAACAATGCAAGGACCCTTTTAATTTCAGCTGCCACACCACAAAAGATTTTGGCATTGTCTGAGAGAATCTGCGATGGCAACCCTCTACGACTTACAAATCTCTTTAAGCAAGCCAATAAAGCATTAGACGTTAAATCACTTCGAACTTCAATATGAACTGCCTTAGTTACTAAGCACACAAAAATACAAACATATATACTTTATGAAAAACACCTTTCCTTTGGTTTTTAAACTTAATTAAGAAGGGGCCACACCCACACAAATCCAACCCAGTTTTAGAACAGGGATGGCTTATTTTTAGTGTATCCTTCGGCAAAGGTGTCATGATCTGACTACTTACTTTGGGATTGGCTTTAAAACAAGTCACACAACTGTATACAACCCGCCTTGCAACATTTCTGCCACTTAATGCCCAATATTCTTGGCGTACACCATGCTGTAAGGTTTGTGGGCCACTATGCAAACACTTAAGATGATAGTAATTAAAAATCATTTCAGTTATGGCTTTTAGGTAAAAGAATAGGATGCTTAGCCTCAAAAGGTAGATCAGAGTTCATGAGTCGGCCGCCAACACGAATTAGACCATCATCAAGAAAAAGAGCCAAGTTGCTGAGACCTGATTCCTAATTAGATTTTTATCTGCCAAAAGTTTTAACTCTTTAGGAAAGGCTTGATGTTGAACAACTTTTAAGATTAACCGTTTGGCCTTATCTAACTGTTTTTTTTAAAGGGAGCCACTCTGAACTCGCGATCTACAATTTTCAATGAATCTGTAAACAAATACAATGACTCTAATTAACTTAAGAAAATTGTTCGTAATATTAAATATATTAGGTATACAATCTGCAGAGGTAACACGTTAGCTTTCAAGTTTCTGGATCGTATACGTCTTCGACTATCTTATAAACGAATTTTGTAGTAAAAAAACTCTAAAAAATACAAATGCACATAGCTCATGCACGTTAAAACCGTCGTGTTCCAATATCCCAACACCATGTAACCGTTTATGCATTGACTCATCACTTGACCACGGCTCAAAATAACAAGGCCTGTTGACAATTTCCGTTATGTGACTCTAGGGCGAAATAATTCAACCAAACGAAAACAAAATCAATTAATGCTGACCTTTTGACTGAAAATGATCTTCTCGTGTGGTAATTCCTCTTGAGTATCCAATCCGATGTATCATGACTACTTGGTCTTTTCTATTTTCAGGCTTCATTTGCTACCGTCAAATAGCCACCTAAAGAACTCGAGTCCCATAATGGAAGGGACCGACGAGGCGGAAAATCTCCTGCCGCCGGTGTCTTTCCGGACAAACTTTGGCCGTGTTTGATTGACTCTATTCATTTGACTTAACTAGCAAGGTGCTGAGTTCTTGCTATAAACGCGTAAGACTTTAAGAGATGTTTATACCATTGTGTTTTCAATAAATAAAAATATTTTATGCAACGGACAAGTTTTTTTTTTTAATTTATAGTTATTGCTAGTAAGTGGGACTAAACAATTGTTTTGACACCTTTGATATTGAATAAATTTATTTGATGTAGATAGAAATGATTTTCAAAATATGTATTATTAAAAAAAATATTTGGCGTGTTTAACTCCATTCATTGGCAAGGTTCTGAGTTCTTGCTATACACGCGTAAGACTTTAAGAGATGTTTATACTGTATTGTGTTTTCAATAAATAAAAATATTTTATGCAACGGACAAGTTTCTTTAATACATAGTTATTGCTAGTAAGAGGGACTAAACAATTTTTTGACACCTTCGTTATTAAATCAATTCATTTGATGCAGCTGGAAAGGATTTTCAAAATATAATTCGAACGCAAATAATTTGGCAGTGTTGGATTGACTCCATTCATTTGACTTACCTGGAAAGGCGCTGAGTTCTTGGTATACACGAGTAAGACGTTAAGATATGTTTAAAGTATTGTAAAAAAAAGTGGCCGGTATTGCATTTGCTTAATTTTTCAATAAATACAAATATTTTATGCAACGGACAAGTTGGTTTAATTATTGTTACTAGTAAGAGGCTAAACAATTGTTTGACCACCTGTGTTATTGAATCAATTCCTTTGATATAGCTGGAAAAGTTCTTCAAAATTTAGTAAGAAAAAAATACCATGTATAAATTAGCATTTATCGATAATATTCATTGATTATTTTTTTAACTAATTACATTAATTGGTTTCAGTTGCGCCTACGCCACAGTTCATGCCCAAATGCTCTCATGGTATCATATGAAATGTCCACATTTTATGTCCGTCTAATAAACACCTTTTTATAAGTTATAGCAACAACATTTGCAAAATGCTTCTATATTTTATATGATTTGAAAAAAAATAAATTAAGGTTTCACATATATGCAGAAAATTCAAATAACTTACTCCATACTCCATATACTTTTTCATACAAATGAAAACTTGAATAGAAATATGATTGCTATAAAATTTTTTTACAAGTATAAAAGTTTTTCCATTTCAGTACATAGAATTATTTTTATTTTGCAGAATGTCATACTGTAAGAACAATTAAAAATATGAAAAATTTATTTGTATTTAATGTATGAGCTTTTTATTGTTAAACTATTACCCTGCTTTGCAATCAAAAATATGGAAGTAAATTGATGGTTGACGAACAAAAATCATATTTTGATATTTAGCTATTTAACATTATAATAGTTAATTTTTTAGATTTTACATACTTTTCCTGACCTGCAACGTTATGTATAATAAGCAAAGTCCTGTTATCTCTTTCATTGTTTACTACAGAAACCTAGGAACTTCATTTATCATATCTTGTTTTTTTTGCTACTGAAACTAATACAATGTTAAAAGCAGTTTTCGACACATAAAGAAACTAACACGTTTTGTTCGTCACCATTTATTTATTGCATTCTGAAAATTGAATAAGTTTATACTTACAGAAGAGACCAACTCCTATTTAATAAACACCTAAATTATTATAAATTATTAATATTGTGTACTTTTTAGTTTGGCTTGGTTTCAATAAGTTTGCACTAAAACTGCCGGAGTGTGGGGTTTTTTTAGAATAACGGAACTGTACTCAAATTTCTATATCACAATATTTCTAAACTGAAAGGCAAATCGAAATCCATCTCAATTCAACAAAACTGATATTCCTCCACAACTTATATTTTTAAAGTTGCTATAAAGAACCGATTTCGGGAAACTGATAAGGAAAGGTGTTTATATCTATGCCCCGTAATGTTGGTTTGGTAAAATTTAAAAGAACACGTAATGTGGGTGATGCGAACGCAGAATGAAATTTTGCCAACTAAAAGTTTACAATGTTGTCAACTTAACAGAGTACAAATTTACCGTTTTTCGTTAAATCCCTTTTGATAAGGAGCATACAAGTTTATATCATAAACTGCACTACCAAAGTACTACAAGTAATGTTACGGGAAATAGTTTTTTAAATAACATTTTACGGTTGTAAATGCAAAGTAATACGCAAAAAAAAATCCGGGTGAATGGGCAAAAAGCTCCTTTTATAGGCAAAATAAGAGTAGTTTTTATTCTTAAAATAATAATTGACTGATAGTCGATAAAAACGAAATCGATTGCTGTGAAGTTATCCTCTAACAAAATTCGAACGAGTGCTGGGCTCCCAAAAAATTTCCCACTGCTCCGGCTTGCGTCGGTTGCTACTTTCGGTTTTATACTCGTTCGGACAGTTCGGACTACTCATAGGGTAGTAACCAAAGAGGTGGGAGGCGGATTGGAGATAATATCCTCTTTCGAAATTCTTACAATTTATCTATCTTACGTAAGATCCTATAAATTTTATTGAAATATTCTGCCTACGCTCTTGAGTCTACTACTGCGTTTTCAGATTAAAATCTTCAATAATTTTACACACCCTATAAATGCAATTTAATATTTATAAAAGGGGAGGGGTCTCGTAAAAGCAATACAAGCGTTAAAAGCGTTTTCTTTCTGTTTCTACAAACTATAGCATTTTGATATCAAACATTGTTTATTCTTCGAATGAAATCTAACATTCTTTTAATTGCTTGGCTAAAAAGTTAAATTAAAGTTCTAAGGGAAAATGTAAACAGTCACATTTTAGGCTTGCAAATTTCAGAAATTTGGCTACTACATACTACTTACAAGAAAGATGCAATACTTTAATTCATCAACTATTTTTAAACTTACCCAAGCATCAACTTTGTTAATAGTAGCAATTTTTCATCGACCGATAATCGAATTTTCATCGTTCACCGGTGAGAATTCGAATATCGGATTTTCGTTGAAAATTGCCCGATTGCTCGATAACTGCTCGGTTCTGTCCGCTCGATCGAGCAGCCTAGGATGAGTTTTTCCGATGAGATTCCGATCAAAAGTCAAGAAGAAATCGAAAAGAATCCGATGAGAAGTAATCGAAATCTCAATGTCCGATGGAATTTCGAACACTTTCCGATAAAATTCCGAACAGTTTACGACATGTTAGTACAAAAGGTTTAAACAAGATGGCGCCACTATTTTTTCTGTTAGTCGGGTAATATTTCGAATTTTAGGAGGAGGAGGACAGAACTAACAATCTCGGGATCCGCGCTTTTAACTTGCAACGAGGCGTTAGTCCACTCGGCTATGGAGGCTTGCAAGGTAATTGCGTTTAAATAAAGAGCTCAAAAGGTTGATCGTTAAAGAAGTTTTATGTTATTGATTTTTATGTTGCAAATTCCTTTGAAATATTAATTTAAGTTAACAATACTAATAGAAATACGTTTAATTTTAAAATAACTCTTGGTAACTTACGTATTGAAAAGTTGTTTGGTTCATAATATTTATTCAAAAATCTATTTTCTTTTAAGTTTTTCAAAAATTAATCAAGGCCAAAAAGTTAAAAATTAATTTCCAAGTAAGTAAAAGAAATAGGTTATCACACAGTAAAAATATTTATCTTCGCAAGCAATTAAAAATTTTGTGTGTAAGTAAATAAAAAATAACTATTACCAGTTTGAACATATAGCTTTCGGATATGAAGTTTTCGAAATAATTTAACGCAATTTGTATGTATTGAAATAAAAAAAGCCACATTTTTCGTTTCTTATCGTTGCGATATCGATTCGTCATAATTTTCCGATGAAACGTACATTGATTGAATTTTCACCTTTGACCGATATCGAATCGATGACTTTTATCGATAGAATTTCGTTCACCGATTCCATATCGCCTCGTGCACTTTCGGAATACGGACGCGATCACCGGTGAGTTTTCGTTGAATCCGATGAACGATCGATGATCGATCGAGCAAATTTCGAGAAACAATGCTACTAGATGTCATCTTTGAAACTCCTAGTTATTAGCTATTCAGATCTTCGGAAAATCCATCATACTTCACTCTTGCTAAACATGATTCTGATGCCAGTTTTCAGTGACAATTCTGTGAATTTTAGACTTATTTGAAAAGGTTTTGCTGAAAAGAGAATGCGTTATGTTCATATATAGGGGCGTAACAAGGGGCCCCTGCCCTGCAGTTGAATAATTTGCAATTTTGTGAGAGAAAATATATTAAGCCAAAAAAAAATTATAATTAAATGATAGTATAAAAGCTTATTTGAAGGTAGAAATACTTAGCTGTCATTATGCTCATAAATAATTACGGAATATTTATTGTTTTGTTTATCTTCTCTTGTTTTCCATTTATGCCATGTGACACGAGAAATTTGCCAACTATTAGTTTTTAAATATTTAACTATTGTTTTAGTATTTTCCGATTTTTAAAATACTGAAATAATAACTTAAAAGTATGTAGTGTTATGCTGTTCTGAAAATTCCATAACAATAAAATTTTAAAAAACTACACGCAATCAAACATGAGGGATACCATTTTTACATTTGTAACATTTTTTAGAAGGACCCATATACCTTTAATTCTGCATTGGCGAGCTACCAAGGAGCCCCCCTCCCCCCCTCAAAAACCCGTATTATAGTCAATTAATTTGTTAACAATAATCACTTGCCAAAGTGCCATAAAAAAATAAATTTTGATCAAAAAAGTATGATATTAATTAACCAAAATCTAAAGGTTATATAATACTAGAATAAATAAACTACCGATGATGAGTGATGCCACCAACATGACAAATATTCTGAATTTCACCTCCCTCGGACTAGTTTTCCCAAATATGACGATTTCAGCGGGGACAAGATTTCGAAAAGTTTTATTATTACTTATTTTTTATAATTATTTTAAGATAACCAAAGAGTCATCACATATTATAAGTGGTCTTCTCTTTTGGAATAAAGTTCAAATTTATAATCTTTTTTGACAATTGCTCAATATATATATATATATATATATATATATATATATATTATATAATATATATATATATAGATATATATAATATAAATATCATATATATATAATATAAATAAAATATTTATTTATATATATTTTTAAATCAAATATAATTTATAATATATAAAATTTTTATTATTATTATTTTATAATTATATTATTTTAAAAATATATATATATATTATATATATATATATATATTATATTATATATATATATATATAAGTAATAAAAAGTAAATATATATAAATACAAAATAATACAATAAGAAAATCTATAAATGTAACTATATATAATATATAAAAAATATAAGAATATTATATATATTTTATATTTTTATTATATTTTATTTTTCTATATATATATATATATATATATATATATATATATATATATTATATATATATATATAATATATATATATGTCATATCTGCAATTTGGTGAATGATTAACATTTATTTCATTAAGATGTGTATTATTTAGCTATTTTATAACAAAATTAAAAATTTTAAGTTGCTGGACTTAAAATATTTGTAAAGGTTGCATTTTAAAGACTTTATCATGTGAGAAAAAAAATACTACAAGGATTACTACATTTTGCTTGATGAGACAAATATTGATATGTTTAATTTCTACAGTTTCAGGCTCAGGCTTTTTGGTTGATGAGACAAAATATTGATAGGTTTAATTTCTACAGTTTCAGGCTTTTCGGTTGATGAGACAAAATATTGATAGGTTTAATTTCTACAGTTTCAGGCTATTTGGTTAAAGAGACAAAATATTGATAGGTTTAATTTCTACAGTTTCAGACTCCATGGGCGGCTGTTTGGTTGATGAGAAAAAAATAAAATTGATAATTTAATTATGTTTTAGGACTCGTATATTTAGCTAACAACAGTTCTTTTCTATAAAAACCTTCATTTCATAATGATTAGCAATATTTTGATATAGTTTCAGTTTAAAAATATATTTAAGATAGTTACATGCTAATGTGTCCTTGTCAAATGCGTTTTTTTAAATCTCTATCTTCACTTTTTTTGTAATTTATATTAATTTTTCATCGTTTTAAACACACAAAAAGTATCTGAAAGTTTGACTATGTTTGTAAGGAACTTGGGCGCTTTCCCTCTAATCTACCGTTTTTGTGTGAATGCTTACTATAAATCTAGGAATGGTTTTTTTTCTGTTTTTATTAGTTTTAATTGTTAAAATTTAAATGAATGTTTTATAAAAATTAGCTACTGTTTTTATACAACGAAATGCAAACAATTCTTAAATTATTTCGCATCGGCGATTCGACTGTACGAAGTCATAAATTTAATAAAACAATATAAATTAGCTTGGGTGAAGTTTGAAATATTAAATCATTTAAGTGTTTCATTTTTGAGCTTTATCTTTTAAATATGTCGCATTAAATTTATTAGTTAATTTTTTCAAATTACTATGGTATTTTCAAGATATACAGTCATTGTTTGCTTTGTTAGCTACTTTCCATCTTCGAAATTTTGTGTGAATCAACATTTTTAAAAACTTTTTTATGAAATATTTTGCTAATACTTATTGCGAATTTTATTGTATACACTAATATCTTGATTTTTTAAAATTATTTAGTATACAATTAGTTTTATAATTAGTATATTTTTATTATTCAAAATTTCCAAATAAAATAAATGTCAAATTTTTATTTGCACTATTTTTTAAAATTAAATTTAAAATTAGGAGCTTATCGTTGATTTTCTGCACAACAAATCAGGTTACTTAAATTATCTAAGTAGTAAAATGTTTAATAAAAACATTCTATAATTAATTTAATTTTTCCTTTTTATTGCACTTCCTTTTTTTATTTTAATAAACAAAACATTATTTATTAAATAATACGCACATAAGTTATGTAAAATAAATACTAAATAATGTTCATAATAAAATTAATAGTATATATTAATTAAATCAATTTTTAATAAAAAAAATATTAAAAATAAGTTTAAGTAAAAGTAAGTTTAATTTAAAAAATAATTTTTATTATAAATAATTTAAATCGAAATACAATTTATTTAAAAATTGAACAGACCTCCCCTCCCCCCCTAAGTTGTTTTCTAGTTTCACCCCAGAATCAGCTAATTAAACTTTTTAAAGAATATCACAATGTATTTTTCTTAAAATGTTCGTGTACTTTTTTTACATCATAATCGCTTATTAAAGTTGATTTATTTTAAAATTAACTGGTCAAATTGATCTACTTTTCGAAACTATCAGTAGTAATAAATAAATTAAAATAAATTTTAAAATAATCAATAATATAGGAAAACTTTAAAATTATCAAAGGTTTTTCGGTACTGACGATCAGTCAGGATTTAAAGCTATTTGAGTAGGCCAATTTGCTTTCGGAAACAAATGCATCTTTCTACATACAGATGGCGCCATGAACTGCATTCATTGAACAAAGTTTCGATTTGGTTTTGATAAGTTCTTTCTACTACGAGTAGAAAGGATTTTTTGAAAAATTTTTTTTTTGGAACAAGAAATTTTTTAATTAGTGGTGTCATCGGGAAGTCGGAAAAGTCGGTACGTATGTTCAGGAACTTTGTTTATCTAAAATAAAGAATGATCTTAACTTTATTTACAAATACTTTTGTCCTAGAAGGTTCACTTTGTTCATGTGGAGAAAGGTGGAACAGGTAACGGACGTTGACAAATCAGTTTCAACATATTAAAGTCTAATAAAGGAAAAATAAATTTTTCTTTAAACTCTTACTTTCGTTTCCTGCGCCAGCTCGTGATGGACTGACGGTACTTATGTACCACTTAATAGGCCGTTGTTTTACTTTTCATTGTTCGTTTGAGGGAAAATAGATTGTAGTGGGCTTTTATTAATGCAGTATGTGGGCGGTTTCAACACATTAAAGACTAAAAAGTAAAAAAAATTCATTTAACAAAATGTCATTGTTAATCAGTGTAATTTACTAATTATAAGTAAGATAGGAAGAAAAAAGAAAATAAATTCGGGACATAAAGTTCAGTTTATGTCTCAACTATTTTTACCCTTTTATATTCTATTCTAATTATTTGCAATTGTTTTCATTAAAATATTTAAAGACAAATAATTCAAATTAAATCTTAATTCGGGGCAAAAGGTTAAATATAATTTCTTAAATATAAGAACATTAAAATATGAATTATTAGAAAAAATTAGCGAATAGCTTAAAAAAACAGTAAAGATTATTAGCTCAAATACTTCTGAATAAAAGTCAAGATACTGTCTTGCAATGAGGGAATATAAATTTACTTTTATTAAGAGGAGTACTATACAGAGAATCCACTGATTAATTTGCACCTCAGAAAGAAACATTTTCTTTACCTTTTAGGAAAAGTTTGCAAACATAAAAAAGGTTTTATGATTTTGATGTAATCCAAAACATTTTCACACAATAAAAATTTATGTATCAACCCTTTTTTAACAAATGGCCTCAAGAGCATTGTTAATTATATATAATAAATTTCGTTAAACCTAATGTTTTGAAAAAGGTTAACTAACTAAATATGTATCTTAGTATAAACGGGTCAATGTTGTAACATACTGCATATGAAATGGTGTCTTATCCATTATGTTAACTGTAAACAAGTATCACTTTTGCAATGTACACTGCAATAGTCCTATTGCAACATAATATACTCATCATCACTCAGGGTTCAAATATTAAGAATTTCTATGTTTACATAATAACTGTAGGTTTAAGGTTCATTATTAACACCATTCCCAATTGCACACCCTCCTTTTCTTATTTACCCTTCTCTTCTCTAACTTAAATCTATGTATAGTGGAAGGTTAATTTATTACAAAGAATTAAACAAAAAACAATATTTATAATCTTTCAAATAATTCATATTACATATACAATATAAATCATCAAAAACAAAGTTATTTCAATATAAATTGCCATGCCCTAATTCTCATAAGGGGAAAAAGTTTTACTATATAGTAATTATAATACAAATCTTACCCAGTTAGCACAGAATGTATTAAAAAGTTGCAAACCTGCCAAATTGTTTTTATTACGCAAAAAAACAGTACTTGCACTGATTTGGGCAATATGATAATGATTTTTTTAAATTGATTCATTTTGGGATTCAATTGGATGAATCGAAATAGCTCAACTTTTTTTTTGTCAGAAAGTTTAGGAAGGAATTAGTTTGCTGAGGGCCATCAGAGTGGAGTGCCTCCTCTATATACTGTTCCATATATTTGATACCAATGATGGCAACAAATATGTAGACAAACAAATAAATAACTATTTAAGTTATTGCAGTCCAGTTGGATAGCAACTCAGGTGTCAACCTTGTCACTTGACTGTGGTTCCAAATTACATGGCATAATTGGCTGTGTTAAAGCTTCTAAAGGAGACAGGACAGCCGGAAAGGATTAAATTTCCTAAATTACTAGATAAGGTGGCCAAGTTGTCAGAACATCAGCTTCTCATGGAGGAGATTCTGGGTTCTAAATATGCTGTGCAGATTATAGTAGACCCTATGTGTTTGCAAAAACACAAAAATCTTGAAACTAGTGTACATAGTTCCCTGAGTACATTGGGGCAGATTTGTTCAATAAATTTGTAAAGTCTGTGGCGGTTCACCACACACGCAACCTCAAGATACCATCAACAACTACGTGGTGCTAATTTACCGCCACGTTCCTACAACTATTCTGGATTACAACGAAAATAGTAGTATAAAAGCAGGCGTAACTCATCTCCACCTTGAGGATCCTTTTGGTAGACTATGGGTTACTGAGGCAGCTACAAGTCTAATAGTGTGCATACAATGTCACCCGAAGTAATCATTACAATTACATTGACAAACAAAGGAAAAATAATTTACTGATCCATTGCAAAATGGAAGAACAAATAATATTATTATTCTGTTGCATGGTAAGAAGTAACCATTTTAAGAAGATACAAAATTGGTTGCAAAATAGTATTCCTACCTACTTCATTACATTTTAGCAATGGAACAACATATCGTTTCTGCAACGTTTTAAAAATGAAAGTGTGCTACTTGGGTAAGTTTTGCTTCGTTTTCAAAACATAAATAAACAGGTTTTTTGCTGTAATTTATATTTAACAAGAAATAACTTTTTTTTCAAAAACATAATTAAAACTTTGAAAACATAAAACAATACTTTAAAAATTATTTATATATACAAAAATATCTAAATCCCTGCCAATGAGTTTCTTTGGTAAAAGTGCCACTTGAATGCAAACTGTATTATGTCTGTATAGAAACTAGCAGGTTTTACCATTTTATACCAATGTAGTTAAATATAAAATCCATTACTAAACTACGGGCAATCATTATATAAAACTAAAAATAAAATAATAACTTATACTTTACTAAAGAGAGTAGCATTAAGTATCAGTAAAATAATTATTTATACAGCACATTGCACTGTTAAAACTGGTGTATATAAAACAAAAATTGTACCAATAAAATTACAGCCATTCAAATTAAAAACAATGATTTTTTTTACAAGATATGAAATTTTTTACAACTCATTTTCAAACAAGTGTTAAATGCTTGTGCATAAAATGTTTTTACAAAATGTGTGGCAACAATATAAATTAGTGTTAGGAGGCGTCCATAAATTACTTTTTTTCTGCCAATATTTTTATTCCCCTTGCCAAAACCCTCCCCCCTGTTGAGATTTCCTGAGATTAGACTCGATCCCCTCCCCTAATCTGACATGAGATTATTTAAAACAAATTTGTATGCTTAGTATAAATGCGTTGTACTTATTAAATAAAACACAATTTGATTTATTATTTGTATTGAAGACTAGTTTTTTAAGATTGCACAGGTGTGGATTCATCTAGAAATACACTAATAATGTTAAACAATAAAATTAATAAAAGAATATTCTAATTCAATGAATTAGGACACGTGTCTAGTCTCAAAATTTCAGTCATCTCCTCCCCCCCCCCCCCTCTCAAACATGAGATTTGGTTAGATTTGTTTCGACACCTCTCCTGCTTAAACACCTCATGCAATTTATGGAGGTCCCCTTATAATATTTCATAACATTTAAAATGTGTAATGTACATAATGATTTTGAAATTTACACATAAATAATCTTAAAATTGCCATCCAGCTATTCAACAGACAATACAATACATAAAACATCACTAACATAGTCCTATAAAAGTTCTTTTATAATCTGTAAAATTCTCAAACAATTCATTAATAAATAAGTTACATTTTTATTTACAATATCCCACATTTTCTACAAAATATTTCAGCATCAACTTTTAAAATATATGTTTATTGTGGGACTTTTCAGTTTCAATACAAAGTTCATTTACATAAAGGTTTTACCTGAGCAAATTTTGCACAGACCTGTCTCTTCTTCAGTTTTTACTATACAGTTCATTTCACAGTGACTGTGCAAACAAAATACACAATCAATAGATCTCCCCCAAAAAATAAAGTACCTATAGTTTCAGGAAGAATCCATGAAATCACTTCCAGAGTCCTCTGAAGATGAGTCCATTAAACGCTTTCTCTTCTTTTTGTGCTTCTTTTGTTTTTCTTTAGATGGTTTTAAAAGGGATTTGCGAATATATCGACTGCTTGAAGGAGATTTACTTTTTCTGGTTATCACAATTTTTGTTTTTTCGATTGGGGGTCTAATTTCACCATCAGGACCTACACTGCTTGCAGTATTTTCAATAGGATTTGGTACAGTTGTGATTGTAATGGTTGCTATTCTAGATTGATTGTCCTCATCTTCTTCATCATCTGATGGATCAATGGTAAGCATTAATTGTTTGAAATGAATGTATTGTTGAACTAACTGTTGCCTTCCGTTTTCATCAAGGTTAGTTTCCAAATCTAGATTTTCACACCTTATAAACTCTAATACTGTCTCTGGATTGAATCGGACATGTACTTTCCGATTAAGTGGTCGTTCATAAACTTTTGCAGACTCATTTGGAGAGTACTGCTGAATTTTATTATCGGTAAAACCATACATTTCTTTTAGAGTTTGTTTTAAATAAAGAAGTAATACACAACCTTGAGAAGCTATAATGCATTCCTGTAAAACAGACGTGTCCGATGGAAGACGATCCAAGATGGAATCATAATCATCCTCATCTTCATCATAATCATCAGCTTCAGTTGCATTAGGTTCACTTGCTTTATTTTCTTCACGGTTTAAAAGAGCTTCACGAAATGTTTGTAATAAATTTGAACCAGATACTGAAAGCATAATGTCCAGCTGATGCATAATAAATAGTGGTTCATCTTGTGCCATATATGGAAAATACGCAATATTGTCTGCTATATACAAAAGCTCTGTTAAAGGTGTTCTTGCCTGTTCGTCATATAATTTTAATAATGAAAAAAGAAATGCCCTTCGACTCTGCCTAGTTGATCTCATAACTGAGTATAAAAATCCATTACGGCTAACAGGAGTATCAGGACATCTAAAACCGCGTAGAATTTCATCTTGGTTTTGTATTAACTGCTGCATTTTAAATGACATTCGTACACCGTGCATTGCCTTCATTTGTATAAAACCGGGATACTTCTTTTCTATTTCTTGAAGTAATTGATCAGCCTTAGTACGGATCACTGGCTCATCATCAGACCCTAAACACACTAAATAGGGTACAATTTGTACAGGGTGTACTAACCCTTGTCCTAATATAAGCTGTATAACTTGCAAAGAGGCCTTTCGTACATTGATATCTGTATGAAGGACGCATTCTAAAATTTGTTTCAAATATAACTGAATTACTGTACTGGCCATACCGGATGTTACATCTCCCATTTCTTTTAAATCTTCACTTTTTGATACTGAGCTCCATTCGGCATCTTTTTGAATCATTCTCATTTCCTCTTCTACAAGATAGTTGGTAACATTTTTCAAAACTTGACATTTTAATATGCATGATGCTGTAGGTGAAGTAAGAAGATAATGATATAATGACTTAACTTCTGGGCCTAACATAAATTCATAATGGCGAATCATTATAAAACCAAGTCCAGTTAATGCTTTTAAGCGAATTACTTCATCAGCATGTTGATTAAAATAAATAATACCTTCAAATACACGATCTTTAAGAGAAACTTGGCAGGAAGAATCAGAACAAGTGTCCATAGCATCAAAATCAAAATGCCGACAAAATAGTCCAACTGTAAAAAGAGATCTTAGCAATTTTGGACGCATTGATGCTAGATTTGTATTATCTGGATTTTTTTCATATTCTTTCTTACATACCAATAGAACAACAAAAAATTTTTGAAAGCAGTCTCTAACAAGTTGATGGTTATGAGTAACTCGGTTAACTACAGCTCCAAGGCAACTGACACAGCTAGGAAGCAATCCCATATGCTGTCTAAGAATTAATTTCACCATATCTTCTTCAATTTGAGCAAGAAAAGTTTCACTAGGATGTTCAATAAGAGGAACAACTACCTCTAAGGTTTGGGCAACATTTCTAAGCAAAAGAAAATCTGAATGTGTATTGCATCTCATACTAAGATATGGCTGTATAGTTGTTGCATGTGGCACAACAAATGGCGGATAAATTTTACTAAATAGGTGCAATGTAGCTAAGCATGCAACAAGATGGGGAGTAGCTCCACCATCTACATTCTGAGAGGACTCTTCTAACTGTAAAAGGTTTTCAACTAAACAATCAACAATTTGCTTGCATGACTTTACAACTGATTTGTAATTTGGTTCTTCTTTGTTTTTTAATAAGTTAGTAAGTAGTTGCTCGAACCATTCAAGTCCACTTTCTCTACATGCTTCAACTACATGTGTTATATTATTTACTTTAAGAAGTATTCGTTCAGGTTGCTTTTCTGAAGAAGGTGTGAACCACATGCTTTGGAAAACTTCCCCAACTAGTTTCTTTATTCCATCTTCATCATTGACTCGGCGAATTATTTTAACACAAATTTCTGATGTCTTGGGAAAGTCAGGATGCTCCAGGCAAATATCCTTTAAAATTTTAATTACTCTTTTACGAACACTTACACCAGTGTCTAAAATTCGCTCTGTAAGCATTTCATAATATTGATTTATAAGCTCCGGACGGATCAAAATAAATTTTCCCAACAAATCTATTGCAGCTTCACGAACACTAGTTGAGTGATCTAATAATCTGCCGTGTACCCCTTTTTGCATGTCTGGTCGAGATAAAATACTTGGATCGGCTTCAACCACAAGTGTTAAACATTTCATAGCTTTTGTGCGTACTGCCACAGCTGTCTCACTAAGTACCCTCAAAATTTGTGATAGATACAAATCAAAACTCTTAGAAAACTGACGGGCAGAAGCTAAATATTGGGATATTAATTCTGCGGTTTTGTAATCAATATGTTCTTCTTCTTTCATATTAACTTTAGAAATCTCTTGTTTTTTTATGACAGTCAACAGATATCGTTTTCTCTCTTCTGCCAATGCAAGTATTTTAACAGTTACTTCATCATTGTCCAATTTGTCTTCTTCTTTATCCTTTCCATCATCTTTATCTTTTTCTTCAACCTCTTCTTCCTCTTCTACTTCTTCTTCACTTACAACTTGAGATGATCTTCTTCGTGAAACACGCTTGCTTTTGTTCTTAATATTAGGAGTATTTTGTACTGTTTTCTCTGTTTCCTCTTTAGTGAAATTTAGAGATTTATCTGACCGTTTGATTTCAGCGGCGACTTCACGGTACCACTGGGCTATGTAAAATTGACGAGCAAAATGAAGGGCAGGGTCACTTTCAGAGTTGGAGTCCAGGTATTGAAGAAGTGCTTTTTGGAGTATTTGGGTTTCATCACGGTTTACAAGTTTCTTTTTCTTTTTACTTTTGTTGGGCAGACTCGTTTCATTTTCATCAGAGCCTGCAACTATACGTTGAATTACATCATTTATCATATCTTTCCGATGTTGACTAGTAACAGCATCCTTGCGTAGTCGCGCTGCTACAACTCCTAAATAATCTAAAGAGGCAACCCTAAGTGTCATTTCCATCGATTTATTGCTGAAATTTCGAACTAAAATCCTACCTAAAACTGAAAGCAAAAGTTCTGATGCTGGCCACTCTGGCTTATTGACAGTACTTAAAAGATCTTGAACAAAGTTCTCAAACAATGGACGATAATCCATCTCTTCATTTTTCGTTCCACACTTTTTCAAAAACACAGACAGAAAATTAACTGCAGTAGTCATTGATGCTTCATAGGATGTTATGATTAAAACATCTTTATCTATACAAACTTTTTCTTTAGTCTCAAGACGTTTTGTACCTTTTTCATTACTAGGGCATTCTGTTTTGGCATCAACATCTGTTTCGGGCAATTTCACAACACTATGGATTAATTGCAGGACTAAAGCGGTTAACATTTGAATATTTTCCTCAGAATTCAAGCGATAATTTCGAAGACTTCGTTTACTGGTAGGCAGACGTGCTATTGATGCTAATATATCCTCTAAAATCAACTGCCTGTGTTTATCGTAACGGGAAAATACTGTTGTTACTAATCGAAGAGAATTTAACTGTAATTCACTTACTCCTTCAACAAAAAATGGACTCACTCCTAAAGTGGAAACTTGCAAAATTATAGTATCAGTTAAGGTTTGTAAATTTAACAATTCTGCCAACAGACTAACAGCTTCGTGTAACTTGTTGTATAATTGTATGGTAGATTTTTCTTTTACTTTATGTGCATGTGCTCTCTTTTGTTTAATATTACCAGCATATCCATCTTTTGATTTGGGGTCGAGTCTATATGCAGGATCAAACACTGAAAAAACAGTATTTTGAAGTTGATATTTTACGAAAAGTACAATTCTTTCTATAATATCTTCCAAAAACACCTTTTCTGGCATTTTTGGTGATGTCATTACGTAAAGAGCAGTTAATGAAGCATCTGCACTGCGCATTACTCTTTCCATAGTTAGTTCTAAATACAGTTGGGCTTCTTCTTCATCTTGTTCTTCCATATTCTGCACAGGAAGTAATTTTGCACCATCAATAATATTTCTTTCTAATATAGCAAGAAGTCGCATCAATCTTTCTGGAGGAAATTGATTCATTGCATGAAGTCTTTTTAATTTTGCAGCTTCATTGCTAAGATCTTGTAATTGACCAAGAGGTATAAGAGCTTCTGCTGCACATTCAGCATCTTCATCAATCACATTTGAAAAATCCACATCTTCCATAGAATCAAAAACCACATCTACATTTCTTGAAAAACGTTGATAAGTATTTGTGTCCATTAAATCCTCAATTGAAAGAGGCTCTATTATTTCTTTTTTCTGCTTTCTGTTTTTCATTTTTTTTACCTTAGCAGCCAAACTTGAAGTTCCAGGTAGAGAATCTTCTTTATATGAATCTTCTTCATCATCATCATCATCATTCTCTCCAGAATCCGATTCAACATAAGTATTTTGCTGACCAGCACGTCTCCTTTTTTTAACACGTTCACTCAGAGAACCTGTACTATTATTTAGTTTTTCCACAACTACATTTCTCTTAGTTCCTTTATTTTTGATTGAATCACAATTTTTACGATTAACTGTTAAACATTCCTCATTTTTTTCTTTTCTTCGGGAAACAGACTTGTCATTTAAATTCTGATCTTTAGTTTCTAAAGTTTTTGGTAAGCCTCCTACTAAAGTACTTAAAGTTTGACAGGAGTCATCCACAGGCTCTATAGAACAGCTAGTTTTTACTCCTATAAATTTACTTATACTTTTTTGTGCAAGAATCTGATCTTCGACTGTTAATTTTGATAACATAACAACAGGTTCTATGCACTTTTTATCATTTGTCATCCCTATACGAAAACAATTT
This sequence comes from Oedothorax gibbosus, assembly GCA_019343175.1. NCBI lineage: Eukaryota > Metazoa > Arthropoda > Arachnida > Araneae > Linyphiidae > Oedothorax > Oedothorax gibbosus. Next base: position 5,430,910 of record CM033282.1, on the reverse strand, counting down.
CCTTCTTTCACTTTTGGTTCTGTCAAATGATTAACAGTGTGATTTTGCTTAAAGTATTCTGGACCAGGCCCTAAGGATAATGAATTATTATCAATAGTTGGCATTCCAGCATTGTAAGCATTTGGTTTTACGTAAGCATCTGCTTGAGAAGTATATTGATTGCTATTGAATGTGGGCTGCCATTGATCCAAAGTTGTTTTTTTACCACAATTTATGTTGGACTGTGAAATTAAGGGTTCTATAATGACACTGTTTGGATTTACATGTGGCATTGGTGGAGATGACAAGGATGTGTTATTTGAATTGTTTAAAGGAGAAACAAGAGAACAATTTGTTGTTAAATTTCCAATAGCTTTAGTTGAAGTTAAAATATGATTTCCAACCCTTTCATTTTGATTTACATTGGCTGAAGAAAGACTAAGTTCATCAATACAATTTCCATTGGTAAACGGATGAAAAGCAGGGGATGACTGTGGAGTATTAATAATATGTTGATTGACATGTGGTGAATTAAACATTTGTGTGGCATCTTGTATACCTGATGATAACGGATCAGGTGTTTCTGGTGATAAGATATTGTGATGTAGTGGAGTAAGTGGATGTTGCCCAACTGATGGAACAGGATGAGCATAAGGTGAATATGATATAGGTGATTTTGAAGGAATATTAAGCATATTGTTTTGAATACCTCGTACACCTTGAGGTGTAACAGGACGATCAATCGGAAAATAGTTTTGACTGCTATTATGAGTCGGACGAGGTTGACATGGAGAAGCAGCAGGTGCATTGAATGCTTGAGGCTGTGAATGAATTGGTACATTGGAACCCTGCCGTTGTACCCATTGACCAGGAGAGACATGATGGTTATTATTTCCACTTTGAGGTCCATTTAATGGGACTTTAAAGAGGTTTGGACTGGCTTCTTCCAAATATTGTGCAAGCTGAGACATTTGGCCAGGATGGGAACTTCCCCCATAATATCCATCTTTGATTTCAATGTGATCTGTTGAAGTACGGCTAAGAGCATCAATAAGTTGTGGAATCAATAGAGGATCTTGAGTATTTAGCAATCTTGTGGCTTCATCAGGATCTCTCAAATGAGAAGTAAGACTTTGATTTTGATGTCCAGTGGCACTTGGCAATGGGGTGGGAAGAGGCAATTCTAAAAGGAGATCAGTCAAACTTTGTATGCCTGCTAATGTAGTTATAGGCACACTAGGTCCTTCCCCATTCATCATAGCTCTTTCAAGGGAGTTCTCATCAACTGATAAGCATTTCATAAGTAGATGTAAGAGTGTTCAAATCAATGGTGTCAAACTCTGAAACACATAAATAAAACAATTTGTAATAAATCATCAGTAATTAGAATAAAATGTATGTAAGTGAATATTGTGCAAGTGATAAGAATTATTTATTACAATAACAAGGAAACCTAGGCCATGTAATCAGGATTTTATTTTTATAAATTTTCTTTTATACTAAAAACTTCAAATGATAGCGCTTATTAAAAGAAATCTTATTGGTAACAAGGATATAATAAAGTAATATAAATAATGCATTTTTTCTTTTCTAAATTTATTGTTTTATAAAACATCGACACATGGGCCAAGCCTCCCTTTGTGAGGGAGGCTTGGCCCATACAAAAATGCATAATTTTAAAGTGCCCAGTAATAAATATTTCAAATTATTTTTGTAAGAATTAAATGTAAAAAAAATCATATATTAATTCGACACTCTGGAATCATTTAAAAATCATGTTTACCATAATTAATATTTAGAGTAATACATTTTTATAGTATTTTATCTGTATTAAAAATTCTAAAATTGTCCATATCAAGTAATATTTTTATTTACGTTAAATATATTTTATTCAGTTTGTATACACATTAAATAAGATAAAACTGCCTTAACTTGAATTTTTTTATTATTTTAGCTGCACGATCTGGAAAAGTCAAACTATAAGTTGATGTGTAAACTTTCCCACACTTTCCCCACACAACTCACAAAGTCGGAAAAGACCTACAAACGGCCAAAATTCTAGCATATTTTTCTTTCTCTATGAAAACGTTTCAAAATTAGGTATTATAGGTTTAACCCTTCTGAGTTGATCTAGACCATAATTTAATTTGTAGAATTTATCAGTTTTGAGTTACAACTGAGTGTATGAAAATATATTGTTTAAAATCATTATTGAGTAGTATGACATGTGTTTTTACACTTCAAAACGATTAAAAAATCATTTAATGGTTACTTTAATTGGTAGTTTATTTAAATCAAATAGTTATTTTTTTTATAAAAGAAACACTTCCTAGAACTTTGAATGTTAGGGGAGGGGCTACAATTTTATGTATGGTACAATACAGTCAGATTCCCGGTTAGTGTGTAAAAAATCATCCAAGACCATCCGCGGCTTGAAAGCAAGTTTGTAAGATTTAAGCTGCGTGATAAATGTTTTATTGAGTTGAACTTTGATTACAATAAGAGGAAACTAATGGATTTAAAAACATTTAAAAATCACTTGTTGACTTGCACTATACAACTGATAACTTAATTCAAAAGTCATAAATAATTAAGAGCTGTTCCAAGACTACCGTTCTAAGCCCGAATAAACAGAGAAAAAAATAATAGCTAGGTTCTTAATAAACAAGCTATGCATTTATATTTTTGATAGTTTAAACTTTGTTTTAGAAATAAAGTGTTAATATTTGAGTTTTGTTAAGTTAATTTTGAGTTTGTTGAGTTAATATTGACCCGGCAGCTGACTGAGACCTGCTGGCACGAATATTTTTAAACTCAGGATGAACATGATGAGTTAAAAACAAATTTAAAGTTTGTTTTTTAAAATTTTTTAAACAAAAATGAAAAAAACCCTTTTATTAAACACAAATAAATGCAAAAAAATTATAATTAAATAATTTTAGGGTGAATTTTTAAATATATCGCCCACAAAACGGGCTATTTTTCATCTGCCGATGAGAATTCGAATATCGGATTTTCGCTGAAAATTGCCCGATTGCTCGATAACTGCTCGGTTATGTCCGCTCGATCAGCAGCCTAGGATGAGTTTTTCCGATGAGATTCCGATAAAGTTTCAAGAAGAAATCGATAAGAATCCGATGAGTAGTAATCGAAATCTCATCGGCCGATGGAATTTCAAACACTTTGTGATAAAATTCCGAACAGTTTACGACATGTTAGTACAAAAGTTTTAAACGAGATGGCGCCACTATTTTTTTTCTGTTAGTCAGGGAATATTTCGAATTCGAAAGGGAACGGAACCCCCAATCTCGGGCTCCGCGCTCTTGACTTGCAACTGGAACTGTGCGTTAGACCTCACGGCTATGGACGCTTGCATAGTACTTGAGTTTAAATAAAGAGTTAAAAAGGTTGATCGTTAAAGAAGTTTTATGTTATTGATTATGACATTTTAATTTTGATTTTTCTTTTGCAAGTTGCAAACTCCTTTTAAATATTAATTTAAGTTAACAATACTAATAGAAATATCTTAAATTTAAAAATAACTCTTGGTAACTTACGTATTGAAAAGTTGTTTGGTTCATAATATTTATTCAAAAATCTATTTTCTTTAAGTTAAGTTTTTCAAAAATTAATCATGGCCAAAAAGTAAAAAATTAATTTCCAAGTAAATAAAAGAATAGTTATCACACAGTAAAAATATTTATCTTCGCACGCAATTAAAAATGTTGTGTGTAAGTAAATAAAAAATAACAATTACCAGTTTGAATATAATAGCTTTCGGATATGAAGTTTTCGAAATAATTTAACGAAATTTCTATGTACTAAAATAAAAAAAGCCACATTTTTCGGTTTCGGCCCCCTGGCCTAAGTAGCCGAAACCTGTCTTGTGTTCAGGTCACTTTTAAAGACCCCTTTTTTTCGGAAAAGAGAAGACCCCCCCCCCCCCTTCTGACCCCACCTTGAAATAATCCTGGCTGAGCGCCTTCCGTGACCCCATCTTATCAATCATTCTCAATTCAAATGTCCATGTCCAAGATGATCCAAGCATGTAGTATCCCAAGCGAGATGTTACATGGTTGCCAAAAACACATTTGGGGCTTTTTTTCTCGGATATGCTTCATGTTTTGGCTCATATAAAGAAACCTTAACTTTGTTCTGTAAAGAGATGTCAGTGCTGCCATCTGTATATTAGTAAATGATTTGTTCAAGCATTAATAATTAAAATATTGGTTATTAATCGATGCTTGAGTTGAGTAATTGCCCTTCTACATCTATGAATTTACGTCACACTAAAGCTAAATGAGGATTTTCGGTGCCGCACCTCGTAATTTGACATTGTGATCAATTAACGAGGCTGACATCAGACCTGGCACCCAGAGCAACATTAGCAGTCCGGATGAATAAAGCTAAATTAAATAAAATTTATTTCGAATAAAACTAGAATTATATTTCGATAAAGGAAAATTGCTTTTGATAATAATAGAATTAAATTCTGTATAGAATATAGTAAAAAATTTAAATTCTGGGATGAATTTATGCATTGCACTAAAGCTAAATGAGGGTTTTCCGTGCCGGGCCTCATAATTTAGAACTGCGATCAAGTAATGAGGCCGACATCAAAGCTGGCACCTAGCGCTACCTTATAACAACATCGGTAGCAGTCCGGATTATGCCAAAATAAAATCCTGTTAGCAATATATGGTTAGCAAAAATGCTTACACCGATAATTACAAATATTTTTATTTATTCTAGGTAGAAGTAGAATTAAACTTCCGATAGCAGTCCGGATAAATAAACTAATTCAGTTCTGGATAATATGTCATTCCGCAAATGTTAAAACCGATAAAATAAATTACTTATTAATTTATTCTAGTTACGTTTCGATGTGGACTTTTTAACCGGATACCATAATTTAATTCCGGTTAACAACCAGATTTCGTATAGTGGAAACATGTAAATGAAATGCAACATAAAAAATGCTGAAATAGCGCCATACCTAGCGTTAAATCAGACTTTCAGTTCCAAAAACACTTTTTGCGCCAAATGTTGTCGCCAAAGGGAATTTTTTCTCGGAAAAAAAATCTGAAAAGTGTTCACAATATTTGGCGAGAAATCGCAATTTTGGCAAAAAATATTCAATATAATCGCCAAATTCCGTCGCAAAATCGGAATTTGAAATTTTCCGAATATTTGAGCTTTCCGGTTAACCGGGAGCCGGATAAACGGGCTTTTACTGGTACACACCCCACAAATAAGAAGTAACTTTGTAAATTAAAACTTACATTTCACTGGAGTTTCATTAAGAAAATAAGAGTTAATTGCAATTAACCCATATTTTTCCACTTAACATGATAGTACAGAAGACATGACATCGGAACTAAAACACAAAAATACTATATAAATGATAATGCAAAGTATTAACAAATTTATTATAGATTATATATCAATACACTTAGAGTAAGTGCAATAAAAAATAAAAATCCTTTATTACAATAATAAAAATCCCACAAGCTTAAGTAAACAAGAATGCTAGATTGAAATACCATTAAATGTTAATTTATAATTTAAAGAGGTGCGAGAGAGTATGCCTCAGTTGAAGTCGTACAAGTTTAATTTCTTAAAAATTACTTACTGTAACACTTTAATTTTCAAACTTTATAAATTTATTGTGATTGTAAGTCAATATTCAATCATAAATCATTCTACCTAAGCTTCATGAAACTGTCAGGAAATATTTAAAATAGTGCACTTAATTTGTTAAAGTTTATATATATATATATATATATATATATATATATATATATATATATATATATTATATATATATATATATATATATATATATATATTATGTGCTGCCAGGTCAGAATGCAATGCAATGCAAATATAGGTGTGCCAAGTGAATATATTGATCACTTCAATATTAAGCCCGAACAGACGCTTGGCAAATTATTTGCCGGTAACTATGCCATCTTCACCTGTGCACAGCACTGATCTGATCAACGCAAACTTTCACAGTTCGCAGTACGATCTGAAATCGCCAATAGTCCAATGTGCAACTCTAAGCCAGTTACAACCAAACCAACCAATGAAAAAACAGCCGAGTGACACCATTACACGTTTGAATGGTATATGAATTTGACTTTAAGGCTTTCAGGCGGCTTCAATACTTTCTCGCCAAGCATTTCCCTGCATTCGTAGCTCCATAAAAAGTGGGTTTTCATGCACTATTCTGAATATCACTTGATAAACAATAGCACTTTTAACTCCCACAATGCTATCATTGTTATATGGCTTTCCTTAAATTAATTATATAATCCAGTAGAATAAGTCTACTTTGCTCTAATTTACTATTTTTTAAACTTTATACTAGAAAAAAGTCAATTTTCTGAATAAGTTCAAATCAAGGGGATCAAAGTACTGTAAACTTACCTATAAAATGTATAAGAGATCCTGGTTTACCAAATTGTTTTTTGCGATCACAAAAAATCATGTTTTTATTTCTGCTTTGTTACTTTCATTCGCTCAGTTAATTGGTGGATTAATTGAATCCCAAAAATGAAAAGCATAGATCTTCATTCTCTTCATAGTTCTGTAAAAAATTATTTTGCTTAGGTTTTTCTTAATTTAGAAAACAGTTATATATAGTACAGCACTTAAAAATAATCGTTAATGATAGTACCTGAATGAGTTTCATAGAATTATAAACTGCAACAACAATCTGCATAAAAATTAACTAAAACTCCATTTAACCTGAATTTATTCTCTGTTGGGTTCAATAAACTTAACTTATAAAGCTTTAATGCTTTTGTTTACACTCACCCCTCCTAAAAGAACAAATATATAATTAAATATGCGCCCTGAGCATTTTTAATCTCATCTAGAATACAAAGATTTATAAAAAAGTCTTTTTGACACTGATAATATATTTGTGAAATTTTTATTCTCCTGAAATTGTAAAATAGACTTCTTCATCATCAACTTCATTCCTCCGGAAATCTTTCTAAAATATCTGTGATATTGTTTTTCTGCTGATTGTAAAATAGTTATTAAAATTGGAAGTCTTTCTAAAATATTTGTTGAAATTTTTCTAATTGTAAATGAAACACGCCTGTTAAGGGGACGATACATGTAACCGCCTGAATTTTGATTGTTTTTCAGAGACGTTATTAAAAGGGAAGGAATACATGAATCGTTTTAAAATTCAGTATGTTTATAAATTCTACATTAAAATACACAAATCAGATTTTTCTGCTTTAGTTTTTTCAAAATGGCTGCCGTAGTAACTTATCTCCTGAGACCCTCGCTGATAAAAGTATCAATCTGCGGTAATTCTAGCTTCCCCTAAAGTGATCTGAAATCAAAATAATAAATAAAACTTACTCTTCTAGTTAAATCAATAAAATAACAAAAAGGTTGAAAAATAGTAAATTGGCACGCCTCAGAATAAAAAAGTTAGGTAGATTTTTTTTACCCTTTTTACAAAGGTTTTTGGGTGAAAAAACTAATTTTTTTTTTGTCATTTTTGAGGTTCAACTAGAAGCTAATACTTATAGAGAAGACGTATACCAAATTTCATAAAGATCTGTTGATAACTTTTTGAGTTATCTTGCACGCCAATTTAAAAAAAGTAATTTTTGAGATAAACATGCTTAAAGTTTTGACAAAGCCCTCAAGCGCTGTGTTGAGATGAGGCATTTAAGGGGAAGTCAAAGAATCAGCATCCTTCTTACACTTCCCATGCTAAGTCTATGGGACAGTTTTTGTAACACACTGCCTTTGCTTTTAAGTTTATTAATTCGCAATTTTTTGCATTAGGAAGTAATGGAAGTTTTCTGACAATTCTCATGCTCACTTTTTCATTTTACTTAGCCAGATTTTTTAAAATTTTAAATTAAAAATTTTCCTGCTATTTTTCCAGCAGATTAAGACTTTTTACTAAAAAATAGATACTAGCATCTAAAATTCAAACCTTTTTTTGTAATTTGCTGCAAATTCCATCGTAAAACTCTAAAAGGGAGCGAAGATATGATTTTAAGAAGTTGTCTTGACGTGTAGAGTAGCGCCCTCTATGAATTTCTCTTTTGGAAGGGATAAATTGGGGGTCGCAAAAATGGGGGTGTCGCGGGGCTTTTTACGACTTCTTTCCTCACCCCTCTGTTACAAGAGGTCAAAAGTTGTACGTATAATGCTTTTCTTACTTCTGACCACTCTAGGTTTCTGACAACGGACGTGAGAGTTAAGGGGTTCTGTGTATGGTTGTGGTTGTTTTTTACTCCGAGTGTGTCTGTGAACATTGAGATTTGAAAATAAGATAACCAGGAGAAATCTCTATTCTGTTATTAGTTATTAGTATTTTCTCGATTGTTATTTTTAGGAATAATAACCTAATGAAATTGTGTATAAATCTTACATATAATTTAGGAGGGGGGGGGGGGGATTTCCGAGAAAGTAGGAATAAATGCTTTTTTCGTTTGGGGAATTCTATACCGTCAGGGAATTTTTTTCTTCAATTTTTTTTCTTTAATTTTTTCACTATATATACAGCAACTTTCAGTACTGCTATCTGTTGTTAAGAAGGCAAAAGTCAAACAAACAGGGAGGTATTTTGTATGACTTTAAGTGAGTTTTTAATAGATAAGTAATGCAAATTTCATTCTAAAAATTTACAGGCACATTTTTTATATGTTATTTTAACTATTTATGACATTTTTTAAAAACTCGATTTTTACAAGTATCGCCCCCCCTTAAGCATTTAAACATACTAGACTAGACTGTGTTTTAAACTGCATTCCAATAAATTCTCTCTGTAATCTAGTTAGTTTTTAAGGACATTGCTTCAGACACAGGCAACAGATGGCAGCACACTATTATTAAATTAGATAAATTATCAACTAAAAAAATTCATAATTTTTCAAGTTAATCTAGAAATTCAATAAAAAAACTTTTTCTTAGGTATAAAGAGCTGAAAGACTCAGATTCTTTTTCTGAATCAGGTTTTCTGCTTTTCAATAAAGAAGTTTAACGAATAAATATAAAAACTATTGAAAAATATGTATTTTTCTTACACTTTTTACAAAATTTTAAAGACATTTTTAGTAACCCGTATGCAGACTTATTTTCTTTTTAAAAAAATTCTAATCCCCGTCAACTAAAAAGCAATATACAATACGACTAATTTACTCATTTTAATTAAATAGGTAAACTGCCATATAAAAAATACACATTTTGTAGATGTGTGCAATATGGAAATTACATTTTTTAATATGTTATCTCTAAGGTTAAAGTCAACCAATTAATTTTATAAAGAAAAACTACAATATACAACAAATTTTACAATTTTCAAGCATTGAATATTTATTACTGAAAAATGTAACATAATATTTAAACTCCCATTATACCTTCATCTTTTTAATTCGTTCTCAAGAAAACCAATTAAATCATGGTTAATGAATTGCAAAATAGTGGTGGACTCACTAAATCCAAACAAATCAATAAACTAAGTTTAAACATTTCAGATTAAGAAAAAAAATTGCTGTATCTTAAAATTTGGATGTGATAGAAATAAAACATCAGTTTGAAAGATAGGATTTAAAAACAAAAACTATTTAACATACAAAAAAATGAAAACATCCGTTCTATGTTAAATGATTTTAATGAAGGAGAATGCTCGTTTGCCATTTGTTGCCAAGTTGAAAAATGACATTTGTTGTTGAAATTACAACAAATACTTGCTTTAAATACGGCACAAAACTAAAAATATATACTGATAACATACAAAAAATGTGTTGCAAGTTCAAAACAATGTGCATAAAAATTGCAAGTTCTTAAAACAATTTATGATGAACAATTAACATTATTACAAATATATCAATATGATTTCAGAATTATTAACAATGAAATAAAATAGACAGGATCATATTTTAAACAAAATAGCATAAATAGATTATCTAATGCAAATAAAATTTCAAAAATAATAATATTGAACTATTTGCAAATTATTAAAAAGAGATATTTTGGAAAATTAAAAGAAAAAAAACATAATTTACATAATTGGTAAATCTAAATTTTATATATTCTCAAAATTAAGTGTTAAATGTAGCATTACCCCTGAAATTGAAATTCTTAAATTAAACAATAAAATAAATTTTAAACATAAGTATTTTTATCATATAGATCTTTATTTTTAAATTCGGAATAACTTTACATATATGTGGGGCTACGCCGATGCATCCGTGCCGATAATTTGAAAATTTAGTTTCAGCTACCGAAGTCAATTTAGTTGTTTTCACACCAGAATACCGAATTTGTATATTATTATTTTTTCTATTGTCCCCGGCATCGGGCGATGAAAAGAGAAATCGTCACATCGGCCGATTTCATTTTTGAACAATAGGTAAATAATCGGCCTCAGCCCATCGGAAAAAGCACCATCGGTACAGCTCTAATACTTTTAATATTATATTTTAATTTAATTATAAAAAGATGGTTTTCAATAGAAATCGTATACAATAAAAAAATACTATATTTTAAATTTAATATAAACATAAGCAAATGATTTCGAAACTAATATTTAATAACGAAAATAACAATAGAAAACATTTAGATGCGTTAAAACGAAACGTTAAAAAATAATTAACATTTTACGGAAAAGCTAATACGTTTAAAAACCGAGCCTAAACCATTTGTTTCAAATACGAAACCAAAAACTGTATATTTGGATATGTGCCAAAAACAAAACAAACCGAGCTTCTATAACTCACTTCCAAACCGAGCGGGATGTATTACCAAGGCATATTGCATAATACACGATAATAACCAGTTTGACAGAATATATGTGTAAAAATGAAGAACTATAATTTTTTTTTTAAAAAAACACACATGCTTTAACGATTAAAACTTTTCTATCATTTCCTCCATAATATTCAACATATGCTTAGTTCCTCGCATATTTAAAAAAGAAAATCATCATTAAAAAACTAAATAAATAAAACTACGGAACATTACCTCTTTACATAAATATGTATTTATTTTTGGAAAAACTGAAGGCCAAGTTCTTGGAAATGGAATTAATGTTTTGCCACAAATGTCAACAAACATTTGAAAAGGGATAGGCTTAGAGGACCACAGCTGATATTCAGTTTACAAACAGTCTTGCAGGCCTTTGAAGTTAAAAAAAAAAGAGCGATTTCAAATACGAAACAAGAACTTTAAATCACTATTGTTTCACTTCACATAATAATTAATTGTTTCACTTCACTTCATTAAATAATTACTATTCTTTTTGATAATCAAAACTTAAAATACACTTTCTCTCTATTAAAATGCAGAAGAAATGTGGGGTCACTGAAACACGGCCATCGCTTTAGCGTTAGTTACTAAGAAAAAAACAACTTTTTGAGCACTACTTTTGAATAAAACGAAACAAGACAAATGCTTGAATTTTCTTTTTAGCTTTTATAACTCACTTTTAACGTTAATACATCCATAAAAAATTAATATTTTCACTAGAAATAGCTCTTTTGACACAACAAATCGTTCTCCGCCATTATAATACGATAACATTCAGATTCACACATAACATAACCTCGACTGACGAGGTCTTGCAGTGAGTTGCTTGAAATGAAACCGGAAAAGAAAGCTTCGTCCTCCGCCATTTTCGTTTCGTTGAAAAATATACATGGGTGTGTGGTGGGAAAGGGACAGGGACCTATTTTTAGTGAAGAAATTGATGTTTTAAATATTTCAGAATTTTTTATTTTCTAGCTCAATACAAATCTTACATAGAAATTTTATTTTTAAACTCGAATAATAGGAATGAATTTCAGAATTGTACGTCATCTAATACGTCATACAATGTTGACGTAATTAAAATTTAGTATATGCAACTTATTTTGTACAATACAAATTAAAAGCCATAAATGAATGAATGCTTATACTACAAAAGGCGGGAAATGTGTTGTTGGATTAAGATTGTTACTATAAAATACGTGGGAAGGGGGTCGAGCCGACTCTCTCCCAATCTCATATGGGAGAGAGAGGCGGTCTCTTCAAATCTCAAAAAAAAATATCCGCATAAAACTAGTGCAAAATTGCGAGAAAATTTAATTGAATTCAAGTAAAATATGTTACATGACTTAATTATGAAGATCTAACACCATATCGCACCGTACGCGGAAAAGAGACCTATCGCGAAAAAGACCATTCTTCAGGAGAGCCGTTTAAAGTTTTAGTAAAATTTCAAATTATCACAAAATCGTTCCAAATGAACCTAGATCAAAAATATTTCGCATGGATATCCGTTTTATGAGTATCAAAGGGTATGCATAGTCATTTTTCACTTTAAATTTGCCTTTGCTGAGATATTTTCAGATAGGTCTTTCTTTCGCGTACAAATTTGAACGATTTTGTTCGCGAAAGAAAGACCTATCTGAAAATATCTAAGCAAAGGCAAATTTAAAGTAAAAAATGACTATGCATACCTTTTGATACTCATAAAACAGTATATCCATGCCAAATATTTTTGATCTAGGTTTCATTTGGAACGATTTGTATAATCGAATTTTTAACAAACTTCTAAACGGTCTTGAAGACCGGTCCTAAAAAGTTTCTGCTAAATTCAATCTAATATATTAAGGAAAACATACTTATGAACCAATTTAATGAAGTTATGTAATAAGGTTTATCTCTTATCATGTAATTACGATATTATTTTAAAGTCATGTTTATTTTTATAATTTAATATATTCAATGATTGAAATCATATTAGTTTGTTTATATAAAAAAAATAGGTGTTATGAAACGAATCACTTTTACAAAATCAGGACTTACAAGATATAATAAATGATATCCACATTTTTCTACAAAAACCTTTCGATCTAAATTTTTACTATGTATCATGTTTAAAATTAAAACAAAAATTCATTTTGAAGCATTGTTAAAATTTTAAAATCATTTTAAAACTCATTGAAATAAAAAAAGTTTAAATTTTAAAAGTAAGTTGTAAGGATACTTCATACCTTAAGTAAACAGTTGAATTCACTGACTTTATATCGCAAACTGTCAAGTTGTAGCAATTGAGTTTAGATTTATAGTAAAATACCGACGTTGAAAACGATTTAAAACTATTTATCGTTGGCTAAAATATTAATTTGAAAAAAATATATCTATACATATTGACATATCATTTTGCAATCTACACATATTACATGAATTTCTTTATATATTTTGTACTAAATACCACAAAACAGAGCTTTTGAATGAGTATTTCAAATAAAGAAAAAAAAATAAACGACTTCAACCTTTCTATTTAAGAAACTTAAAACTTCATCGCCGCCGCAGCTGCAAAACGCATAACGAAAAAACGCCAGGTGCGATAGGTCTTTCGCGCTCATTTTCATCCAAAAACGAACGCGAAAGAAAGACCTATCTATTAATTGCAGCCGAACTAGGGCTCGGATCGCTATGCCGATTGCACCAATCGAAAGATATCAAAATTTTGCATCCTATAGTAGTGTTATCTTAAAAAGTCAATTTTGGTCGATAGGTCTCTTTTCCGCGTACGGTGCGATATGATATTTATCCTGCATCGCCGAATAATAACTGAGATAAGAGCAAGTAGAAGCGGAAATCGCAGTCCAGTCAGTTAAGGTGTTTGCCTTGCATGCGGGATTTCCCAGGTTCGGGTCCTTGCATCGCCAAAATAACTGCCGACCTATAAACGGCCCGTGCATCCAAAAATGTCCGACGTATAATACCCCGTATAGAGAGGTGCACGTTAAATATGCTCCAAAGTCCCAACGCTGAGTACGATATCGCTCGAGTCGGCTCGTCACTTGACTGTGGTTCTAAATTACGAAGCCCGTCACCAATAGCCCCCACGTAGATCTAGTGCAACAATATTTCAAACTTACCTAACCTTACGGTCCTCTGCCCCGAATATGAAAATTTTAGTTTAGTGCTCAAACTAACACACTTTTTAGCAAAAAAATATAATTAACATTATTACAAATATATTAATATGATTAAAGAATTATTAACAATGAAATAAAATGGAAATGATCATTTTTTAAACAAAGTAGCATAAATAGATTCTGTAATGCAAATAAAATGTAAGAAAAAAATAATATGGAATATTTGCAAATTATTAAAAAGATATATTTTAGAAAATTAAACGAAAAAACATTTACATAATTGGTAAATCTAAATTTTATATATTGTCAAAATTAAGTCTTAAATGAAGTATATCCCCCTTAAATTGATATTTTTAAATTAAACAATAAAATAAATTTTAAACAAAATTCGGTAAAGGCGTTCGCCTTGCATGCGGAAGGTCCCGGGTCCGGGCATCGCCAAAATGACTGCCGACCTATAAACGGCCGGTGCATCGAAAAATGTCTGACGTTACCTCGCTTAGAGGGAGTGCACTTAAATATGCTGGTTCCAACGCTGCGTACGATGTCGCCTTAACGGTTGCGGCGTGTGCCTACTTAGGTATCGGCTCGTCACTTGACTGTGGGTCAAAATAAGCCCGTCACCAATAGCCCTCGTGTAGCTCTTGTGCGACAATAGTTCAAACTATTCTAACCTATTTTTAGTTTAGTGCTAAAACTAACACACTTTTTAGCAAAAAATTATTCGAATTTTAAATTGAACATACCACATTTTAGCAAATTCCTTATATAAAAGTTTGGCTTTTGATAACTATAATGTGGATTTCTCTTCTCTTAACTTTGTCCCTGGGTTTTGGTACATTCACTGGCCTCATTGCTAAAGTAGAGAAGAGAGACACTGGATGCAGCTACAGTAATTCTTCAATAATGAAAACTCGATTTCAGAAAACTCACATTTCAATTAACAGCCTCATTCTTTCGCAAGACTTCACCAGAAAGACAAAAAGTTCCAAAAAAAGTTATTAAAATGAGCTGCGTTGCTTTATTGCTTTCCTTAAAGTCTCTCAGGGCTAAAGTTAATTTTTGCTAGATAATTGGAGTTTTTTTCTATAAATATTTTTAATTGAGTAAAACGATTTAAAAAATCCATTTTCGTTAAACTAGAGTTAGTTCCAACGGAAAAAAAAAGACCCGAAAACATCTTGAATTTCCTTTCCGTCCCTTCCTTACCATCCCCATGATCCAGGGATGGAAAGCCGAAACCGGATTGAATTATAATCGGGTGGTTTTTTTTGGACTTCGATTTCATTGAAAATCAGTGTCTTTCGTAAGGCTAGTTTAAACAGGTTTCTTTGAGACCGTTTTTTTTTAAAACTGCCATTCTTCATTATTCTTTTATTTTCTTCCCAAATGAGCTTGGACGAAAAAAAAGTTGTAATTCTAGAACCCTAATAAGCATTTTCACACATATTTATAGTGACTTTAAAAAAATAAATTTCTCAAGTTTCTTATACATGAAATTGAAAATTATGGTTGAACTGCCCACATAGCACCGGATTTTTTTTAAAAATCTCAACCAAATAACTATCTTTTAAATACTTTTCTTTTGGAAAAAATATTGTTAGAACACTATTCCGGTAGTACATAATTTTCATCTATTATTACTGCAACAACTCCACACTTCTGTAGATTCACAAATATCCCTCAAAGAAGTTATTTCCATAAAGCACGATGTCCAAAAACAATATCACAGTTTTTGCCATATCCAAGTAAAGTAACTTTGCAACACACGCCCTTTGCAAAAATACTGTAGTACGTACTGATAATATGAATGAAAGTAATTAAACATTTTACCTTTTAACCCATGAACAAAATCCTACTGCACATATATTCTTTATAGACACATATTTTTGAAACAAATATTTATTTAAAAGAATTTTTCGCAAGGAATTTTTAAAAAATAATGATTTATATTTTCTGGGGGCACACATCAATTTATTGGAATGTGTGGTTTAAAGCCCTAAAATACGCAAATAATAGGAATGTGTAGATAATATGTAAGTTTTTTGTAATTAATAGTGCATTCTAAAATTTTTTTAATGCAAAATATCTTTAAAATTACCTCGGAAAAGCCTAAAGTTCTGTAAAAACCTCTCAACAACAGACTTGGCAAATGCACGGTTTGTTGTCATTTTTACTTGGTAACATTTTTCGACTTGGGGCCAAATCCGTACAAGGTCCTTTCGGTTAACCTTTTTCGATTTTTTAATTTTAAATAAACTCATTTTAATCATACATATTTTATTTTCCCCTCCGGTCTTAAATCTCAAGTTGATGCATTTTAAAATCTTGTTAATTGTTTTAGTAAACTGTCTTATTTACAGATGGCAGCACCGTTTATCTTTGTACAACTTATGTATTTTCTTCCTTGTAAAATGCTTCAAAATCATTCAGTAACTTTCGCGTCATTTAAATTAAATGAATGCCGAGTTTCTCATATGGCATCATATCTTTCATAGCGAACAAATAAAATATGGTTTGTATTTTACTTATTCTAAAAACCATAATGGTCGACTGATTAACTTTTTTATGATAAATAAATAATAAATGAAAAAAATGTTATACTGCAACACAGTTGTGTTTATATGGAAAAAATACATAAACTTTTATTTCCTAACTAATTCTGATTTTTTTCATCGATTCATTAACACCGAAAATATTTTAGCTTATAAAGCACAGAGCTCTATGGTATTCATGGATACAATGCAAATAAAATAATTGTTTCTTACGAAAGCTTAATCCAAATATAATAGATTTTTTTGTAAAATGATTGCATATATTTTTTTTAATTTTTGATTCAAAACCTTTTTATCCTACTTTTCTTTTTTTAATTAGAAAGAATTTAAAACAAGAAGTTCTTAAAGAACTAAAATAGCCTACTTTCCTGTTACTTAAATACTTACTGAAATTCTAATCGGTAAACAACTAGGTTCATAACAGCAAATATCATCAACAGTCGTTTCTACACTAGATTTACACACATTAGAAAAAATCGCTAAACACAGCATCCAGCTATAATTTAAACTTCTAAATGCCAAAATCAACTATTTTCCTTAATATTCTTCCACAAATCACTTAATATTATTTATCGTCTGCTCGATTTATTTGTAGTTCAAATAATAATTAAATATTTATGAATAAAAAAAATAATGAAACTACTCCAAACTGCATTAAAAAATAAATGTAAATTAAAACTAAGCAGAATTGTATGCAAAAAATATGCCTTGCCGCTGTATGGTAAACAGCAATCAAAGAATCACATTGTGCTACATTTTATGACGACATCCAAAATGATTCATGAAAAAATTATTTTGCTTCAAATATTTTTAAATAAAGTTTCTTATGCCATTGTTAATTTGGCAAAAGTGATTTAAATTACTCAAAATTGAATTTCAATGCTAATTCAATGGGAAATTCGCCGACAGATAGTAGATTTATGTCCGTCCGGACGTACAGACAGACAGACAAAAAGTATGAAAGTTGGGACTCTGAGGTCAAAGCTTTCTAACAAAAAAAGAATTTTTAAGATCTGAATAATAGAACAGATTTTGGAAGGGGGTTACGGACGGACAGACAGACAGACATCGACCGCATGTCAATACCTATTTTTTAATTTTTTTAATTCTTTCAAATTTAAAAAAGAAAAATAGGCTAAAAATGAAATGCCCGTCTGTCCGTACCCCCTTTCCAAAATCGGTTATATGGGTCGGATCTCTAAAATTCTTTTTTGGTTGGAAAGATGTGAAATCAGAGACCCAACTTTCATACTTTATGCCTGTTTGTCTGTCGTCCGGACGGACATCTGTCTACTGTTTGTAGGCGAATTTCCCATTGAATTAGCATTGAAAATTAATTTTGAGTTATTTAAATATCTGTTGCAACATCAACAATGGCATGAGAAACTTGATTTAAAAATGATATAGTATTGACATATTGACGATGTCCGTCCATCTGTCTGTCCTTCCGTGCGTACCTCCCAAAATCGGTTATTTCCGTCGGATCTTAAAAATTCTTTTTTTGTTCACAACTTTCATACTTTATGTCCATCTGTCTGTACGTCCGGACGGACAACTGTATGTTGCCAGTCGGCGGATTCCCTTTTGAATTATCATAGAAAATCAATTGCAAGTCATTTGAATGCCTGTTACCACATCAACAATGGCACTATAAACTTTATTTAAAATAATATTTAAGCACAATTTATTTTTATTATAACTCAGTTTGGAATGACGTTATAAAATGTAGAACAATGAGATTCTTTGATTGTTCATAATTTGATTACTAAAAAAGTGACTAGGCATTATATTTGTTTGCACGAAAGACTGTTTAGTTTTAATTTACATTTCGTACTTTTTTGGTGCAGTTTGGAGTAGTTTCATGTTTTTAGTTATTAATAAATATTTAATTATTCTTTGAACTACAAATAAATTAAGAAGACTATAAATAATATAAATTTTTTGCGAAAGAAAATTAATAAAAAATGTTGATTTTTGTTTTAAGAAGTTTAAATTATAGCATTTACTGTTACAAACCTACTTGTTTCCCAATAAGAATTCCAGTGAGTATTTAAGTAACATGAAAGTAGGCTATTTTAGTTTCTTTTAGAACTTTTTTTTAAATTTGTGTTAATGGGCATGTTTCACGTCTTGAGTGGCAACATTTCCGCTGAAATGAAAGTAAGATCTCGACAGGTTAACCAATGAAGTGGGCGGAGCTTACCGTGTCATACCTAAAACCCCTGAAACCAATAATGAAATCTAGGAATGAAAGGAATTATTCACGTCGCGTGAAACAAGCCAATTTTTATTTTTGATGTATTTCTGAACTTCGCTTATTTCCCCACTGTGTTTATTATTTAATATTTTAAAGTACAGATGACAGTAGCGTATGTTTTTCTAGGGATCAACAGCATACGCCTGTATCATATTTTAATATATCGATATTTATTTGTAGCTAGTTCTTTGTAACAATAAAATATTCTTATTTAAGATGTAAAAATACTTTGAATCAAAACCATTTGTATGTACGTAATGCTTTTAAAAGTAAGACATAAGAAAATAAAAAAAAAGCAAATGATATTCAAGAACGCTATTATCCCAATTTTGAGAACAATTTTCTCATTTTTGAGAGCTATATTGGTTCATGATAGCTCCTAAAGCATTGTTTTTAAATATGGGAACACGCGTTTTTCGAATTTTGAGATCGTTGTTTAGAGAAAGTTTTTCAAAACTATTTTAGTAATTTTTTTTCGAGAACCTATTTACTTAGAAAAAGTTTGATTCTGAAATATTAAACAAGTAGGTTTGTAACAGAATCTGTCACTTAACCCGCTTCCACACAACAGTTGTGTTTAACAGGTAAAAATGCGACAAACACAGCATTGATATTCTATATTAAACATTTACATGCTAAATTTGGCTAGTTTCATTTATTTTATTTCGAAAATTCAATAATTATTACTTATCGTTTGCAAAAATTAATTTATATTTCAAAGAATAAATATGTAATATTCCTCGCTTTTAAATAGAATTAAAACATTTCATATCAACGTACAAAGAATCTCGTAGTGAAATATATTTGACGTCATTTCAAACTGATCGATGTCGCAAAAATAAATTTATTTTAATTTATTGTCTAAAAGAATTAAAGTTTCTCGAGCGATTGTTGCGAATGGCAATGGTGATTTAATTCTAATAAAAATGGCTTCCTATGCTTTTTAAATGAGCATTAAATTTTGCAGTTTTTTAAATAATTGAAGTACTTCGAATTCGAATTCTTTTCTGAATTTTTCAATGTATTCTAATTTCGATGAGCTGAATTTTTTGACGTATCACACTTGTCCGTAGCATTTGTAGTTTGGGCTATGAAAGTGGGTGACGGACAGACAGACGGACTGAACGATTATAATGCCTTCCACTTTTTACGTTATAAACGTAGTGTGGAAGCTAAAAATAAATCAAAGCACTAATAGCTAGTTGATTTTGTGCATATTAATCAATACATTAAGCTAGCATATGAAGAATATCCTGCTCCTAGTTCAGCAATTTCGTTAACAGTTTATTTTTTGTACATAATTTTCTTCTACAAAATATTTATTTCTAAGAATTTTGTGAAAAAAACATTATTTAAAAAAAAGCTACAAAATTAATCCCTTACATATATTTTATCGTGGCCAAAAATCAAATTATACAGAGCATTTTGAAAAAATAAGGAAAATAAGGACTATGTTGCCCAAGAAGAATTAAACAAAATAAATCTATTTCTACACAAATAACTTTGAAAATGCGAGACTCTGTCAATACAAATAATATTGCTTTACAAGTCCGACAAATGTTTCTTGACATTTGTACAATAGACGATTGCTTAACGTCAAGCAAATATCAAAACCACATGTGTTCGATAGAAAACGTTTTCAATTTATACTGACATGATACATAAAATATATGCGTAGTGTTATACTCCTAAAATCTGTGTAGTTTAAGAATAACGTTGAGTGTTTAATTATCTCTTTTTAAATTTACTCTCCAGCTAGAAATGAGAAATGGCGTAGAGAATTAGAGTGTTAAATATTTTAATAGCATCTGCGAATTCTTATGATAAAAGACTTCATTGGAATTGAATTACGCTTGAGTTCATCATAACTATTTAGAGAAAAACTTTAAAAATCACTAAGTGCTTTTAATGGTTCAAGTGTGCTATAAAAGTTTTTAGAAAACCGTAGAATTCATTATTTAATACTTCCCACCAAAATGCTTTTGTATTACATAAAAGTATGTTTAATCAGTCCAGTAAGCGTTTGCTATTAAATGAACTTCTTGGGTCAGACTATCTCCGGACATCCGTTGTTGTAAGTCTGGGGAAGTGTGATTATTACTTTTTTTTTTTAACATTTAACGGACACTGGAAGATATAGAAAATAAAGCACTCATTCAGCATTGCACTTACCATTTCAAAAACTTTGCAAAACAAATTGTCGTAAATTTGTAAAGATTTTCATCATTTTTCATGTTACGTGTTATGTTCTTATATTAAATTGAAAGCTACACTTGAAGATGGATGTATTTAATCATGGAAAATCATACCCACATTCGTAAGTCATCTTATGTATTTTTTAATGTTTTTATATTATTTTTTAATATTAGTATATTTATTTAGACTTGTTTAATTTTTTTTTAGTTTAATTGAATAAAATGCTAATAAAATAAAAATTCATAATTAAAATTATTACATTTATTAAATAAGAAATTATACTCTAAATAAATAAAAAAATATTTTAGTCTTCAAATAGCTACAAAGCATTACATGTTTCGTTTTTTTAGAATAATTGCAGAGTAATAATTTTCATAATGCAATAGTAGCAGAGTAATAATTTTCCGTCTATGCAATTTTTATGAGTTATATTAAAATCTATGAGTTCTGTAATATTTTAAACGGATTGTTTAATAACTTGATGGCAATAAAGCAACCAACATTCGTTTTAAAAGAAGTACTTTTTAACTGTTGTATGATAAAGATTTTTTTTTTCGATGTCAAGATCCCACAAATTTTGTACAAATAATTTTGAGATTAATACAAATAATCACAAAACCATAAAAACTGTATTGTAGACAATTAATAAAAATACAATTCACTACTTCATTAAAAATAAGCATTCTGTAGAACAATAACATTTAATTAAAGTTTATTTTCTTTGAAGTAGAACATTTCGTAGAAATTTAATTAAGTTTTCTAAAAATATCTTGTTTTCAATTTTGCATTCAAAAATGTTTTGTCTTGGCACTTGTTTGAATTCATTTAACCTTTTAAATGAAATTAATAGCTCCACCAATATTTAACAGGCTTTTGAAGTTCTACTTGAAATTATTAAATTAAAATAAATTATAATTTAATTTTGGCACTTTTTAATTCATATAGTTCCAAAAACAAACGAATTAAAATAAGGAAGCTGTAATCGAGTATTTTTTACAAATCTACATAATATGGAAATAATTAAGCAGCATGTGTTTTACGAATATCTTGTTAATTCATTGTTTTGCCCAGGTTGAAATTTTTTAATTTTTTTTACATAAGTCTGATGAAGGAAGTTTTATCAAATATATTTTATAAAAGTATAATTACATTATATAATATAATTATACATTATAATTTACAGTATAATTTTAAAAAATAAGGCTTGAAATAAGCACATAAAATATGTAATAGAATTTTTATTATAAATGGTTTTTAAAAGAAAAGTTTGTTATAACTAAAAACATTTTGGAATTTCAAGTATTTCAAGTTTTTAAGAATTTATTGAATTACATTTACATTTTATTGAATTACAATTAAATTTATTTTCAAGAATTTAATTATATTATGGGGGGGGGGTAAGTAATTTCTGTTTATAATTTTTCTCCTTCTACGCTTAAATTGGAAAAAAAAATTAGTTATGAATTTTCTCCTTAAATACTTTTTTCACTTACACTTACTCACAAGTAAAACATTTCACTGGGTTGATTCCTTTTTTTTAATTAGTTAATTGTACATTTTTTATTTTAAGTTTTGTCTTTAAGAAACAAACATGAAATATAAAGGAACAAAAAATAACGGGAATATTTTTTAAACTCTTCCATTTTACTGTTTAAACTCAATTCGTATTATAATATTAAAATGCTTTTACGAATAAAAGTTACATCACTTCTTTACTTACATGAAAAATTAGTGAAATAATGTATCTTATATACTAGTCTGAAAACTAATTAATTTTTTTAACAAATAATAGCAAGAAACTAAGCTAATGAGAAATACCTTTGTTAGTTTTGGTAGCAGTTTTTTGTATTCACATCATTTAGGATTATATATACAAAAAAACTGTTGCTAAAAAATTAGGTTAATACAAAAACAACAAGTGTACATTTTGTCACTGAAAGTTTTGACGTTTCATATTTGAAGTGTTGATTGCTATTCTGAATTTTATTTTGTTTTATCGCGTGAATTTTTTTAAAATTTGTTAGCTTCTAAGAAGAAACCGCGACTAAATATGAATAATTATGTCTTTTTAATTCTTATTAAAACACAATAATTATACTGTATTTGACTGCTCACATACAATATCAGAGTGTAAGATTAGAAAATATTCCAAGAGATATTCATTGGATGAAAGCTCATGTGTTGACATCGTCACTTGACCAGAGTTCTAATTACGACGCGTAATTGGCAGTGCTTAAGCTCTTCACTTAAGGCTAGAATTGATAGCCTAAGATTATAAAGTATCCCAAGAATTATTCGTTGGATGGGGCCGGATGGTCTAGTGGTTTGGATCGCAGCCCACTACGCTAACAGTCTGTGCGCTGTAACGGGTGCGGGTTCGATTCCCGCCTTCGCCCTGGGTGTAATTCTCTCTCTCTGTGTGTCAGTAAAACATTCTGTCTGTGTCTGTCTTACTTGACGAAGGTTTATAAGCGGGTCTCTGATCAAGTACACAAACTGAAATATATATATGTACCAACCAACCATTTGTTGGATACCATCTCATGTGTTGACATCGTCACTTGACCAGAGTTCTAATTGCGAGGCGTAATTGGCTGTGTTTAAGCTCCTCACTTAAGGCTAGAAATAGATAGTTGCAAACGATGCACTTATTTACCTAACTATTCCAAGAATTATAAAAAGCTATCTGAATACAAAAAGTTTGAAACGTATCTCTATACAAACTTGTAGCCCTGTAAAAAACCGTCTAGACTTTTAGCTTTAAAGAACTTTAATAAGAATCATTATGTAATTCGAAATTATTATTGTATTTGAATATATATATAAACTGCGTAATCCCACTCTCTCTCTCTCTCTAGAGAATAAACAAGAACATAAAATACAATTTATACCAAAAATTCATTGTATTTTTGGATGGTTTTTTAATAATTATTTTTTGCCTATTGTAAAAGATATTTGCGGTATTTTGAATGTTATTGTAAAAACTAAAAAGTACAAAAACATACAAAATATTTGTATCTATAAATTTTTTTTTATTTAAGTTTGTTAAGCTATATATTTGTATGTATGATGTTATAACTTACACTTGAATTTTGTTCTTGAAATTGAATTAGTTTTACAAACATTAATCATTTACGAAACAGAAAAAAATTAGTTAATAAACTAAAACTCTTAATAAAACCTTTCGATATGATCATTTATTCATAAGTCATTGACGATTAATCATTTTAGGAAATTGAATTCATTTAGGAAATTGAAGAGCTTAGTGGAGGAACGTGCTAAGTGACATTTAAAAAAAAAAATGAGATTTCTATGTAAATGAACATGTTACTCCCTCTTTTAAAGATAAAAACTTTTCCTTTTTTCATAAACTTAAAGTTAAGTATATTTTTGCCGCTTGCAATTATCGCTTTTAACGAATCTAAGTGCAAACTAAAAACTTTAACGCTCATTATCTCGTTTCCATCTTTTTGTCACTTAGAACTTTCTTTCACCAAGCGTTCTTCAATTATTGAAAACTTTTTTTAAGCTTGTCGAAGACAAACTTTTATCCCAGATTAAACTTCCTTTGTTTTCTACAGAATCTAGTCTGTTGTAACTGAATTACATCCGTTAGCTAATCAGTTATTAATTATTAAAAGTGACTTGATTTATATGGTTGTTCCTCTTTTGTGCAGATAATAGTATAAATTTGAAAATTGAAATATATTACAACATCGATTTATTACAAAAGAAAGCCTTTTATTGATTTTTAAAAAGTTATCGGATCCGATTTTTTTTGTTGGGTATTTCTTTTTCCCGTTTAATTTTTTCATCATCATTTTCTGATGATGTAAGTTGTAACTTTAAAAGCTTGTAACTAGTTTCATATATTATTTGCTTAAAAAGGCCTAGTATACTCACGTTACTTACAAACGAATGCGTTTGCCAATGTGGATTCCATATGATATTTCAACATCAGAACCACCCCGTGGACTCAAAAGCACGTTTTTCAGGGCGCATGTGACTTGATTTATATGGTTGTTCCTCTTTTGTGTAGATAAACGTATGGATTTGAAGATGGAATTATATTACAACATCAATTTACTACAAAAGCAAGCCTTTTATTCATTTTATAAAAAGTTATCGGATCCGATTTTATTTGTTGAGGATTTATTTTCTCCTGATGTAAACTGTAACTTTAAAAGCTTGCAACTAGCTTTATACGTTATTTACTTAAAAGAGAAGCCTAGTATGCCCTCATTAGTGACACAATATCTAAACTGGTTTAAGAATTACTTTTGATTTACACTGTAAAAAATTCATAGCGTCACACTTATATAAAAAAAAATTTCCTGGCTTTTTCAAGTTAACATAAATTTTCTAGATTTTCAGGTTTTTCTGAGAAACATAAGTAATCTCATTTGACACAATTTTTTGGAAAATTTAAAATAATGTACCGTTGTCAGCAAGCAACCGGGGTCGCGACGCGTGTCGCGCAGTTAAGAAGTGGTCTAGCGAATGGAAACAAAGTTTGGTAGATCGAAACCGGGTAGATGTCAATTCGAGCAGCACGTAGCTGAGAAAGAAATAAAAAAAAATGCGGGGAATTCCTGATTTTCGCATCCAAGTAGAATTTTGTCATGACATTTCCAGGAAAGTTACTAGCTTTACGTGATATTGTTTCTAAATTTTTAGGGAAGTTTACTGATATAGTATAGAAACATTACTCGGGGGGGGGGGGGGGGGGGTATAAAGTCAGCAGCCCAGTTGCCCAAAATTTCCCAGTAACGTTCCTGAATATCTTTTATGGTCCATTTTATAGTAAGAAGTATTTTGGTTGGTGTCGTATCTTTATTGAATCATAACATATGGTGTGCTTGAATAGTCATTACCATCCCAATAGCATTATATGAATAAGTATTTTATAATAACTTTTAACCATAGTTTGGATTATAAGGATAGTTATGGGGGTATTAATTTTTAACACAAAATTCCATTCCAAAGCCAAAATTTAATTGTTGATGGATCCTTTCCATAACAATTTTAGCATTTATTCAGATAGTTATGATTTATTCAAAAAGTTTATTTTTATAAAAATTAAAAAAAATTTTTAAATAAAACAAATATTTTTTTTTATTTTCCTCCAAAATATTATTATAAACTCCATTGTGACAAAAAGGAAGTCTGAAATTGTTATCTGTCACGCCCAAATTATTTATATATCTCTGCCAATACTAAAATGAACGTTTTTTGTTCAATAATAATTATCTTTTTTGAGTATAAATAAAAAATAGGCTATTAATAACTAAATCATAATTTATATAGAATTTTTTCTGTCACATGCCATTTCTTTTTTTTTTATCTCAGAATTTGATTATGTTGAATCACGAAACTCATTTGGTAACTAAAATATTCATTATATGTTTTAAAATACACAGAAAATCTATTAAAATTCTTCAATAATAGCAAAATATTTCAGCGCATAAATCATTCAAATATTCTTTGGACTATATTAGTTTCGTTATATGTTTGACATTAAAATATTTAAATGAAAAAACTGTAATTTAAAAGTATTTTTGGGTGTGATTAGACAGATATGATTTTTTTTTAATTTGCTTCTTATGTGATATTTCCCGGTAAAGTTCGTTTTACACTTTTTATTTATCGCGACCTGATGTGATATCGCTAAAAAGTTTGTCGCTATGCGCTTATCTATTCGACAGTTAGGAGAACATAAAATTTGCTTGGGTATTGATTACTCATTGAATATTAGCATTTCGAAGGTGAGGAACTATTAAAACCTATCTTACTGCCCCATACTCCGTTGAAAAACATCTTTTTTTAAAATTTATTTTGCTAATGCGTTAGCAAGGATGGTTTTCTTTTAATTAATACATAGAACTGATTGTATTTAAACTATTATCCTAGTACGTAATGACAAAAGACAATTTTATTAAAAGCATTAAATTTAATAAGCTTCAAATTATTTTAAGCAATACTTGTTTTCAGTTAATAAAAAATTGTTTACCTCTCGTAATCATGAACTCTTCATATGAATATTTATATTTAAAATCTTAGCTTAATAATATATTTTTTAATGTTGTCTATGTTTTAAGTATGCTGTTATAGCCAAACAAAATAATTCAACGAACACTTAAAAAATGGTTAAGTACTATGAATAGTTTCAAACAAAGAACCAACTAAAAATAGCGGCTCATTGGCAGAGAGGTATTACAGTCCGCCTAATACCCCCAAGTTTGCTGGTTCGAGCCCTGGCTGAGTCGTCATATTTTTTGGATGAGAATATAGTGGGCACGCATGTCAAATGATTATGTGGCATGTAAAAGATCAATTGAGTACAGTCCGCCTGTCACTTCTTAGCATCCCAAATATTTTGATTGTGGAAGAGTTTACTTTGAAAATAGGTAGAGAACCTAAAAGAGGCAGGGTTGTCAATCATAGTGTCTGGTGAGCATAGGGGATTGTTGAATTAGTTTGGTTAGAAATAATATGTCACACTAAAACTACACATTGGTTATTGGTGAAAGGAGGATTATAGTTAATTGCTGATGGTCGTCAACAATTACGCATGCATTTCTTTTCTATTTTGACTTGATCGTCAATAGATTTGTATCTGTAGTATGTATTATTTAACACATTCGGTATCACCTCGGGGAACACTATAAGTTAAAATATAGCTATGCAATAATAGTGAACCCGCTGCAAGTTCGAACTGCCCTTCAGTTGAGGAACTGTTTCTAAACCTTAAAGAAATATGTGCCTGCAAAAGCAATGAATCGCCAATTATAGTAACTATGGCTTAAACCAAAATCTTCCTTACCCCTTTCCGTTTAATGAGTGGTCGTTTAAACTCGTCACACGTCATAGATGCTAAGACGTGGTGGGAGGACTATACCTAATTGGCTTTTGTTTTCTCGGCAAAATTAAATATCGGAATACTTTATCATCCACAAAGAGCTCAGATTCATTGTTATCCGAGAGTCAAAATCGGTAGCCAGTGTCGCCTAAATGGTGCCACAAAAAAAATTGCTCCAGTTCTGGGGAATATGTCGAGCCATGTTGGGAAAAAAACAGCTAAACATAATAATATTTAGTGACAAGTTTGATGTGATTTTGGAAAGCATTACAAGCGAAGTATTTTTTTAGCAAGTTCCAACTATTTTAGTTACTATTAAAGTGTTTTATAATATGATGTATATTGTTATTAATTTATAATATTTGTGAAAAATGGTTATTTATATTGATGAAAAATGCATTATGCCTTTCCAAAAAGGAATAGAGTTAGTGAATTAAAAGTTATGTTTAAATAGTAAAAATGCTTTGTTTCAAATATGATATATTATGAATTAAAATAGTATTATGTTTAATATAGTTTATAATTTTTTTTTATAATTTTTTTTTAAATTTATTAGTTTATATTTTTTATAACTTTTAATATAGTTTATATTTTTTATAACTTTTAATATAGTATTTTTTTAACCACATCACATGCTGATAAATCTATAAATTTATTTGTAGAAAGATTTATAAAATTCTTTAGTGTATTAAAACTAGGGTAAAATGATCCACTTTTACTTTCTATTTCAAAATTAAATATCCTATGTTTGTCTAACTACTCAACTTAAAAGAAGTTTCTTGTCACTTTTATCACCTTATGAAAGAACAGTAATTCAATAGCAGAGGAGTTTGTTCCCACTCGTATCTCTTACAAAATATTAATAGCTTTCTTCTTTTTACTCAACATATTCACACAATCTTTAAGTAATAAATTAGATTTTAAAGAGCTTTACATTTACTTTAATTGCAAGGGAGTAAAAAATTTGCTCATTAACAAACAGATTTTTAATCTTCAAGTCACATTTTAATTAAAAAATGATTATTTTGGCATTAAGTTCAGAAAACTAATTTCCATTTAGTATGTTACTGTTTCATAAAGGTGTTAATAAAAAACGAAATAATTTCATATAACGTCGTTAATACTGTATAAAAATCCCTGTGCTGTTAAATTTACATAAGATGTAAAATTTATCGCGTGGTACTGGCGAAAACGTTTGCTTCAGTGGCAGTGATTGGATGCATCCATCTTCCCTGTTTAAACGCTATTGGAGTAAGATGTTCATGTGACTCTGTGCGTCGTGAAAACCTCAAATTGCTTCAAAACAAACAACACTGTTATAGAAAACCGTAAAATGTGCTGTAATTTTGCAGAAATTTTACAGTAAACGGTAAAACAAAATAATATCAAATGTAGTTTTGAAAAAGTGAAAAGTTTTTTAGGTTATTTATAAACCCTATTTGATTCAACTCCCCGGAGAAGCTTCACTTACTCAAATGTTTGTTGGAGGTTGTGGAGTATGTTAGAAATTTAGTAATTTATCGTTTCCCAGCTGTGTATTTCAGCCTTCTTAGGAGCTTTAACACAGCCAATTACGTATTCATTAGAACCGCGTCAATGAGCAGTCACCCTGAGTAGGCACCCAACGGAATTCCGGGAGCGCATGTACGCTACGGACTTAGGACTCCACATATTTAACACGTCTGCCATGTACTCGGAAAACCCTTAATTAACGGGGAATGCGCGCCGGGAACCGAGGTCTCCAAAGCTAGTGCTCTACGTTGTATCCAATGGGAAATAAAACATTTAATCGTTTTCTGTGTCACATTTCTTCGGCTGAATAGAATATTTTTACAAACTGTTTTTTTTTAAATAATAAATGTAGATAACTTACAGGTCTCTATAATCCCACTTTTTTAAAATTGCTTTGAATTCTTTTGTAAAATTATTTATTGAAATATTCCAACCAATTTCAAAAAATGGGATTGTCGGGACCTGTAAGTCAGCTACATTTATGACATAAAAAATCCGTTTGTAAAAATATTCAATACAGCCGGAGAAATCTGGCAGAAAAAATATTTTTTCTCTCCATTGGATTAACACTGATGCGCTTTGCTTGGGAGACCCGCAATCCAGCGCGCCCATTCCCTCTTACGTCGATTTTATTCTTTTTACTAACAAATGGACAGGATGGAATTTACTAACAAATGGACACAATGGATTTTTTACTAACAAATAACAGGATATGGCCGGGTTTTGAACGGGGGACCTTCTGTATGAGAGTCCGATGTTCTGGCGACTGGGCTACTGGGCCCCCCCTGGAGTATGTAGGGATTCACTAATTCACCACAAATCGAAAAAGTTGAAACTTTATTGTGAGAAAATAGTCAACGTAGTATTATGATAACCATATATTACAATTTACTATTATTATTATTACTATTATTAATTTTCTATAAAATGGTGTCACTTGTATTTAACGTTGTAAATGAATGTTAAACTTATGGAGTGCTTCAAGTACCCTCAATATATAGGTGTTAACCCTCTCTTTCAATGCTGAAAAGTTCTCTTCATGGCGTGTTTGCAACGAATAACTCAAAACTTTGTGCCGAAAACAATAAAATCTATTTTATTTTCTATTTATTGAATGGGGAACATTATCATTTTCAATTAACTCATTTGGAGTGGAAAGTAAATATAAAAGAATGGCTCTCAAACTTGTCTGACTTTCCAGACAATGAAAAAACCATATTCAAAGCTAAAATATTTCTTTCACGACTTTCTATAGCATTAGTTAAAAGCAATATAAACCGAACTTTTTAATAAATCCCTTTTCAAAAAAAAACTTATCCTAAATACCCCAGAAAAACGTAACAGGCACGTTTGCAAATGCTATAAGACAGTTTCATTCACTGTAAAGTGAATGAAGAAAAATCGAGCAAGATTAAAGTTCCATTTCCACGAGAGGAACTGATCTCTAATTGCAATCGAGCGAGTGTACTTGCCTGATCGTCTCTCGTACTCATACAATAGTGGAGCTTTTATTGCGAAAACAGTTGGCTGCTCTTCTTGTTTTATTGTCAAGAACTGATCAAAATAACTGCCGAGCTATAAACTGCCCGTGCAGCCAAAAATGTCTGACGAATGTCTGCGCGCGATGTCGCCCTTAACAGTTGCGTTGGGTGCCTACTCAGGTGTCAGCTCGTCACTTTACTGTAGTTCTTAATTACGACGCCCGTTGCCAATAGCTCTTGTGTTGCTCTAAGGCGACTATAATTCAAAATTACCTAAACTAACCAAGAACTGATACTAAAAACATAACAGAAGACAAGCAATATTTTTACATGAAGCGGGTCTCTGATCAAGCACACAAGCCGGAATATATATGTACCTAACCCTACCCCCCCCCCCCCTATTTTACATGAGGCTAAATTCTAATACTTAGTTCGTTTAAGTTAGAAAATATAAAGATGTTTTTTGGAAGGTACTCTTTGGACCTAACCGTTCAAAGAAATTAAATTTAATTTTTCATGTAGATTTTTTAAGTAATAGGCTCGATAAAGACAGAAGTGTAACTACAACTGACCTGTCTTGATAACTACACTTTGGTTAAAAAAATAAACCATATACTGTGGATTATTGTATAAAAGGGTAATTAGTTTGTGTGAATTATCTCTTGGTTAAGTTGAAAATTTGAAAAATGCAATGGAAATTTTTTTATCTTTCAATAATAGAATATTAAGGATTTACTAAAATGAAATTGTAGCAACTGTGCCATGTTTTTTTCTACGCATAGATAAACTATCAGGAAGGAACGCGTATTAGAGAGATACACCATTGGTGAATTCAGCTTAATATCGCAAAAGCTGTTGAAAGCTCGCTTTATAAATTCTAGACTTTCATCTAATTTCTTATCTTACTTTGATTTCTGCCGGATAAGCGTTTAAAACTTGCAATGTAAATTAATTATGCATGATTGATGATTTCTCATTTTTTTCACAGATGTGATGGCATGCGAATTTTAATTGTGTTATTGGTCCCGATTTAATATGCATTAATACTCTAAACACCTATATTTAAAGTACTCTTGAATGAATATTCAAAGGATAAAGCTATTCTTGTATCTGGAGAAACACGTAATTGTTTAAAACATTAGTAACTCCATTTATTTGATGGTCGTAACACGATAAGTTTTTTCAAGAAATTATGCATCAAAGTTTAACTAATGCTACACAAATTTAATATTTAACCTTTTTTAAGGTTATCTTTTATGCTACACTGTAAAAAAATGTTCAAGATCATTACTGGAAACTTTTGGACTGCTGAGCAGTCCAAAATAGATGATAAAAGTCCAGATGATAATTACCTTTATTGAAATTTGTTAAGTTTACATTTTAGCAGTCTGGGAAAATGTACCCTGTGTGTGTCCGGGGCACTTTTTATATATCAACATACTTGCTGCCAAAAACTATAATTTTCAGGAAAATAGCAAGGTCAGTTTGTAGATAAAAGAGTAAACTGCTGAGCAGTCCAAAATAGATGATAAAGGTCCAGATGATAATTACCTTTATTGAAATTTGTTAAGTTTACATTTTAGCAGTCTGGGAAAATGTACCCTGTGTGTGTCCGGGGCACTTTTTATATATCAACATACTTGCTGCCAAAAACTATAATTTTCAGGAAAATAGCAAGGTCAGTTTGTAGATAAAAGAGTAAACTGCTGAGCAGTCCAAAATAGATGATAAAAGTCCAGATGATAATTACCTTTATTGAAATTTGTTAAGTTTACATTTTGGCAGTCTGGGAAAATGTACCCTGTGTGTGTCCGGGGCACTTTTTATATATCAACATACTTGCTGCCAAAAACTATAATTTTCAGGAAAATAGCAAGGTCAGTTTGTAGATAAAAGAGTAAACTGCTGAGCAGTCCAAAATAGATGATAGAGTCCAGATGATAATTACCTTTATTGAAATTTGTTAAGTTTACATTTTGGCAGTCAGGGAAAATGTACCCTGTGTGTGTCCGGGGCACTTTTTATATATCAACATACTTGCTGCCAAAAACTATAATTTTCAGGAAAATAGCAAGGTCAGTGTGTAGATAAAAGAGTAAACTGCTGAGCAGTCCAAAATAGATGATAAAAGTCCAGATGATAATTACCTTTATTGAAATTTGTTAAGTTTACATTTTGGCAGTCTGGGAAAATGTACCCTGTGGGTGTCCGGGGCACTTTTGATATATCAACATACTTGCTGCCAAAAACTATAATTTTCAGGAAAATAGCAAGGTCAGTTTGTAGATAAAAGAGTAAACTGCTGAGCAGTCCAAAATAGATGATAAAAGTCCAGATGATAATTACCTTTATTGAAATTTGTTAAGTTTACATTTTAGCAGTCTGGGAAAATGTACCCTGTGTGTGTCCGGGGCACTTTTTATATATCAACATACTTGCTGCCAAAAACTATAATTTTCAGGAAAATAGCAAGGTCAGTTTGTAGATAAAAGAGTAAACTGCTGAGCAGTCCAAAATAGATGATAAAAGTCCAGATGATAATTACCTTTATTGAAATTTGTTAAGTTTACATTTTGGCAGTCTGGGAAAATGTACCCTGTGTGTGTCCGGGGCACTTTTTATATATCAACATACTTGCTGCCAAAAACTATAATTTTCAGGAAAATAGCAAGGTCAGTTTGTAGATAAAAGAGTAAACTGCTGAGCAGTCCAAAATAGATGATAGAGTCCAGATGATAATTACCTTTATTGAAATTTGTTAAGTTTACATTTTGGCAGTCTGGGAAAATGTACCCTGTGGGTGTCCGGGGCACTTTTGATATATCAACATACTTGCTGCCAAAAACTATAATTTTCAGGAAAATAGCAAGGTCAGTTTGTAGATAAAAGAGTAAACTGCTGAGCAGTCCAAAATAGATGATAAAAGTCCAGATGATAATTACCTTTATTGAAATTTGTTAAGTTTACATTTTAGCAGTCTGGGAAAATGTACCCTGTGTGTGTCCGGGGCACTTTTTATATATCAACATACTTGCTGCCAAAAACTATAATTTTCAGGAAAATAGCAAGGTCAGTTTGTAGATAAAAGAGTAAACTGCTGAGCAGTCCAAAATAGATGATAAAAGTCCAGATGATAATTACCTTTATTGAAATTTGTTAAGTTTACATTTTGGCAGTCTGGGAAAATGTACCCTGTGTGTGTCCGGGGCACTTTTTATATATCAACATACTTGCTGCCAAAAACTATAATTTTCAGGAAAATAGCAAGGTCAGTTTGTAGATAAAAGAGTAATTAAGACAATGTTATCCAGCTTTACTCAAAATATATGAAAAAATACAATCAAAAAGAAAATAACTGGAAACCTAGCACTGGTCTCCCAAATATTATTTATCATTAATAAAAAACAGAAACGTTGCTAAAACTGATGATTAACTTTTTAAAATCATATGTTGGAAAGCAATGTTGCAAAAAATAATCTTGTTTTGCAGATACGAGAACAATTTATCATTTTTTATATATAATTACTAATCAATAAGTACGGAAATATAATAAGTATGAAGAAATACAGTGATGGAAAATTATATTTTGAGAATTTATACACATTACATTAGGACCAATTGCACATGTAAAATTGCAATTTTATAAAACCCGTAAACACAGCAATTATGCATAGTTAATTTAACATTGCAATTTCGAAACGCTTATTGGGCACGTACTCGTATTACGTAAGATAAGATAATAGGTTTCGAATTCATAATATATTATGCTTTTGCGATATTACAATAAATTGACTTATTGCGTATCTCTCAGAAACTCGCGTCTTCCCGATGGTTAATATTAGTATTAATTTCTCTACTGATTTGCAAACTATCAAAATACAATAGTCATGTATCAGGACTGGAGTGGCAACAGAAATGCTGAATACAAATAAAATTCTTTCTCGAGCCTTTATTGGTGAGTCAATGTCACATGGGAGGAGAGCACCAATGTAGAGCGGGAATGAGAGCTGAAAGTAACTACGTCATGTGAAACAAGCCAATTTCCCCTAACAAGTGCAAATTATCCACCAAGGCCACAAGTTAAAAATAAACATACAACTTAAAGCAATAATTAACAAAGCATAATGGTTTAATTAAGATCAAGGTTAAAAAAATTCTAAAATAAGTAAGAAAGTGCCGTTTTGCAACATATTTATCTATTTTCATTCATCCACAGACACTCCTTTCATTTTCATTATAATAGAGTTGAACTTGAGAAATCAATATAAAAAAATAAGAAATGAAGGAATAATTGAATGTCAAATTATAAATAATTAGGAACGAGAAAACAACTAATTTAATTAGTCGACTAAATGAGATCAATAGAAGAATTCTTAGTAACATAAAATTAGATATTTTGATTAACATCCATTAAGAAATTCGATTGCTACAATAGCTTTTTTTGGAAATTGTAATAAGACTATTATGGGTGAGTTAATGAATATTGTGCCATCAGCTCACTTGTGGTTATTTAACACATTAATGACGAATTTGTGTTATACCATTAACACCCTTATACTGAAGTGACTCACTAGAACGAGAACTGAAGTAATTTAACGCCTGTAAAACATCTCGTGGTTACCTTGGTAACGTGACTGCCGGGCCGTAGTGAGCCTAGTGGTCAGCGTCTCGGGATCGGAAGGTCCTGCGATCGAGTCCCGGTACCACTGAAGACCTACCGAGTATATGCGGAGTACGTGCTCGTTAAATCTGTTGGGTCCGAAAGTCCTCTAAGTTCCCATACCAAATCAATACCTCTGGGGGTGACAAGCCAATTCTGGGGATCCTCTAGTTGGCCTCTGTCTCTAAAAATTAGATGGATCCACTTATGTGTGTGTGTGTTGTCTGTTGTGTCTGTCTTACTTGACGAAGGTTTATAAGCGGGTCGCTGACCAAGCACACAAACTTGAATATATATGTCTACCAACCAACCAACCAACCAACCAACGTGACTGCCAGCTGATAATAGATTTGTGAGAACTTGCTTAGACTTAGTTCAGTTTGGTTTAGTTTGAATTATCGTTGAACTAGAGCTACACGAGGGCTATTGGCGACGGGCGTCATATTTTAGGACCACAGTCAAGTGACGAGCCGACACCTGAGTAGGCACCA
This sequence comes from Oedothorax gibbosus, assembly GCA_019343175.1. NCBI lineage: Eukaryota > Metazoa > Arthropoda > Arachnida > Araneae > Linyphiidae > Oedothorax > Oedothorax gibbosus. The sequence continues at coordinate 5,395,007 of CM033282.1, read as the reverse complement.
AACGCAACCGTTAAGGGCGACATCGTACGCAGCGTTAGGACTTTGAAGGATATTTAACGTGCACTCCCTCCACACGGGGTATTATTCGTCGGACATTTTTAGCTGCACGGGCCGTTTATAGGTCGGCAGTTATTTTGGCGATGTCCGGACCCGAATCTGGGACCTTTCGCATGCTACGCGAATGCCTAACCGACTGGGCTCACCAGCCCTGCTTCGACTTAGACTGTGAAACATCGTATGTCGTAGATCCTAGAAGAATTCTACGTTTTGGGTTGTGCTAAAATAAAAAATAAAATGTCTCGTCCTAGCAGTTCTTCAAACACAAAACAGTACAACCCTCATTTCTGAATAAAAATTTATTATTTTTTTAGTGCAATTAATTTTCCGAACACAAACTTTAACTTTTTGAAATTATTTTTCGTTTAACTTAGTTTTTACTACATAAATTGTCCAGGGCTATTGTCTTCCTTTTTCTTATATAAATTTTGATTATTCAAATAAACTTCATCAGAAAGCACGTTTTCACGTGACAAATTTTCTTGCCAATCGTCGTTAAGGGGTTCGTGATATCATTTTAATGTGTATAAAAGTACTTTTGACAGACCCAAACTAAAATGCTGTTCTGGCGTGGGCAGGTAAACTAACTAGCCACATGACTTAGACCATTGTTGTAAAAACTCAATTACTCTAGCCTATAGTAAAACATTGAGAAAGACTAATTATTTCAAAGCAAAAATTGTCTAATCCATTGTTGTGGCTGCTGCTGTTTACCTGCCCAAGGCATTGTTGTTATTGCTTCTTATCTCTTTCATTGTCTGACAAAGTCAAATATTAATCTTGAAATTTGAACTCTCCCTATTAAATTTGGAGAGGCTGAATATTCTGGAACTATTGATATTTATACTTCAACTAATTGTACTATTGAAGGCCCGAAATATTTGTTTGTGTTTGTAAAGGCCTTATAATCGTGTTAACTCAAGATTTTTTATAGTTTTTTAAATTTATTTAAACTTACTTATACGAAAAACCATTTTATTGAAGAAAAGTTATTTGTAAACAATCATCGGAAATTTTTCGAAATGCTATCAGAATTTAAAAACGAGCAAAATTATTTCGTTTAAGATTCTGATTCATTATGTTGTAGAAATAGAAAAAATACATGAAAGACAGTTTCTGTGTGTACTTGAAAACTAGTAATTTCTTGCGAAACAGTTTGGTAATCGTGATTGCAATAATAGACGTATAGAAAAAACAAAGAGTTCTTAAAAAACAAACTAAAATTTCCTTTTCCGTTACTCAAATACTTAATGAAATTCTTATAGGAAAACAAGTAAGTTTGTAACAATAAATGACATCAACAAACGGTTCTACACAAGATTTATGCACGTTAGAAAAAAAATCGTCAAACACGGCGTTTTTGACGTCATTCCAAACTGATTTATGACAAAAATAAATTTTGCTTCAAATATTATTTTCAAATAAGTTAATTAAGAGTTTCTTATTCCATAGTTGATGTCAACAGCTTCAACATGTCATGTTGTGTCAACAGCGATTTAAATGACTTCAAATTAAACTTCAATGCTAATTTAATGGGTAATTATCCGATAGACAGTAGACAGATGTCCGCCCGGACGTGCAGAAAGACGGACAAAACGCATGAAAGATGGGTATATGAGGTTATGCTACTCTAACAAAAAAAATAATTTTTAAGATACGATGGATAGAACCGTTTTTGGAAGAGGGGGGGGGGGGTACTGACAGACAAGTGGGCGTATCAATGCAAACCTTTTTACACACATTTTTTCAAAATTCTTTCGAATCCAAAAAATAAAGTTAGCTAATAATGTCTCACAATTTCCTCATATATGCCCCGGTCACCTGGGTATGATAAGAACAATTTAAATTTTTTGTTTAAACCGAAATCAATTACATTTAATTAAATTATTACCTTTCCATTAAATTCAGTCACAATATTGTCCTTTTTTAAAAACTTCGGTTACTGGCAATCTTTTTCTATATACAATTTTTTATTGTAATTTAATATTTTTTTTAGAAAACATATCTTAAAAGATTTCAATCTATGGGTCATTCTGCAAAAAAGGGCAGATTTCTGTCCTGGCACCATTTTTAGAAAATAATTACATTATACAAAAATAGAAAAGTGAAGTCTGAAATTTCACAAATCGTAACTTAAGTATGAGCTACACATTTTCGACGCAAGCGAATGTCTAGTTTAAGAGAAATTACAATGACGGGACACACACCGCACGGACACACTGACATTAATTTTTATTATTATAGATATGAAAGATTCTCACATCCGTTACCTCACCTCCATTACCTCACCTCCGTTACCCTTACTATTCACGGAAGTGGGATCAAATTATGTAGTATCCAAATATATTTCTAATTTATTAATATAATTATCGTCTGGTACTTTTATTTATCTTTTACTTTATTATTAATTATAAATTTGATTAAAATTTGACTATTTATTATAAATATTTTAATTTCATTAAAAAAATTGTAATGTATTAAACAAGAAAGAAACCATTATCTCTCATTGATCCCCGAGTGCTTTAAAATACTGAAGACCTCTGTTAATTATTTTATCTGCAATTTTGTGCATATTTAAACTAATTTTCTCTGTCAATTCAAATTTGTTGTAGTTAGTTTTAGTAAAATATGCACGCTTACTGTAATTCTTTAGTCTCCAATCCGTTACTGATGTCTCACCTCTGTTACCAGAGAAGTTTTTTTTAAATAATAATTTGAAAATTAAAAAGGATTAAACAGAACCACACCTTTACTAATGATATTTAGGTGTTTATACATCCCAGGAAAAAAATTGAACATTTAAATCATTTTTAAATTTTCAAAAAATAAAAAGTGAAATCTGCCTTTTTTTTGGAGAATGACCCATATATTGAACGAAATCTGAATTATCATAAAACTATTAATAAAAAAGACTGAATATAGCTTACATTGTTTTATTGAAACCCAAAAAGATTTTCTTTAAACAAAATAAGTTGAAGGAAGAAATGGGCAACCAAACAGGCGTTCGAAAACTGAAGAACAAGCTGTTCCTATTCATTTTGAGTAACAGGCGAAAACTAATTCCTTTCTTCCATTTACTATTCCAACATTTCCATTTACTTTCTTGAAATGTATTAACCGCTTCCGTTTCAAATAGATCATTAAGCTGCTAATGAAATAGTAATCTTATCGTGATTCTCAAATTGACCGAACAATGTTAAAAGCCTTTTAAAGTTTTCATAAACCGTGTTTGAAAATAATCTTTTCAGCTAAATAATGGAAAGGTATTTTTTTATTAATAAATAAGTATTAAAAGGGGCAACTTTCTATGATATAAAATTTGTACATACACCCTTCTTCAACTAATGTACGTAAATAGATATCTAAAGAAGCTTTTGACTTTTACTTTTGAAAAAAAAAAGGTTGACAGAGAAATGTGGAAATTATGGTAATTCACGTTTAGGTTTAGTTTGAATTATCATCGCACTAGAGCTACACGAGGGCTATTGGCGACGGGCGTTGTATTTTAGAACCACAATCAAGTGACGAGCCGACACCTGAGTAGGCACCCAACGCAACCGTTAAGGGCGACATCGTACGCAGCGTTAGGACTTTGAAGGATATTTAACGTGCACTCTCTCTACGCGGGGTGTTATTCGTCGGACATTTTGGCTGCATGGGCCGTTTATAGGTCGGCAGTTATTTTGGCGATGCCCGAACCCGGGACCTTTCGCATGCTAGGCGGATGACTAACCGACTGGGCTTCCCAGCCCCGATGGTAATTCAGACAAAAAGGGATACTGTTTGTATTAGCTTAAAGTAAAATTCATAGTATCTAGCCTTTTTTAAATAAAGGAATTTCATATCAATGTGGACAAAGAAAACAATAATATATTTTTAATTTCATTTACCTAAAGTGAAATATAAAGTAATGAAAGCAATGGGATGGGATCGAAAATCCGAAACATAGATTTTGTGTTTTCTACACGTTTTGGTGGGTGCAAATTCGGTTCTAAAAATGCGGTTTTTGAACATTGGTCCGTATTTCTGTGTCTGTATGAAACCACTCTAAAGCTCGAACTAAAAGTTGTATTGTTGAGTAGTAATTGAAAGTCGGGAAGTTTTACAAACCCTTAGTTACTTTTGTTTTTCATAACGAACTTCGGAAGTTTGAATAAGCATTTGTTTCTTTTTAGCTTCCACACTACGTTTATAAAGTAAAAAGTGGAAGGTATTATAATCGTTCAGTCCGTCTGTCTGTCTGTCCGTCACCCACTTTCATAGTCCAAACTGCAAATGCTACGGACAAGTGTGATACGTCAAAAGATTCAGCGCATCGAAATTAGAAGACATTGAAAATTTCAGAAAAGAATTCGAATTCGAAGTACTTCAATTATTTATAAAAAACTGTGAAATTTAATGCTCATTTAAAAAGCATAGGAATACATTTTTATTAGAATTAAATCACCATTGCCATTCGCAACAATCGCTCGATAAACTTTAATTCTTTTAGACAATAAATTAAAATAAATTTATTTTTGCGACATTGATCAGTTTGAAATGACGTCAAATATATTTCACTACGAGATTCTTTGTACGTTGATATGAAATGTTTTAATTCTATTTAAAAGCGAGGAATGTTACATATTTATTTTTTGAAGTAATAATTATTGAATTTTCGAAATAAAATAAATGAAACTAGCCAAATTTATCATGTAAATGTTTAATATAGAATAGCAATGCTGTGTTTGGCGCCTTTTTACCTGTTAAACACAACTTTTGTGTAGAAGCAGGTTAAGTGCACAGAAAAAATTTTTGTTGGAAAAACCAAATTTTTTTTGTTGACGTGTTTTGTTGACTAATTTTGTTGACTTAACAATATTTTACTTGTCCCAACAAAGCGAGTATTTTCACCACAACAAAACCCGTTTGGTTGAGGTAAGCTCGGCCTGCTATTGGCTATTTTTAACTGTGACGTCATGGCCCCTGTCATCAACGGCAATTCGAAGAAAATTAAGGCGCCATTCGGCCATTATCGTAGTGAAAGGATTTGATTGCTATTTTCAAAAGAAACTTGGGGTTGTAGTGAGCCTAGTGGTCAGCGTCTCGGTCTCGAGATCGGAAGGTCCCGCGATCGAGTCCCGGTACCACTGAAGACCTACCGAGTATATGCGGATTACGTACTCTTTAAATCTGTTGGGTCCGAAAGTCCTGTGGTCGGTCATTGCGCATTTTCGGTTTGGCGCATTTTTGGTTGAATCAACAAAATAATTTCAACAAAATAATTTGGTACTGACAACAAAATTGTTGTTGGCGCTATATTGACCAAAAAATTTTGTTGAAACAACAAATTTTTTGTTCTTTCAACAAAATATTTTTTTCTGTGTGGCAGATTCTGTTACAAACCTACTTGTTTTGTTTTAGTTTTAGGGGTGAAAATTTAGAATGTTAACCATATATTAGTATCAATAACATTAAACTAATGATTAGTAGTATCATAATATCAGTAAAATATTAAACTAAATTTAAAAACATTTTTTTAAATATATAAATTTTAAATTTTGAATTTCAAAATATTTGTATTAGTTATTGATCAATTAACAATATTCCCCTTCGATAAAATAAGCCGTATTATATTTAAAAAACCTATTATGTTTGGTAATTGATTTTTAAAAACTCATTTGAACATTTAAATATAAAACGGTTTTGATATTTATGCAATATATTTCCATGAAAATAAAACTTAGAGCTTACTGTTGAAAAATGGAAGCAGTTTTGTAAAGTAAGATTTATTCAGAGAAAATCCTCCTTTGAAGTACAAAATTCTCAATTTAAATTTTCGACATGTTTATTATTAAAGTTAAATCCTGTCACCCATAAAAGCAAAAAGGATACCCACTTATAATGATAAAGCGAAAATATATGGACAAAAAACCCCTCCTTGTCTTCTTTATTTTTTTAAAAGTAAAAAATCCTTTGTTTACAGAAAACGAATGGTCTGAAAACAAACAAGAATTTTTTTTTTAAAGTTTCACGCAACTCATATTCCTGAGTCATTATCTTCAGAAAAGAATATATAAATGGTTGCTATGACGACGGGATGCAATTGCTTCAAACCATTAAAACCATACTCGAAAATTCCAAGATTTAGAAAATAAACTTATTTTATTAATAGGAGGCTGTTTTTATTCTATAGAAGTTGATATTCAAGAGGAAGTTATTGGAAAAAAAACATTGTTCGTTGAAAATTTCTTACCGAAACAACATCGTCCGTGGAAAATTTCTATCCGAAAAAATAACTTGTTTTGACGGGTGGGATAGTTAGGGATTTCTGGTGGAAGACTTTTTTTTCCCTCTAATGGGGCTGCAATATTGGCGGTCAAGACTTTTGCAGACTCGGCATATTCCCCAGAACTGAGAGCCATTTCTTTGTGGCACCATATAAGCGACTCTCGCTACTAATTTTGACGGCCAGATTACAAAGAATCTGAGCTCTCTGTGGGTGTTAAAGTATGCCGAGATTTAATTTTGCCGAGAGAACCCAACCCAAATGGGCCCTCCAGGGATCTTTTACTTGCCACATAATCATACGACATGCGCGCCCAAGATTTTCCCATCCAGATAACCCGCGATCTTGGGCTTACGAGGCGGACACGTTTAACCTCTTAGCCACTGAGCCGCGGTGGAAGACTTAAATTGAGTTATAGTAATTTCTAAAATAGGGTGTTTATGGTAAATCTAACATCTTTCGTATTTTTAGTTGACCAGTAATGGTAGACCCCACGTGCCGTGCGTGCTGACGTTATATTGAGTTAAATTTACATTATTTCTGCAGATTTAAGGATTAATAATAGGTTGTTTTCGATGAAATATCAGCTTTCGATTTTATTAATGATGGTCGTCATACGTTATTTCTACCAAATATAGCCATTGTCGGTAGAAATCACGCAGCAGTAACCTCATCCGAAAGGATAATGATATCAATATTCATTTTCAATTCCCCAAATATATTCATTATTCTCTAATAAAAGCTATGTGCTTCGTATTACTTTTACGTACTTTTCTCATGAACTGTACTACAATAGTTCTAATGACGCACATTTGAGGTCAACCTATATCTAGATATAGTAAAAGTTCTTATATAAACGTCGCAAGAAAAGGTTTATAATAGGATGTTTATGCGGAAGTATCATTTCTAAAGCACTATTAATAATATAATTTATATATAGATAATTAACTTGAAACAAACCAAATACACCCTTGCTCGGTTATCAGTCACATGTAACGACCACTTGAGGTAAACCTATACCGAGATATAGTTGAATTTCTTATATAAACGTCGCAAGAAAAGGTTTATAATGGGATTTTTTATACGGAAGTATCATTTATAAAGCACTATTAATAAGATAATTTATAGGTAATTAACTTGAAACAAACCAAATATATCCCTGCTCGGCTATCAGTCACATGTAACTAACGTTTCCGTGAGCTAAAATAGTAGCTTAAATGAAGTGTTTTTAACATTGATATCATATATACTTTCCTAACAATAGTTATACTCCCGAATTTCGATCAAAAAATAGTTCTCACGGGCGAATGAGCCGCGTGACCTCGGGTCTCCAAACCAAAGTGCATCTGGGTTAATCCAACGGGAAAAAATTATTTCCAAATTCACGTTTCTCCGGCGGTATTGAATATTTTTACCAACGGTTTTTCTCTTTGATAAATTTAGCTTACTTACAGGTCTCTATAATACCACTTTTTAAAATTGGTTTGAATATTTTGTGTAAAATTATTTATTGAAATTTTTAAAAAAAAGTATTCGAACCCATTTCAAAAAGTAAGAGAGACATGCAAGTCAGCTACATTTATCATATAAAAAAAGTTTGGAAAAATATTCAATACAGCCGGAGAAATGTGGATTAAAAATATTTTTCCATTGGATTAACACAGAGGCACTTTGGTTTGGAGACCCGCGGTCACTCGAGCTCATTCTCCCTTAAGATCCATTTCCTTCAAAATATCTGCATTCATTACTTTAAAAAAAGTTATTTGTAATAGTTTGCGCTTTCTAAAAAAAAGTTTCGATTACAAATTTATCTTTATATCCTTTAAATTAAGATTTTTTTACTTATTATAACCAGTTATCGTAAATGATAAAATATGATGTCCATTATATGCTAAAAATATTAAAATTCTACTAAGGACCATTTGAAAACTAAATTTTAATCCAAATAAATAGAATAACTGATGCGGCACACGTTTCCATATTACAAACCTATTTTTCCGAAAAACAACCGAAGTTGCTATTGTAAAACACTTCCGAAAAGTCGTAACTTCACCAACGAAAGAAAAGAAAGTCCCGAAACTGTTTTTGTAAAAACACCCGAAGTTCAGTTTAAAAAAAGGCAGTAAGAAGGAACATACAGATAGCCCATGCGATGCCCTAAAGAGTCATTCCGATTCCAAGAAAACATTCTCTAAATTGAGTTAGTAAGATAAAAATGACACTAGAAGTTTGAAATCGCGCTGAGAATCAAATTAAATTATCTATTTGATTTTTCTAGGTCACAATGTAAAAACTCTTGTTTTATGCGGCAGTTCTTGAAATAGTGACTTAAGCCCTGTTTAGGTTGGTTAAAAAATCAAACGATTGTTTTGTCTATTATTCTGCGTTGGCTATTTATGGCTACGCGCGTCAAAATATATTTAACTTCTATTTGAGATAAATTTATATGAAACAAATATTTTAAAGTTTTGTATCAGTTTTAAACCTAGAGTATTTAAAAAAAGTTAATTGTAGAAATACTTTGAATATAACTTGCAAATTTCTTTTTCGCACACATTTAATATTATATTTTTGTGTATTTTTTTTATATTATACAATTTTTTTGCATTTGTAAAATATTCTTTTTTATTTGGCTAGAAAGTTTTAAAAACTTCTTCCTGTTAATATTTTAAGTTTTTATAAATTGTTGAAAATTGTTTAAGTTTAATAAATTTATAAATTGTTAATAAATAGTGAAAGACAACATTACATTTCTGTCCAAGTTCCTAAAACGGATGATTTTTCTTTTTGTCTCGAACTGCTTTTTTTTCACTGGTTATCTAATTTACGTGTCTTTTACGTAATGGTATAAATCAATCATCTATCAATATTAACAATATGAAACTATAATAAAAAACGACGGAATTACATTTAATCAACACCACCGCTCTTTCATTAAAAAAATAATAACTGAAACACTTAGAGACCATTCTCAAACGCTGACTTATACTCTTCATTATGTAAACAACATCTTCAACTCTATCTCAGATGAAAGATCTAGTAGCAAAACTCACATTCTCCAAAGTATAACTAAGATATAGGGCCTGGTTCGTTCATCGCCAACCTGGTCCAAAGTGAATTAACAATCGCCCAAAGTCGCCAACAAATGAGCCGGACACTATATCTTAGTTATACTTAAGAGAATGTGAGTTTTGCAAGTAGACCCTTTAAATTTAAGGTAAGGGGGACGTTTTCTGAAGTGGTTCCCATGGAAACCAAGTCCCCTCTTCTATGTCTTTATCACCAGATGTTCAGTCTCCCCATACTATCGATCTTAAATAAGACAACCATCAACTTTCCTTATTTGGGCCATATTTACACCGTGGTCAGCTACCACAACTTACCAACTACTTTTGACTAGTTTTTTGAACTGATACTGGCAACACTGACCACAACGCGCACGAGGATAACAATAGGTAAAACCTTTCTCTTCTACTACTATTATAACTATAAAATAACAGCGTTCTCTTTCTAGGTTTTTATTTAAATTTCTATTTATTCTTATCATTAAATTGCCAGTTGAAAGAAGTTTTAAGAATGTCAGCATAAATTTCAAAGTTAGTGACATTTATATAATACATTGAATGTTTCATTTTTAAGTTAGAAACCAATTTAATAATTTCATTTAAATAAACATTGATTGCGAATTCAATAAAAAATACTTGTACTGAAAAATATCGCAAACGTTAAAAAGTATTAAAAGTATCGCAAAGTACAATTTCCCGCTACGTTAAGCACGTTAACTGATCCAATGTACTAAAAATGCTACCTTTATATAAAAAAAGTGCAAATTTTCAACGTAGTCGTGGGAAAAATCTAAACATAGTAATAAAACTTATCAGTTTAAATACTCTGTAAATTTATGTCTACTTCGGGGATCTTTCTTAAAGTTAAAATGAAAGTTATAACCATTTGACTCTAAGGTGCAAAAATGAAAATTAATTTGTAGTAATAATCATCTTAAATATGCATTTTAACAATGCAAGCATCAAACATATGACCCAAGAGGCTTTTCATTAAAACCTTAATAGTTACCAACCGTGTCTACTACCTCATATCACTACATTCTAAAACTTTGTTCAAGTGTTACGCCGCTTGTGATGTATTTGATTATTGGTGCAAAATTTTGTGGTGTAACGTTGCATCATAAATCTGGTGTAGCGATTCTCCGTAAATCTGGAGGAAGACCATGCTACCATCAGTTTTACGGAGTAACATTCTACCAAATGTTTACAGTGTGTACAAGCAACCTTATAAAAAAAGTTATATTTTAGTTACGGGATTTTAGTTACACTTGTGACCCACTATTGAACAACTCTTCTTATTTATTCTTTTCTCATTCCAAACAATAATTACAGGATACTTTTTTCATAAAAATAGTTTATATCAGTTTTATGGAGTAACGTTATACCAACTTACTTCAAAGTTTTACTGTAGACAAGTAAATCAAGAATATAAGGATTTTCTGTCCTACAAAAATCTCGTATAGTAACCGCTACTTGATTGCCTTTGTTTCGCTTCCTGTAATTGGAAAGTTTAGACTACATTCTCAGTATTTAGTATTGATTAAGACTTAACTTGGCAGCTAATTAGGTCTTTTAATGTCAAAGATTTTACGTAGACTGATCATTTTGTTGATATGAATGGAGCTATATGACAAAAAAAGGTAAATAGTATAATGAAATTTTCAAATATTTTGGATCAATTAAAATGAATAAATGGTAAGTGATTCAGTTTCTTTATATGAATTTTAACCTAAGAATTTAATGATATGTTCAGTCTAATCGAAAATTGAGACATATATTAGTTTCCTTAAACTTTTGACGCTTTGCTTTGACATGCACTTTGTTGTCTTCCCCCATTCCATTGTTGATTCGAACGACACTTTTGCAAGAGTAATTAAAAATTGTTGTATTCTCAGTCTTAACAATAGGCAATATAATTTTCTAAAAACTTTTGCCGATTATTTCAAGATCAATTATGTTGGTTTTTATTGATTAAAACCATTATCAGTTGAATATCACTTTTTTTATTGAATTCATCACCTTACATTTCACAACAGAACTATAATTCTTATTTAAAGGCATATAGTGGTGATTCAGTGAGTATATTTTTCATATAAATAAAAATACAAGCGATGTTTAGACAAACAATCTCTGTCATTTATTGAGATTTTAAATATTTATCCTATATAAAATATCTACAATATACTATATCGAAAATGAACTTGAAACGCACCACATATAATAAGAACAGTTAACTTAGTACTGTAGCACTGTAAACAACTGTATTACAGTCGTGTTATTAATGAGAAATCGAATTTGTTTCAGGACACGAACAGCGGTGTTTCTCTTTGTTTAAATATTTTATTGGTGGATTTCACGAACGGAGTTACTTGTAATTTTGACAATGGAAGGTACTTGCGTTTACTTGGAAATTCATGAAACACTTTTTATCCTACTTGTCTTTTTTTTAATTAGAAAGAATTTTAAAAAATGAAAAAGTAGGTTTTGACATGCGGTCGATGTCCGCCTGTCTGTCTGTCTGTCCGTACCCTACTTCCAAAATCGGTTCTATCATTCGGATCTTAAAAATTATTTTTTTGTTAGAAAGCTATGACCTCAGAGACCCAACTTTCATACTTTTTGTCCGCCTGTCTGTACGTCCGGACGGACATAAATCTACTATCTGTAGGCGAATTTCCCATTGAAGTAGCATTGAAATTCAATTTTGAGTCATTTAAATCACTGTTGCCAAATCAACAATGGCATGAGAAACTTTATTTAAAAATATTTGAAGCAAAATAATTTTTTCGTGAATCATTTTGGAATTATGTCATAAAATGTAGCACAATGTGATTCTTTGATTGTTCATTAATTGTTTACCAAGAAAGCGGCAAGGCATATTTTTTGCATACAATTCTGCTTAGTTTTAATTTACATTTCTTTTTTAATGCAGTTTGTAGTAGTTTGATTATTTTTGTTATTAATAAATACTTAATTATTCTTCGAACTACAAATAAATCGAGCATACGATAAATAATATTAAGTTATTTGTGAAAGAATATTAAGGAACATAGTTGATTTTGGCTTTTAGAAGTTTAAATTATAGCTGGATGCTGTTGTTTAGCGATTTTTTTCTAATGTGTGTAAATCTAGTGTAGAAACGATTGTTGATGATATTTACTGTTATGAACCTACACTGTTAAAAAAAACCTGAAGTTTCAGGAGAAAAATTACTGATTTTAACGGAACTTTCCCGTATTGGCTTAAAACGGGTTTTTTCCATCTGAAAACGGGTTTTTTCCTTCTAAAAACGGAAAATGTCCGTAAACCACGAGCGAAGAGATGAAAACGGTTTTTTTTTCTATCTGAAAACGGGTTTTTCCTTTTAAAAACGGAAAATGTCCGTAAACCACGAGCGAAGAGATGAAAACGGAATTTTCCCGTTTTTAGAGCTGCCATACTTTTATTGCCCTATATAGAATTGGCGATAATGCACTAAGAATACACACATCGAAACTCGAACATCAAATACCTGTTTTACGAAATGTTATTTATTTTTTTTGAAATATTTTTTAGAAAAGCATCTAACTATATTTATATAATTAAATTTGAAATACTTTCGATATCGCCGAACACTGAAATATGTCGCTAAATGTGGAAAGAGAACCCTCTATTGGCGACATTCATCTTCGAATCGTCGATCGAATCGAATGCTAATCACTAGAAGTGCTTGTTTGGGTTGGGGCCCGGGTGGCCTAGTGGATTTGATCGCAGCCCATTACGCTAACAGTCTGCACACTGTACCTGTTGCGGGTTCGATTCCCGCCTTCGCCCTGGGTGTACTTTCAATTGCAAAATTCTGTCTGTGTTTGTCTTACTTGACGAATGTTTATAAGCGGGTTTCTGATCAAGCACACAAACCGGAAAATACATGCACCAACCTACCTACCTACATACCTTGTTTGGGTTTTCCCGCGCTCTACTGATTATAAAGGTGAGTGTTAGTATATATAACTTATTTTGAAACTTTTTTATTATTTTAAATGTTGTGATTCCTATTCCTTAAAAATGTATTGTCTAATAACATGCATTAATACAGTAAAGCACCGTTTATACGACTCTAAAGGGCTGTTGATTATATTGGAAAACTCGGACGATCCTGTGTAAGAGAAATTTTACGATTAAATAAAAACTGTCTTTTATCAGGAATTTTCGATTATCCGACCTATCTACAGTCCCAATTAGACCGGATAATCGAGGTTCTGCTTTACAAAAAATAACGAGTCACTACTGCAATTTCCTGCAAATAAGCAAAAATTACGAGGCTTTAAAGTTTAATCGACCGATGCGTCCTGACTAAAACTATAAAAAAATAGCGCGATTCGAGACACTTGCGATTTCGCCATGAACTAGCATATATTTTGAGGCATTGAAGTTTTGTCCTGACATAAAACTTAAAAAAAAATAAACTGGAAAGTACCACATATTTTGAGGCGTTATAATAAAACGCTTTTCTCTATAAGCACGCCCTGATGGATGTCGCTGTTTCAGGATTTCTGGCAATACGGGGAAAAGTCGTTTGCAGCGTTAATTTCCTAAATAAAGCAGCAACCTGATCATTTTTATGGGTAGAATCAGCAAAAGAACATTTTTCATTTCTTAACTATTAAAAAAACAATCACTTTAATTAAAAAGAAATACTTTTTACAAACTCAAAAAATAAGCACCTTTAAAGGCACTTAAAATTGAAAACAAAAAAAGGCATCTTCAAGAACAGCTGCGCACCCTGATAACATCCACAAAATTTTAATATTCGTATGCAATGTTAAAAACAAACATTTAATGACTTAAAAATTATTAATAATATATTGTGTGTTATTGTTTCTTATATAAAAAAAATATCAGAGGTCTAACTATTTGAACATAATTTACAGACATTCAAACTTGTGTGGGTTTGGTTTTGGTTTGTCGTTCTATGGTCATTTTTTGCATATCAAGCTAATTAGATGATGATTCGAACCTGCTCCCAGTGACTTAAACGCCAGAGCACTAATCATTCAGCCACCAGACGGGCAAATTTAATCCCGTGTTGTGGTTGTTGAAGATTATGGTAGATGGGGCATTTAACAATTATGCTATTATGTTTATTTGTTAATTTTAATACTGTATTTTATCTTTTATTAGGTGTCTTGCGGATCTTAATACGAAGAGAGGATCAAAAGCAACAAAGCAGAATCCGGAAAACCATCTTCAATTACAAAAGAATTATTAATTTAGCAAATCAAACAAATGATTTTGACAAAATTTTTAAACTGTAAATACAATTAAAAATATGTAAAATATGCACAGTTTGAGAAAGTTTTTGAGAAAAATTATTATTTTACAATTATTATTCTTATTAAAAATATATGTAATCAAATATAATGTTAGAGGGTTGAATATCTTAACTTAATAACTTTTCCAACCTGAGAATTAATTTTGCTGTATCAATGAACATATAATCTTTATCTTCTCTAATAAACAGGTGAAATCGGGTTCCAATCATGTCAAGTTAAAGTAAGATTTGCTCTATATCTGTATAAATTGTAAATTTGTTGAATAAGAAATTGAAATAAATAATAAATTGTGTATGCTGAAAAATTGTGTTTCAATCAATGTTTCTTCTGTTATGTATTTTAACAAGTTTAATTGACCTTGGTAGCGAATATTTCTGAAATTCGAAGAAAAACATCTGTTTAGTTCTTAATATATACTAAAATATTGCAGTGTTTCAACTTTTTATATTAGTAAAAGTATGAGCATGAAATATGAATTCCTTGAACGTTGAATTTTCAAGAGAACGGATACCTGCTGAAATGGCCATGACTCAAAAATGCTGTCTATGGAGAAAAGTCGAGAAAAATCTCAGAAAGTTATGCATATTTTTATGCTCTTTTTTGTAATTGTTATAATGAGTTAAAATTTCGTTTTATAAGTGCTTTGTAATTTTTTCAAAATGTTAAATTTATTGTTTTTCTACTAAAAATAGCCTTAAGGGGAAAATTTATAAAAGCACTTCAAGAGATTTCACTTTATTGTTGAGAAAAGGAGCATGAAAAAATATGCGTAACTTTTTGAGATTTTTCTGACTTTTACTATAGATGGACATTTCATTAGCAAAAATACACACGAGAATTAAAATAACGGGAAAATACAAAATGGAAAACTTGCTTAGATTCACGGAAAATATAAAACAGAAAACCTTAAAAACGAACAAATAAGAAACGGAACTTCAGTAGATTGAAGGAAAAAGGCAAAATGGAAAATTTTATTAACGGAGAAATAAGAAACGGATCTTAAGTAGAAACACGGGAAAATGCAAAATGGAAAATTTTAACAATGTAGAAATAAGGAACGGAACTTCTGTAGATACACGGGAAAATACTTAACGAAACGGGAAAGTCCCGGCAACTCTGCTGCCGGTACTTTCCCCGTTAATTTCAGTAAATTTTTTTTACAGTGTAGTTGTTTCCCGATTAGAATTTCAGTAAGTATTTAAGTAACAGGAAAGTAGTCTATTTAAGTTCTTTAAGAACTTCTTGTTCTTGGTTCTGCTCAGTAGTTTCAATTCAGAAAAAATCCTCAATTATGCATTTACGTTAGTAAACAAAGGACTAATATATAAATAACTTAATTATTAGATGTTCTTAGACAGTAATATATTTGAATAAACTTTTCATAATAAATATCCTTTTTGATTATAATGTTTAAAACGTTACGTCAAATCATGCTTTTCAAGTTCTCAAATCATCTATTTAAAGAAGCTCTTCGAAACATTTCATATTGACTATACAACCACCATGTAAAATGTCTTTTGGCGCAATTTAACAACACCTAATTCTCTTAATATTTTATCTGCAAAATAGAAATTTTGGAAAATCAATCGCGAAATATTGGCGAAATTTTTGTTTATTATGCCGAATTGTACGTTGTTTACAATTCATTCGGGAACCTTCAAACTGCAAACAAACATTACCTATATTTGTGACCGAAAAATCATTAGATATTTATTTTTGAAAAACAGTTGCAAGTAAAGTGGTATTTAAAAAAATACTTATTAATAATTTAACACTTAAAAATCTGAAAAATATAACAATACGTAGTCTTTATTCAAACCAAATTTTTTTTAAAAACTAAACAATCCCTTTTTTGTAAACATAAAAATATAATAGAGTTTCTCTTATATATATTGTATTGACATAAAGCTTATTATATTTTCTTCAGATATGTTATTATTGTAGATATTAATCCAAAAAAATAGCAGATTTTTTGTATATCAGCTAATCTGTATATTTTTTAATTTATAAATTTCTGGTAAAAATATATCGAGTGAAAATAACGTACCATTCACCAATTGATGACTGTTATTTTCCCACAAAAGAAGGCAAATCTAAGTTTTAAATTTTTAGTAATTACAATAGCAGTTTTTTATTACTTTTTATTTTAAATTATAAAAAACACATAATATATCTTAAAAAGGAAGCAAAGGCATAATCTATCTGGCAAAATTCGAAAAAAAGAGAAGCATTTAAACTTAAAGCAGAAAATCGCGCATAATGTTATTACTTTCTAGGATTTAAACATTTATTTTTGGTGTCAACAATATCCACATTTTTATGAGTTACTTTGTAATAAAACTTTATGTTTTTGCACTGTAATTTACTCATTTTAACTCATTTACAATGAGGATATGTGCTCGTACCTCTTCAGTGGTGACATCGGACGTGGCACCATCTCCCCTTAAGAGGTACGGTTGTGATCTAAGAACCTCTCGCATGCAAGCCCAATACTGAACCTTCTGCGACAAAGTAATTACTCGGTTGCGGGGGATAGTATTGGGTATATGTGCTGACCACCACAAAACCAATGGACAACAGCATAAAAAAAGAGAATTTTATTGAGAATCCAATTTTCCAACATCTGGCATTAGAGAAAACGGCACCAAACTGAAAAACCACTGAATTCAAAACGTTTTGGCGCATAAGTATAAGCACTGTTTTTTTCAGAGCGCATTTAATAAGCATCTATATGCTATTCAAAAAACTATAAAACTTACTAAAAAATGTTTTAAAAATTAAAGTCATTCTGACAATCACATTAATACCTCCATTTTTTCGCAAAAAAGAAACCCACAATTTAAAAATAAAGCTATTTCGTGTAAAAAGTTACATTTACATTTAGAAATGAATTGAAAATCGTGTTTTATACAAGCTATGCCAACTGCCAACGTTATAACCTTTTGAAAAAAAAACTGAATCCGATTTACGCTCAGTTACAATTTGCAATGTATCTCTCTGTTTTTCGGAAAAGTACGTTTTTTACAAAAAAAAAACTCAATTTTTAAAAAATTACTTATTTAAAAAAAAGACTAAAACAACAAAAACGAATTTTATTAACCTTACGAAAATTGTTCCTCCTTTAATCACTTTTGGGAAAATAGCAATTAAAAATAAAACAATTGGCAATGCTTAAATAACTCCATTTATCGTTAAAATTGAAACCAACAATTAAAAAATGTAAATGGAAAATAGCGAACACTGTATTTTTAAATATTCATTGGTAAATATATCTTCTTTTCATTCTTAGAGAAAATGAATGTAAGAAAAAATCGTAACCAAACTTACAACTGCAAAATTTAATCAATGTCTCATAGAATTTGTGGGCTTATAAACGTCGAATAAAAAATGGAAACGTGTATTTTTATAACATTTTGGCAATTTATTAACAATTATCATTTTATAAAACAAAACTTGTTTAAAAAATTAAATCCCACTTACAATTGCACAATCAACACTGCAATTCTTTTTGAAAAATTGAGCTCAAGATTAAAAAATAAAAATGTCTGACTGTAGCTGACTACAGCATAACACCAATGCCATTTATAAGTTTAAAAATTAATATTCAACTGACAATTGTATAATTGCATTAAAAATGAATTGTATTAAAAAAACAAAAACTTAAATTTTTATGATAATATTCATTAAAAAAGAATTCAAATTAATTCAGTGTAGTTTCCTCACCTGGCAGCCTCCAAAAGGGAAAAAATAATTTACGAAAAATCCCCCGGAGCAACAGACAGTTGCATTAAAATAATTCAGTTTCACTTTAAAAACAAAAAACTAAATCGAAAAAAATCCATTGATAATATTCAGTTTTAAAAAGCAATCAAACGTTTTAATAATTCCAGTGAAATTTCCTCACCTGCCACCTAATCACATTTCAGGAAAAAATAATTTTCTAAGAACATGTTTTTAACAGAATTCCATTAATAAGTTCATTTCGTAATAACTTCTTGACTTTTTTTCTGAAAAAACCAACTTTAAACCCTCCATCGATCGATGCTCCAATCAGAACAGTTCTATTTTTGAATACATTCCTCCCCGAACCACATTATTGGCCACCCATTTTCCATCCCCTGGAATAACAAGTGGGCGAAGTTAGTCGATTTAGCATAAAAACGTTGTATAAATGATTTAATTTTTAACGATGAGTTTTGTTTTAGTCCTTAACACTGTTATCCTCATAATTAAGTAAGTGTTTTTTTAGCATTATTGATTCGAAAATTATTATGTAAAAATTAAATATATTTCTCTCGTTAGGATAATTTAAACAATTGTAAAATTATATATTTTTTTCAAAAAAAAAATCTACAGTAGAATGCCAAATATCTGAACTCCAATTTTAATGTTCTGCTACATCCGTTCATTCACAACTTGTTGAAATGTGTTGCCTTTCATTTAATTAAAAGCCCTTTTTCTTTAAAAAAAAAAAGAGTTGTTTTCCCATTTCCAACCTATATACTGATATTACTTAAAATATTCCCTATTTTTGGGGAAAAAATCCCATTATCCAAATTCCCATTTCCCAGTCCTAGTTTTTTCGGAAAATTGGACTACTATAACTTTCAAACCCATTAAAACTCAACATCAATCGAGTGTCCTTCACAACTATGTCACCCCAGAATGGCGTAGTTCGGGGCGAAATTCCCGGATATTATCTACCCACACACGAGTTGCACCCCGGGAAACACGTTATCCGGTAAAACACAGTCCGGCAACTTGTCTCAGTCACTTGCGTCTCCGCTCTTGAGAGAGTCGCCAGCTTCTGCCATATGGTCAGAGACTTCAGTCCTTTTCGCAGCACAGATCTTCGAAGATTAGTGACCGGATCATTCGGATTTTCAAGTAAGTCGGATTCTCTAAAGATCCCATGTGGTGTCATTGTACGAATGCTTTGTTTTTGTTGTGTTGTCAGTTTGTTGTTTTTGTGGTTTATATGCCGTGTTTTGAATGGAAATGTGGGACTTAGAATGTGTCATGTGTTTGGGGATGAAAGATTTGTTATTTTTGTGGCATGGCGTTTTGTTATTTAAATGTATTTATGTTTTCCATTGATTTTTATTGAGTGATTTCCGGGTTGAAAAACTCATAAAGGTATAAATACAGAAAGGCGCGTATTTTAATAAAAACGATTGTTAAATAACTTAGTTCAATAATTATGTAGTGCATTATAGAAACATAATGATAACAAGTTTTTCTTTAAACTACGGAAATCAACGGAAATCTCTGAAACATTAATTACTTTTTAATTTAAAAACTTAGTTTTAGAGTTTAAATTGATAATAGTTTTTAAGAAATAGAAATTGGTAAAGAGTTTTTAATTGTTCAATTTTAAATTTCTACAGCTTTTGTTATTTTATTCCTTTTAAGTCAATTTTCTCTAGCATTCTTAGAGAAACTGATTGAAATTTTTTGTGGTTAAAAATGGTGTTTATACAAAATGTGAAAATTTTCTATTATATAACTTTTACTGATTCATCTTTTTTATATTTTTACTATTAATACATTATTTTTTTTTAATTTGAAATTGTATTTTTCGGGAAATATTGTTTAGCTTTTGAATTAATCGAAATTACTTTTGTTCGAATGTTTTAAGTTTGGTTATTTTATTACTATAATTTTTAACTCATATTCCTCAAGTAAAGAAACTAGTCTAGGATATTTAAAACACAGGAACACATTTCTTTCTCAGTTAAATAATAAAGATAAGGGATAATTTAACTCTTTTTTTTAATAATAAGTTTCGGACTTGTAAAATTTAGACAATTTGGGGATAGTTAACCCTAGAACTAATAAAAAAAATTAACTATTATTTCAAATTATCTTTTGAATGTTGAAAACATAAACTAATGTACTTTACTTCTTAGTAACATATTCATCATCATTTTTAACCACTTGATTTTAATTTTACTATTATCCGTCGGACATTCATGGCACCTATATGTTGCTACGAAAACATCGGAAAACGGGCAGAAAATGGAACATATTAAAACCTATAATAAGATTGATTATACTTATTATTATTATTATTATTAATTATAGGATTATATTCTTACAGGATTTTTTTATTATTATTAATCCTTTTTCGGCTAGTTTTCCGATGTTTTCGACCGGACCAAGGTTTGAATGCGTGGTGCGCAATAAACATTAGAAAAAGATTTTAAATGCACCACAGAGTCTGATACACGGCAGATTTAGTCGTTGCGTCTTTTTGTTAACCAAGCAATCGGATTTAGGTATTTTTTTCTTTCTTTTTAAAACTGAATCGCACATTCCGGACCTATTTTATGGTTGATATTACTTATTTTGATCAATTGACGGAGTAAAACTTTATATAAACTACAGTAAGATTGTATAAATAACGAGTAAGATTGTATAAGACTACAGTAAGATTGTATAAAAACCAGATTGTAAAAACTTTACACTATCTAGAGGAGAAACTAGGTGTAAAAATCTGTTGCCTTTCTCCCTCAATATTGAAGTCTTCCCGGGGAGTTGTGTAAAATAAAACAGTACTAAAATTGCGCTTTTTTAGAAATTTTTATATCGTAGTCTATGGCTAGTAGCTCGTTGAAATATTTTTGTAGATGTGGATCGTACTTTTGCCACTCATGAATCAAGATCATTTTTATATGATTCTATTTATATTTTACATAAGTTTTTTTTTAATGTCAAACTAATTTTTTTTAACAAACACTTGTTAATAGTCCGTAAATCAATACTATAATTTTTTAAGTATGTTTTTGAAAAGATAAATTAATGAATATATTAAAAATCGCATTTTGCCTTCTTTAAATGGTTAATTAAATATTAAAAATATTTCTTTTTAATTAATAATTGAAAAATATAGTAAAATTGAGCCTTTCAAACAAAAAAAAAACGGATTCAAACTTTAAGGTAGACCCGTACCTTGAAAAGCGAAAAATAATTTGAAATTGTCGAAAAACATTTTATTATCAGAAATGATTCCTTACATATTGAAAAATATGTTGTCCAAATTTGGTAGTCGTTAGCAGTTTTGTTTATGTGTTTTTATTACAATTTAGATGACGTGTATAAGTACTTTCAATAACAACTAAAACTTTAACCGCGTTTTTCACGGAAACATATTTCTGAGCTTTTCACCTTCTATTCGAACCGCTAAGGCTCAGAGGAAAATCATCCTATTGAGTTAATTTTTATTTCGTGTTATTCCATATGATGTAGTAAACAAACTAATGGTGAGTTTTTATGAAATATGACTGTCTAAGTTTTTAAAAAAATACATTTTACATTTAAAATGCTTTCTTTTTCTCAACAAATTGAGTGTCCTTGACAATTAATTTTGCCAAAAAATTATTTTTGATTATTTTCGAAATGTCTCACCATTGTTTTGTTCTACACACTTGTATAATGATGTAAAAAACAAATTAGACTTGAATCTATAAAATTAAGGGAGAAGTAGGGTTTTAAATATTTGGAAAAATCGGGGTAAAATGTCAACTTTTTTTGTCCATAAACTAAAAAATAATAATAATAAATTTTTTTTAACGTAGTTGTTCTAATATTCATACTTTTCAACTATGCTGAAAATTTTAAGTGAAAATATTAAGAAATAAAAAATTAAGCCCTTCAAGGTAGGGGTCTACCTTAACTTTATTACTTTATTATATTACATTTTATTATTTCAATTACGAATCCTTAATTTTGGGTCATTTATAAGTGTTTATGGAGAAAATTTAAGTTTGACATAAAAAAAATTCGCTGGAGGAAAATAGAACTGCCCAAAAAATGATCCTAGTTCATGAATCACAAAACTATAATCAATGCTAATAAAAAAAATCACAGAGCTACTAGCCATAGCCTCCGAGATAACAGCTTCTAAAAAAGCACAATTTTAGTACTGTTTTATTTTACGAAAACCTTCGAACCGACCTCAAAATGGATGCTGTTTTGGCACACATTTCCTGCTTGGTTTTTCGTTAGAGTTTTTCTTCTAGAGAGTGAGCAATAGCGCACGGTTTTACTATCTCTATGGAAAAAATAAGAGTAAAATTTGATTCGTCATATATTATACTTTCCCTTTTTGTGACTTTAACATAATGTTAAAAGTAAAAACTATACTTAACAACACTGCCATAGAAAATATACATGTTGGTAAAACATTGAATCAATGAATATTTTCAATCAATAAATTCCAATTCAATACGTAGATCTAGATTGCGCTTCGTTCAAAATATTGCAGTTAAAAGTAATGCATGATTGAAACTAAAGCGTAATTATTGATTAAATGTTTTTATCGGGAACTTTATAAAAACACAAATTTAGAAAATAAAAGGTGGTAAAAATATATATTCTCTTAATCTTAATAACTTTATTTATGATACAAGTCTAAAAATGTCAGCAACAAAATTATCAAAAATAAAAACTGCAGTTTTAAGTTATTTGAGTGGAAACTTAAAATTTGATTTTTTAAACCCTATTACTCAGTTAAATTTTATTTCATTGCTATCTCCAAAAATTAGTATTGATTAGTTTTTATTAACTTTAAGAAATGCAATATTTTTTGCCAATACAGTAGTTATTTTTACTAATACTATATATTGTATATTAATTTATGTGAAAATAAAAAAATTATACAATATAATATGTAATTGTTAATATGAAGTATAGTTCACAAAGTTTTTTTTAAATTTTAAACATAACTCTTGTAATTTGAATAATGCAAATTTGGTTTCAGAGGTGTTTGGTTTCAGAGGATTATATGTTTTACTGTTTACTGACATTTGACAAATTAATGTAAAACTCGTTTAAATTTGAAACATGCTGTTATGTATTTTTTCTATCAACTATTAAACTCCTTTCGTGGATTCATAATACGTTAATATTTTTAATTAAAAGCAAAATTATTTTTAAAAAATTATGAATATTCTTTAAGCAGTTTGTCACTTATAAAATATCTATTGAAGTGTGCAACTACAATAAAAAATATTTAACGTCATACACACAGATGATTGTAGAAACATGAAACAAAGTCAATCATTTATTCTATCAGATGTGTATGGAAAATTTTAAATTTAATGTATTGTATATAATATATAAATTATTTAATAACTACACAATCTATTTTTCCCTAAATATAGCGGATAATATTATAAATGATTTTTAAATGTTAATAAAATCGTTCCAAATAAAAATTGTAATCTCATATGCTAAGTTTACTGCTATAACTATTTCCTTCATTTTTATTATTTTTTTTACAAATGTACATATTATTTTAAAGGTAAAAACTAGCGGAAATAAATCGTTTACATTAACAGCTGTTACTAAAACAAAAATCTAATATCATTACGAAATAGAATTACCATAATCTATTCATAAGTATCTTAGCAGAATATCACTTATAACTTCACACCTAATGCATTTTTTATGTTCTCTGCTTTATTTGCATTATTAAGTTTTTCCTACTGAATGTATAATTACAAACAGTCAAAAATCTGAGAAAATTAACTTAATGACGTGAATGCGTCTGGCAGGTAATTATAAGACGAGATTATTATTTATAATTATTTAAGGTAACAGGGAACAAAACGACCACTCAAAATATCGAATTTTTAT
The DNA here is from genome assembly GCA_019343175.1 of Oedothorax gibbosus. Lineage (NCBI taxonomy): Eukaryota > Metazoa > Arthropoda > Arachnida > Araneae > Linyphiidae > Oedothorax > Oedothorax gibbosus. The sequence continues at coordinate 5,370,663 of CM033282.1, read as the reverse complement.
TTCAACTTTAGTTACTGAATCGTGCCTTTACGAAAAAACTTCTATGATGCACATTTGAATATGGGGCTCGAGTTTGCAAATTTGGTAGTTAATTTCAATATAACTTTGTTGCCAGCTTTAAATGTCATTATTCTAAAACACCAATTTTCAGCCTTAAGGTACACTTTTCTTTTTTTCTATTTTACTAGAAGGGTTTTAATTTTCTGTGATGTCGTATACATGTCTATTTAACACAGTGAACCAAAAAATATTTCAAAAATATATTAAGTGAGTAAAAATAATACGAATTTTCTAATTTAAGAAATGTGCAAAATTTGTATTTATGTTAATAACTTAAAATTATGAATGTATTATCGTCAAACTTGAAGTTCATTGCGTTGAATAGACTTTTTTTTTATTTCTATAAAAAATTATTTTTAGGTGCGCGCAATAGTTGTGCTGGAAAGTGTACCTAAAAGCTAAAAATCTATGTTTAAAAATAATGACGTATGAAACTGGAAACAAAGTTATATTGAAATTAACTACCAAATTTGGGAACTCCAACACCATGTTCAGATGCGTATTATATAAAAAATTTCTTAAGTATTCATTTCAGTGATTGAAAGTTAAAATGAAAATTTGATATTTTGAACCTTCGATATGTTCCCTGTCCCTTTAATCATGACATGAAATTGTAATAATATGAAAAAATATTAGTAAAGATATTAAAGTATTGCTATTGGATTTGTTTTGATCATTCTAAGTATAATTCTCTCAAATCTATTCTTACACTGACAACAACTTTTTTAAAAGCCTTTATTTTTTATATTCATAATTACAATTTTTAAATACAAAACTACCTAAATTATTTTACTCTTATAACTAGGAAAATCAAAATTCAAAAACAAAATTAGTCATCATAAAATTATGTTTTATTTTTAAATTGCACACTCTTTCAATTGATATTTCAAGTTCTTCAGGCTCATTCATGCCTGTATTTATTTTACGTATTTTAGTTATTTTAAAAGTTTTAGCGATAACCCACTTATGAAAAAATGAAGTCCATTAACGTTAAAACAAAACTTTAAATAATATAGTTTCCTCAAAGTCATTCTTAGTTTCCCAATTATTTTTACTGACTCTTACAATAAACATTAATTTTTAATCTGGTTTTTCAATTACCAAGTTTTAGTATTTCTTATTGCTTTTACTGAATAATAAAAAAAAATCTCACTTGTTTATTTTTCTTATCTTCAAAACTTCAAATAGTTTTTTTTTAAATAATTAAAAGAGCAGTTTTAGCTCAGAAGTTTTTTTTAAAAATGACAATGTAAAGAATGTCGATAACGTTAAATTATGTAATTTAAGGGATTTTTTTAAAAAAATTGAAATATCTTAGTATCTGTATAATAATATAGTTAGTAATAAAAAAATATGATTTCAAACTGATCCTTCTATTTGTTATAGTTAAGATAGAAAAAAGTATTAACAATGAAAAAAATGTTTATTACATTGCTTAATTGATTTTCGTGGTATTTTAGATATCCGTTTTATGAAGACAAGAAAAAAAAGTTTTTTTCCGGAGATTATGAATAAAGGTTAAGGTGACCTTTGGAATTGTCGTTGCGAAACGATCTAGATTATTCGCAAACAGCATTAAGTAAATTAATATTTAATGCATTTAGCTTCAACACTACGCTTATAACGCAAAATGGGTATAAAGACTATGTCTGTCTGTCCATCCGTCCGTCACCCACTCTCACCGAACGAACCACAAGTCTCACAAATATGTGGGATATGTCATATTGACGCAAAAAATCAGGAAAGGCTGTATCCAAAATCCCATTAAAAATTTAAATTGGCAGTGTATTAATCTACAATTAAATAACATAAAAGTTATATTTTATTCAAAATTTCCACTGTTGCCACTTCTGTAAAGCGCACGAGAAACTTTATTTGAAATGAAAATTAAACCTGAAGGAATATTCATTTATGTGATATAAATCAGTTTGGAATGATGCCATTGTATATAACGCAATAATAAAAAAAAATTAAAAAAATTAAAAAGTAGGTATTGACATTCGCTGACGATGTCCGTCTGTCTGTACCACCTTCCAAAATCAGTTCTATCCGACGGGTCTTAAAAATTCTCTTTTTGTTTTGTTGTTTGTTTGGTGTTTTTTGTTAGAAAGGTATGACCTCAAAGATCCAACTTTTATACTTTATGTCCGTCTGTCTGTACGTCCGTACGGAAATTTGTCTACTGTCTGTCAGCGAATTCCCCATTGAATTAGCATTGAAATTCAATTTCAAGTCATTTAAATTGCTGTTGTCACGTCAACAATGGCATGAGAAAATTTATATATTTAAATATAATATTTTAAGCGAATTTTTAATTTTTGTCGAAAATCGGTTTTGAATGACGTCATCAAATGTATACCAATCTGATTCTTTCATTGTTCATTATATGTTTACTAAGAAAGCGTCAAGGCATATTTTTTGCATAAAATTAGGGTTAGTTTTAAGTTACATTTCTTATTTTTTTATTGCAGTTTGGAATCGTTTCATTTTTTTTATCAATAAATATTTAGTTATTCTTCGAACTACAAATAAACTAAGCAGACGATAAATAATAGTAAATTAATTTGCTAAAGAAAATTAATAAAAATAGGTGACTTTGGCTTATAGAAGTTAAAATTATAGCTAGATGCTGTGTTTGGCGACTTTTTAATGTGTATGTATCATGTGTAGAAACGATTGTTGATGTCATTTACTTTTACAAAACAACTTGTTTTCCGATAAAAATTTCAGTGAGTATTTAAGTAACAGGACAGAATAGGCTATTTTAGTTCTTTTAGAACTTTTGTTAATGGTGGATTTTTCTTTTTAAGTTTATGAAATTTTATTTTTTAAACGTTTATTCTCACGACCTTAAGTGACATAGATTATACTTGTTTGATCTTTTTTTAGTTTGTATTATTATATTTATTCTGCAAAAATATTAATTTTTCCTCTGTTTTTGTTATCACAATAATGTTAATATGATAATGCTACTTTTCTTCTCAGGTGTAGCTTAGTGCGACGATAATTCAAACCTAACCTAACTACTTTTCTTCTAAAATATCAGAGAAATTTTATTATGAAAATAAAAAGAAATCTGATATTTCCTTGAGAAATTAAGGCAAAATGATATTTAATCTTAAACTATTACATGATAAAAACGCATCATAATTAACTATTAATATAATAGAAACATTCGTTTGTGCTTTTATATTGAAAATAATTATATTAAACCGCCAATTGCTGTCAATTGCACGAATTTTTTCTTTTCTCTAAAACGGCGGTGACATCCAGGTTATGTTTTGCTTTGGGACACGCAGACCATATTATCGGCGGTTTATATTAAAAAAAACTTTTAAAATACAAAATTAATTCAGTAAAAATAATTACGTGATTTTCAATTATTTCTCGCATTGTAAACACTCACATCCATCCACTTCACGTGGACACTTGTTCTTACGTCACGTGGACACCTGTTCTTATGTCGCGTGGACACGTGTTCTTATGTCACGTGTTCTTACTTCACGTGTAAAGTAAACAGCAACTATTAGAACTTGTTGGTGCGTTTTATATAAAAAAAAATTTGAAAATACAAAATTAATTCAGTAGAAATAATGATGTGAATTTCAATTATTTCTAACATTGTAAACACTTACATCCATCCACTTCACGCGGACACCTGTTCTTACGTCACGTGGACACTTGTTCTTACGTCACGTGGACACTTGTTCTTACGTCACGTGGACACGTGTTCTTATGTCACGTGGACACGTGTTTTTACTTCATGTGGACACGAGTTCTTACTTCACGTGTAAAATAAACAGAAATCATTAGAACTTGTTTGTCCATTCATAGCACAAAAAAACTCTACCTTTAGGGTTTTAAACATAAAATTTCATCAAAATAATGTGCCTTTAGAAACTTTTAAAAAAACAATTTTATTGAAAATTACTTTCAAAGTTTATTTTTAAATATATAATTGCTTGAAAAATATGCTAATATAAAGGATATATGTGCAGGGTTTTTTTTCGGGAATGAAGAGATTTAAAGCTTTTTTGCATCGACTTTGGCATCGGGTGCGTAGAACTTGGTTAAATTTCGACTGTCTATATATAAACTTTTTTCAAGAAAAAAAACTTATATTGCCTCTTCATCTGCGCTTTAAAACAAAAGTTAAAAAAATTAATTTTTACATTTCTATAACTTGATTAAATGATATTCTTGTACCATTTCCGCTTTATCTAGGCATTCATAACTATCCGATTCTTCATCAAAGTTACATTAGTTAAATTTGACTCTGCAAACAAAGGAGATTCAGGAACAAAAAGCTAGTAGGGATTTTCAGAAAACAGTTATAACGTCCCCCAAAACCTCATATGATCCTTTTTATTATCTCATAAAGAATAGCCCCAATCCCATCCTAGCTCTAACAGTGCCTGAGTGACAGCATTTTATTTTTAGATCTTAATATTAGCAAAGAACTCTATTAGGTAGTGGATCGATACGAAGGCCTTTTGAGATGGTCCCGAAGCAATCACCCCAACCTCCTGAAACATTTTCTTCGAAGAATTATCTGTCTTGGAGAAGACAGAAATATGAAGCACGTGTTTTTCAGAGAACACATGTTATTATTTTGTTTTTTGTACATGAATAGTTGTTCTTTCATGGAAAAATTACTTGAAAAAGTAAATAAACTTTTTAAAAATTGTCAAAAATTGAGCACTTTAGAAGAATGTACCGTTTAATAATATTAAGGATCGGTCTTTTTATTACCAAGATATAGAAATATAGAAAAGGGTTTTTTTCGGAGCCGAAGTATGTAAATTTATATAATTAAATTCGTAGTACACACAAAAACATTTGCAAATAAATCTTTTCGATAAAATACTATTAAAATATGAATAAACGGATGATTAACGACTTTTAGGAAAGGTTTTGATTCTTCCATATTTAAAAACAAGATTATTTAAAGAAAAGTTTGTAAGGTTTTTAGTAAAACTACTTTAGTTTTAAAGCACAAATCCGAAAGACAGAAAAAAGAAATCATACAAAAATTTTATTTTGAAACGTTCTGCACAGTTATAAACTTTTTTGACTGAAATGTATTATTGGTGCTTCTCAAAGTCAAAACTTATAAATAATACAAAAATGTGTAAAATTTGCATATAACCACTTTAAAGTGCAAGTAAAAAAGAAAAGAGTGTTCTTTTCTTTCGAAACTTTCGCAGAACCGCCTCGTTATCGGCAAGTCACGTCGCCGCAACAAGCTATTGCGGACCATTTTTGGCTTCTAACTTCATTTGTGCGCAATTGCTTAATGGGAGCCAAATGGCGAGGCTTCCTTTTGCGTCTGGAACGATCACGCTTTCCATTGACACGATGGCTTATCCGGCCCGACAAACAAGAGAGAGGGTAAACAACTGTAAACTGCAATAGGTTGTTTCCTTAGAAGTCATATAAAATATATTTGACTTGGTATTAATGGATTGACTTGAAGCTTTGATTTGTTGATTGGTTTATATAATTGAAACGAAAATTCCTAATGCATATTGTAGTGTTATTAGGCTTTCGCCAAAGTGTTGTCGCTTGATGAGATAGAAAAGTTGTTTATTTTGCAATTATAATTGAAGGGCTTTTTGTAATGATTACTTTAGAATTAGAACAAGATTCTTATTCGTGTATTTATAAGTTAATGTGAATTAGGTTACTTGGAAAACTGGAAAGTTTGAAATATATGTTTTAGTTAATTGTATCAATTACTTAAAGTGCAAGTAAATTTTCCAATGAACAACCATTCGATGCGGCAAATAAAGAGTTTTATTTGTTGTTTCGATGAGAAAAATAAAAGTGTAGTTGTTGTAACTATTAATTGTTAAAATTAAAAGCTTGTTGGATTAGTTTATACTTGAAATCTGTATTATACACTTAATTATGTATTATTTACTTATCTTTTGGATGTGATTGGATACATTTTATGTTTCATTCAACATGTAGAAGAGGAAGTGCAAATGTGGAAACTGAGTTTGTTTTAGCTTCCACACGACGTTTATAACTTAAAAAGTGGAAGGTATTATAATCGTTCAGTCCGTCTGTCTGTCCGTCACTCACATTCATAGCCTAAATTACAAATGCTACGGACAAGTGTGATACGTCAAAAATTCAGCGCATCGAAATTAGAATACATTGAAAATTTCAGAAAAGAGTTCGAATTCGAAGTACTTCAATTATTTAAAAAAAAAACTGCAAAATGTAATGCTCATTTAAAAAGCACAGGAAGCCATTTTTATTAGAATTAAATCACCATTGCCATTCGCAACAATATAGCTCGAGAAACTTTAATTCTTTTAAACAATAAATTAAAATAAATTTATTTTTGCGACATCGATCAGTTTGAAATGACGTCAAATATATTTCACTACGAGATTCTTTGTACGTTGATATGAAATGTTTTAATTCTATTTAAAAGCGAGGAATATTACATATTTATTCTTTGAAATATAAATTAATTTTTGCAAACGATAAGTAATAATTATTGAATTTTCGAAATAAAATAAATGAAACTAGCCAAATTTAGCGCGTAAATGTTTAATATAGAATATCAATGCTGTGTTTGTCGCCTTTTTCCTGTTAAACACAACTGTTGTGTGGAAGCGGGTTAAGTAACAGATTCTGTTACAAACCTACTTGTTTAAGTTAGAAAAAAAAATGAATATCTATTTCAACGTTTAATTAAAAAATATTCAGAAAAAAATTACCCCCACAAACTCAGTGTGAAATGTCGATAAATAAACTAGCACACAACTTATAACTTAATTTTTTTTATTTATACCTTTGTAATGTGACAAATAAAGACAACAGAAATTGTTTACGACAGTCAGTACTAGGGTAAAACTCCCTGCAGTATAAGCACCTTAGGTTTCCATAATACCCTCATGTTTCCACATATTTGCACCCCCTCTTCTACCTAAGGGTAAAATGAACTCTAAAACATACTTAATCAAATAGTTTGAAAACTTAAATTGTCGATATTCTATGCAATTTATTAGTATGAGTCAAAGACTCCTTGGTAATTCGGAAATAGGAAATCACACAATTTACTTGCTGAATGAATAACTTATTTTTCAATAGATAAGCAATTTTATCGAAGAAAAATAAGATTTTAAGGCGTTATTATTTCATCCTTTCATCTCCACTGACCAGTGAACATAGGAACTTGAATCACGTGTATTCTATCAACTGACCGGAACATCTGCTGAAAAATCTGCTTCTATGAAAAATAATTCAGCGTTAAATCGTTGTTCAGCGAACGGTAGCGACAAGTTGCCAAACGTAGCAAATATATTTGCCTATTTAGTGATTTATCTTGAGTGTTTGGATCCCAACCTTACTTATTACTATAGTATTACTATATTACCATTAGTCGGTCAACTGAATTTATATGTCGTTTAAAAAATTGAAGTTTAATTGTATTTATTAAGCCATAAGTAAATCTGAAAACTGATTCTTTTTTAAAGTTTTAATATAAACTCGCCTAAAAATTATCAAACTTTTCAAGGAACAATATTGCAAATATAGGACAGTATAGAGGCTTATTTTACAGCTGACGGCGTTGTAGAACTACATCCTTAACTTTAAAAAACGTGTAGTATTGAATGAAAATCTTTTGCAATAATAATTTACATAAATATATTCCTTATAAATGATTTAATCCCTACCCTTGCTTTGAAATTTGTAATATAACTATATAAATAATCAATATTAATTTTAATCTAAATAATATTTAAAATCTATATGAATAATTAAATATCATATTTTTATTTAATAGTCAACCGTTAATATTCGTTTACGTTGTATCTGTGAAGTTGCAAAAGATTTTCATTCAATACTACACGTGTTCATTAAAAACATTTGAAAAATGTTTCTTGTAGACAAGTCAAGTCTAATATTTTAATAGCTTCTATGCAATTGCTTAAATATTTGACTGGTTAAATTTGCTATATCTTAGAAAATTAACTCAGATTCTATTCCGGTTTTATTCCCAGCTTATCATATATTGTTAGCATTACCACACAAATAAAATTTTTAATGGTGTTCAAGATAATGTTGATTTATTTTTTTATGTCTTATACTGAATTTAAGAAAGTATGCATGTTGTACCCTTTTTTGTTGACTTCGCGTTTTATCTGTAACTTATAATTGATTTTACTGGCTTTTGTATTTTAATATTTTTATTCTTTGTTTTATGTTTTGGTGTTCCCTTTTGATTTTTTTTGTATTTGTGTTTTGTCTTGTTTTATCCTCTACCTGTAATTGGACTTGATCGGTACGGTAATTGTAATTAAATAAATAAAAAAAAATTTAAAAATATTAAATTTCAGGTGGAAGTTCCAACACCATGCACGTCGACAGAATTCCAAACTACAGGGCAATGCAATTTTTAAGAAAGTTTCGTCAGAAACGAGTGCAAAGACACAGGCCTGTGTCTGCTGCTAGTTTACACGTCAACTCGTCCAATAACCACTTTGCAGCCTCAACCTTGGCAAGTCTTTTGGCTTCGTCTACTGTCTTACCATCTTTATCTCCGGCAAATGTCACCAGTGGAGGGAACGTAGTCCTGGAAATAACCCAAGAAGCGTATGGTAAGATAAAGTTACGGAAATACAATATCAAACGTATAAAATTGTTACAATAAAAACTTGCAAGGGAGCTCTAATCAAAAATTTCAGAATAAAATAGTTTATGGTTTTTTGCATACAGCTCTTAAAAATGCCATTAAAATAGAAATTTACGTAAATATTGGTTTCTGGTATTTTAGAGTAAAACACGCATGGTGGTTTCTATAGCTAATGCAGTTAAGCATTAACTCAATTCTAAACTCATATTATAGGTATAATATTATCAAATAATTTGTTTTAAACTAATCTACAAGCAAATAATCAAATTTAAAATGAATTTTTAAAAGTTTCTATATTATAGAAGAAAAAAAAATGTATCACGTACTAAACAATAAAATCTGAAATAACATTATTTTGAAAAAACAAGCCTTAACTAATTTTTTTCCTCAGTCAGTTTCATGAGCCATTAATAAACACCGTTTAACAATAATTCTTATCAACAATATAAGTAATAAAATGTTTGATGTTGATAAAATTTAAAATTGAGTTTAGTTTCATATAAAACAACTTCCTTACGTTTAGGTTATTTAATCGTTTCTGGCTGTCTATTTGTAGCCTCCTTACTTATATTTGGTTGGTAGACATATATATTTAGGTTTGTGTGCTTGGTCCATAGATATCATAATTAAAGTATTAAATTGGCTGATAACGTGACCTCCAATGCTAACGACGGGACGCGCATGGAGGCTTTTTTTGGAGGTCTTAATGGCCAGTGTTGCTGCCACTTTAAGGAGAAAAATACTACGAAAAAAATACTATTTAATTCTAAAATTACAAAAAAATACTAGAAAAGGATTTAAAGTTACTATAAATATTCCAAAATGCAGCTAGTATTTTTATGATATTTTTTTGTAATTTTAGAATAATTCTAAAAATTAAGTTAAAAAGTTTAGTTATAAAGTTTAAAGAGCATATTAGTATTTTAGAAAATTCTAAAATTACAAAAAAATATCGTAAAAATACTAGCTGCATTTTGGAATATATATAGTGACTTTAAATCCTTTACTAGTATTTTTTTTTGTAATTTTAGAATTAAATAGTATTTTTTTCGAGTATTTTTCTCCTTAAAGTGGCAGCAACACTGGCCATTAAGACCTCCAAAAAAGCCTCCATGCGCGTCCCGTCGTTAGCATTGGAGGTCACGTGATCAGCCAATCTAATACTTTAATTATGATATCTATGGCTTGGTCAGATACCCGCTTATAAACCTTCGCCAAGTAAGACAGACACAACACACACACGTAAGTGGATCCATCTAATTTTTAGAGACTTTTTATCCAACTAGAGGATCCCCAGAATTGACTTCTCACCCCCAGAGGTATTGATTTGGTGTGGAAACTTGGAGGACTTTGTGACCACACGACGGAATTTAACGTGCACCAGTCACCATTAGCGTACACGGGGGTCTTCGGAGGGCAGCGGGGCTCGAACTCGCAACCTTACGGATGCATGTCCTGATGTCCAAGACCTTACCAACCAGACTATCCCGGCCCGACATTAGTTATATTTTAAATTAATTCTTAAGAACTTGTTAGGTTACCAATTCATAGCTTTGTTAAGAGCTTTAACACAGCCGTGATACACTTTGTAATTTTGAACTCCAAAGAGGTCTTCACCCACTACCCAATACCTCTGTAACACTGACATTTCATCATTCTTTTTATAAAATCTTTTTTCATTTATTTTACAGTTCTTCAAATATTTGTAGTTTCTAATGTAGTCCGCTGTAACATCATTTTTTGTTGTTGTAAGAACTAAGAACTCAGCAATTGAGATCATTCATTATTTGAGACAAAATATCATGATTTGTAGTGGCGCCATCTGTTGATTTATTGATACACTATACACTTTTAAACAGTTGACGTAGCTCCCCACTACTTATTTTAATATATCTAGCCTCATTTTCATTCTTCCGATATTAAAAAGAATTATATGAGTCTCATCATTTGAAACTAGGTCAAGAGACGAGGACGACACCTGAGTTTTACCAAACGCAATTTGATATGCTTCAAGAGTTAGTTCCACAGAAAACATTCTGCATTTTATTACTCTTCTTGTAAAGCAGCAAAGCACTGTTTCACTCGTAAAGAGATTTTAGATAAATAATAAAAGTTCGCAAATGTGAAGCTCGGTCAATTGAACAGGTTGAATTTTGAGCTGGTTCTTAATTCCAGCTGTGTACTAATAATTTATTTATTCTAAAGACCGCTTTATAGTCAATATAGGTAAACAGCAAAATTGAACCGTTTATTTAGGATTGAAGCAAACGTTTTCTCAAAAGGGGATATTTCACTTAATCCATTTTATTTAAAAGGTAGCAAGGTAGCCTTTGGCTTATAACTTACTCTGAACTAACTAAAAAGAAGGCGCCAAACACAGCATTAATAATATATTAAACATTTACATGCTAAATTTGGCTTGTTTCATTTATTTTATTTCGAAAATTCAATAAATATTACTTATCGTTTGAAAAAATTAATTTATATTTCAAAGAATACATATGTTATATTCCTCGCTTTTAAAAAGAATGAAAACATTTCATATCAACACATAAAGAATCTCGTAGTGAAATATATTTGACGTCATTTCAAACTGATCGATGTCGCAAAAATAAATTGTCTAAAAGAATTAAGTTTCTCGAGCGATTGTTGCGAATGGCAATGGTGATTTAATTCTAATAAAAATGGCTTCCTATGCTTTTTAAATGAGCATTCAATTTTGCTGTTTTTTAAATAATTGAAATACATACTTCAAATTTGAATTCTTTTCTGGCATTTTAAACGTATACTAATTTCGATGCGCTGAATTTTTTGACGTATCACACTTGTCCGTAGCATTTGTAGTTTGGGCTATGAAAGTGGGTGACGGACAGACAGACGGACTGAATGATTATAATACCTTCCACTTTTTACGTTATAAACGTAGCGTGGAAGCTAAAAAATAAAACTTTAAAGAATACTTTGAAACCAATAAATAATTCTCGTCCAATAAATTCTCGACCAGGGTACAAGTAAATTACTACAAAAATTGATAGTTTCACATATTAAATGAATTTCTAAGCGAAAAAAGGGTTAAGTCCCCAGGGAGACTCATAAAAACTATAAATTAGCTACATAAAAACCACCTAAACTCATAAGTTAAGAACTCAAAGGGAGTCTTTTAGACTTACCCATTTTACTTGACAAGCTTTCAAATTAATATAGAGGTTTATCGTATTAAAATATCTCCTAACCAAAATATAAATGTTAAAAACAACCGTTTCATTAAAAGTTTTCTAGCCATTGATTTGTTGCGAAACCATCAATTATTGTGGGAGAACAGCACTGGAAATTGTCAAAAACAGGCACTGAGCGGCAAGCCTAAAACCAACAAGGAAAAAACAAAAGGAACAAAAATATGAATCTAATGAGACCCTTTGGTCACCAGAAAAAAAGTTTACTATAAGCCACAGCACGTAAGGCATAGCATTTCGAATCAATCAACGTCACCTACCTTGAGTTAGATTACAGCCTCCAACTTACGTAGTATTTGCGATTTTTTTCGTGAAACGCTGATTTTCTTTTTTCAGCTTGTAGATACGAAAAATACCAGTTGCATAAAAAAATTGGTGTCCTTCTATATACTTTTTTATTGTTCTATAACATTTTTTAAATTCCTATTCGGAATTATCCTAATACACAATTCAAATTCTCTAATGATTTTGGACTCGTATAACAATTCAGATATAGCAAGTTTTCTAAGAGCATATATAAATTATTAATTGGCATACACATTTTATAATTATACAATTTTTTATTATTTATAGATTTGGAAATTGTGTTAAAATCACTTGCTCATAACAAATATAAAACAAAGTGATAAAAAATTTAATTGGTTATTCAACAATAAATATTTAATAAAAAACACCTTTTTCGTCTTAACCTACCTTCCCCTATTAGTCACCGGTATTTTTTTAACATTTAAATTGCAGCATTTTTATAAAATACAGTTCAGTGAATTTGCGCTCGTTTAAAAATTAATAATCAAATTTGATAGAATTTTGTTAGTTTTGACTAAGAGGGGAAGTTTTTCGAAAAGTCCTCTGTTTTCTCTCTGAAAAGCTATTTTGCAATTGTGGAAATTTCTTTTTTAAGTTGTTTAGGGGTAACATTTTCGCAAATTCCATAACAATATTTATTTATTACAACCTTTTTTGTAAATTAGCAGTTCTCATCATGGTTTTATATGCTTCTGTCATATTTTACGATACTTACCAAATGCACGGAAACACTTATTGAAGGGAGTTTATATTCATTTCTCCTTGTGTTGCGTGGCAAAGATGAATCTCGACCTTGGTAACTTATGGTTATTGAGATAACGTCTTACGGACCAGCAGGTCTCCTCTTACACAAAATTACAAAAGAGCATGTAGAAACCAATAAACTAACAGAATGCAATGTGACGAGGAGCGCCAGATATTTAGTTAGGAAACAGTTTCGTCAAACGTTTAAAATCTGAGTCTCGTCAGAACTTCCGCGACTCACAGATTGGGTGATTGTCAAAAATAATGGCAATTGTTAATGAAATACAACTGAATGAAACTTGAATATTGTTTAGAGGCACTAGATATGAATGGTGTAGTTGCAAAACCAACATTCTCCAAAGTATAACTAAGATATAGAGTATCGCCCCTTCATTAGAAACTTTGCCCAGATGAATTTACCAACATCAAAGTCGCCAAAGAACGAACCGGACTTTATACTTTGGTGAATGTGAGCTTTGCATTTACACCCTTCATATTTACATTACTAACGTAGATTGAGTCTTAGTCTTGTCATCACTACAAAATAGCAATCCGATTAGCTTAGTCTGTGGAACTCAAAAAACTAACCACTATAGGCCTAGAGGAAACATAACTGTCACTCAATTGTCTCGGGCTCTGAAATAAAGCGTCTCCAAAACTCCGACTTTTCGTGATTCTTATGTACCAGTTGATCTTAAGGCACTCTAGTATTGCTGAAACTTAATAAATAAGTGATCTTATATATTCCAGTCCCAATGTGGAGCGTGACAAGTGCTGTAGTGGCTTTGGGGGTGTTCTTGGTGTGCGGCTGCTTCTGCTGCCTCAAGAGAAGGAGGAATAAGGAGTCCAAGAAGAGCATGAAGGGGTCGGTCGACCTCAAGGCAGTGCATGTGCTTGGGGGAACCTACAAGGAGAAGGTACGCTATATGAGATTTCTCGGTTCCGACAAGCTAGAACCTTACAGCCGAATCTCGACAGGACATAAACCCGACAAATAAATAATGCCGACAGGGACGAAATTCCGACAAGGTGGAAATTCCTATAAATCAATAAATTAATGCTAGTATGCTTAATTAAAGGCAATATAACTAATGATTTTTGCTGTCGGCATTATGGCCTGTCGTATTTTCGTCAGTCGGGATTCTGGCTCGTCAGCATTTGGGCTGTCGGGATTATGTCCCAGACCCCGATTTCTTAATGTCAAATATGAAGGGTCGAGTTTCAAAACTCACGTTCGTCAAAAAATAACTAAGATATATGATCCGGTCCTTTCATTGGCGACTTCATCCAATTGAATTGACTGTCGTCAAAGGACGCCAATGCAAGGAACGTACCCTACATATCTTAGTTATACTTTGGAGAGTGTGAGTTTTGGAACCAATGGGAGCACGACATTATACGCTAACTCCATCGGGACTTAAGACTCCACAGATGTAATGAATGCATTTATCTCAGTGTCCTCGTGACCCCTTGCTAATTCGATACAAATTTTCCGAAGGTGTTGTGGCTTGGAAAATCTTATGGTATACATAGCACAATCGGTGAAAACAGAGAAAGAACGATTTTTCTTTCAGTTTTCTGTGGAAAACCATATATTTTTACGATTATTTGTCTGTTTTTGACGAATATAATTATAAAATAACACAACAATAAATTGATATTTGAGAATTTTCTAACAGTAAATAACATTGTTCTATCTCACGCGATGAGATTTAAAAATTGAAATACTTCAACGGAAGATATTTTTGAAAAAGTTGAGTACAAAGCAGCTGGTTTAACTTTCAACAAAATCGATGAAGAAGGTATTTAGAACTTGAAGGGTTTCTCGTTTTATCTTTCGGATATTTTTAAACCTTTCGTCATCAACTTCTTGGGAAATTAATTAATAAATTATTAGAGTAAGTGATTAAAAGTAAAATATTTTAAACAAACCTCGATATTTTAAATTTTAGATGCAACTGGATTTGGATGACTTACAAGATCATATGGAAACCAACGATGATGACGATGGAAGCGTAAAATCTGAGAAAAAGCTCGGTAGACTGCAGTATAAGTTGGATTACGATTTTCATACAAACAACGTAAGATATTTGTGCAATTTAAATATTACAATCGAAATTTTTAAAACAGATTGTTAATCTTTCTTAAGAGCAGGAGATGAATATTGATTGGAGCTGCAAACAATGAATTACATATTTTTATAAAGTTGAGAAATTTACTAATGAAAAACCATTTACGAACTATTAGCAATTTCTCTGGAAGCCTAATGTATGTCAAATTATCACCTTACGATGTGTGAACGAAATCACAATGTCTGAATGATATTGAAAAATATACCAAAAAATATTGTGAACTACTAGGAGAGTTAAATATTAATAGTGTGTTAATTTGGCTTCTTTTAGTTTGAGTTCCCTTAGCATCTTTATCATAGCGTCCGTCATGATGATCACGCTGCTTAGGAAAAATCGCTATAAATACACTATCGTTTTATTAAATATTTCTGCGGCGTAACGCGAGTTTGACAGTCAATACCTACTATTCTACTTAGGAAACCCTAGCTTATAATTAAAAAAATAAGCATTTCAAAGCGGACTTTATAGTGGTCCTGTGAAAATAAGATATATTACTTAAATGACAAAAGTTTCTTCTAAGTACATTATGTATTGAATTGTGTCCATTCACGAAACGTTTATTAACTTTTTTTTTTTATTCTCCTCTATTCTTTGTCGGTTCTCCTCTAGTTTGCCGTGACCATTATCCAAGCTGAAGATTTACCTGGAATGGATTTGTCTGGGTCATCAGATCCCTACGTCAAGGTGTACATCTTACCGGATAAGAAAAAGAAGTATGAAACGAAAGTCCATCGCAAAACCCTCAATCCAGTCTTTAACGAAACTTTTAATTTTAAGGTGAGAAAGTTGCAAGAGGTATATTTTTTATAATTTAGCCATGAAACAAACTTTGATTGGTATAAGAAAATCATAGAGGTAGGTATTTTAATAAAATCACAAGTAGATAGAAATTTTAAATAATTGGGTCCATAGTAAGTAATATTTATAAAGAATGGAATTTTTTACGCGAAAACTTCAGGCTCAGTTCATTCCAAAAGTTAGTTTCTGGTACAAGTCAATTGTGAAATACAGACAGAATACAATGATAATTTCATTTGACAAATTAATTTTATTAATGTCTTGTGTGTCTTGTACACTGTTAAAAATTTTGTGCTTGGTTTCACCATGATATTGGTTCCTAGTAGCTGCAACGGCTGATTGGTGAAACGTTCCACCATATTTTTGGTATTCGGTTGAACCATTTCTCAGGCTTTTGTTTCCAAATCCAGAAAAATGGTTCAACCAAACACCGAAAAAAAGGTGAAACATTTCACCATTCAGCCGTTGCAGCTACTAGGAACCAATATCATGGTGAAACCAACCAATATCATGGTGAAACCAACCAATATCATGGTGAAACCAACCAATATCATGGTGAAACCAACCAATATCATGGTGGAACCAACCAATATCATGGTGGAACCAACCAATATCATGGTGGAACCAACCAATATCATGGTGAAACCAACCAATATCATGGTGAAACCAACCAATATCATGGTGAAACCAACCAATATCATGGCGAAACTTAGCACCAAATTTTTAACAGTGTAAATGAAGAACAGAAATCCGAAAAACCATTACGACGATATGATAAATACCATCTACAAAACCAAACTCACACAAAATAGTTAATTTATACCTCGATAAATTTTTTCCATAAATATTTAACTTTATTTTTTATTTTTATGATGTTAAATTACTTTGAATTAAAATATATTTTTAAGTATGATTTTAGATATAGTTTTAGGTTTTATTTAAAGCATGATTTTTCTATATCCTTACATCCTGTCGCATTTCAGATTCCGTATGGGGAAATCGCTTCGAGGACTTTGGTATTTGCCGTGCTCGATTTCGACCGTTTTTCGAAGCATGACCAGATTGGGGAAATCAAGATTCCTCTGGGTTCCTTGGACTTGGCCCAAACCACTACAGAATGGAAAGACGTCTCTAAGGCTGAAGGCGAACAAGGACAGGTGTGCTTTAAAGTTAAAATTGTCTTTAATAAAAAAAATGGCTAACCTAGAGTTGATAGGATAGGATGATTCCCTCTAACCGCAAACCCTTATATAAACATTAAAAATCAAATTTAATTATATGTAAAAGATTTAACTGGATACAATACAAATAAATACCGTTATAAGTCTTTAATCCTCTAAGGAATACAACCGTATAAACCCGTCACCTGATGGTCAGGTTTTCCAGTAACACACGTAATTTTTAAAAAATTAAAATATTTTAAATGTTTATTGAATTTTAAAATTTTAAAGTATCCAGGAGTTCTCAATAATCGTCTGCTAAAGAAATTCAATTTTAAAATGTTTAAAAATATATTTCAATTAAAAATTTAAATTGTAACCTTATACAGTGAAAACAACTTTACACTTCATCCAATTTACGTATGACTCAGAGGGCTTAAGGAGATCTTAACCTTAGTGAAAAAAATTTAACAATATCCTTAAAATAAAATTAAAATTATGTTCATAAAGTTAAAAGAATTTGGAAGTTTTTACCATACGATCATAACATACTAAATTATATTAACGTATTATTTTGTAAATCTTTTTTGATTTGGTTAACAAAAACATTGATTAGTTGGGGTAATAAAAATTTAGTATTCGGCGTCTAATGTATGTTTGCATTTTCAAAGGAAAACAAGCTGGGTGATGTTTGCTTTTCTCTTCGCTATGTACCGACTTCTGGAAAACTTACTATCGTGATTTTAGAGGCTAAGAATCTTAAAAAGATGGATGTTGGGGGATTATCAGGTAAAATGTTCAAATTATAATAATTCGCATGAGAAAATAAATGAAGTTTAGCCTAATTATAATATATCAAGGGTATATAGTTGCAAAACTCGCAATCTCTAAAGTATAACTAAGATATGGTATTCGGTCCATTCATTAGTGACTTTGAAAATAAAAACTAAAAAACTAAACTCCTAAGCGCAACAAACCATTACTGAGCCAAGCCCTGCCGTGCCCATTTCAGCTTTCGTGACCTAGGGCTCTGGGGTGCTAGGCATATGTCCCGGTAAGGTGGTCAGCTACACGCGGAACCCCCAGTGTTTAGTTCCCAACCATGCTTGGTACCCATTTTATCGACCCACTCAAGGGATAAAAGGATGGGTCAACCTTGCCCAATCCGGGATTCGATCCCCTGGACCTGTAGCGTGGCAATGCGAAGCACTACCACTAAGCCACTGACCTTTGAAAATGAGAAATACCAATAATAAATAAATGGTAAATTCAATTTGATGAAATCTTTAATGAATGGGCCGGTCTCTATATCTAAGTTATACTTAGGAGAATGTAAGTTTTGCAACATGATCTTTCGTGTATTTTAGCTGAAAATCATCCCGAAGACTTTTGAAAATAGGATTACATTGCATGGAACGTGGAAAACTGATGCTTATCCCGTTGGTTCCAATGGGATAAGCTTCAGTTTTGTGAGTATCGTGCAATATGTTTACTCATTTTTTTGAAGCTAGAAAAAAAAATGATTAATCCTGGAAAAGTTTCCCTTTTAAGGAACACAAAAATCTTAGATCACTTGTGTTCTCTTTTTATATATATTTTAATATAGCATAACTTAAATATTTTTAATAGTTTTTTTAATTCAGTAATGATTATTTACCTAATTTTTTATCAGTATTGTCTTATATTATGTTTTCGAAGCAGTAGATGATAATTTTTTTTGTAAACTCCTACTTAGATCCTTATGTTAAAATCGCTTTGATGCTGAATGGGAAAAGAATGAAGAAGAAGAAGACCAGCATTAAAAAATGCACTTTGAACCCCTATTACAATGAATCGTTCACTTTCGAAATCCCGTTTGAGCAGATTCAGGTAATTAATTTATTCATTTGTCGGCAAATTATTTCAAAAGATTTAAAGTTATTTTACAAGTTATATTGAAAGTGTATATATTTAAATTTTTGTAAAATAAAGTTTAAAATTAAGCAAAGCGTTCTTTTTTGGCCATTTATAGACTGGTTATTAAAAAGAAAATTTAAGTGAGGTCAGAAAAAAATACTTTTTAATTTTCCTTACGCTAAAACATTTCGATAACCGAATTTCATATTTTCGTTTAAAAGGTAACAATTCAAAGGAATTTAATATTTTATTTGTTTAAATGAATGGCATATCGTTTCCATTAAAAAGTTATACAGATAAAAAGCCTCTCCACAGTTCGTGCTTAGTGCAAACGTCAATTATTCTAAATGAATTAAGCTAAATGATTAACAAAATTGTTTAAAATGTTGTTTTAATGAAGCAAATTTTAGTTAGTCTTTTATATATTTCACCCGCTGATCGCCAATATAAAAATATACTTGTGTTTATAGTTCTTACATTTTGCGATTCAACAACAATAGAATCAATTGGTTATTGTAATGCTAAAGCTTTGATTTCCATGCCCCATTTTTCTCCTCACCTTTGAAGAGGATAGGGAGCCCAGTCGCGTTAAGATTCCAAATTCAGGCATTGCCAAGATAACATACAACATACAGTCCCTGGACAAATTATTAGACGCACTGTACTTTTTTTAGTAACGATGAAAACATCCCAAAGAATGCCATATCATTACAAAAGATGTCGATATATGTATTAAGTATAGCAGATAGTATTTTCTATTCAATAGTTAAGTTAAGTGCACAAATGTCCTTCTAAAGGTATTCTGTTCATCATTGATTGATACATGAAATCTTGCAGTGCGTCTAATAATTTGTCCAGGGACTGTATGAACGGTCTGTGCAGCTAAAACTCCCGACTAATAATACCCTGTATAGAAGGTGCGCACATTATATTTGATCCAAATACAAGACGCCACGTATGATGTTTCCCTTAAAAAGTTGCGCTGGATGTCTCCTCAGGTATCGACTCGTCACTTGACTGTATCTCCAAATTACGACGTCAATATCCCTCGTGTAGCTCTGATGCGACGGTAATTCAACCTAACTCTCTAACGCTTTACTCTCCGAGCCCCATTTTATCCCACTTGTAAACAGGCAACCAAGACGTATTCAGCATCTTTTGTATCAAAATCTCTCAATTCAAAAAAGGGGCTGTGGATAGCCTAGTGGTTAAGGCCTCGTTCTCGGAATCGGAAGGTCCCGCGATCGAGTCCCGATACCACTGAAGACCCACCGAGTATATGCGGAGTACGTGCTCGTTAAATATGTGGGTCCGAAAATCCTGTGGGCGGTCATGGCGCAGTTTCCCACGGGTACAGGTCCCTGGAGTCTATTTAACTCCCTCTCCGGGACATGTCTAAATTGTGGAGGTGGCGATATATGGCAGCATCTGACACTTATGTGTGTGTGCTGTGTGTGTGTCTGTCTTACTTGACGAAGGTTTATAAGCGGGTCTGTGACCAAGCACACAACCTTAATATATATCAACCAACCAACCAATCAATTCAAAAAATAATTCTCTCAATTAAATCTCATTTATGTGGCTCTTGCAGAAAGTGCAGCTCGTTGTGTCAGTCGTGGACTACGACCGTATTGGGACCTCGGAGCCCATTGGCAAAGTGATCATGGGCAGCCACGCGACTGGTACTGAGCTGCGTCACTGGAGTGACATGCTGGCATCCCCAAGACGACCTATCGCTCAGTGGCACGCTCTCAAGGGCAATCAGGACCTCAATGGCAACTAAGTAAGGATTATTTCACTACTCTGTAAAACATTACCGTAACTTCATGCATATTCCGGATAATTTCCGCGTCGTGTCTGGGACACAACCCCAACAGCCGATATTCCGACAGGCCTTAATCCCGTCAGCACAAATTGCGAAAATATTGATGCAAAAATTAATATTTTAATTGCGCTTTATTAATCATAACAGCATTAATTTAATGATTTGTCGGGATTTTCGAACAGGTTGGGATTGAGTATTTTCCCTGTCGGGTTTCGTCAGTATCGGAGATTTTCCGTCGGCATTATGTCCTGTAGGAACTCTACTCGAAAAAGTTGGAAGCATTAGTTGCCCAGCATACGATTCTGGAACGTTCCTGACTTTATTTTACTTCTCAGTATTTTATTGAATTGAACCGAAACCTGTGAGAAACCACATTAGAACACCACGAACACTTACTTACTTATACCTTTACACTCCAACCTGGAGCACAGGTCCTCCGTCATAGTCAGTGATCTGTTAAGTTATTTTGCTTCGTTGAAGTGTTTTACACGACTTTTTTTTCTTGCTCCACATTTTTTCTTTTGCCGGGTGGGTTCCAGTCCGATGATTGTTTTTTTACTTTGAACTTTTCGAGCTAGTATAACACATTCCCAATTCACTGTCATTTTCGTTTTCTAATTTCATATTCTATTTTTGATTACAAGTTTGTAATATTTAGGCACCTCTTGCTTTATAAACCACTTTATTGTAAAAAATATTCCGAGGCATTTGTTAATGAAGGTATGCAGTTTCTTCATATTTGTAAATTCTCCATAGAATAATATGGATTTTACTTTTGTATTAAAAAATTTTATATTAGTTGAGAGGAAGATATTTTTCCCTCCAGATTTTATCAGGATAGAAAATCTTAACCCCGACTCCAGTTTCCATAAATTTGAAATATTTATTTTTAGGTAATTTTAATATCGAAATTACTGAATAAAGTTAAACAGCATTCTTTTCGGTGGGATGCATTATTAAAACCTGAAATAGTATTAAAAAATCAGTATTTAAGGTTTAAAATAAAATTTTAAAGTTTCAGGATTTTACGTGGCTTCTGAACAACACCCTTTGCATTGGTATTTCAAAGCAATGCAAATAATACTAGCTTATATTTTGTAATTAAAATTTTGTTCATTCATTTAAAAATAATATTAGGCTTCATGGAAAAATTTTCGAACTAGTGTATTTCGAAGGAATTTCAGACCGAAATTCTATTGGTGCTGAAACAGTTTTGTAATATTACACAAATCTATCATAGCAGAGTTTATGTTTTAAAAGTAATGAGAGTTATGTAAATATATATTTATCTATTATTGAATTCATAATTATTTTGTGGACTATGTTTTACAGGAGCCTCTAAAAAGATTGATTGATGTCTAAGAAGAATCCACGTCTCTTAATGTGCATGAATTAAATAGTGATGTTGGATTTTGTGTTTGATGTGTGGATGTCTCTGTATGTATCTAAAGTAACTTTTGGCTCTGATGAGTTGGCTACATATTAAAAGTGGTTGACTCAAATGAAATTGGTTACTAGGCAATTTGTTTCATTGAAAAAAAATCGATGAAACCATTTTTTCCCCACAAAATATAGAATTGCCTAAATTATACGCCATCTTATTAGAGCCGTATTCATGAATATATGTATTACATATTCTATATAAGAAATCAGGGTAATGAATCAAGAGTTGCATTGTACAGAAAATCAGAGATTAGTACCATTACTGTTAACGAAGAGGTGACTTGGTATTCGTTGAATATTAACTACAAATACATATGGGTATTATTTGAACAATTATGAGAGTGGTAGCTGTAGTATACAGAGTGTCAAAGTTGTTATGTATTCACTAAAAGTCTTTTAATATTGTGACTTCCAGAAAGATTTATTTTATTAGGAAACATTTTTACTTAAAATTAAAATTGAGCTAGACTCATTAAGTTTTCTTACGTAAACCATTGAACAAATTTCAAATACTCTCTTGCAACTTTCACATTATACTATGTTTTCAAAATAAGTTTTACCGTACAAAATTGGTATTTTCTTCATCTTATTTAGTCTGCCTTATTGAAGTAACGTTATGATACGGATATGGTTTGAAATGTTTATATAAGTGATGATTAGTGATTTTGTAAAACATATGTCATTACAAAAAATTACTTTGAGTCATAATTTAATTGACTAAATATTTTTAACCCTGCAAAACAGAATTTACACTTTTTTAGCGTTTCTTTTTCTCTTGATGTAAAACCTCAAATAAAAATTTTGTATTACATATCATTAAAATTTGACAAAAGTTTATGATTTTTGGGACAAATGAGGACAAAATCTTGTGACCAGTAGGATTCATTTTTCATATCCTGTTAAGTCCAGACTTAAGAGAATTTTTGTCAAACTAATAAAAGATTATCCAAAAAGTATCATGAACGAATAGATACAAAGGCGAAACATTTCTCATTATACCAGCGATTATTTGTATTTGCTGGTAGGTATAGAAGGGTTAATTTTAATTGGATTGAATTACAAATATTTTCCCTTTTTTCACACAATTTTCTTACTATTTTTATTCAAAAGAAATAAGACTCGAAAAACTACATATTTTTGAATATTTTATCAAAGTGTTTCACTGCTGCTAATCCAGTTGTATAAAATGCAGCATCTTGAGCAAAGAAGCATGAGCTAGATCTGAATCAAATATACAGGTCGTCAAACTATATTTTGAAAACTAAACTTTATTTTTATCAAAATGGAATGTGTAAATTTTACTATCACTTAGATTTTGAAAAAATCTTATATTATACATGTTTGAATGAAGTTATTATAGCTTCGTGGGTTGCGCACACTGTAAGAAAAACTCAAAAAAAGTGAATACGAAAAAGTTTAAAGTTTAAAAGTTTAAGAAAAGTTTTTCATGGTGGTAATAAAGCATTTGAAGCGATATAAATTATAAATGGACTGATAATCTGAACAACTTTCCTGTATAAAGTTCTTTAAAATCGTTACATAATAATTTCAATTTTAGTTTTACAGAATAATAGAAGAATATAAAAATAATGTTTTGTTTATTAAATAAAGTGATTATCTTAATTTAAAACAATTATTATTCAAAAGTATCAAAGTACAATGTGTCTTCTATTGTTTTTTTTTACAAAATACAGTTTTGTTTAAAAATAAAGTCCTCACGACCACTAAATTTTGAACCAAGAAAAGTTTATCACAGAACTAATGAAATCTTTGGTAAAAATACTTTCAAGTAAAATGTCATGTGATTAAGTGTTTTGTGTATTTTAATGTAACATGAAAATGCATAATAATTTTTTTTAATGTTTCACGTTATAGAATAGGTCTATGTTTTTAAATGTATCACGTTATAGAATGTATCTATGTTTTAAAATGTTTCATGTTATAGAATAGATCTATGTGTGCATAATTTAATTTTGTTTGTGGTGAAAACTACACTATTTTAACTCTTGTAGACATATTAGTTGGTAAGTAAGTTATTGTTTCCTCGTGATTAATTCTTCGTATGTGCCATATAACTTAGTAAATAACAATGTGTGAGCAATCAATACATATTTTCTTCTTATATTTATCAAACTGTAATAGTTAGGTAGTATCGATGTTTGATGATATTCTAGTAGTTAAAATGTCGTATCATTTTGTGTATATATACATGTTAATATTTTCTTTGCACATAAAATGTACTAGCACGAAATTGGGTTTATTAATTGAGAAATAATTCTGTATCACAAAATTATTATCTTAATAACACGAAAATAAGGGACCTATATATGTTGAACAAATTTTTCTAAACTATACTGTTATAATTATTACAAAAAAAGTATGAAAGATTTTTAAAATTTAGTAAGTCTATTGCGGATGTATTGTTGAAGATTAGAAGTACATAAAGAAGCTTTAGAGCAACCCCTATTTTAGAGCATCGCTTTTTCTAAACATACAATTTTATAAATGATCTCATATTAGTTTATCTTGAACAAATTAGAAATTCAGTAAAGAATTTATAAGCCTATCAGCTTGGAAAAGTGGACCATTAATCTTGAATATCACCACGTTTACATATATTCCTTATTTTCTAATGTTTGATAAACATTTTAGAATGTTACTAACTTTTGCAAAAGTTTGTAAATACTACTATAATGTACTCGACCAATTAAAAGAACGTGAATATGCTTGATGATAAATCCCTAAAACATTATGAGCTAGACTGTAATTTCCATATAATGATGTGCAGCTTTAGCAATTTTCCTATTGGTACATTTTACACATGTTTTTAAATTATAAAATTTTAGCTACAAATTTATAGAAAAAAAAATACTATTCCATATACAATCCTATAATGCTAAAGTTAATTCTATATATTATTAAAATTTTTAACTAAAAACTTTAAAGCACATTTATCAACAAAGCATTGGTGGATTAAACTTTTAAAATTTTATGTCAAAAAAATATTGGTAATAATTAAAGCCTTACTGGGAACTTTTTGTAAGGTTTTACATAAACTAAAGTTTCTTATTGTCTTTTAATTAATAAACATATAATAATTAAGAAATATTATTAAATAAGTTATTTTTTTTTTCAAAATTATTTCCAATACCAACCATTGTTACACCAACTTATTTAGATCATTATGCAAATTTAAATTGACTCAATAGCTACGTAGGACAAGTTTTTTAATGATATTGTGTATATTGCTTTAATCAAATGTTACCATTTTTTATTTTAGTGTATTGTAGCTTTAGTTAGTATCTGTACAGAAAATTATCTCAGTGAAGACATGGAAAATGTCAATTGTGTGCATACAATATATTTAGAGTGAACTTTCGTTTTCAGCTTGTAACAAAAACGTTCGCTAAGTCTAATAGACTAATATCTTTGGTTTAAATTGTAGAAAAGTTTATACATCCAGTGTTATTCTTTGAAAATATGTACAATGATAATAATGTGGCGTAAATAAAGATATGATGAAAAAATTTGTATTTTTTTATAATGCGTATTCGAATAATATATACTCAGCTACGTTTACTGCAGAATTTTTCAAGTTGCCAGTTTTTGTCCTTCATCGCATAAATGCTCTTCTATCAATTTGATAAGTTAGTTTTTGAGACCTGATGTCCAGTATACCGAAAACAACTTTTAATATTTTCGCAATCAAAATAAAATTTTAAACTTTTACCTTAAATGATTATATTATTTCTTGATTTCAATGGTTTAGAACAGTGAAGGTTATATTGCAGACTACACCACACCATACAAAATATATTACATGGTGCAACAAAAACATTTTTGGTATCTAGGATTTAGAAAAAATTACATTATATTTGAGTCGCTAATTCTAAATATGAAATCAGTTTTTCTCTGACAAATCTATCTTTTAGGCACTCAAGTTTTTTGCAACAAGAACAGAAGACAAAGAAGTGCTTAAAAAATAATAAAAATATTTTTTAACTTTTTTTTAAAATTGTAATATGTGTTTCTTGTGCAGTGGTGGCGTTTTAGTGTAGTAATGCTAAAAACCAATCTGGTTTTCACTTTTTCCACCTCCAACGGTTTTGTCACGATATGACTTTTTATCTGAAAATGTAAGGACCCAACTTTTTTTCAAATAAAAAAAGTCATATTGTGTCAAAACCGTCACAGGTAGAGAGAAAAGGAACCAAATTAAAGTCTATCATCAGAAACTGCATAAAAAACGACAAAAAGTGTCCCAATGTACTCCTTTCTCCCTTAATTATGGATAAACAAGTTCAAGACAAAACATCATTTTTATAATAAACGTATTAAATTTCGAAGAATTGTGACAGGGTGTAATAGCGGGATCTGCTACAAACGAGCAAGTAGTGGTCATTCAGATGAGTTTTTTTTAATCTCAATCAATATTTCTACGTAAATTTGAATACGATTGCATGTTCTCCGAGTTAAACCAACACCTTCTTAAGAGAAGGTCTTTGTACTCAAATAATGATGTGGTTGAAGCAGTGTTCTAACTAATTACAAAAGCGAAAAGCAATGCTAAGAGATTATTCGCCAACTTTTTTAGGTAAGTGATTGGTTAGAGTGGACTACGTCACACGTAAAACAGTAATCCAAGCAGAGGCCTTATTTACAACAAGTAGTGGTTAGACATAGTAAAGAAATATACAATGTCAGGTTTTTACATTTAAGCATACGCTCTTTTTCCGATTTTTAATGAAACACATCTTATGCACTTGACATTTTTGCACGATAAATAATAAAAATCGCAATATAACCTCAATTTTTAATGAAACCTGGTGTTTTGCTTACTACGACCGATTCTTACCTAATACAATAAAATAGCGCAGATTTCTACCCTTTTTTTGATTAAACTGGTATAGCTTTTTTTTTATTCTGTTTGAAAAGGCATTCTTCCGAAACAGTGGAAGAGATTCTTCGGGTTAAAATTTAAACTTTCAACTCATACCCCCTAGATATTGGTAAAGAAACTGGTTTGGACTCTTCCAGGACTGCTTCAACCATTGACCTCTTAAAGAACCAGTCTACCTTCTCATTCTCAATTTTAATTTTATGTGAATTGGTTAAAAGATGGGGTGGTTGAATGAATTATCGGTAAGGTACATTTTCAAATATATAAATTTTGTTAGTAGAACAAATTATCTGCTTTTTAGATTTCATAACCGTATCTATTCTCCTTGCTTTTTCGTACTATGTCAGCACATTAAAAAAATCCAAAATATTTATGTTTTTATACTTCTTTTCTCTTTTGTATGAAGCTAATTTTTTCCACAATTTTCATAAAAACTATAGTTTATTTCTCATGAGATTCTGAAGTGAGGTCATTGTAACTCCTAAAACTCGTTTTTATGGTAGACTATCTTAAATTTATTAGTGTCAATCAATTCTTTCAGATTTTTTTAATACTAGAATATTGTTTTATGTTCACATATAAATATAGGGCATTTAGTTTACATGTAACATCATTTTCAACAATGAAGCTTTTATTATGAAAAAAATCTATTTGCAGAAAAAGACCAGTTTGAAATTTGAATGCTTCCTGCTCTGTTTTACAATTCCCAATCAGATATATTATTTTACCTTTCTTTTTCTACTTGTAAAAATCAATCTTTTCTACAACTGTTAAAAGTGATTAAAAATTATGCCTTCATAAAAGCGATGGTTAAATTGTCCATAAAATTCAGGTAGTGGTAATTTTACAAAACTTGTTTGTGTGGCGGACGAAGAAATTTAATTTTAGCATACTAAGGCCCTGGAAAAAATTATAAGGTCGAAGAAATAACCAGTGAAACTTGGATTGATGTAAATTTATCGGATGGGAAAGCAGTTCAAATGCAAAGCATGCAAATTATTTATTATTATAATACACTTTAATTCAAATCTAATTTAAATCAATAGAATTTATTACCATAATAAAAATGAATCGTTTCTGCTGATGGAAAAAAAGGATAAGGTCGGCAAGTTTTTTTGCCGGATATGCTAATTTTCTGTGGTCCAAGAAAGCAGGAAATAAAAAACAACCTAACAATGCATTTAGAGTTACTTTAATCTTCATCTGTGCTATTGATATCAATGGCGAGGCGGAATCAATTGTCCGACGTAAAACGCGGGAAAATCCTTTTAATGAAAGCGTGTGGAATGAGTGGTGCAGCTATTTCCAGGTCTATCGGTAGGTCTAAAAAGGTAGTCAACAATTTCTTAAAAGATCCTTCAAAGTATGGTGAATGCAAGCGCACAGGAAGACCAAGTGCACTTTCAAGGCGATAAAAATCGACCGTTTTCCAATGGGCGGGCGACAAAAAGAATTTTCATTCTGAAATAGTTCGTGATTTAAGCCTAGCATGTACCAACCGAACTCTCCGCAATGTTTTAAGTTCCAACCCGAGGTCACAGTCCGTAAAATTATGCCCTCGACTAGCCTTGACAAAGAGGCATAAATTAACCCGCTTAAAAGGGGCTAAATAGTATTTTCAGTATGTTTCACTTGGAGATAAATGGAAAGATATAGTTTTTTCTGATGAGAAAAAATTTAATTTTGATGGACCAGACGGTCAAAATGTACTGGCATGATATTAAAAAATTAAAACAATACTTTTCAATTTATCTCCAATGACACATACTTTTTAGAAAATTCTAAGCGAGCTAATTTATGCCTCTTTGTAAAGGCTAGTCGAGGGCATAATTTTAAGAACTGTAACCTCGGGATGGAATTTAAAACATTGCGGACAATTCAGCTGGTACATGCTAGGCTTAAATCATGAACTATTTCAGAAAGAAAAAAATGTCCGCCCATTGGAAAACTGTCAATTTTTGGCGCATTGAAAGTGCACTTGGTCTTCCTGTGCGCTTGCATTCACCATACTTTTAAGGATCTTTTAAGAAATTATTGACTATCTTTTTAGACCTACCGATAGACCTGGAAATAGCTGCACCACTTATTCCACACGCTTTCATTAAAAGGATTTTCCCGCGTTTTACGTCGGACAACTGATCCGGCCTCGCCATCGATATCAATAGCACAGATGAAGATTAAAGTAACCCTAAATGCATTGTTAGGTTGCCATTTTTATTTCCTTCTTTCTTGGACCACAGAAAATTTGCATATCCGACAAAAAAAAACTTGCCGACCTTATTCTTTTTTCCATCAGCAGAAACGATTCATTTTTAAAATGGTAATAAGTTCTATTAATTTAAATTAGATTTGAATTAAAGGGTATTATAATAATAAATCATTTGCATACTTTGCATTTGAATTGCTTTCCCATCCGATAAATTTGCACAAATCCAAGTTTCTTTGGTTATTTCTTCGACCTTATAATTTTTCCAGGGCCTTTGACCAAGCCTAGCAAATTTATTTGTAATGCACATGCTCCTGAAAAAACTTTTATCATCATATTCTTTGAAATATGCATTTTTTTAGCAAACTAACTGGCAATAAAAATATTGGGTTTTTTTTCGAAAAAAAATTTGTGTATTTTTTTTAACATCTTTTTTAAAATTCTATATTATCGCTTAAATACTTGCTAAACCTGTTTAGTGCATAATTACACATGCATGTGATGGATGATTGAATCTTGTTTAGTGATTAATGACATAGCTTTCCGAAAACGTAAAGGCTTTTAATTATTTATAATGGAATTTGAATTGTTTTTGTGGCTTTCCTAAGCGGATTTTGGAAGAATAAGGATTTATTAAAATTTATATAAGAGTCTGTAATGCAACTATAGTTTTTGTGCGTGGAGCTATGGAATCGAGTTCATTTAGACAAATCATTTCTAACAAGAAATGTTTTACATTCGTTTCTTCCGTTTTTCTTGTATACAGCTCAAGTTTAAACCAACTACGACATTTTGAATTAAAGGAGTTATTGGTATCCTGTTACATTATGTCACCATTGGGTCATCGAATTTATTTTATGAGCATGACATTCGCTAGGTCCCATTTATGAGGGTAAACAAATTATCCACTTGTAGTTGGTGATATCACGAAGTTGAACTCCTCATTACAGACTAAATTTAAAGAGACGATTTCTTTATGAAAGACATTGAAGATTGAAACCTTTCGTCAAATTTAAAAAAAATTCGGCATTTGAAAAAATGAGTTTCATCACATAAATAACGAAATGTTTCTTACTTTTTGACGAAATAAACATCATCGAAAAGTAAAAATATTTCGGCATTTTAATTTCGATTGACATCGTAAAATAGCGTCGTCGAGACAAAATGCGGAAATAAAATCGTTTAAAATTTGTGAGTGAGAGAATCGTCAAAATTCACTTCAACTCGTCAAAGATTTTCAAATGTGACGAAATTTGCTTTGACGGTTAAAACAGCAGTGGGAAGCAACCGAAAATAGCTCTTCTGGGAAAACCATATAAGCTTCCGACCTCATCGAATTGCTATAAGAGAGCGCGAAATACAGATAATTGTTGGAGGTATTTTTTTTTCAAAAACCCCATAAGTCCAATATTGTACATACGATAGTTCTTTTTTTAAACTTTTCTTTGGCCTAAAATTGTTTTGAGATGAATGAACACAATTTTAGCTTCAAAATAAGAGCTAATATAACTTTTTGTACTGGTGAAACCCAAATTAAAGAATGCCTTTTTTTATACTCTTTCAAGTTGTAAAAATGCATCCCGCTCAAAATATTCCTGCGAAATATTTTGTTCTGTGATTTCTATGAATGGTTGATGTTGAAACAGTTTTTTTAATTTCTCGAAAATTGTGATTCGTGGATTTATGGGGTTTCGAAAAAAATTTAATCAATTGCGATGTGAGGGTCCGCGGATAGCCAAAATACTAGGTGTTTTAACTACTTGAAAGCGGTCGCCAGAAACCCATTATTTTAAATAAAGCGACGCAATTTGATGCCATGCAGCGAGAAGCCACATGACCCCCTACAAAACGTAATACGTGTGGACAATGCGCATGCCGCGCGTGCGGAGGAGACGCGTAATACTGTAGAAGAAGTCTTCCATTTAATAAAGTGACCAAATCTGTAAGAGAGCGTCAGCCATTTAATAAAGCAAAGCGTCTCCCTTTTCAAATCTCCCTATTACTAATTCGACTCCTATTCAACGAGACTATTTTTAGCTGAACTATTTGATAGGAATTATTCGTAGATTCATTTTATAGGAAATATAAGGTTTCTCGCGTACTTATTTTGTAGGAGAAAGGAAGGCTTTTTATTTTCATTTCCAACAGGTTTTCAGAAGAGTATTGTAAGTTATTCTATATTGTTTACTTACTCACGCATGTTTTAAGAAATACTTGCATGGATTTTTCAAATATAACATATCTTTTGACATTTTGCCATTTGTCCCAAAGTCCCTCTACCATGGCTAGATTGGGACAAACATGGGACAAACTGAGAGAAGAGGTTATTTATATTTCTTGTAGTATGAAGACAAAGTTTTTTCTACAAAGATTGTTACGAACAACGTTTTTACTTATATTTAAATTGATGAAAGGCTTTGGAATGTGCTCTACATTGGGAGCTGAAACTTACTAAATTTGACCATGTGCTAACTAAAATTAATTGGAGTAGCAAAAAAAAACCATATTTGAATATTTTCCCTTAAAGATAATTCTCGGGAGTGTTAATGTGGTGTATTGTAGCAAATTTTCTGGTCGGTTATCAGGCTGACGCGAAATTTCCAGTGTTTAGTTCCCAAGATAACTTGGATCTTATTTTATAGCCTAGTCTTGCCCGGCGGTATTCGAAACCACGACATGAAATCTCTACTATTTAGTCACGAGCCTCAAAATGTTTCATTCTATGCAAAAAGCGCAATACAATCCAAGTTTTGTTGGGTTAATTATGTTTTTCAAAATATTTATCTCTGAAAAAATACCATAAAATTAAAGTTTTTGTCTTAATTGTTTTTAAAGTATTTCAAAACCCTTTCTTACTTATATTTCAGATAATGGAATCTATTGAAGAAAATGGCTTTTTGCTTAAAATAGCCGAAGAAGAATTCGGCGAAATACCTTTTAGGAACGCTGTAGTAAGTACAATAATTATTAGTTATTAGTTATTTGGCTTAGTAATGATAAACTGAAATTTCTATTTTATAGTTATATAGCTATTATTAGTTTTATAGTTTTTTATACTTCGAGATTAATACACTTTAAAAAAAATTCCCATATTATGGATTGTTACCATTCTTTCTTGCTTTTTTTCCTATAAAAAATTATAAAGTATAACATTTGTAAGAAGCCATTTAATTTAATAGTGTGATATCTATAATTCATAAGATTTTTCATATTTTATTATTAAACATTATACGATTGTAATATAAAACTTGTATTTTATTAAGTAAAATTAAGAAGCATAAATTAATTATCATATTTAGTTAAAGGCTTATACTTTCAAATTCTAAAAAATATTTAAAAAATAAATCATATTTTAGTTTTGTCTTAGTTTCTAAATAAAACATAGACTAAATATTTGTAACAATAAAAATTAACCTGTCTCTTTAAAAATTTATTTATTTTTTGAGATAACAATACAATTATTTTATTTAAAATTCAAAATATCACTTTTTGAGTCAAAAGTCTTACATTATATATCAAAATACCTTTTTTTTTAATTAGGACATGAGAAATTTTGAAAGGAACTATACCGAAATGTTTAGGGTAATTATGTGCTTGTTTTGTTTTCTAAAAAGTTTCTTAATTATTATTTTTTGTGTGTAAAATTTTTTTTGAGTCACAATAAGAAGAAATACGTACACATTGATGTACACTCAAAATCGTCTAAATGTGCTTTTAACAAGTTTTTATTTAACACTATCAAAGAAAAGGAATATCTATCGAATGGCTGAAAAAGTAAAACGTACTTAAATTGTAGTCAAATATAAGTACCATTTCGTTTAGTGCAGAGTAATGCTTCTAATAATGCTTTTATACTTAAGACTAACAACAATCAATTAATAATTTTATTAATCAATTTCATATGAAAAATAATTACACTATTGTGAGAGCCATAGCTCAAAAAATTGAAAAGCAATGTGCAGGATCAGCATCATAAAAAATGGTGTGAATTGTAGATTTTTAGAGGAAGAATAGTTAGATAAAAAAAATTTAGAAGAGTTTATTTAGAAGAGAAATACATTGAATAGTAATAAAATCCGTTATGTTTAAAAAAACAATTACTTTTATTAATTACAT
The DNA here is from genome assembly GCA_019343175.1 of Oedothorax gibbosus. Taxonomy (NCBI): domain Eukaryota; kingdom Metazoa; phylum Arthropoda; class Arachnida; order Araneae; family Linyphiidae; genus Oedothorax; species Oedothorax gibbosus. The sequence goes on along the minus strand of CM033282.1, from coordinate 5,337,191 downwards.
TAACCCCTAATTTTAACTAGTTATTTGAAATAAATTTTATTAACAAGCCATTTAGTTAAATTATTTTATTTATTAAATATTTTAAATAATTACTTTCATTATTTGTTGCAATTGAATTAGTTATTATACTTCAATTGCGCGTTTTTTTAATTTTTTCAACTTTCCCCTTCGCGGTGAATTTTCTAGTTCACATGTAGAGCTATAAAATGAATACTTATTTAGAAGTTTTTTTTTTCAAAAGATGGCCTGCACATTTCTCCAAAACGTTCGAAAGATTTGTTATTTGATTAATTTTATTTACATATGTTGTGTAAAGCAATATTTCGTCGAGTAAAGGTTGTAAGTAACTATTGCATACGCCGAGGAAATTGAAAATTTAATTATAATTTTTCTTAAAAAGGGGGAGGGGTGCCATAACAAGAGTGATACCATTTCTTCAAAGTGCCTCTTAACAGCCCTTCTAATATTTTACCTTATAAAACTAATTTGTTTTCATTATTTAAATTTCATAAAGAGTGCTTATTAACAAGATGCGGTTTAAAAATTCTTACAATCTATAAAAGTGCCATATTTCGTGATATTTCTTAAACAAGAAAACTTAATATTTCTTCTATTATCGTCATTATTAACTAAAATAATTTTAATTTATATTTAATTGGTAAATTAAACGTAAAATACAAAAAATGTTTTGTATTTTTAATGGCTGTTGCATTTTATTTTAGAAAAGTCGTTTCTATGGGTATCCGTGTCTGAGGAAATATATCGAAGATAGGTATTGGTTTCATAGATTTTCATAATTTTCTAGAATATTTTAAAAACATTTAACTACAACTAAACACAAATAAAATTATAGCTTGATTATTTTAAATGCTTTATTGGCTATTTGAATTCAGAAAAAAAGGAACTGTGGATATAACTATTTTTTACCAATTTACTTATTACGTTTATTCTCTGTACTCATTCTTCACTTATTTCTGTTTAAATGGCATTACAAAATTGTTGACGCTCTTAAATTATTATTTTGAGTATAATGTTTCCATGCAAACACCTGGACAGGATTTTTCGGTAATGTTTCCACTTTTTTTATTTTATGACTATTGTCTTTTTTAACATTTGTGTTTTCTTTTATGACTAGATCCGCAACATTGTATAGGATGTTATGTTGGTTTAGTGAGTGAAAAAAAAACCATACAAAATATCGCACCGTGAGCGGAAATATGGCGTATCGGCCAAAATTGACTTTTTGAGTTATAATTACTGTAGAATACAAAATTTCGATATATATCGATTAATGAAAAGGGAATAGCAATCCGAGCCCTCTTTTGTTTGCAATTACAGAACCATCACTTTTCGTTTTTGAACGAAAATAAGAGGAAAAAGAGATGTATCGGCCAAATATATTTCCGGCCAAATTTTTCACTCTCCTATCATTTTTCTCTGAATTTCTTTTAATTGGAAACCTCAATCACATTTTCTAACCCTTAGATGAATCGACGAAAATAACGCAATTTGTGCAATTGTGCCTGTGCACTGCAGTTCTTGGAACATGTCCCCGACCACGTATATAATTTACTAAAATAAACTTAACATTTTTCTCTTTCTATAATGTTTTTAATAAAACCTAGATTAGTTTTCAAGTCTGAAATAAACTGCAGCGTTCTCTATTGATGTCCATTCTTCAGATTACCAATGAATCCATTAAAATAAGTTAGATGAAATAATAAATTGTTTGCAAAATAAATGTAGACTAAATTTCATCATTCAGTTTCAATAACAATGAAAGCACTATAAAAACAGTTTTTGTCCCAAAAAATTTATTATTTCTACAATTATCACTCAAAAGCTTTAACTTCAAATAAAGCACATATATATTACTATATGCCAATAAAAAAAAGAAAACACAACTGAATCTTCAAGATACAATAGATTTTATTACAGCAACATGGAAGCAGGTTTTCAGGACATAGTAGTCATGTCCCTTTATTCCAACAGAAAGAAAGAAAGAAATAATAACAGATATAGTGGTTTTAGTCCAAGTTGCTTCATCTTTTTTATATAATAGATTACTGCCCGTAATGTATTTAGATACTCTTCCCCCCAATAAAAACTTTTGTTAGTTTTTTTTTTACCTAGATTGGCAAAAGATTTGCCGTTTTCTTCAAATGTTGTTAAAGTTTATATTATATATTATAAAAAACATGTTATTTTTTTTAAAAAAAATAGAATCTAATACTTAAACCAAAATACTTCCGATATATAAATTTTTCGATTTCTAAACGTATCACCATAGGTTTTTATTATAATTTTTATTACAAAGCTCTTTTATATAAAATCAATCTACTATCAAGACATATTACGCTTTGCAATGTAGCTAAGCCAGTGCAGCACATATAAAAGGCCAAAAATAAGCATGACAAAATTCAAGGAGAGTAGGAGTACTGAAATTTAAGCTAGCCATTAGCCAGTACCTTACGTCACCCTAACTACAAAGTCAGCGTCGCTGAATGAACTTCTGCTGTCCACGTTATTTCTAGAAGACTAAAAATTACACTCGCATTATCTACGTTAGATCGTTTAGACCACTATTAGCTTTAGATATACTTTTAGCTTCCACACTACGTTTATAACGTAAAAAGTGAAAAAGTGGAAGGTATTATAATCGTTCAGTCCGTCTGTCTGTCCATCTGTCTGACCGTCACCCACTTTCATAGAATGTTTAATATAGAATATTAATGCTGTGTTTGTCCCCTTTTTACCTGTTAAACACAACTAATGTGTGGAAGCGGGTTAAGTGACAGATTCGATTCTGTTACAAACCTACTTGTTTTTAAAAAAATATACAAACAAAATTTATATTACGTTTGAGATTAAAACATTAACTGTTGGGAAACATAGTTTTTAATATAAAACCTACACTAATTCATTATATCCGAAAATTACATGCTTGCCATTAAGGTGTCGTGGAACAGAGGATAACTTTTTCAAGTTCTGCCATAGCCATCTTATAGCCGAATCGTTCTGAACAAAATAGACTAGAAAGCAACTTATCTAAGCACTAAATATATTTTAAGAAAATCATTTAAGTTCATAACGACATTTTAATGTGTTTTAAAACTACTTTCGTATTTTTTACAGTTGAATTTTAAAAATGGTAAATTTATATAATACTTAATAATTCTTCATCTATTAAAATATAGAAGGAAGTATGAAGGGATAGATTTTGACATACACACCCTTAAGACCTATGATGCACCAGTCGACGGATTTCTGGTACGTAGCAACACAAATTTTTAATTCATTTTATATCAAACCGAGCCATATAATTAAGTATTTTGCTCTAAAAAAGCATTTGCAAATATCGACGCACGAATAGCACTTAAAACAAAATCATATATATTAAGGTTTATATCAGTTTCAACAAAGTCTTTGTTTTATTAATTGTTATTTTTTTAACAAACACTTTTTTAAAATTCTACTCAAATAACGATTTACGAATCTCATTTACAATGCCAACTCCTTTCCTCATTTGCTCAAAAATATAATATAGATTACACTGCCGTGATCAGGTAGACCGCAGTATCTACAAAAATATCTACTTTTGTCTTGAATTATTCTACTTTTTAAATAGTTGTAGTAAAATATAAATGTTGAAAACCATGGTTTAAGTTATTTTTGTAGGGTTTATCTTCCCACGGCAGTTCAGGTAGTTGAAGGAAAATATTATTGCATTTCGAATAAAATTATTATGAAATTATTTTCTAAAAATAATGAATATCTCAATGTAGAGCTAAACTTGACGAATATTCTATTGAGTAAAAAGTTTTTAAAACATATTTTTCCACATACGCTGGAACATAGCAGTTCAATAAAATTTCAATAAAAAAGCAGTAATTTAACCAACCAAAAAAACAATTTTAAAATAACAATTTTAGATGCATTATTACACGCTAAATGATGTTTATTTTTACAAGTTAATGTAGTAGTACAATATTTTTTAATTGAAATAACTGCTTTATTTTAAATTAAAATTACTCATTTTAATCTTGGATGTTTAAATGTTTTTTTAATAAATTTTCAGTATCGGATGTTTCAGAATCAAATGATGGAAGACTGGGATTTAGAAAGGTATGGAATATAAAAATCTTAAGCTGAAAAGGGCATTAACAATTTTTTGGTACTGAAATATGTTGTAATTATTTTTTAAACAAAAAAAAATTGCAGAATCAACCTAAAAACTAATTTCTAAAACCACTGCCATTTCAAACACTTTCATAATATAATCCGTCTCAAAAGTTTAAACAAAAATTATTTTGAGTCACCAAATTTTACTGAAATGGTGTAGTTGAAAAAGTTATGATAGTAAGTATCACGCAGGCATAAATAAATAAAAAATATGTGAATTATAAGAAAATAATAAAAGATTAATTTTATTTGCATTGATAATGAAAATAACCCAAAAAAAATATATGTCTCAAAAATATAGAGAAAACAATAAATGCACGTTTAATGGCCTAGTTTCGCATTTTTATTGCTCGAAATGTATTTATTTTTGATGTGATAAATTAAAAAAAAACACGATATCCGATTAATTAAAAAAGATTACGTAACACTATCGGTTCAATTTCATACCAAGCAGCCAATCTAGCCACTTTAACTCTTTTACGGTAAAATATTGTTGCCTAATTGCTTCAAATTTACAAATTAACATCTCTAAATTGAAACCAATTGCCTACCAGTCTATTATCTTAAAGTTTTGGAACGAATTCATGGATTTGGAGATATGCATTGACCAATTTTCTTGATTAAACGTGCAGTCTTTCCCATATAAAATCACAAAATAGCCGAAAAAATTGTTCTTTTTGCACAAGTTTTTTGCAATTGTTCTTTTTGCAAAGAAGTCTCCTCAACATAAATCATAATAAAGTTATCTCCTCAACATAAATTCACTCCAAACTATTATGAAACTTCCGTCTTGATACTGCAGCTGGCAGTTTCTTGAGAAAAAAACGGTTTCTTTGAACCTGTTAAAATTTAACCGGTCTCTTTTGCGTTAATTAAATACGTTCGGTGTAACCGTATATTAAAAAATAAGCTTTTGAAGAAACCGGTTTTTCCTCTCAAAAGCTCTATCAGGAAGGTGGAACGTTTATAATGATGCGGAGGGAATTAATGTTGAAGAAAATGACTTTTTTGTCGTTTTTGAAGAGACTTTCTTTGCATTGTATTAAAGTACAAAAAAAGAACAATATTTTGCTATTTTTTGATTTTATATAGGGAAGACTGCACGTTTCATCAAGAAAATGTGTCAATGCATGACTTCAAATCCACTAAATCGTGGCAAAACTTTAAAGTGATGGACTGGTAGGCATTTGGTTTTGATTTAGAGATGTTAACTTGTAAATTTGAAGCAACCAGGCAAAAATGTTTTACAGTAAAAGAGTTAAAGTGGCTAGATTTGCTGTTTGGTATGAAATTGAACCAATAGTGTTACCTAATCTTTTTAATTCACCGGATATCGTGTTTTTTCATTTATCATATCAAAAATAAATGCAATTTAAGTAATAAAAAGGCAAAATTAGGTCATTAAACGTGCGTAAAATTGATTTTATCTACATTTTTAGCCAGATTTTTTAGTAATTTTTACAATTCAAATGAAATTTATTATTTGTCACTTCCATGTGATTCTTGATATTTTTAATTATTTATACCTTTATCCCTTTCTTAGCTACCACAACTTTCGTCAACCAAACATTTTCAGTGAAATTTTGTTGCTCAAAATGTTTTTTTTGTCCAAACTTTTGAGACGGACTATATATAAAACTGGACGGGAAAAATCTATCTCTATGGAAACAATCAAACCATTATATAAGGTAGAAATGTACTAGCTGCAGACTCGGGTTACTTGATCCTAATGGGAGACTTATATAAACAGGGAAAATAATGGGTCACTTGATCCTAATAGGGAGATCCTAATTTATGACCCTAGGTAAACACCAGTTAAAATAGACACCTAACTTCTTGAAACTTTCAATACTGAAAAAGTGACTCATTTTTAGCAGTCTTTAAAAAAAATTCTTTCAATTTTATTTATTTGGCTATTATTAAACCTCCGTATTGGTATTGCAAATTTTGCTGAGAAAATAATTAATGTTTATTATATTCCTTAAAAACAAATAAATTAATTATATTTTTGCTTATATTATGTTAAAACTCCTTACTACTTAAAATGATGTAATTTAAATTCAGTAAAAGTTATTTACTTTTAATTTAACAGCTATATTAGGAACAGCTATATGCCCTTCCATTCAATTACAACTCATAATATCAACATAAACATAAGTTATTTTATTTGATAATCATGTATGAAACAGTTTATAAATCTCACTGCTTAACATTGGCTTCTATGTATTTATTTCTCCATAAGAAAATTGAAAACTAAAGTTCTTGTATGACACAAAATTTTTTATTCAACAGGGAAGACGCCAGTAAAATTGAAGAGAGAAGGTATGTAAACTAACAATTATTCTCACTATGTGAATAACAACATCGTTTACAAAACCCTTTAAGCATAAACTAAACCATAATTTAAAACTTTTGGCAGTTACGTCATTTGTAGCTTATAAAAATGAACGTAATTGAAAAACAAATTAAATACTAATTTTGAAATTCTTCTTAAAAAAATTATAAACATTGAAACGGCTTCCGAGACTATTTGTTTTCTTGAATTGCAAGACTACTTGATCCTTAAATTCAGGGTTTTTTTTTAAATTTTTTGTATGTGAGGAAAAAATAATGTACTTTTGATTCATTAAAATACTAAAGTATTTTTATTTTTTACCTTCTTTTTCTAGAGAAACATACATTTTGTTGTAAAACTTTACAATATTCTCCAATAATTATTACCCTAAAAATATCAATATGTTCACAATATAACTTAAAAATAAACATATATATTTGGGTACTGAATTATCCCTCCATTTATTATTCCTAGCATACTTGTACTTTATTTATCTTATAATTTGCTATTTTAGATAAATTCATGAAATTACTTATATTTTTTACAATGCAAATTTCAATGTAGTAGAACTTAAATTACTTATAATCTAGTAGTAAAAAAAGTGGGAGGAAAGATGGATTCTTTTTTTATAACTATTATTTTTAAACGTATCATATTCCTGGCAAAGAATGGTAGCGATATCATAGCTTTCTGAATAGAGAATACAAACTTGAATTAAGTTAACAAGGAAAGTCGACATATTTATTGTTAACCGCTTAAAAACTTTACGCTTGGTTTCACCACAATAATAGTTCCTAGTAGCTGCAGTGACTGCGTGGTAAAATGTTTCACCATTTTTTTGGTATTCGGTTGAACTATTTTCAGAGTAAACAAAAAAACTTAACAAATGGTTCAACATAGTATCCAAAATATTGTGAAACATTTCACCACAGAGCTGTTCCAGATACTAGGTACTATATTATTGTTGAAACCAAGCGGCAAATTTTTAACAATGTAAAAGAATTGAAGAGCTTAATGGTAGAACTTGCTAAGTGACAAAAAGGTGAAAACGAGAAAATCAGCTTTAAAATTTTTCGTTTGCACTTACGTTAAAAACGTTAAGGGGCGTTAAAAACGGCACTTACAAAAGGTAAAAAATATACTTAACTTAAAGTTTATGAAAAGGGGGAGTTTTGTTATCCTTAAATGATGGAATAATGTGTTCATTGACACAAGAATCTCAATTTTTCCAAAAATGTCACAAAGCACGTTCTTCCCCTAAGCTGTTCAACTGCAAGGGAACATCACGAAAATTAGAAAAACAATCTTAAATCAAATTCTGACACAATAACGAAGCTAGTCAACCTTTTGCATTTGAAAAAAAAAACTTCTCCGATAATGGAACACAATATCACCATTACGATATTGATCTAATATCAAAATCAACCATATGATATCGGGCATTACTAATTAGGTAATAATTATTTTGTTTTAATAAATAGTTCTTTTTGTAGGAAAGCCATTCACCGTCGAGTTATTGAAAGAGAACGGTTCGTGATAACGAGAACACGGGTACGTATTTCAAAGCAATTTATTTTTTTTAAATGTACTGAATGAAAATCACATCAAACACTGATAGAATAATAACAGATATGCATTATTTTCTAGATTCCATTAGTACTAATTAGAAAAAGACTTTTTCTAAAAATCCTTAAAAAATGTAAAAACCAAATTTAAGAAAAACCTTAACATAACTAATGGCTTGTCAGTGATATTTATTTAACCCTTTCATCCCAATGATTCAATTTGGAATTATAACTTGCTATTCTTTTCTGACAAAGTTAAACTCGCACTTTTTCAAATAAATGTCATTAAATTCTCGATAAGTATTTCTGTATAGTTATATTTTCTTTATGTATATTAAGATGTAAGAATCATGTTTTTTGAAGAATTAAATAATGTTTGTTTTAGTTAAATGAAAATATGAAACAGATGGTAAAATAACATTTATTCTGGAAAAATTTAACTAAATAAATTGACCCCACACACTTCATTCTTGCATTTTCAAATGCTTAAAAGTTGAGTTTTGATTATTTTTAACAGATACATTTTCGAAAAAATTATTGTTAAAATTTATTCAAAAAAAGTTATGATTCCAAATTTTTTCCTTAAATTTTAGTTAAAAAATTAAGATTTTTTTCCCCTGTTTTTTACCATTTCATTCTGGATGCATAATAATTCTTTTTCACAAATCTTAGATTCTTTGAATAAAAATAAAAAGTTGGGGCTGAAAGGATTAATTGTAAATTTATATAAGACTTAATATTCATTTTCTTTTTTTTTAAATAGATCAATTCCCAATTTTGTTGGAAAATCAATTTATATTTTTAACTGTTATTTAAATTTTTAAGATAAATTAAAAATCCCGTGATGTTACTAATTTTACTTATTTTAATTAAAACCCTTTTGTTAATTTATTTTATATTTAAAGTAAAATATATTATCATACTAATTACCTATCTTAGCTATATTAAAAAGAGAAATTCCTTTCGTTAGCTTACCTCATGCATAGGATATTTCTATAATTCATAACTATATGAAATTTTTATAAACTATACAAAATGCCTCCAAAAACAACTTATCCATTAAATTTTTTATAACAAGGGGAAATGTAAATATTTTTTCCATTAAAGGTTAAGAAATAATTAGTATGTTTGTTGATTTAGTTAACCTTGTTTATGTTTTTAAAAAGTATTTTTTAAACATACTTTTGACATTTCCAATTAGTGTTATGTTTTGTCAAATTTTAGGAGTACTTAGAAACGAAGGTGAAAATGGAGGAACTTCAAAGTGAGAGGTATGAACTATCAATTTCTTTCATTTTAACGATGTTTTTAAAAATTAAATAAAAAGAAACGTAGTTCTAGCTTTAAAAAAATTTAGATACGTAGAAACGGAGGTGGTAATTGATGAACTTTCAAAAATGAGGTATGAACTATCAATTTCGTTCATTTTAATGATGTTTTAAAAAATTAAATATAGAGAAACGTAGTTGTAACGTAAAAAAAAATTTAGAGATACGTAGAAAAGGAGGTGGTAATTGATGAACTTTCATTGATGAGGTATGATCTATCAATTTCGTACATTTTTACAACGTTTTTTAAAATTCAATGTAGTTATTTTCATTTGTATTACCATTTAGCAAAATAAATGCCTGGTGCTTTCATATACTCTCATTTGCTGAAAAACTCTATTTTTGTTTATGGTAACTTCTAATAAAAAGTGTGAGATATATTGACTAAGGAATAACTATTGGTGTTTCGTATTTAAAAAATATTAATCATCGATAAAAAATAAAATCTATATAAAAATAATTATAAATCATTGCTATCTTTCAGAAGAAAATTTTCTGTTTTTATATTTTGAAAAATATATTATTATGCAATTTAAAATTCTGTGCGTAAATAACTCATTCATTTGATTACTTTTGTTATGCAGGGTCAATCCAGATTTGGATTATATATTTGAAAACCTAAAATATTCATCAAGAGAGGACGAAATCGATGCATTTGTGAAGGTAATTAGCTAAACATATATCTCAACACATCTATCTTAAACATATATCTCTTCAATTGCAGTTGGTTTCATGACTTTGCTTATGATCTATATTTATAATACTCCATCCAGCTAGTATAGAAAATATTAAGATTTTACTAGAGAAATTTTGGTATAAAATGGCTACTAAGTTAAAACCTCTCTAACTTAAACTCGCTTAACATGGTATTTGGCTTAAGGAAAACTGAAAGCATTTTTTCAGGCCATGAAGCTCTGAATTAATGCTACATAATTTGCTTAATGTGAATAACTTTACAGAACATCCTGTTAAAATGAACTAAAACTTCAGTAGTTATTCCTTTTTATGCAAATATTTTTATTTTTTTACTAAATCGGCGATGAAGATTTGATAAAAACAAGAAAATCCTTTCATTCTTTTCTCGTGATTTGTATTTTTATACATTGGTTTATTTATTATTTCTATCAACAAACATTTTGTATCCTATACTAAAAATAAAAAGATTTCTTTTTTTTTAAACCTAAGCAGTCTCACTACGTACTAGGTGTAACTAATGGCGCGCGCTGTCTCCTTTTAAAAGCTAAATTTTTGAATGATGGAACAAAGGATTTGGTGATTAGTTTCGGGGGCTGGGGAGCCCATTCGGTTAGGCATTCGCCTAGCATGCGGAAGGTCCCAGGTTCGGGTCCGGGCATCGCCAAAATAACTGCCGACCTATTAACGGCCCGTGCAGCCAAAACTGTCCGACGAATAATATCCCGTTTGGCAGGAGTGCACGTCAAATATCCTTCAAAGTCCTAACGCTGCGTACGATGTCGCCCTTAACGGTTGCGTTGGGTGCCTACTCAGGTGTCGGCTCGTCACTTGACTGTGGTTCCAAAATACGACGCCCGTCGCCAATAGCCCTCGTGTAGTTCTAGTGCGACGATAATTCAAACGAAACTAAACTGGTGATTAGTTTCGTTTGAATTATTATCCAATTAGTTATTTACCAATAACCTAAAAAGGCACATATTCGATTATATATAATGGGACATGTTGCTTATTTACGGGGTTATTTACGGTAATAATATAGCTAAGCTGAAGAAAAAAAAATCTTTTTAAAATAATGTCTTAAAGGAAAAGAGCCCGTAGCAAGCTATATATATTGCATATACTCTGATAATATTATTCAAATAAAAGTATAAATGTATAAATTTAATGTTTTACTTTTTTAAATTGAAGATAACAATTAAACAACTTGTGATTTTATTTACTGCATCTTTAAATAATCGCAATATTTTATCTCCACTTATAACAAATAATAATACTATAATTTCGAAGTTATTGAATTAAACGGAAAAATTTCAAATACAAGAAATGTTTAAAAATTTTATTAATCTATTGATATTTTAGGCATTCGAAAGAAACCTATTCATTTCCTGCGAAGTTGATTTAGAGAATCTACTTCATGATCGCAATTTAATATTCAAGAAAATTCTTCTGGTAAGCTTTTACTTCATTCCCTCTAACCAGTTAGTAAAACTTATAGTAAATTTTCTGGGATATGCTCACTACTATCAATTATCTAATTAGTTTTACTGTTAAAACAAAAACTTTAGTATTAAATGGGCAGTGTTTAGTATTAAATGGACAGTAAACCTGAAAAATATAGCTAACTATCGAAAAAAGTTTAGATTTAGATTCCAATTTTTTAGAACAATTTTTTTATTCAGACGGGAATAAAATTAATCCATTCAAACTGTCAATTAAGTTCAATAACTTCTTTTTCCTTCGCAATCGGG